>JAKTXC010000003.1:0-600000 GCA_030561445.1 Zygoascus meyerae
GCGTTGCATGTGTTTATTGGCTCCGCCAACCTATAGAATTGGCTTTTAGTCTGTGACGTTTGACCCTTAACCATCTGGTTTCTTCGAGTGAAACATTTTTCGCTTTCCAATAGTCCGTACAGTGAGGAAATAACTCTTGACCCGAAATTGCATAAAATGGGGGGAAATGTTTAAAGCAACAAGAAAAAAGCTAATCTTTCCCCGCTTCTGTATAATTCGTCAATATCTCAAACCATATTAGGCTGTCTAAACATGCGGAGTATAAATGGGGGGCGCCTTCAACGTTGTCATGACAACTAAATAATGGCGCCAGTTTCCTCCCACTCTCATGATACCACCCCACAATGCTGCAAAACTTTTGAAGGTGGCATTTATCCGAGAATCTCAGCCTCACTAGCTGCCAGCCACACTTGACAGCCCCAGGTCCTGAGTAAAACGCTGCTCCCAAAGGCTGATGCAGATGAGAGCCGTGTCGATGATTTCTCAGCCTCACAATCTCCAGATAAGATACACGTGCGATAGATTGCACGTGTGAAAGCGATACACGTGCGATGATACTGTAGTTCATAGGCCCCAGAACTCCAGAAATAATTTGTAGACCAGATCAGGAAAATTGGCTCCAAAAATAAGATGTAGCTAAGTTGCAGCGGCCAGATCCTGAGCTGATGCGTGTGGCGGCATAAATTGTAAGGGATATTTCAGATGATTAATTATCATAATGACATTCACAGATCAGTTGAACAACAAGCCTAACGAAGGGTGGAAAGAATAAAGGAATTGGAACTTTATATTTCTTTCAATCTGAAGATTTTTTGTTGATACTTTTGAATAGTTTTGAAGGCTGTCTGTTTCAAAGATTCTGCAACATTAAAAGATCCGCGTCGAAATTACTGATTGTCGAAAATGATTGCGGCACTAATCCCGTAGTCGTCGATCAAAAACGTAGCTCAATAAGTGAAAATCGCTTATAAACTTTTTTACCGATTGAGATCCACGTTGCAGCGGGCTGTCCGTGCTTGAGAACTATAAAATAAGCAGATTTCCGTGCCTAATGACCATCTGCAGTATCCAGCTTTTTGACCCATCTTCAAGATGAATAATCTCTTGTCTAATATTCGTGAGGAGGTTTACGTTCCTAGTAAATCGAACATTTTCGAAATCGAGGAACAGATCCAAGCCGTAAGAGGTGGTCATATTCAATATGAAGGGCAAGAAGAATCCAAAAATCACACTCTTATCACTGAGGCCGAGATATCTGAAGAAGATTCAGTTGGATATGGAAAGATGTGGGCTATCGTGACTGCTGGTGCTGGTCTGTTTTCCGATGGTTATGCCAATAACTCCATTAGTACTGTGCTGTCCATTTTAGGAACACTGTATCCTGTGGAGTACGGGGATTCACCTGCTTCTTCTAATATTGGCTCCATTGCATTTGTCGGTATCATAGTTGGACAGCTGGGCTTTGGTTACATAGCTGATGCGTATTCTCGAAAGGCCGGCATGTTGATATCTACAGCCATTTTGATCGTTTCCTGCATTTTAGCAGCCGGTGCTTGGGGTCTCAATGGCTCCATCTATGGTATGCTTGCAGCACTGACAACTTACCGATTCTTTATTGGAGTGGGTCTAGGTGGTGAATATCCGGCAGGATCTACAGCCTCAGCAGAGGCAGCAGCAGCTTTGAAGATTGGACACCGAAACAGATATGTGGTGCTTGCCACCAATGCAATGATTGATTTTGGATTTGTGATGTCATCATTTGTACCTTTAGTGCTATTGTGGATCTGTAAGGATACCCATTTGACACCGGTGTGGAGATTGACCATTGGACTCGGAGCTATTCCTCCCATGATTTTATTCGTACTACGACTCAAATACAAGGAGAGCAAGAGATTCAAGAAGATGCACATGAAGCGATCAGGAGTCCCATGGCTTTTGTTCTTCAGGTATTACTGGTTTCGAATGGCCGTCATCTCACTCATCTGGTTTCTTTACGATTACTCTGTATACTCCTTTGGTATCTACTCCAGTGCTTTGATTGGAGCAGTTCTAGGAACCGAGGGATCTAATGACATGTATAAGACATTCGGATGGAATGTTGTGCTCAATTTGTTTTACATGCCTGGTGCCATTCTAGGAGCTTTCGCATCGGACTATATCGGCGCAAGACTATGCTTGACTATTGGCTTGCTACTTCAAGGTATCATTGGATTCATCATTGCATCTCAGTACGCACACTTGAAAGACAGCATTGCCGGATTCGTTGTTGCTTTCGGTATTTTCTTGTCTTTAGGAGAATTCGGTCCTGGAGATCAAACCATCTTGCTTGCAGCTCGAACTTCAGCCACACCTATCAGAGGAAAATACTATGCGATATGTGCAGCCATGGGAAAAATTGGTGCTTATGTTGGTAACAAGACGTTTCCTTACATGATCAAGGATGCAGGTGGTTCAGGCTCAATCAAAGGTATGCAAGTTCCTTTCTACGTTTCTGCGGGCTTCTGTATTTTCTCAGGTATCTTAGCTTTCTTCTGCTTGCCTAAGATGAGTCAGGAAGCCACTCAGGAGGAGGATATCAAATTCACAGAATATCTTGCTGCCAACGGTTTTGACGTTACTATGCTTGGAGACGGTGAAGAATCTGCTGTCCCTAATTAATTAATACGAATGGTTCACCTATGGATTTTGGACAGTCCGTCCAGAAAAAACCACTTAATCACTTTGGTCAGCTTTAAAATTTCAATCATACATTGTTCAGGAAAATAAAATACGTGAATTCGGGCAGTTCTCGCTTTTACCTGCTACATTCCAATGTTCGCTGGACTCCACCGAACCAAGCCCATACTAATTGTTCACCCCACACCCCTTGTAGGAATCTTCGGCGCCCACCACTATGAATCCACCTGATACAATTATATCTTCTGATTTATGCTAGTATATCCTTGAGTTTTAAAAATCAAAATGTGATAAACTTCTGGCTCTTATCACTGGGCTCAATGATAAGCCCGATAAGCATCTGCGGCTGCCAGACCCGAGTCAACTATAGGAGCATATGTTCTATCGAAAATGGGTCTATTTTGGAAGATCTAATTATCTCTGGTCGCCAAACGGGAAGTATCTGCATTTAGAGCCAAAGATTGATACGCTACCCCGAATAAAATCATTAAAGCCCTCAAATATTTGGACATTCTCGGATAAAAGATCCAGCATGCATGGCCAATAGACACTGAGACTATAAAGAGAGAGTCATCCCGCTGAAACTCACAATATATCTATGGAAAATTTAAACTGATTTGAATATGAATCACCTATTGTCTAATATACGTGAAGAGGTCTATGTGCCCGGTAGGGCTGGCATCTTCGAGATAGAGGAGCAAGTCCAAGCCGTGCGAGAAGGTCATGTCGAGTATGAAGGAGAGGACTCCAAGAATCAGCACATCTTTATTGAGGCTGAAATCTCTGAGGAGGATTCAGCTGGATATGGAAAGATGTGGGCCATTGTGACCGCCGGTGCGGGGTTGTTTTCCGATGGTTATGCGAACAACTCTATTAGCACGGTACTCTCGATCTTAGGGACATTATATCCCATTGAATATAGTGAATCAACTGCTTCCTCTAATATTGGCTCTATTGCATTTGTCGGTATCATAGTTGGACAGCTGGGCTTTGGTTACATAGCTGATGCGTATTCTCGAAAGGCCGGTATGTTGATATCTACAGTCATTTTGATCGTTTCCTGCATCTTAGCAGCCGGTGCTTGGGGTATCAATGGCTCTATCTATGGTATGCTTGCAGCATTGACAACTTACCGATTCTTTATTGGAGTGGGTCTAGGTGGTGAATATCCGGCAGGATCTACAGCCTCAGCAGAGGCAGCAGCAGCCTTGAAGATTGGACACCGAAACAGATATGTGGTTCTTGCCACCAATGCAATGATTGATTTTGGATTTGTGATGTCATCATTTGTACCTTTAGTGCTATTGTGGATCTGTAAGGATACCCATTTGACACCGGTGTGGAGATTGACCATTGGACTTGGAGCTATTCCTCCCATGATTTTATTCGTACTACGACTCAAATACAAGGAGAGCTCGAGATTCAAAAAAATGCACATGAAGAAGTCAGGAGTCCCATGGCTTTTGTTTCTCAAGTATTATTGGTTTCGAATGGCCATCATCTCGCTAATTTGGTTTCTATATGACTATTCTTTGTACTCCTTTGGCGTCTACTCCAGCGCACTTATTGAGGCAGTTCTAGGAACCGAGGGATCTAACGACATGTATAAGACATTCGGATGGAATGTTGTACTTAATCTGTTCTATATACCAGGAGCTGTTATGGGTGCTTTCGCATCGGACTATATCGGTGCAAGACTTTGCTTGACTATTGGCTTGCTACTTCAAGGTATCATTGGATTCATCATTGCATCTCAGTATGCTAATCTCAAGAATAGCATAGCAGGATTCGTTGTTGCATTCGGAATTTTCTTGTCATGTGGAGAATTTGGCCCCGGAGACCAGACCATCTTGCTTGCAGCTCGAACGTCTGCCACACCTATCAGAGGAAAATACTATGCGATATGTGCAGCCATGGGAAAAATTGGCGCTTATGTTGGTAACAAGACGTTTCCTTACATGATCAAGGATGCAGGTGGATCCGGCACGATTAAAGGCATGCAAGTTCCTTTTTATGTTTCTGCAGGACTGTGTATCTTGTCAGGTATTGTGGCATTCTTTTTCTTACCAAAGATGAGTCAGGAAGCTACTCAGGAGGAGGATATCAAATTTACACAGTACCTGGCCGCCAATGGGTTTGACATTAGCATGCTTGGAGACAGTGAAGTCTCATCAGTGCCGCAATGATTCTTATATACAATGATATCATGAGTAGTATAGAAATGTTAACAAATTACAATGACTTGAGAAATTATGCATAAAATACTTCGAGTTTCCTCTCTAGACCTTGGTAGATCGAGACCAGGGGTGTCTAAAATCGGCAAGAAGTGTTTCTTGAAGAGGTCACGTGATAGCATTTATATCACTCCACCCACCGCCGGTACTCAACTTGGTGAGCTACAGTGTGTGTGCCCTTGGTCGACCCATGGAGATTCCTGCCGTATTAAGTAGCAAACAGCAGCAACCTCCGGCTCAGGCGCTCTACGTCAAACTCAAGTCGAGTTTATTACAGGCAGTCTTGGAAGGGAAATCCAAGATTTCTCTGGTCGTTGGCGACGATGTGGTGAGTAAAGATTGATTATTGGTTCGCCCATAAGGTAATAAAACCAAGTCTACACTACTAACAATGCTAGACACTACAAGTAGATGGCTCGGCTTACAAAGCCACGATTAATTCTGAAGCTTCGCATGTTGATATTTATAAAGGCCGTCAGGGCAAATTCGAAGATATTGGTACTTTGAGCCATCGTTTGATGGTGCAGAGTGTTGCTTCGGCTTGTGACATAAGCTGTGAGGATCGTGCTCTGGTACTGCATGTATTAGCCATCGAGCCCATAAGCATCAGGGATTTGGCCAAACGGACAAAATTGAAGGAAGACAAAATTTATCGTATTGCAAAAGAATTTGGAACTCCTTCTGATTCAAAAGAAACCACTTTCTCTTTACAGAAAAGTGTTTATGGAAGCATCAACCTTAACTGGGCGGGCTATTCTCAGCAGGAGAGATTGTCGGTGCAACTAGGTACTAAGGCTTGGCTCAATGGGCTCAAGAATAATCCCACATCTGTGGCAGCAGCAGCTAAGCGAACTCCAATGCCGGTGGTAGCAAAGGAAAAAGAAGCTACTGCTGTTAAACCGGTCAATGGGGTGAAGAGACCGCTCGATGATGACGAGGTTTTGGAATTGGCTCGAAAATTCAAGCATCAGTACACTGAGTATGCAAGGCTCTACACACAAAGGCATCAGTCCCAGGAGGAACTACAACGATTGGCAACTTTACACAAAAAACTGGCATTATGGAAGCAGCGAATATGGGCTCACAACCGGTCGTCCAAAGTGGCCATCAAGCCCAATGCTGCTGCTACTCGGCCCACATCTACAAAGGTCAAACAGGGCATTTGACATTGTTGGAGATCATTTACATTTGTTTGCAGCTTTGATTCTTATGATTTCTGAGACATTTTTTTCTTCATCTTCTATACATTCTCATATCCACTATTTCCATGTGCCAATCGCTAATAGTTGCTTCATGCTGCTTGTGCTTGACAAATAGAGTAGATGGACACATGCATTAACTCACCGAAAATATACAACTATTACTCGTTCTAGGAAAATAGCAATAATAAAGCTTTACACTGGACTGGATTTTTTTACAGAGCTTGATGCTGTATGATGATCTCTGATATGGCTTTATCGCAGGCTGAGCAGAGAAGAGCTTAGAGCCGAGAGCATAGAAAGAGACCAGAGAGGGCAGCACAGCGTACATTGCAAAAATTTCTCTACAAGCTCATATACAATTTATCCAGTTTTACTAGAAATGACTTCTTGTTTCTTATTTCATTAAACAAATCCCTCATTGCTCACATTCATTGCTCAACATGCCGCACTTGTGCCTACAAGTACCACTGTCTGCAAACACATGGTTCCCATGCTTGATATGACTTTCCGTGTTCGTGCTTGTCAAACTGGTCTAAGTCTGGGCAAAAGAGAACCTTAATTTGTCATACCATGGTGTTCCATTTGCACCACTAATTCTATCATTATTGTATGAATCATGTGCTTTTTTCTTATAACTCGTTCTTTAACGCTTTTTGCTCACTTATATAACTCTTCATCCAAAAATAACTCCCGTCACACCTCAGTTTGATCAGCTATAACTCAATTTAATTTTACTACAACTCATCTCGTACCACATGTTCCACTCATTCTCCTAATTACCTCCTCTTGAACTCCTACCTGTCTACCGTATCTTATATCTCTCAATATTCTACCATATCTCATATCTCTTCATATTCTACCGTATATTCTACCATCCTCTCCAACAACTTCACCTCCATTCTAGTTGCTTCAATCCCACCACATTAGACCTAGTAAATTATCTTATTCTTCACACTGTTACCTAAGAATCATGTTGCACTGACACTCGACCTTCAACAATGTAATATCAGCTGAGAATAAAACGAAATACACCCGATTGCAGTGCAATAGTTGGGTGCGATAATCAATTACAAAACCGTTGATATCTCCTATATTTCAAATGACAAAATATTCATTTCAACTTCATAATGCGGCAATTGCTACATGCACTATACAGCAACTATTTGTAGTGCCATTTACCTCCATGCAAAAAAAAAAAACATCAGACATAGTCAAGAAAATCATAATCGTTTTCCAGGAACAAGGGCAAAAATAATCACCAGAACTGCTGCGCACAAAGTGATGACAAAGAGAACGTAAAGAGATCGACTGATAAGAACCCGTCTGATATAAGGCTCTCTGATACGAAGCAAAAATCCGTTTCTCTGAGGGGATTCTGTATATCCGCATATAGCCATCAAAGGGTCAAGATTGAACAGACTGGCAAGAGTCAAATACACCCCGATTCCAAATGGTAGAATGAGCCAACACCTGGTGGCTTTAGGCTTCCAGTCAAGGAAGATGAGAATAAATGCAACCCAGAAAGCCGCGAAAAGAGAAAACAACCCTACGACCAATCTAACAAGAGACCCAGCAGTAGAAGTATTGGAAAGAGCACGAGTGGCAAGAAATCCTGGCAAAGCGTCTCGTTCCATGGCCTGGAAAACGTATTCTCGGGCCTCATCAAAAACTTCGGGATCATCTCGGCCATCAACTTCGATAGCGTTTTTGACCGCCTTGATGATTCGAGGAGGGAGTTGCAGCTCTCTTTCAGCCCCGGGAATAAAATATGTAACCAGGATTCGGTGTGATGATTGCCTGATGTTTTGTCTGGTGACAAAATTAGAGCCGTCAGTCACATCGTTATCCCTTCTAGGAAATAATCTTTCAATAGTTTCAGCAGCAGAAGGTGCCACAATGGCACCACCTGGCCCTGTAGTGAATGCTAAGCCATTTGACGAAGTATTTCCAGCTTCCGAAGTAGCCAACAGGGGCCCCTGGCCAAGAGAACTGGTTTTGACGGGAGACGAAGGATAATATTCGTCACCATTCTGAGACCTCAAATGATCATCATAGTAGGAGGCGTCTTCGTAATGTGATTCAACAGAATAAGGCTGGGACTGACGATTCAAATTAGAATGGTCAGTATTAGAACGGGGAAGAAGATGCTTTTCATAGTTATCAAAGGTGGACATGCTATCATGGGCTTGGCTGACTCGATCAATAAACTTTTCATTACGAGAAGTACCCATCGCAGAGTGTAATTCATCCAGGCCTTGTTCTTTGAGACTCATGGCATCCAAAAGTGCCGACAACCTATACAGAGCCCCTGAACCAGGGGCATCTTCACCACGCAAAAACATAGACAACCGGTGGGAATCGGTATCATCGAGCGTACCTTCCTGAATGAGCGTATCTAGCAAGGATGATGTGCGCGAAGAGCTGTGGTGTTCACTATTGGCCAATATAGACTGTCTCAGACCCCTTACATAGTGTTTACACAGGGACAAATGTTGGACAACATCAAGCCAAAAATCCAGGTACTCGACAGCCCGTTGCTGCTCCCGCAGATAAATATAGAATGACCACAAGTCCACTGGAGCATGTGTGCGCCTATTGAGGATCTCTGCCAAATTCGGCAATCTGTTTCGATCCCGCGGTCGACTACGATATCGGCCGGTCATGTTGTTGAAGCTGGCGGCAACAGTTGTAGTTGTGTTTGTTGTTGTTGTTGTTGTTGGATGAAGGGAGAGTGCAAAAAAAGGCGGGCCACCAACTCATGAAACACCAAGAAAAAAAAGTTACCTCCTGATGGTGGTGGCAGGTTCGGTTGGGTGAGCCCAAACACACGGCTTGGATTGGAAAGCGGTGAGAAATTCAAAGCAGTTGCCATGGAATGAACCATGTCTCGAAAGGCAAGACCCTGCTCATGAGGGCATGCACCTAATCAGGCACCGGTCGATGGAAGCATGTGCCTTGGGAATGAAGCCAAAAGGAGCAGCCAGTTATGTTTTCAAGGGGTTCCAAAGACTTTAAGAGACATCATTGAGAGAATGGTTGCCCGCCAACTTCCGTCAGGGACCTGACTGATACAGAGATGGAAGGGGGAGGAGGTAAACACATAGCTGCCTGAACCGAATGATTATTATTCGGCTGCAGTACATGCGGATGTGAGGACCTGATTAAGACGACGTGTAAAAAAAATCCATCATATGAACCATTGGGTTTGTTTTGCATCTAAAATAATTGGCGAAACCATGGACAATTGGTCAGTGATGTGATACTTTCATCATTCCGGCAGGCCTGTTATTTAGCTACGCTAGTTATAAATCGGTGTGCCGGTGGGTCGTGTTGGATAATCATGCCTAGATGGGTCTATATTGATTAGCCGTGTATAACAATGGCAGATCGTTACGCGAGTGCCAGCGTCGAGCCAAAAATGAAGGGCTCAAACTGCATCGGAAAGGTACAGTGCTCGTAACTATGACATGGGGTAACTCATCAGATGGGGCATCTTATTGCTTCTGTTTGTTATCCAATTACTGTGGTGTTTTTAACGAATTGGCATATCAAGTCAGTTAGCCACGCCAATTTTAGTGGTGAAGGTCTGCAGTCGGTCCAGGCAGGAGCCGATTAGACCCAACAAGAAGGGCTTCTTCCGCGACTACCGCGGAGAATTGGGTAAAAAACCGAGCACGACTATCCGATGTATAGAGATCATTCCACGTACGGGTATCGACGTATGGAATCATCAGAGAGCATTCGTCGTTATGTAAACAAACCATCAAACAATCGGACTTTAAACCATGTTCTCGCCTTTGAATTGACGTCTGTAACGGCTCTGTGTTGATCGTGTAAGGGAATATCATGTTCCCGCTCTTACTTTCTCCGGAAACGCTTCCCTATCAGCGAATGTTTTTCAACCACTTTGATCGGAACTGACCTAAAGCTGCTTCGCCAGCCTGATTACTCCGGAGAACCGTGCCATGCTAGGGCGCTTCTTATATATAGAGTAAGACCATTTCAAACCAATATACTACGTACCCCTAAGCTCCTGGAAACCACCTGCATGATTTGACAAGTTCCAAGCTGAAATCCAAACGCTACGGCTAGAAGCCCGGCTAGCCTGGCTGGCTAGCAGCTATGTCTGGGTCGTCTGAGCCAACCAAAACTCCCATTTCTATCCCCCTTCTCTCCCCCGTCCTGCCCGTACCCCCCAGTAGGTCTCCCCCCAAATTAAAGTTGCTCGGGCACCACGCTTAGCTCGCCCAACGCGACGCGTGCGGTGGAGGGGAATGCATCGTGCATTTTTCTATTGCTAACAACAGTAGGCAGAGCATGCGATCATGGGCCCTCAACAGCTGCACTATCCGATAAGATAATGAGTTGTTCACGAGGGGCCTCATCTCATGGACAGTGTCTTTTTATTACCGGTATACTGCTTAATCTCGTCTTTCCCACCCCAGTCGCTTATTGATCATTCACGGCTCGACTGGTTCATCAACACGTCCCCTCCCGTCGCCAGCGACGCGCTCCCCTCCCCTTTCCCCTGGGATCCTTCCCCCTTCCCACCAAATGCAGCCCCCCTCGGTTCGACGCACAGCTTCGTAGCCTATTATATATTATTCGTGTCTTGCTGCGGGAAAAATCCCATCCCAAACTTAACCTTCTACTTACCACTCGCTCAATCTTTTTGGCGTAACCAGTTGATTGGCTTTGTTGCATTTTTCTTTCTTCCTGTCTAGCATTGATATAAAGGTGAGCTCTGGGGTCGTCTAGTCATTCTGTCTTTCTCTTTCACTCACTCGGCCACGCCTTGATCATCCCCCCAGTCAGTTCCGATCCTCGTTCATTCTTTTGTTCTGATACTGTCCATTAGGCAACCTTTACCCCTTGGTCTTTGTGTATTATTTATATTGGAGACATCGCAGTCATCTATTCTCTTGTCGCTGGTTGCTCTCATCATCCTGACCTCTCTTCTTCACGGCTTAATTCCGTCGAACTCTTCTAATCTTGTTCCCTTTCACATCTCTTTCATTTTTCTTACCGGAATTCCTTTCCCGTTACATTTTCTTAAATCGGTCTCTTGTTGCTAATTAACTAGCCACTACTGATTTCCAATTGATAGTCGGATCAGCTCCTCTTGCACGCCTATTTATTCATGCTCGCTCCTTACACACCAATGTCGACCCACGATCCTAGCGCTCTCTTGCCGTCGGCTCTCGAACTTACTCCGCCCGACTCTGACCGAAAAAATGCTTTAAAACAAGAATATCAACTTCATCAACTTCATAATCAGCCCTTGTCTACTATTGATGAAAATGGCTTCACCCCTGTACACCTCAATGTGGCTGCAAACTACGCTCAGTTTATGCCTGTACCAACGGGTTCTCAAAATCATAGACCTGTGGACCCTGAGACGCCACTCTCTTCTCAGAAAGCTAGTAATTATAACCAGTCTGAACCCAATTCTGCTCTGCGCACTCCAATTACCAATGTTGAAGCATACTCTGGCTATCTATCCAGGCAGAAAAAAGATTCTAATGCAGTTGAGGACAATGGCTCGGGAACAGTTTGGAGTAGAGATGTCGAAGCCGCCTTCATGGAAGCACTTGTCAAGATTCCTTCTGTTGGACGTCGCAAGATCCCTAATGGTGGTCGTCCTTATGGCAGAAATGAGCTCATCTCAGAGTACATTTATAAAATGACCGGTAAAGTCAGAACCAGAAAACAGGTATCTTCTCATATTCAGGTTTTGAAGCATTTGCTCAAAGATGACAAAGAGTTCATGGCTCTTGTTTCTGATCGAGCCACCAACAACAATAACGTGCTAATTTCTCCCATATTTGCAAAGAATTCCGCGGGCTCTAGAGATGGGAGCGAACCTGCTAATAAGCGTCCAAGAACCATGTCGGCTCCTAGGGTCTCGGATATCTTCTCTGACTCCTCACCAGCCGTTCCATCTCGAGTCATGACATCCATACCTTCTGGAATGATGACTCAATCTGCTGAACCTATCACCCCGTTTAATTTTTGTATTTGGAGAAAGGGATTGGATACTGAATCCTCTTCTGCTCCTGAAAAGGTATATACCCATTTGATTCGATCTCAGTTCGAGTCCCCTCTGCGCAACAAGACTTTGGATCAAATTGTGTCGCGCTTCCCTAATGTCAGTCAATTTCTTCTTCCAAAAGAAAAAAGCCAATCTGTAAAGCCTATGCTGATATACGGCAAGGTAAAATTCAATGTGGATGGAACTGAGGAGGACAATTTTCAGGGCTCCTTACAGACGGACGTGGAATTCGCCGTGAAGTCCAATCGTCCTCATTACAGTCCTGGTGGCTCGAAGATAAATAGTAAATGGGAATGCGTTACTAACGTGTGCACCATGGGCCGAGAGCTATTAGAGCTCAAGGATCCGGTTGTTGTGGAGGAAAATATCGTTCAACAAACCGAGAAACTATTTGTGCCATTTGCGTCGGACTTTTGGGCACCATTTATCGATGGCTTCAAGCATAGCAAAAACAAGGGCCATCTCAAGAGAAACCCAGAAGCTGCAATTGCTGCTATCACTGTCACCCAGCGACTTTATCATACTCCAGTTTCTGCACCAGGGACCCCTCCTTCGCCGGTTGAACCGGAGCTGAGAGCCATCATTCTTTATGAGTTTGAACTTGCCCCTGATGCTTTCAGTGCTAGAACAGTTTTCCGAGTTGTTGCATTGGCTCGAGAGCCGCCAATTTACGACAGTCCTTTGGCTGCCAGACGACACTCAAATATTTACCAGCAACAACACGGTCAAATGGGTCCCCCAGTCAGCCAGGATTTGATGGTCAGTAGCAGTGGTTTTGCGGCACCTCCCATGCAACGATCCTTGTCAGTGGCGGCCCCCCCTCCTCCTGCACCGCTTCTGTCACAAGCAGTGCAGAGTCTTGGAGAACCCATGCCTGCGGAATTATCTGTGGGGCCCACGGATCTAGAAGACTCCGCGGAATTCGAGAGCGAATCAATGATGAGGTCCATCTCCATGTTCGAGCCCTCGACAGCTGGTCGCGTCTCCACCGTTAATGCTGCAATTCATAATTCTGCCAATTTGGCCATGACCCCTGCTTCATACGCTGGCCAGATTGTCTCGTCGCCCAGCGCATGGAATGGCCATCAACAACACCCACAACATCAGCATCAGCACCAGCATTTGCAGCATCACCAGCATCAGCATCAGCAGCAACAGCAACAACAATCAATGGACTCGTTTGATTGGTATAAGCCCATGGGTAATGGATACTATGATCACTCTATGATGAGAAGCCAGACTGAGCCGGACAATAAGTATAATTTTTAGATGGGTCGTCAAAACTAAGAACTTTTTAGCTTGCGCAATAATATCTGTGCAAACATTCTTATCTTCGTATTTATTGAGTAGTTAGTTAGCCAATATAGCTTGACCCCTGAATTATATTACGTGTGGACGAGTACTGCAATAACACCCAGTCTATTTTTTATTTTCATAAAGAAACATAAGTTTCTAAGATTGAGTCCATGGGGGTTAATTATAGCCGTGTACAGTGGTATTCTATCTTAACTCATGGCAGTTTTCTCAGAAAAAAGATTAACATTAGCTTCCAAGATAACCAGGCGGTCGGCCAGCCCAGCCAAGATAACCTTATGACTACAGAAAATTTCCTTGTTAGGAATGAATAAAATATTATGGCATGTGGGGTTCTTATCTCAAATGCTTATCATGCAGGTTTTTGGAGCCAGTGCCGTGGTTACAGAAGTATAGGCAGCAGGTCCATCGGGCGGGTTGGTTTTTAGGATTGAGTGTAACACGGTCGATGAATGCTAAAAAAACATCAAAAAAAAGCCAAAAAAATGCGTGAAAATCCTAAAAAAAAACCTACTCCTCTTGTCACGTTTTGTTGACATTAATGCCAGACGAGGTTGTGTTGGATTTGTGAAAGGAAACCATCTAGTCTCCTTCGATTATAAAATAGAATTGTCATCAACCATCTGACGAACATTCAAATTTAGACGTTTCGAAAAGACCCAGTCATTATGATTATCGGGTATAAGACCCGCGAAGTCAGGGCACGAAGAGCTAAACACTTTTGAGACACCATGAAAGGCGTTTCGTGAAGCACCAGACATGATAATTACATCCCCGGACTGGAGTAAAATGGGCAAAGGTGGAGATGATCTCTCTTGCCCCACGTAAAAGACACAAGAACAGCCGATAGAGATTGAAATTAGCCCAGCATCAGACTTCTCCGCAACATCTTGATGAGGAGACAATGTGTCCCCGGGGGAATAAAAGTTTACTATGGCAGCCTCAGGAGTCATGATGGGAAACCTTTTGGTGATGAAATCAGCCAACGGTTTTGGAAACTCGGGCCAATCATCACTCCCGAGATTCCATGATGGATAGACCTTGGCAGTCCAATCATACTGCCCTCCTAGTGTAATCCAACGCAACTGCTTGTTTCTGATTTTAGCAATGGGCACGGCAGTGCCAGTGGACTTGTTTATAGCTTTTGCCTCGTCGTCAAACAGATCTACTACTTCAGCCAAATCTAGAAACGGCGTCAAATTTGACTTATGACGCTTATCCGGAACCAAAGTATCCAAAGTATAGCGTATAAGCCAGGCCTGCTCCTCCCTGGTCACGGCACTGGGGATCACATACAGTCCAGGAAGTAGGTCGACAGATATTGAAGGAAAGCCGCAGAAGTCTATGTTGCCAAGAGAGTAAAAACCACGATATGCTGATGGTTGTCTTGTGTTGAGCACGGTAGGCATATTTTGAATCTCTTCAAAAGTGGTATGCCGATGTTGCTTGTAAAGTGGTTTGAACTGATCAACCTCGGGCTCCGCAACTGTCATTTTTCCACAACTTGTTTTAGATAATGCTCAATGTCGAGGTCAAAGTCAAGTTGAACAGTACCTGCCTGGGACCGACAGGATTTGGAAATAGCAGTCAGCTGGGTAAAGAAGCTGAGTTATGCGAATCTGGGGTTCGTCTAGTGAGCTCCTGTGGATTGGAAGAAAGTGAGCGCTGCTCAATAAAATCGGCCGGCTCGGTAAATTTTTTTTTTTTTGTTTTTTGGTAAGTGTGATATTTTGATCTTCCCGCTCTGCACGGCAATACGTTGGCCGACCTTTCTCTCCCAATTGGCAGCGAAAAGCCCCCAAGGTTACGCCAAATTCTTTACCCCCAGCCAAACCAGACACTCCCCGCGCGAGTTAGTGGGAGATGTGGGTGCCAACGCTAACAAGCCAGTTTTTTTTGCTTTTCGGGGGCTTCGGTGCCGCAAACGCTTTATTGAAGACCCTTTGATACACCAAAACCTGGCAGATGCCGTGTGGACAGTGCCTTGCGTACCGACCATTGCCCTTTCCACCCCCGGAAAATGCTCCTAGTTGTTAGTAATTGTTTTGGATGGGTAAACATGCGCATATGCATATATATATATATCTACATATATAAGTGACAATGTGTGCTTCATCTCCTCATACCTTTGTCTGCGTCCTCCGATGACAACCAGATCATCATATCGTCGTCACATCTTTGCTAAATAAAAACCTCCTCACCACAAGCCATGACATTATATCATGCTGATGATTTTAATATGATAGCATTCCCATTACTAGAATCCAACGATTGCTCGCCAGATCTCGAAAGTTGTTGCTCTAGCACTAGCAGTAGCCAGTGTAATTCTCCTGCACTACATGTAACCACCACGCATCAGCGACTATCTGTTAATCTTGATGGTCACTCAACAACTTTAGATAATCTTGACCGTCTAGACCTAGATACATCACTTGTTTACGCATCTCATTCAAAAACATGCGGAAAATCCGATTGTTTTAACGACTGCAGCTCAAAAAACCACTGCTCGAAACTCGGTCGCTGTTCTTGTGTTTTACACGACAAAGCTGACTCCGTCGGCTATACAAGGGCGGCACCTTCCCCTACTTCGTCACTGATGCCGCATCGCCATGTAGGGCCAGGGTGTGGACTGGAGCTGTTCAGCAAGGAAGATGAGCGGCTGTGTAATACGGGAGCCAAAGAACCACGCAAAGGTTCATTGAAGAACCAAGGCTTTGTATCTTTATTTCCTCCGATAGCTACAGAGCAATTCTCTAACGAGTCTTTCCCTTTAATTCCCGACTTTTCCATACAAAATATCCCTTGGACACCGCCAAGGACATGTGTTGACGAACTTACTCAAACGTAAATGTTAAAAAACCCGCTTTAGCTGCCTGATTGATACGTGCCTTGTTGGGCTAGTGCATTGCATCTTCGGCTGCCGATGGGATAGGCATCATTTAACAGCGAGACCTCGGTGACAAAGCACGGCCGCCTTTCGGATATGACTGTGTGTAAAAATATACCACACGTGGGTGTTTCAATATGTTCCGTTCTGGCACCCCACATGGCTATCTAGTTTTCAGGTTGCATTAGACGTGGGAGAGAGAATGGGTCCCACAGTCAGCATTTAGTGCTATAGTGCTTTGCCGCCGAATGCCACACTGCTTCAATGCCACAATGCCACAGTACTTCTATGTGCCTGTACCCCACTGCCACAGTAACCGGTGCTACGATGCCCATGTGCTACATTGATTCGATGCTCCTGTTCTATATTGCTACGATGCCATTTTTCGACAGTTCTTCATATTTCTGTGGTCGCAGCGCACTCTCCTCCCCTTAAGCAACTACTTGCCAAAAATCCACCCGAATCGCAGTTTGCTTTGCTTCAGCATACGGAAAGTCTCCGTTTATTTAAAACACTCAAAGTTTACCACTAATGCAATGCATTCAGGGAATCACTATTATCGCATATATTACCATTACAGGCATCGACTACTTTAACCTGAAGTGTCCTCATCGCTTTATCTAATATTTATATTTTTACGACTAGTCATTATTGGCTCTTTTTCAATTAATCCTTTTTTTTCTTTTGCTATTTTCTATACTTAATGCATGAATGGAGGTAATCTTTAGAGCTTCTTCTTGGTTTGTAACTGTATTCCGTGCCATTTAGCAATGTCGTCCTTCAGTATCTCATTAACCAATCGGTGCTGTTTAATAGTCGTGAGACCTTCAAACTGCTGACTAACTACTGTAATGGCAAACATCGAACCGCAACCACCGCTGACATCCTTGACCATGAGATATTCAGGATCAAGCTTGTTGGCCAGTTTGCCGTAGATTTCTTTCTCGTAAGGATCGCTGTTTGCTGGTGGTGGAGGTGTTGACAAATATCTAAGTTGAGATGTAGGCTGTTGGTACAGGGCACGAGAGCTCCTGCGCAAAGCACAACGGAACATGGCGAATGAGTTAAATATCGACTATTAAAATCGACTATAGACGCTTGACAAGCTATTAGTTATTTGCCACAGTTGATGAATCTCCAAAATCAGTAGACGTAATGGGATCAAGCTTCTAACCTGTGAATATCTGCTGTTTGATAAAGTGCAAGAGGTTTAAGGCTTGGGGTAGCGAATTTTCAAAACATCCCAATATGACAGCGGTTTTACGCTTTTGAGCCAGCTCACATACCAGATTGACTACAAAGACCCCTATCTCAGTGACAAGCTAGGACATCTGTCATGAACATATCAATGGGCTGATTACGTGACAGAAAAATATTTTTACAAGTAACAAAAAGTGGGTGATTTGGAGGGGAAAACCACAAAGTGATCAGTCATCAGTTGAACAATGTTTTCATCTACATGAATGAAATAATAACAAATTATCTTTATTTTTTCTTCCGTCGGATCGTTTTGTATTGCAAATCGTAACAATTTACTCGCCTCGAAGCAAAGCCTCCTTCTTCTCAGCAGCTCGCTGCTCCTTTCGTTCTCGAGCAGCTCTGTTTCGGAGTCGTCGAGCCTCGGCCTCGTCCTTGAGGGCCTTTTCTCGGGCAGCCTGAGCCTTAGCCTTGATGACGTGCTCAATAACCTGTCGCTTGTGCTTGAAAGTGTTACCCTTGGCCAACTTGTAAAGTTCGTGGTACAAATGCTTGTCAATCTTGCCGGAAGCTCTGTACTTGGCAAGAAGTCGTCGAACAACTCGCAATCGTCGCATCCAAACAACCTGGGCGGGCATTCTAGCGTCAGCAGTACCCTTTCGCTTACCGTAACCAGTGTGTCGGCCGGCTCGTCGGGCCTCATGAAGGGCTCTAGTTCGAGCTCGAGAGTGGCCAGTAGCGGGCTTGTGGATAATCAAACCATTGGAGATCAACTTTCGGATGGCCTGTCGAGAGTTACCAGAGGAGATCTCAGTGGTCTCAGCAGGATCACACCAGATCTTTCGCTCACCGCATCCAAGGACGCTGGCAGCCAATCGCTTCTGAAGTCGGAGGTTAGGCATTGTTGTTGGTTGATGGTATTAAAAAATGTTTGATGGTGAGGATGGGAGTGTAGGTATATTGTGAGTGGTGTTGTTCGGCGTATATGTGAGTATGAGTGATAGGTGATGGAACATCGGTTGATGAGACCGTAAATAGGGCTGAGCCCTAACAAAGCCGGATTACCGCCGTGCTTTTGGTTTCAAGAATAAGATACAGCAAAACGGACGGAAACCATTACATCACGTGGAATACGGCTGACATCTCAATTAGCTGGGGCCTATTAAAAAAAAATTCCACCGGTCCAAGATAGCACTGTTAAACTGATAGATAAAATTTTCTAAACAGATAACAACATTAGTATAATGGCTAAATCATTAAGAGCCAAGAAGTCGGTGAAAGCTCGAGCAGAGCGACGAAAGAAGGTATTCGAGCCTTATGAGAAAGAACGAGCTTTACGATTAGCCCAGAAGCTCGGCTCGGTCAAGGAGACAGAAGAAATGGAGGTCGATGCTGCATCCGAGGAACCTAAGAAGAAGATCTCGACATCAGGATGGAAAGGATCTCGAAATGATGCTTATAAAAAGAAGAAGGCCAAGAAGAACAAGGCTTTGAAGTTCTGAAAAGCTCATGATCCAATCAATTGTTATTTATCGGTTCCTACACTCAAGTTCACAGACTTATTTAAACAATAAAACATTCATTGCATTGATGGTCTTCATATATTAATAAATAGAGGCTTGAGCCTAATATACAGGTTTTCATATGATACTAGCCAAGAAACTAAACATTGTCATCACAATACCCATCATAATATGTGGACGCCCATTTACTGCCATGGCAGAGCTTTGACCAGTTATGACGGGAGATGTTGTTGCTGTGAGAAGATTACCCCCAACACCTTTGAACGTTGTAGTGGTTGTACTGCTGCTCGATGTAGTACGAGTCTCTACTGCGGCCTCGGTAAGAGAGCCGGCAATCGATAGAAAACTGTCAGGGAAGCTCATCAGTGGATATCGTGCACCCCAATCAGTAAAATTCGACGCTGGCGGAGATATTGTCACATATATCAGCGAGGTATTATTAACATAGGTAGCACCTTCGACATCAGTGAGGTATCTGATCCATTTAGTGCCTCGTGATGATGGGAGTGCCGTATTCGTGCTAGACGAGATACTAGAGGATATCGTGGATGACATGCTTGTTTTATGCTGGTCGTCAGCTTGAGCTCCCCGAAACACGGTTTGAGTGGTGGTGATGGCCGTTAGGGTGACATTGGTCACATCTTTCGGTAAAGGCGCAATGCCGATCTGGCTGTTAAATTCATCAACAGCGATATACATTTGAGCAAGTACGTTCATTCCCAAACTGTTATAGCCAGACCAGCTTGAGGATCGGAATGAAAGAACACAAACGTCTGCGCCTGTAGAAAATTTGGCAGGGTTTCCTCTCAGATCATAAATAGGCAGCAACAAAGTGTATAATGGCACAGGGATTTGAACACCACCTGCAAATACCAGTATGACCATACTGTTGATCTGTCTATAACTGCAATCCTGAACCCAGAAACCAATTTCTTGGCAATAAGAGGCGCCAATTTGTACAGCAATGTCTACCACAGTGTTGAATGGCAAGTACGAAAGCACCGAGCTACTATCCATTAGGACAGGAAGATACAACTTCTCGGTCAGAATAGATTGACTAATGGTGTCTTTCGCTGCAGCTATATCTATGAGTGTAAGAAATATCCATGGCATAGAATACCGATTTGTTGCGTTGTTCTCAATGACTGGGTTCATATCAAAGACATAAAGATAATCAAAGTAGGAAGTATCAACACCTCCGATAAGAAATTTCCCCTTACCAGTAGGAGTCTTAGTAGCTCCTGATATACGGAAAAGAGAATACACACTAGAATTCACTTTGTGGTAGGCAGAGGAGATAATCTGAGCCCCCATGCTCGAATCGCTTCGACCAATTCCGACCTGGCCGGGATATGCATATGAGGTATTTTGAGTGAGCCCAAATGTGAAGTTTTCCATGATGAGAGAATCACCACCAAGAATACGGACAGTATCTTCAACATAGACCCCTCCTAGGTCGTTGGTGTCCATTTGAAGAAGAAGGAACTCGGTGCCAACATTCCAATAAGTATCGGACAAAGAGGGATTGTAGAGATCACCAGTTGAGCAATTTGTGTAATTTGTACCAGAACACTCCGGAACCTTTCCTTCTTCAAATACATACACAATCGATTCGGCAGTGTTAAGAATCAATCGATCGAAATCTTGACCTCCAATAGACAGGTTTATAGTCAAGAAATTAGAGTAGTCAATGTCGAATCCCAACACCGCGCCATTACCATTTGAGTCGGAGCCGGAGCTTGAGCGACGATAATTTGAATGCACAGGACAATAATCTATTAAAGTATGATCCAAGACGAGCATATCACTCAGGGACGTGCTGATGGATCCATTGCTAGCCCCTGAAACAAATGCCTGCCCAAAACCAACCAGCCAAAAAAATAAATAACCCACCATGGCCCAGAACGGGTATGTGACGTCTCAAGGCTCTTGAAACCGGATCTTTTATTATAAATCGCGATGTCCTATTTCGGGACGAGGCCAAGCACTGCAGCGCAGAGGTTGAAAATCTTAACAGTGCCGAGGAGGTAAGCGCACGCTTATGATTGTTGCCGTTAGTTCGAAAGAGTGAAGAAAGTTATTGATGAAAGACGCTGCTGGGATGAAAATCTAAGCTTTGGAGCACAAGGGGAATGACATCATGATTACATAAGATATGGGTGGCCATGCCGGTGGTGAACCAATGTGATCCAGACACATCGGAGAACCGACCTAGAAAGGATCAAGTCAAATGATGCCATCGATCGAAACAGGGCCAAGTAAATATGTCGGCAGTTGACTGGCCAGCATTAGGTGGAGAGGGGGGATAATACAGGGAGTTAAATCATATTTTAAGCATCGTTTTAAGATAGTCTTAAGAAAAAAAATAATACCCTATGCTTAAAACAAGCGTACGATGCTGTCTTCTGCAATGGGTTTAACCTGCATAGAGGAAAACTACGGTCCAGACCTGTTGGACCCGCCGTTTGATACGAGATGGCATCTAGGCTGCAAAACATGACCAATAATCAACCCACAAAGTGAATAAGCTTTGTTGCAGCTGAAAACTATAATCACAGTTACAGACAGCAAGCATACAAGCCAAAACTAATTCGTGGGGTTAGACAGGCCCACTTGCTGCATGTGTATGAGAGCCAAGATGGAATCAAAGAAGGCTGGCCCATCGAAATCGCTTGATCAAGGATTCTTTCCCTGATTGTATGGAATGATGGATTACGACGATCCGACAGAACCTACAGAATTCAAAATGGATAAGGGCTGGTGCTGGATTGGGATATCATGAGACTCTTTGATTCCATGATCAACATGCAATGATGCCGCCTTCATCATAGGGCACTACGGATTGTGCAATGAACCGATAGATTTGTATCCCTTTGTGCTGATTCAGCTGATTGATAGAATGTCATTAAGAAGAATATCATTGGCCGAGCGAAATCAAGATTTAGAACAGGCGATCTGGAATTTTTATGCACAGGTACTATTTTTAAAGTTTCTGCTTTTTTATGTACATTGTACTATGTAGATCTGAGGTATTCATTCTAGAACTACAGTTTTTTTTTAATGTACGTGAAGAACAGTCACAAGCTAGCACTAATTGAAACTCCAAAGAAAAATCTTCTTGGACTAACATGAATGAATGATGGTTATCCGGCCATTCCTGGGTGAAGTTTACCAATTAACCTAATAAGATGATGACCGTTCAATTAGGTTTCGTCCCCGAGAGAAATAAAAGTTCGTACATAGTACGGCACTCAACGTTTGTCAAAAGCATGATATAACCATAATGGATATAGCCTATAGGTAAGTGTAGTGGCAATTAGTGGTTTGAGGCTCCACCAATGGCCATAAGGCGAAATGACAGCGTGCACTGTACAGTCCCCCTTAGGTCTCAAACATCTATGGCGCCAGTTTTGGTTAGTTTCTCTTTGGTGCAAGCTACTGCGCTACCATCTGCAGTGCACCTGCCAGCCATACATGCGGCGGGCTTTAGAAGTAAAAGCACATTACAGACAAAGCTGGCCGGTGGCTATGAATAAATAAATACATAGAAATAAACTAAAGAAAAAAATAAATATCAACAACTGCAACAGTAACAGCAACAAAACTGACTAAATAGAGAAATATTAGGTATTCTAATAATATCCATGGCAATTATAGAAATATCGCATCCTCGGAAAATCCACGCCACTGATCGTTTCGACGGACAGAGATGCTGGGCCGTTGAGCGATTTTGCACTTTCAAACTGATATCATTGATATCGGATAACAGGCTCAGACCCAAGCTACTAGCCCGCGGCGCTAGTGTTGGCGCTTATCATCCTCTATATTAAGGCTTAAGATCGAGAATGACAAGTTACCCGGATTCAATGTGTGGGTCTTGCAGCCTAGCTTGTAGGTGCGCGGGGAGGGGTAAAGCTAGCTCAAAAAGAAATCATACGGCGTCGAACACAGTGTTGAATGATCAGGAAAAGAAAAACAAAATAAGCTTGAGAGAGAAATGCCCGGAAAAGGGCCAAGTAGCGTTCAAAAGCAAGAACCAAAGAGGCTCGCAAACCCTGATTGTGCCAGGTTTTCTAGGCAGAGACTTATCTTTTGAGAAAGATTCTAGGAGTGAGTGAAAAAGATCGTCAGCCTCTCAGTTCCAAAGGCCCTCCGATGAGCCGTAGTAGTGCTGTATAATGAGAAACTGGCCGGAAAACCCAAAATCAATCAATCACCAAACCCAATTCTCGGTACTATATAGTTGAGGTACATTCAGCTTCTACTTGAGTTTGTCTTTCTCTTACACACACTCTGTTCTAGCGGCTAGTACTAAACGGTTGGCCCACATTTTCTCCCTGGCCCTGATACTGTTATCTCTACAATTAGCTCGCCATACTCAGCCCGCCACAAAGCAGTATAGAGCAACTCACTTATCATATTATAACGCAACATAACAGTCTCATTTCTTGGACTGCTCTTTACAGAGATTTATTCGAACTTTAGAAGATCTCACACCTTCTTATCCAAGGTTTCATTGGCTCCCATATATTTATTATCTGGCGGTGGCTATTGATATTCCCACTCCTGCCCCCAATTATTTTTCGTGCCTTTTACCAGTTGTGTCAAATCCGACAGGTGCCCAAAACTTATACTTTTGTGTGGAAAGGACCCCCGGCCCCTTTCAAAATCCCTAATAAACTCGACATTGTCCCCCATCTGATATCGACTTTTGACACTTCACCTCCTAACTATTATTTTTTTGTTATCAACCCACCAACAACTGTTGTTCATTTTACAGAGAAAAGTCGGCCAGTTTCGATATTAATAGATCCTGTAATCAGCAGGAGCGTTTCGGCCTTTTATCATTTAAAAACCAAAAAAACTTATTGCCATTTATTGCTGCTATTTGCTTCGCGCTGTCAGCTGTCTTTTTTGGTGCGTTCACTCACCTATCTTTCGCTAAAGCGCCGTTTGTATTGTCACGCCAACTCGTTGGAATTTGTTGTGATTCTTCAAACAACAAAACCTTCTACTTCAACACAACACAACAGAAGCTTAGTTATGTTTGATACTGTGGTGGATTTTTTGGCTCAGCTTTCAGCTGCAGTCGGTGCTACCAGAGTTTTCAATTTACTCTCTTCCGTCCTTTTTAACGCCTTGCACCTTGTTTCGAATGGAAAAACTACAACCATTGATATTCAATCTGCCAACCGAGCAACCAAGTCTAAGAACACCAATACTAAGAAGAAGCAAGTTGAAACAGTAGTTGAGAAGTCAGATTCAGAGTCCAAGGCTCTTTCCAAGCGACACCTCTTCCCTCTAGGCTCTCTTCGTGTTGAGCATTTGGCTTCGTCATCTGCTCCCTGCCCTGTTGCTTGCGCTACTGACACAAATTTTAATTTATTTCCTGTGAGGAATAATAACGGAGGAGTCATCGGATGGGATTTTAGTCAGGATCATGGCTCTTCATGGGACGAAGATGCCCCTTCTGTGTCGTCGTTTTTTGACATTCCTCAGTTCCAGAAAACTCTTCCTGAGGGCGATGTGATGGGAGCCGCCCGGCTCTCCGGGCCAACCCCTCACGCCCACAATTATCCGGCTCAGCAGCAGCAGCAGCAGCAACAGCAGCAACTACAACAGCAACAGCAGCAGCAGGTTCCTTTTCAAAGTCTAGATGGGTTTTTTGGCCAGATGCAGCAGAGCGCCTCTGAAATACCCCTGTCCATGGAGAGCATTCCCGCTTACAATCCCCGAGGTGGAGCTAATAATAATGCGAGCAAACTTGTCATGAGACGAGGAACGTCTGTTTCTAGCAGAGGTTCTGCTTCTGCTGGTCTTTCTGTATCCCCCACAAGTTATCCATACAGTTTGCCTCATGGCCGTCACGGTAGCTTTGTGAGATCCGACTCCCAAGGGTCATCCACTATGGAAACTCCTGAGCTTCAGCAGTCATCTCCTCCTTTCAACTACCAGCAGATGCAACAGCAGCAGACTAATATTCTCAGCGCTGGTGCTTCATCTTCTGGTGCTGCAAATCAATCTGATATTTATCCTATTTTTGACTCCGCCACTATCACTAGTAGCGAACACAGACATAATTCTACCTGTGGGCATAATCATGGTAATCTTTCTAATCAAGCCATGAGCAGTGGTCATGTCAATGACCCTTCATGGTTTGGTGGTGTAACGAACGATTTTATTGGACACAGCAGCGAGGGATCCTCGGACGAATTTGAGCTCCCAGTCAATTCCGTTCCATCGGAACAGCCAGAAGATTTCTGGAGGGCTCAGTATAATTCTGCTTCTTACGAATCTTTGGGTAGTACTGCTCCTTCCAGTAATACCTATTCCATGAGCCCTCAGAGCAATCTTTCTGCTAGCTCTTATTCAAAGAGTCCTGAGTCTTTGGATATTAACTCCTTGCCAATTAGATCGAGTGCTAATCGGGGTCGAAAAGCGAAGACCCCTGTCAACAGTGGCGGAGAAGGATGCTTTGTTTGCCCCGAATGTGATGCAGCTTTCAAGATCAAGGGTTATCTTACTCGTCATATCAAGAAGCATGCTACTACTAAAGCCTACACATGCCCATTCTACGATCCTAACTCGGAACATCCCTGCCATCCTAACGGAGGTTTTTCGCGACGAGACACATACAAGACGCATCTTAAAGCCCGACATTTCATATACCCCCCTGGAACTCGATCTCAGTCTCGAGGAAAAGTGAGTGGTAAGTGTCAGGGATGTGGTATCAGCTACGACTGTAACGAGGACTGGGTAGAAGATCATATTCAATCTGAAACCTGTCCTGGCGTGGTAAAGAACAGGCAACAGAGCATGGCCATGTTCGGCGGTCTAAAGGCTTCGAATGAGGTTCCTCCTGGAATGCCAGTTATGGCACCGATGAATGACATTTTCGCTGCCCCGAACCACGCCATGCCTGCTAACATGGCTGCTGTATTGACCATATAATGATGCATACGTATATATATTTGAGAGTGGAACTTTTGGAGTTTGTTGATTTAATACCTGAGTGGAACTAGTTCGATAGTGATTTTACTAATAAAAGCTGTATTTAGGGAGTTATTAATGACATGATGGCTCGACCATGCCATTGAACGCAGAAAACGTAATCCATCAAGATATAACAATAACAAGTATGGGATACAGAAAGCATAGGAGAGAAGAGAAGATGCATTTCGATTGAACAGAGGTACCTTTATAGAGCATAGCATGTACATGCATATAGCAGATTATACCAAGTTTAAAGCACTATTCACAATCAATCACAGAACTGATGGGAATAATTATCGAAATGACCTGTTCTTGATCATAAGTCTAGACCAGCACCAGCAAGGTGTGACGGCGGTTTTGATTTCTAATTAGACATTGCTATTGCTTCAAAACACGAATAGCAATTTATGCAGGTGAATAACTTTCTCTATTGTTTTTTTGTCTTTGGGCCAATCACCAAGCTAGCAATTGTACCTTTTCCTGACCCATTTAAAGTTTAACCACAGTTGTTTCCGAAACCACCCCTGCTTTTATTGCTCGGCAACTGGTCACTTGAACAATAAAAGGCTCTTTATCTGAATGTCTTGGCAGATCTTGACTAATCATCTGCAAGAATGAGATCTCCGCCTACGCTGTGCCAACTGTGACGGGCCGGCTGCTATCTTGTATGATTGGCCGTTACAGCTGGCCATTGTAGTGACCTATTGTTGGCCCATCTAGTTGCTCTTTCAGCCCCTTATTGTAGTAGGATGACTCGGTTGGCTGCTTCATTGGATTATTATAGTTGAATATTGCTATGCACTCTTATAACAAGTGCCCCGTGAATTACACATCGACATAAGAGCGAAGGGAGCCCAATAATGAAAAGAAAAGACTACAATATAAACCATAAACAAAAAGGAAGATATGACAACAAGAAAAAAACTTGACAAGAAAGATTCTATACTTTGAATGTATGATATTTATATGACATGGTGATGTGCATGGAAGATCTCCTCTGCTTGAAGTGAGGCGAGTCCCACACTTGTAGCTACAAAATAGACAGTTAAAAAAGAGAAGTCACCTATCGAGTATTGTTAAACAACAATTATCGAAAAAGCAAAAGACTCCACAAGAATTACGAACATAACCTGACATTAAGGCGAATCTATTGCAGAAGGTTTTCTGTTTGCACTCAGGTGATCACAACAATGTTGCACTCAACTTCTATGGCAGATTCCATGCCCACAAAGAGTGACCTATATCAACAGAGCTGCCTCACCTCAACCTCGCGTTTTTACATATCTTTGATGAAGCAGGAACTATCACGGATACCTTCATAGCAGCTCAAAAGTATTGGTTTACTCATCTTTTCAACCTAAATTTTATTATCTCTCCTTCTATCTCTCCTTCTAGTATATGCTCTGCTGGTTCTCGTCCCGGTCTATTAGATGAGACTGTTTTCTGTGGGAGCGCTTACCTAAGCAGAACACCATTTATAAGGATTGATTCCCAAACAATTTTTTCTCTTCTTTGGAGTTGGATGAACAATTGCTTTCGAAGCTTACTGAAGATGTCTTAGATATCACTTTTTGCTTTGGGGAAAGTCTCCGGTCACCTTTGAATGGAAACATACACTCCAATACGAGTGACATATGCCCTTAGTGGCATGCTTTTCGACGGTCACTCTTAATCGAGTGTTTACGACAGTTATGCAATTGGTTCTATTTTAGAGCTAACACAATGGAGCTTAATCTCTTCCAAATCCCACCCCAAAATTTTCTTTCAAAGTCTGAAACGATCGACTCATATCGATGCGCTTTTTGCATTTTCAAAGATGCCAGACCGAGTTCCTGGGCGATGATTTGGCTGAAACATGATTGTTCCAAGGCCTGACTGGTCGGCTTGAGAAAATTGGAATTCAAACTCGTACTTTTTATGATGATATGCATTTTTTTATAGAGTCAAGCTCGAAGGGGTCTATTCGTGAAATACCGGTAGGCTTCAAAGACGATGTGCACTAATCTGAGAAAGTGTTTGGTTTCAAATGTTTTACTTCATTCCAGTGATAGTCCATATATAGAATTTTGAGTCGAAACATTCCTTAGAAGATAGGCTAACTTGAAGAATAATAAAAAGAGATGCCGTAAATTAGCTTGAAATCATGACAGGCTTGTTGAAATTTTTGAAAGACGAATCCTTACGTAAATGCTTGCTCATGGCAGCGACTGAACTCCACCTCTATTAATCAGTCTTGAGATGGTTTTCCATCAGATCGTTTGTCTCCCCATATATAAGTTCCAATGCATAAAATGTCAAGAATACAATAACATTGATCCAACTCCACAGCTGCCATGATGCCACAGAAATTCCCAGTAGATCGTTCTCGCTCGCCCATTTCTGGAGCCCGAGAACCGTGAAGGAATGAGCAGCCAAAACTGATTTTGGAGTTGTGTGTCTATCAATGTGTTGCATGAGCAGATGGGTATATTCTGCTATTATGATAATAGGAGCATAGGCGTAGACTAAGAACAGTATAGGTTTTGACTTGGAAGGTCTTGAAGAACTGTCTCGTTTGGCTTCATTTGATGATGCTAATGCTGGTATGATTCTAGTAGCCGCATAGAAAACAGCTAGTCTGTAAGACAAGCTGAATAACACCGAGGGACTGACGGTTGCAAATACTGCAACGAAGAATTCTCCGACGGTAATGAAGCTCTGCGGTATCATACCCGCGAGAGTAGTCATGACATTAGAATAACCATTAATCAGAGTGGGAGGCAGAGGGGGCACTGATATATCCGATGATCCAGTCAAAAATGAAGTTGAAAAATCACCCCAGCCCTTGGGTGATTCAAAGTCTGTGAACATAATGTACAAACAGTAAACAACATAAGAGACAAGCAACGAGGATTCGATTGCAGAGCCTTTTCCAGATATTATTCCGAAGAAGCCCAATCCCATAGTTATGGTCAAAACGACACCAATCATAGTAGCAGAAGCCAAGTCCACACCCAGAGGAAACGTATAAATGCGATAGAGAAAATATAATGCGGAGGAAAGAAAACCACCAGAAAGAGCAATCTGTAAGAACATCCAGTTGTCGTTTTTCCTTATGAGCCACCTAGCTATTTGGCCCGCAGCTTGTATACACAAAAGAGTGCAAAAACCTTCAGTTATCGTAAATAAAGGAGTGGAATAATTGACAAGAAGCTTCCAAGGAACGACTAGAGATTCATAAGGGATCAAGTAGAGATTAAAAAGAGGACCCTCCATGGGTGCTTTCTGGGTGGTTTGCTGATGCTCGGCAACTCCAAGATGAATGATCAATAATGTAGGCAGAACAATGTGTTGAGAATAATAAAGTAAAGAGCCCAAAATCGATACTTTTGTTTTGCGACTTATAATGCGAACAGTGGACATGAGAAAATAATAAACGACCAATGTGAATGTATAATTGATTCCGCAATCGATCCCGCCTAAATCGAAAGCCAAAGGTATGGTGGTGATGATTAGCACCATATACAAGGCGGATAACGCGCTCTGAAGGAGATATAACATGCTAGATGAAAACAAATATATATCTTCTAGCGCTAATCCTGTGCTTCAGCCAGGTGAGTTTCAGATTCACTTAAGGTGAAAATCGCCTTCTCACTGCTACTCGACCTTCTCGTTTCAGGGGCTGTAGAGTGGTAAAGGTATTTGCAAAGTGTACAGAAAAAATATCCACCGGGTGCTGTGGGAGAAACGCTAAAGGAGGCGGCGGGCAGCGTTTACAACCGCTCACCTCACCTTACCGCGCACACTAGCACCGGCACCAGTGTTTTTTTGCTCGGATATGTGTTAGCCTCACCAGTGAGTCTGGAAAATCGAAATCAAAAACAAAAACAAAACCAAAAAAAAAAAAAAATAATAATAATAATTGAAATAAAAAATATACGGTGGAAGTAAATCATTCACATCCATCGACAACCATGGCTGCTTTCAAGAAAAAGAGAAGCAGACAACATGTCGAAGAAAACGATGAAGAAGACTCTTCTGAACCTGGTCTTAATGCATTCGGAGCTCTTATGACCCTTCTCCAGAAACCAGACTCTACTGCTAAAGCCAAGCGACCCAGCATCAAAAAGGCATCTGCTGACAACCTTGAAGGACCGGTGGATGATCAAGAAAATCAGAGTGATGAGGAAGATGAAGGTGAAATCGGAATTGATTTGGATGAAAACGAAGATTTGGCCGATCCATTTGAATTCCATTTCGCAGCACCAGATCTTCAGCATGACTTTTCTAAGAGCTCCTCGAAGGTCTCAATACCAGTTCTAAACGGAGAACGATCTATTTTTACAGCTTATGAACCAAGTATCGGACATCATCCTTTCAATTCTTTCAAAAGTCTCAAGTTGAAATACAGGTTAGAAGCTCCGTTCAAGAACCGAAAAAATGGTGATGCAGAACTCACCGATGTCCAGCGGAAATTGGCTGATTACCTCTTCAACTATCAGGACATCCTTTATCCTTGTCAAAAGTTGGAAGATCACGATAGTCTCGTTGAGGTCCAAGACCTTTATCTTCTGCATTCATTGAATCATATTTTCAAGACTCGCGATCGAGTAATCAAAAACAATGCTAAGCTACTAGCCCATCCTGACCAAGAACATCGAGACCAAGGTTTCACCCGTCCCAAAGTATTGATCTTGGTTCCATCCAAAAACTTTTGCAACGATTTGATTAATAGAATGTGCGAGATTTCCGGTGCCAATCAGGTCGAGAATAAGAAGCGATTCAATGATGCATTTTTTGAGCCTGGAGAACCCCCAGAATCAAAACCCAAGGATTTCCTTGAAACTTTCAAAGGAAACACAAGTGATATGTTCTGTATGGGTGTAAAATTCACCAGACAGGCTGTAAAACTTTATTCTTCTTTCTACACCAGTGACATGATTGTGGCAAGTCCTCTCGGTTTGCGTTTGATCATTGAGAAAGGCGATTACGATTTTCTCTCTTCAATCGAAATAGCTATCGTGGATCATGCTGATTTGATGCAAATGCAGACCTGGGAGAATGTCGACAAGATTTTCCGTCACATGAATAAAGTTCCTAAAGAGTCTCATGGATGCGATTTCAGCCGAGTGAGACCATGGTACTTGGATGACCAGGCAGCAAAGCTTCGTCAGACAGTAGTTCTATCGCAGTACACCACGCCGGAAATGAATGCTTTGTTAAGCTCTTGCCAAAATCTCGCAGGATCCATCAAAATCAGACCAGTATTTGGAGAAAATGAATGTGCCATCTCTACAGTTGGCAGCAGAGTGCCACAAATGTTCAGCCGAATCAACTCACAATCTCCTGTAGCAGATCCAGATGTTCGATTCAAGCATTTTACCTCGGCTATTCTACCTGCTATTATGAGATCGGCCTCGCAAAAAGGCACGTTGATTTTTGTCTCCTCTTACCTTGATTTTGTGCGTCTACGAAACTATATGGATGAAAATAACTATAGCTATGCTGGAATTTCAGAATACTCATCGCAGTCTGAGACCAGCCGAGCCCGAAGTTACTTTGCTAGTGAGAGAATTTCTTTTCTGATTTACACGGAGCGTCTTCATCATTTTAGAAGATACAGCCTCAAAGGTGTTAAACAAGTTGTCATGTATTCTTTGCCTGACAATCCGACATTTTATAGGGAGGTATTACGATTCCTTGTTCGGTCAAGTGTCGAGCAGAATGTATCGATTGATCTTTTCCGGGCAAGAGTCTTGTATTCCAAATGGGATACCCAGAAACTGGAGAGAATAGTTGGCACAGCAAAAATTGGCCAGCTAATTCAGGGGGTCAATGACATATTTGAATTCTATTGAAGAGATATTTATCACAAATAAAATTGTTTATAGTAATACCAATTACCGTATTCATTGCAGCAACAAAGTCACCTATTGATTAGCACATAACACCACCACCATCTATCTCCAGATTCAACTCACTGCCATCAAAATGCAACATATAGAAACGTATGGACTTAGGCGTTCTCCTATACGCGCCGCCTTCCAGACAATACCTAAGGGCCCATGCTTGTTCTTATCCACTATTGAGGGAATTAATGCCCTAGAATACGTGCTAGTACAAATGAAAAGCAGCAATACTAGTAGCAGTGACTGGAAATTAAATATAGCACTCTGTTAAGTTAGTAACCTTGGAAATGAGCTTAGCAGTGCTGTTCTTTTCGTTTGATTCCTACCATGCTCGCTCGTGATGAGTTTGTGTGGTGATGGGGAAACTGTCAAAAACTAAAATTCCAAATAATCAATTCATTGCTGATCTGAACGAGTCGTCATCACAACTCGGACAGTCTAATCAAAAGTCTATATACATTATAATGCAGGGGGTAATTACGGTTTTTAAATTCCTCTTCTAATAATGCAAGAGCGGGAATTTTCGACGCAGGCAGTTTTGCAGTGTAAGCTTTGAGAGCACAAATAGCCATCGATCTTGATACGAGATGAGCATCTTGTGACATGCCCTGTATGTTGCAAACAGTCTCAGTTAAATATTTCAATCCTTCAATCGTCCAGTTGCTTCTTGCAGCGTATGTTTTAAAAATTTGGTAGAACACAAACCGATCCGGTACAACACCTTGAGACATCATTGTTCCTAGCATATTCAAACACTTTTGTTCCTGATTAGTATCACAGTAATGCGAGATGAATTCATTGTAAGTGAACATGTCAGGGATGATTGGTAGCGAGTAGGATGCGTTGGGTACAGATTGACGAATAATGGATAAAAAGTAATCCATAAGTTCCACTTTGCGCAAAAGGCTCCAGACAAAAGGAGAACTCCTCGAAAGCACAGGAGTGGCAATTTTGTATTTCATGATAGATTCTAGCATGACCTCTGCTGGTTGTTGCAGTCCACATCCCAGTAAGCATTTGAACGTAAGATTCATCATTGAAATGTCGATAACAAATGCACCGGAAGTCATTTCTTTGTAAAGCTTACTGACTGCAGAAGGATTTCGTGCGATAATAGACTCATAGAGCATATAGCTAGCCACTGTATTCCTGTCGGGCTGCAAATCCGAGTTTTTGAACTGAACAATGATTTGTGAAATCATCTCGGGATTCTGAGATGCAAAGGCAACTGAAAGTAAAGTGTTGAAGTTGCTGGTATTTCTCAGAGTCAAGACCGAGCTATTGTGGTCATTTAGATTCTCAAGGGATTCATTTCTCCTGGACATTCTCAAGTACCGCTCCTGTAAGGGCTGCCATGATTGTAAATCTGTCCCGAGGGCTTTCCCTAGTTTAAAGAGTGCTATGCTTTGTTCTCTTGATGATATTGGTAGGTTGCAGTCTATGATATCGCAAAGAACTGACACAAGATAGTGCGGATTCTTACAACGCGGAGACATGAACAACGCTATAAGATCTTCCAAATGCGTAGAAGTCATAAATTTCACCGGTGACATTGGCAGATCGTTGTAAGATGCAAAAACGTTGTCAAAATATTTGGCAGACTGGAAGTCGCCAGAATTCAACGGGTACAGCCAGCGGAGAAATTTGTCATAAAGAGCAACTGGCGGGGAAGATTTGGGATGAATACTGCGTATTCGCTTGACCTCATTATATTCACTGTTGATGACTCTGCGAGCTCGCAGAACGGTTGAGGCTACGATTTGCTCGTCTTCCGTTCTCAAAGCTTGATCGATCCAGCGATCATCCTCTTCAAAGTCCTCCACTGGTTCGTCTGAAATTTTATTTGGAATCTCCTTAGTCAAAATATCCCGATTTTCCAGCACAATTCGCGATATGGTTTTATTATACTCAGCGTTCAGATCAACATGTTCAAGATGGCCCACCGCAAAAGAATAAGCCCGATCAAAGCATGTAATATGCCGATAACCACTAAACAGAGAAGCTCTACCGCCAGATTTTAACGAGCATATTAAACGCCTTTGCCATAACATGGCGGCCAAAAAGAAAAAATTGGAAAATAATCGGGCAACTTTCTTCGATCACTTAAGCTTGTTCCCTCGCTCCCGTACAAATCAGTACCTGTCGGCAGTTGGGAAAGTTTGGGCGATGAGAATTTCACCACAACTTTTTCAATACCACCAACCGACCTCGAAATGAAGCTGCAATCTGAAGCGACTCAGATCGCCAGCAGAACAGCACATTTGCTGGAGAAAGCTGTTTATCGGCAAGGAAATGCTGTGCGTGCTATTCAAGAGCCGGCTTGGTTCCGTGTAGTTGCTGCTAACCCGCCGACCCATGATCTGGTGAACAAGACTGTCAACTACAAGGAGTTTGTCACTAACAGAGACCAAAAGGACAGCTCTGCGAAGAAATTTGGAAGCTTTGTGAAAGGGAAATATGTCACTAGAAACAAAAATCTCGGCGAATTCCGTGTCAATGCAAAGCACCTCTACCGTATGCGGCCCATCCAATATCAGGAGGATCGAATCAGAAAGCTTTTCTACAACCAGCATCCTTGGGAATTATCTCGTCCTAGACTTATGGTAGAAAATGCAAAGAAGGATTACGAATCAGTCAAGGACTGGTCCAGCATGGTTCAGTCTAACAAGGCGTTGGATGGGGAGTCTGTTGTTCAGAGAACAATGTACTTGTACGAACAAGAACTCAAAAAGGATCCTAGCATCAAATCATGGCTTCCTTTCTATGATCAGGCTCGTCTTGAATTTTACAGATTGAGAATGCGTGAAGAAGCTGAAATTCAAGTAGCTGCCGAGGAGGCTGCCATGTTTGGCGGTGTCTTTGGAAAATCAGCTATCGAGCAGGGCATTGAAGAAGAACAACGTTTCATTGACAAATGGACTGTGGAGGCAGAGGAAGCTACAAAGCTCAAGCGATCTCGACTGGCTCCTCCTGAAATCCCCACTCAAGATATTGAAGAGCCTTCTACTTCAGAGTCTTCGTGATTATTACTTTCTATTGTACATAGTAAAAAACTGTTGTTAATTAAAGAAAGGGAGCCCAACCAAAGTAAAGAAGCGATAGATTGCTTGGAGATGATGCTTGTTGAATCAACTCCCGAACAAGTGCTTCACTGCTTAGCCCTTTGGATAATTTCCGGCGGACACTTTCCACGGCCTGATCTGCTTCTGTTACTGTAGAAGTTTCGTCGTCCTCAAGCTGTATGTTCCTTTGAGTTGTCTGAGAGATACTGCTGTCTTTTTGCACGTTTCGCTGAATAGGGGTCAGGGTCCAGGTGTATAGAGGATCGTACTTTAACACGTTCATGATCGTTGTGACGCTTCTGATCTCAGCCCTTAAAACATCCAGTGTAAGTTCGGCACATTTGGAGAACGTACCGTCTGTCCCTGTAATTCCCATTCCGTCCACAATATCTCGTGTAAGTCGAAATGGTACAGTCTCTGGTACTCGGAGCAGCTTAGCCTGATCAAAAGCAATGCCCAGATCGATATGTATAACTTCACCAGAATGCGAATCCAACATGATATTCCTACAGTGCCTATCACCTAGCCCCATGATGTATCCAATTATACTAGCACTGGCACTAGACCGGGTATATGTCGTCCGTGTTTTGAACCAACGATCAGGCGAGAAATCATTCTCCAAGAAAAACTTACTCATAACAGGTTTAAGTTTAGTTTCGATTTTCTTGTAAACTTCCAGCCTTTTTGCGACCGAAAGAGTTTGCGCGTTCGCCATTGATTTTTTGGCATGATCAATACTCATATCATTTGGACGGTATTTTGCATGTAATGGCTCTAATATATCCCCTAAAGCATTTGCGTCTTTGACAAACTCAATGATACCGTCATGAGGGGATAAAGGCACAACCTTGTACGTCCGAATATTCAAGTTCCTTTTCTGGGCCTTAGAGTCTCGACGCAAAAAACTATTGACATGTTCGAAAACCTGTTCCATAATTGCATCTTGTCTAAGGTCGTCGACTCCATGTCCACTCTTTATAACTGCAGTCGATACGGACCCATCGCTGTTATTGAATCTCACAATCATGGGCCGACTCAGTCCACCAGCAAGCTTTATCAAATTATCGGTCTTCATCATTATTGGAATATTCTCATAGTTACAATCTGCTCGAAGTGGTATGGCCATAGATGGTGAAGGCAAATTCAAGTCTTTCAGATTCCCATTGATCCACCATTTACCATCGGGTAGTTCATCAAAATGAAGCTGGGCCCTTCTTTTCGCAGCAGTTTTGGTGGCAGTAAGTCTCCTTCTTGATGTTCCAGATGCACTCGGGATACTGATTTCAGCATCCTTGGCAGATTTTATAAGCTGTAGTGTCTTCTTGGCAAGTGTTTCAATGCTTCTGAGAGTTTTTGTCAATGCAGGCATGTTTTGCTTTTCCAGTACTTTCCATATATACGTGCCGGCCTCACACCTTCTTAAAGATGCTTCATCGTTATTGTCACCCAATTTCATCCTCAGGGATAAAATCTGATATAATGAATGATGAGGATGGTCGATGCAAATCCGAAGAACTAAGGATTGCACGTTTGAAGCAAAAGAATTTTTCGACTTAGACACCCCGGGTCTGTTCTGACTGAGAGTTAACAAAGAAGTTATTTGATTCACCCATGGCACGAATTTGATGCTTGCAACATGGGGTAGAAGCTCTGCAACAGTCTTATTGACAGATGATTCGCCTAAATGTGCCAACCACAATGCAAAAAGTCTGGAAGTGTCCTCCGTGTATTTGTCTCCCGCTATAATTGAGCGCAAATAACTCTCTATGCTTTTGTTCAGAAGTTGTGTCCTTACTTTCTTCCGTTTATCTATCTCCTGCTTATCCATAGCATACAGCTTCGTGACTTTTTTGATATGTTTCTGATACTCAGCATACTTTGAGTCATTTGTTAATGTCTTCAAAGCTGATCTTAATGCTAGTATCTCTCTCACTTTGTGATCACATTGCCGCTGTAATATATTCAAATCTTCAAGAAGAGTTTCATCTTCCAACTGCTGGTCACAAAAAACGGCGAAGGTGTGATGAACTTGGGCAGCTGATCCATATAAAATCTGATGCTCCTTATCAGAATTAGAATTGGGTAAATTTTGTAGAATTTCTTCTGCAGGAATCAAATAATTCGCTCGAATTGCCTCGTTGCTGTCTCTTCGAGCTCGGCTTGACCACTCTGCAAGTGTGCATAAAATCTCAAGATCATTATAAAATTCATACCACCCTAACGATCTTTCACCCAAAGGTAAACTGTGCTCAAGTGCCGACTCCATATTTCTTATTGATTGTGACTGGTTGCCCATGTTCCAAATAATTTTACCTCTTGCCGCGCTGCAAGCAGCTTCGACTGATAACCTGGAATTCTTTTCCTGAAGTAAAGATCCAACGCTTCCTAGTTGAGTCGCTAGAGCAATAGTACGATACACTTCTTGACTTCTCCATGAGTGCCGGCCACTATCTGCCAAGCTCAACGCTAAGCAGTAGTTGAAACCATCTTTGTCTTTGATGTCAGCAGAGGTACTCATCAAGCCCCAGCAGACCTGACGGGCAGTGAGTAGGTCTTCCACTTTGGCATAAGATTCTTGATTTATCCACTCTTCACTCTGATTCCGAAAACGTATGAACAGAGACATTAGCCTCGACCCATCGTCTTTATTCTTCCCTCCTAAAGAGAATAAAGTTTCACATTCTCGAACTATTGCCATGCTTTCAGCGCTTTCTATTGTGAGAGGAGAAAGCTGGTTGTATATTTCATCGAATATTTTAATCTTCTTTTCATGGAATGTGTCAAGCTCATACTCAGTGACTGGTATGCCCGATTGTAATGCATGTACGCCGCGAAACATCTTAAACAGGGCTTCATGCCGAGATAAGGACTCGGTAGCTCTCGTGGCCGGCAAATCCCATTTCTGAAGCTTCCAAGCATATTCGTATTTTTGGTTATCAGGGAGGCATTGTCCTTCTGTCCATTCGTCCACCAATTTGGACATGCCTTTCATACCCACACTGGCAAGGCCAGATGCTACCCTCGTTAGGCTCTGCGCACTTGCTCCAGATATAAGCGAATCGTCGTAAACAGCACTTTGTAGAAGTAATGAGTACCAGTCGCTTTGATAGCCGTCTAATACGGAAATAGACTTCTCAAGTGTGGGCAACACCGGAGTAACGTACTTCATATCTGGGTCATCTTCTCCCATGCCACTGCAGATCTTGGATAGCAAAGAATCAAATACGCTACTATTCTCCCTTTCATTCCCCAAAGTGTTTCCAGCCGTGGCTCGTGATAGCTCTAGTAGTAACAAGGCACATTTGAACATGCCATTCTCAACCGATGCTTCTGCAGCTTCCACCAAAGAAAATTCTGGGTCCAAATTGAATGTATCATTTTCTCTCAAACTCAAAAGTATATTCAAGCATTTGCTTCTTTTCTTGTGAAAATCACTAGGCAATCTGGTAAAATATTTCGCTGGACGCAGATGAAACCTCAATAACGAACTGACAAACTTCGTGTCCATATCTTTACCTTTAATGACTTGGAATACCATGGATAACCAAGTTTCACAAAGTTTATTAGACAACTGAAGTGGGCGCTGAAACGCTGATATACCAGGGATCAAAGGCTCAATGTGTACAAGAGAATTAAGACAATGTGCTCTTAGCCACTCGTCGTAAAAAACTTCAGCACCAGAATCTATCGCTATTTCAGGTAAAGGAAATACAGCCGACTCAAAATTTGTGAATCTCGCAAGATCGATTCCAATTCCGCTTGTTTCCGTAAGTGATCCTCTCGCGATAAGCTGCTGAAGTGACTGCCGAGCAGCAGCAATCATCTGTATATCACCTTCATCATATAATGATATAACCGATATATATATGCCAATAAGTACTCTGTCTGAGTAATCATTGATCGGGCATTCTAAAGGGCGCTCCAGAAACGGGCCTTTGCAAATATAGTACGATCCTAAGACTCTCGCCCGCCATGCACCGACTTCTGGAGTAACCACACCATCAACCTCAAGACCGGCAAAAAGCTTTCGTGCTTGGTTTCCAGATAGCACCGGCTTAGTGTCAAAACTCACTGGCAATAAAAAGCCAGGATCTGATTCAATCCGTCTTCTTATTGCAAAACCGATATCCTCGATATTCAGGTATTCTGAGTTGATCACATAGAGAACATCTTGTTCTTTGATGCGTGATTCAGTTGAATCAGAGTTCTCCAGAATTTGGTCAGAGATTATAGATAAAACATGAAATATTCGATCATCTTCTGTAGTTTTGTGTCGCTTTCCGTGAATTTTCTTGACAGATTGTAGTAAATCCTGTTTGAAAAACTTTGAGCATGATCTCAAACTGTGATAATCAAGGTTAGGCTGTTTTCCCAAGGCTGCAATCATCCACGAAAATAACTTAGTAAAAGATTTTAGATTTGCGGCAAGGAGTGATGACGCGTTCTTCAGTAGCAAAATGACTACATCCAAAACTTGATGGCCGACGTCCGGATCGGAGATCGAAGCAACCAACCCTTTGAGGGTGGTGGCCAATACGTCAAAAGATGATGTAGCTGTTATTTTGCTGAGAGCGATAAATGCAATCGCTTGATGTATACGAAAGAACTTCTCTTCTGGCTGAACAAATATATCGTTCATGTCCAATATTCGTGATATAATGGACAGACAGACAGATTCCCGCTGTACATATTCATACAGTTGTAGACCAGAATACTCGGTACAGATCTTTTCAATGGCTGCCAATGCAACCTCAGCACTCATTAGTTTCACGTCAACGACATTGACTGGTCGCAGCTGAATACTTGAAATTGTATAAGGCTCTGACGTTCTCAGAGAATCCGGAATTTGGGTGAAGTTGGCCTGAATCATGATGTAAAAAATGACATCAGTTAGCGATATATCTGAACTCAGCGGAACAATAAGATCATTTTCAATCAGAGAGTTGACGAGTTGATCATCTCTCAACTGAGTTAACGATAAAGCCAAACAAAAAGGGGCAATGGCATTTTCCAGAGTATTTGTGTCCAGATTTAAAGATGTAGCAACAGACTTGATATACAACAGCCCAGAGCTTTTAGGTTGTCGTTGAATAAAGTATGCTATCATGCTTTGAAAATGCTCTCTCTCAAGTTCGCTAACAGTTTCGTAACCACAAAGCTCAAACGGAAACCCACGAAAATCAGAATGTGATGTGAACCAATAGCGTAATATATCCGGCATTAGTGTTGAAAATAGCTCGTGTCGAGATCTCATCTGAAAAAATTTTAGTATTCTTGATATTTCCCTGGCTGCATAAGGCCTGATCTCTTTGGCAGAGCTGTAATCGACAATACGACACAATAACCATGATATATTAAAATTCCGTTTTGCCAGTATCCAAATAGCCCTGACTTTAATTGCACAGTTAATTGGTGTATCACTATGCACAGCAAAGCACTCGTTAAATAACAAGATACCATCAAGAGGTCGGCATGACACAATAAGATCTGCTATAGCTTCCAATGCGTAATAGAAAAATTCCACATCTCTCTCTTTTATCAGAGAACGCAACTGATCCCTTGCTGTAAGATCAAATAAATCAAATTTGAACGTAAGATCTTTTTTTAGCGCAGCACATAGAAGCTTGGTAAGGGCCATTTTGACTGCATAAGGGGCGTAAACATACTCAGTCATGTAGATCGATACATGATTCAACAGATCTTCGGTAAGAGTGAATACTGAAGCTTCAAACGACGGATATTTATCAACTTCCCCATCGGCTTTACTAGAGCTTTTGACCCAATAATCTGATGCCAGAGTCAAAAAATCAATGACCAGAGTAATAGCAACTTGAGACCTTTTCCAAGCATAGCTACTAAAAAGAATTTCACCAATGTGCCTAATGAGTTTTTTGAGTTCCTCTTCAGAAAATGTGAAATATGAGAGGTGAGTGTTCCACTCCTCTATTATCAGAGGCATCCACACAATGAGCTCTTCAGCCGAAAGCCGGCATATTGTATCGCATATGAAACCGGAAATTGCCCTTCCAGCTTCATGTTTTTTTAACACCAGTTGCAGCTTTATAAGCCATCTAGTTCGTTGAAAAAACGTGCTACATAGCAGTTGATCGGGAGTGCGCAGGTTATGAAGCGCAACAATAGGCACCACTTGTGGGTTACCAGTTAAAGAAACCAAGTCCTTCTGTGCCTTTTCAGTATTGGTTCCAACGGACTTCTCCAGATTTCGAAGAATAGTACTTGAAAGATATTCAAAAAAATACACTGTCGATTTGGAGTCACTCAAAAAAGGCACAACATGGGCGAGTATACCAGAAGCTTCATAAAGAAAAGAACGAGTCAGCAAATCAGAAGAAAGAGTCTTCTGCTCTCGTAAAAGGTCACAGACCTGAGGAAATAAATAACTAAATTCTCCAAATTCGGCGCCCTCATTATCAATCGACAGTGTGTCGAATATTAATAGGCATGAAATCAAACAGTGAAGAGCGTGTGATTGAGAAAGAGAATTCTCGGGGGTGCCGTATATGGCCTTTATTAATAATAATGCATGATTGACAATCGTTCGTTTGTTGGTCACAGAAACAGATCCACTTATTATGCTGGTGGTACTTTTCTGCACTTTTTTTGGCTCGTTTTGTAGCGACAGGTACTGCCATATTGCGAAAAGCTTGCGGGATAGCAAGTCACAACGGTAAACTTGTTCGCTGTAGAAATTTGCAATTTGAAACTCGGTGAGGGAGGAAGAATATCCACATAGAAGTATCAAACATTCTGAAATTGCTATTGACAGCTGCATGTTGACATTCAAAGTCTTTGGCAATAAGATCTCGGCTTTCCATGACCCCAATAGCCATTCCACCAGTTTTGATTGAGCAACTACGATTAGAGATGATGAGCTCGTAGTAGCAGATAAAGCACTGTGACATAGGGCCAGCGAGGAGTCAGAAAGAACCGGTGTATGGGTATCCCAAAGTGAAAAATACCGTTCTATTTCAGTTGCCCTCACTTCAAGGGGTACCATGGAGAAGGCATAAAGCTGCTGCGATAAAAAAGTTGTAGCAGTAGACATCTTTGGATCAAACAGCTTTTTTCGAGCCCTGTCCCACAGCATTGAGCAAATGTGCTGGAATTGCTCTACCGAAGAATTCGGACCCTGTTCACGAGTATAATATAGAATACAACCACAGCATATCATGGCCCAAAAAGATATTCCACTATCAGCAAGAAGCATTTTTGGCAGATATCTCTCTAAAAGGATGATAGAGCATTCCCCGCTTGATGTCATGTGCCGACTACCGATGCAAATGATCTGAAAATACAAAGCGTCTTGCTCCAAGTGATACAGATCCAGCAAATCGCACAGTTCGATCAAATCTGAGCCTCTGATATTATCAAGCTTCCTCCTTTTTGGAGATCTTGTGGACTCCCCCTGTACGCTCAGAAGAAGCAATATGATATTAGTACATGCTGAAACGTATAGCCACTTCGTAAAATTTCCACGAGGAGCAAACTGAAACAATTCACATTCCATCAAGCTCATATGCTTTTGGTAAGCATTGAAGACAATGTCCTCGGGCTCTAAGCTGTTGGATGAGAGTCCTGTGAACAGGGTGCGGAAAACACCACTTAGTAAATTATTGACATCCTCAGCTTTATCATCGCGCTCCAGTGCATATTTTAAGATGGGATGGGTGTAACAAATAAATAGATAAATAGCCTGTTTGAGTTTTGCGCTTTTGGAATGAAGTAGTCTGTCAACTTGATCATAGCCAAGAAGAGTGATTTGAAAAGCAATATCAACATCATTGGCAGAGGTGGCCAGTACAAAAGCATTCAATCCTTCAAATACTGCGACATGTCCAGCACTTTCTTCGGTGAATGTTGAAAGATATTCGTGGGCGGGCCGCACTGCTACCAGTATGATAGATCTGACTGAAGATGGTCTACTAAAGATGATACGACTCCAACACTCAAGAAGCTCATTCAACGTTGGAGTCACACGAGCGCGTGCCCGTTTTGTGCTTTTTTGAATCGAGGTATGTAGGCAATCACAGATGAATTCCAAAAATTCCGACCATTCTGCGTTGGTGAAAAGATCAAGATGTGGGGTATAATTGCAGATTATCAGACAGATCTTCGAATACGACGGCAACAAAGCAGAGCTAATATCATCGTGATCCAAAATCAAAGAATTTCTCATATGCAAAACCAAGAATCGCAAAGAATGGCGCTTTATAGCTCGTTGCGAAACATCCACTAGCTTTTTTAGCAGCTCTCCGGCAATTGCCAGCCTTTCAAGCACAGATGCATTTAACTGAGTGGTCAAACATGCTTCGCGTTCCCTAAGAATAGCTACACCAACTACTTTCGCAAGTTCTAGCAGCTTCTTATCAGTCAATCCTTGTGTATTGTTTGTATTGGCCAAAAATGCCTGCATGTGTGAATAGCCAGTCACACGCGACTTGATCGTGGTGCTACCAATCATCTCTAGCCGATGGTCAGTGGGATGTCGGTCGAAATACGAGCTAGCGGTCGGGCGCTACCATTTGGTTTTGAACTTACGTTTTATGTTATCTTCTGTCAATTGAGACATGATGAATACCAGGCGCTTGACGCGGCCTTTTGGTGCTGAATTGGTCAAGTGATAGTTGTGTTGAGCTAAAAGTGTTTGTGACTATGAAGAACTCCTAATGTTTACGGACGATGGAAAAGATATGCACCGACTGTTTGAAGTAAAAATCGAAATCCTCATGATCCCTGATCTAGAAATGTTAGAAATAGTCTAAAAATAAATTATTACTTTCACTCACTTCGGTTATTACGAAATTTTTCTTCATCGCCTATTAGGTTAGTTTTTGTCCTTCTTATCATCACCCTATGGCTCTAAAGAGACTCACCTTGAAGAACCGAGAATCGGCCTTTCTCCGCTTCTTATAAGCCATGAGAATGGGTGTGCCATTTGTACTTAAATCTAGTAAAGTTTTCTCAAGTAGTGGAAACGCTGACTCCAGGTAGACGCAATCGGCTGCTAGAACCAGGTCAGTGTTGAGCGCATACTCGGGTAGATCATGACCCCTGATGGTTGGTTAATTTGAAGACCACAAACAACCAGAAAAATAGGCTTACCAGTCCAACACCTCGGAAAAGACATTATCATTTAATCCATTCAGGTCAATGTTTTTCTGCATCAGCGGCACCATATTGGGTTGATCCGTGACATATATCTGCAGATCATTGTCTGCATCATTTCGGTGTTGATAAGCAATGGCCAATCTATACAGTTAGTAAATATTTGACTAATAAAGAGCGAGGAAATACACACCCGACCAAGCCTGTTCCACTTCCAAGTTCTACAATATGCTTTGCTCCTCCAAGTCCTTTTCTTATGAGATATTTCGACAACAGTTCTCCCGCAGGCCATAGTTTTCCTCCACACCCAGCTGCTCCACCGTCTTCGAAGACTTTGAGGCCCGGCTCTTGTAAGAGCCCATCAAAAGTTAGATTAGATGTGCCTATATTACTAGTAGGAGGAGCAGGAGCGAAATCTGCCACATCCCGGAAAAAATCGTCCATGGCTGGGGGGCTTACTGGTATGATGGGAGAAGCCTTTTAGCATCAGATCGGTCAACCAGCATTTACACGGTCACATATCTGGATAGTTTGGGTTGAATTTCCTCAGCCCAACTAAGATTATCGGCTTTTCCTGCCAAATAAAATAGAACACAGCCAAGAACTGTAAAGTTTGAACTCATGAACCGAAATCCACTAACGAAATGGAAACTTGCATCGCAAAAAACACTACACATGAGGAATATGTAAGCTCTGATCTCACGAACCAAAACCACCATACAGCTCTACAGCACTGGAAACTACAACACAATAATAGCATCAAAGGGACAAAGCACCAAGTGAAAACTACCAGCAAAAAAATGACAAAACACAAATAGAACCCTCAATCATGCGTAACGTGTTATAAAGATATTACATAATTCTTTTCAACTTTTTTTCGACTTTTTGCATCATTTAAACAACAACACCAGAGTTGGAGGCAATTCGGGGCCACAAATCAGCGCACTCCTTGGCGACGGGTCCAGTGATAGCAGATCCCTTCATCTCACCCTTGGGGTTGACGATGACACCGGCGTTGTCCTCAAAGTAGAGGTAGACACCATCCTTTCTTCTCCAGGGCTTGGACTGTCGAACAACGATAGCAGGCATAACCTTCTTTCGCAACTCAGGCTTACCCTTCTTGACAGTAGCCATGACCATGTCACCGACACCGGCAGCGGGCAATCGGTTGAGTCGAGCACCGACTCCCTTAACGGAGATGATGTAGAGGTTTCGAGCACCAGTGTTGTCAGCGCAGTTGACAATAGCACCAACGGGTAGACCGAGCTGGAAAACAGTTAGTAAATGAGCCCGCATATCATCCTCAGTGAAATTCTTTATAAATACGTACGGAAACTCTGTACTTGTTACCAGCAGCAGAAGCTTTTTGAGTAGACATTGTTGCTTTGTGTTGTTGCAGGATGGAAAGAAAATGAAAATCACCAGTCTTGAGTTATTCAAAGTGTTGAGTGGTACTGAGAGCTACAGGTTATGTTGTAGATGTGAGCATGACTGTTAGACGTTTAGGTCGTCATGGCAACGCCGCACCGCTCTCCGTCTCGAGCTGCCATCTCAGTTTCAACTGTACCATAAAATACAGTAAAATAATGAACGTAATATGGCATTTATTTTGATTTTCCAATTCTCCTAATGGATATTTCGTAGATAGTCCAATTATTTTCATGACTTTGTAGTCCTCTTCTTTTTCATTTCCAAATTACATTTCTCGATCACGGCCACCATCTCAAAGTACTTCTGATGGTTCCTAGTTCTCGAAAAGCTATTCAATTATCATGCAATCTTATTTACTATCTAATTACAAACTGAATCGGCATTGATGTGCAATCTATTTGCTTGTCGATGCTTTTGTAAGCTTTAGTGGTGTGCGGGCTCAGGTGTTTGAACAAATTGCTCGTACACATTAAATAAGACGAAGGCAGTTACACCGATACCAAATCCTGGAAGTGCTCCCTTGTATCTTTGAAATCGTGTGAAAGGTCCCTGATATCTCCAGGCTTCTCTGATTTTCACGTTAATCTACGTTCATATTGAAAGACTGCGCACACGCTAAATTTTGCATGAAAACAAGGGCTGGGGCTAAATTAAGCAAACCTAATAAATAGTCCACCCTGTTGATGTAGTTTATCAATACTCACCTTCGTGCCCATGGATCTTTGATAGGTGCAGCCATTGTATGATATATAGCTAGCTTTCGAACAGAAGTAGGTTGTTGGTTGAAAAGGGATCAAGTTCATTGGTTGATTGGGACAACTGAGCAGAGCCAGGCATGTTGAGATCACGTGATGCCTCTTCTCACACTAGAGATGCTCCGGCTCCGCCTCCGCCAGCTGCGGCATCGTCCGACGAATTCTCAGAATCAAAATAATAATCGGTTCCTACAGGTAGGTGATACTGATCAGAATAATTCACATAGTGTGGCTCGAATGATTTAGAGGCTGTCAAAGACGGGAAGTTCTTCCTCTAATTAATTAGCATTTGTTATGGCACGAGGTACCCATGTTAGAAGGTAGTAAATACTCACATAGCATAAGTAGGCAATGAGACTTCCTAGAATTGAGCCACTAATAACATCACTGAAATGATGTCTATAATCTGCAGTTCGGCTTGCTGCAACATATAAAGCCAGGATCACCGGCAATAAAACAATAACCACGCGATACAACGGGGCACCAGGTCTTGCAACTGACATCTGGCCAGCTAGCCAGAAGGATAGATAAAGAAGGCCGGAAAAACTATTTGAAGAGTGCCCCGAAGGAGTGCTTTTAAACCCTTCTTGTAATACAGCCATATTCTTATTTGTACATACTTCAATTCCAACCAGTTTTCCAGTAGGAGTACCGACAGTAGGGATACACCTAGCTAGAAAGTCTGGTCTGGGGTTTCCAATCCAAATTTTCAAGAGATCTGTAATTATTCCATTGATCAAAGTACTGAGTAACAGGCCCATTAAGGACATGTGGATCAATCTGATTCTATGCTTAGATGGAGAGTAAAAAAGAGGAAAGATTACGATTACACCAAAGCACATGATGGGTGCAAATACCTTATATGTTAATTGAAATAGCAAACAGATAAATTTTCTTCCACTCACCAGGCAAAGCCAATTCGGTACCTGCTCATATACAGCCATCGGAAAAGATATGCGGGGATCATCAATGTAAAACTGACGATGGAAAGGACGTACAAGTTCAAGGATTATCAGCACCACGAGTAGTGCACCAAGAGTAATCCAGTCCAAGATAAACTGCTCAACAAGCTTTCGGCCTTGTGCAGGGAAATTGAACAACAAGGTTGCCATTCTGTACTTTAATGTTGGTGATTCAGGAGCCAACGGCTTTCAGGTCCTCCCACCAATAACTCCTTCACCATCGTCAATGCGCGGCTTTACCCTTTTATTTATGAGTATCGTGTGGAGGCTTATTAGGTTCCGTATATCATGGCTGGACGCTCAATGCAAGGTAGGTTACAATAATAGTCAAGGTGATACAAATGGTCTAATTGCAGATACCATTCGGATTCTTGTGACGACGGATAATCATGTAGGATACTATGAGACTGATCCGATTAGAGGAGATGATGCCTGGAAAACATTTGATGAGATTCTTCAGCTGGCCAAAGATCGTGATGTTGATATGATTCTATGTGCTGGCGATTTATTCCATGTCAATAAACCTTCTAAGAAATCTTACTATGAAGTGATCAGGAGTCTGCGTAAGCATTGTCTTGGTGATAAGCCTGTAGAGCTGGAAATGCTGTTTGATGGGCCGTTAAAGCGGAATTCACAAGATTCAGGATTTGCTGCTGTCAACTATGAGGATCCTAATATCAATGTGGCCATTCCCTTTTTCTCAATCAGTGGAAATCATGACGATGTTAGTGGAGTTTCACTCCTCGCCGCTATGGATGTGCTTGAGGCTACCGGTTATGTTAATTATTTTGGGAAAGTCCTAGAAAATGATAACATAAGCGTTGATCCCATTCTTTTGAAGAAAGGGGAAACTAAGCTTGCACTGTATGGTTTTGATAGCGTTAGAGATGAGAGGCTTTTTCGGACATTTCGGGCTGGTAAAGTTCGATTCTCAAGGCCCGCTACCAATGAAGATGATTATTTCAATTTGATAGCTGTTCATCAGAACCATACCGCCCATACTCCCACAGGATACCTCAGGGAGAGCTTTATTCCTGATTTTATGGACTTAGTTGTTTGGGGACATGAACATGACTCTCATCCAGATCCAGTGTGGAATGCTACACAGGGATTTCAGGTTTTGCAGCCAGGCTCATCTGTAGCTACTAGCCTTACTCAAGGTGAATCACTCCCGAAACATGCTGTTATCTTGAACATAACTGGGAAGAAACTTTTTATTGAGAGAATCCCGTTACTTACGGTACGACCATTTGCATACGAGACCGTTGAGCTCTCCGAGGCTCCGATAAATACAAATGAACGAGATATAAAAAGTCAAATAACCAGATGGATGATCAAAAAAGTCGAAAGCTTGATTTCAAAAGCTAGAATTGAATGGGAAATACTGCATCCTGACTCCCCTTTAGAGGATTTTCCACTGCCTCTCATTCGATTACGAGTTGAGCATCGAAATCAACACCCTTTAGAAAATCCACTAAGGTTCTCGGGAAGATTTGCAGGTCGCGTTGCTAATGTGGGTGATGTTGTTCAATATTTGCAGAAAAAGACGACCAAGCTGCGAAATACGAAATCACATATGGACTTGAACGAAACGGTCATTTTATCAGAAGACGAGGATATGCTTAGTGGCCTCAAGGTGCAAGATCTTGTGAAAGACGAGTTGGAGAAAGAAAACTTGGATTTGCTGCAATCAAAAGAGCTGACTGAGGCCATCGGATCTTACGTTGAGAAAGACGATCGCACAATTCTCAAAGAGTTTGTTAAAAAGACAATGAACAGTGAGGTCGAGAAGATGAAAAAGCAAAATGATTTGACGACTGCGGAGCTTTTGGGTAGATTGCATTTGGATGAAGAGCCACCGGATACCAAGAAGCCAGCAAAGTCAAAGGCTCTTAATACAGTAATAGATAGGGTTGTTGCAAGTGGCAGAGGGAAGGCACAGGTATCAGCGCGCGCCAGGACATCTGCTAAGAAAGCCAGAACAGCGAAAAACAGAGTTCCTGAAAAACTGTTTGTTTCAGATGGAGAAGACGAAGAAGAACTTGAGCTTTCTCCGGAGGAAGACAATGATGAAGATGTTATTATGAGCAGCGACCGTGATTCCCCCTCTCCACCAAAGCCTACTACTAAACGAACCAAAGCATTGGCATCCAAAAAATCTGAAGAAGAATCAGCTACGGCAGAAATTCCTCCTTCGCGCTCTACAACGAGAACAGCACCAACAAGAGGTAGAGGCCGTGGTGGTCGTAGGGTGGCTCGAGTGTAGTGTGATGTCAAACTTTGGAGAAAATCATGATTAATGAATTCTATTATTATCTATAACTCTATCGTGAATTCTCTATCATGAAGTCAAGGAGAACTCACATTAATTTATTCCTGTGATTTAGTAAATTGATAAATTTTGTGTGGAGGATTTCCTTGAGCTTCTCGCTCCCTTCCATAAGCCAAAGATTCTTTGGTGAAAATTTTGCCAGGATTCAAAAGTTGAAGAGGATCCAGGGCAAGTTTTATAGTATTCATAACGGAAACTGAATCAGCACCGATTTCCTCGACGAGGTAATTGAGTTTACCGGCTCCAATCCCATGCTCACCAGTGCAAGTACCTTCGAGGGCAAGACCTCTATGAACAATGTTTTCAGCGACTTGTTTCACAAGTTCTTCATCTTCGTCTGTATAGACAATACCTGCATGAAAGTTTCCATCACCGATATGACCGAGAGTCGTGCCGAAAATGCCAGAATCCTCAATGTCCTTTTTGGTGGCCATGACCAGATCAGCAAGCTTCGACATAGGAACAGCTACATCAGTAGAATAGCTTTTTCCATTCTTAGGCCCCATTGCAAGATTGCTCCATAGGACTTCTTTTCTCGCAGACCACAGCTGGTGCTTCTCGGTCTCGGAAGTAGCAAACTCAAAGTTTCTTCCCTGGTATTGCTTAGTGATCTTTTTGGCATGTGCTATCTGCTCTTTTACAAAGGTCTTGGAACCGGAGAATTTGAAGAACAGTGTTGGAGTCTCTTCCCATTTCCTTACAGTATAACCAGCCCGGTTGATAACCCACATTTGCCTATCATCCATGAGTTCGATGGCATGCACAGGAATTCCGTTTCTAATGATTTTCATTGCAGCGGAAGTAGCATCATGAACTGTAGGGAAAGGACAAATAGCCACAGTAGTCTCTTCTGGAACGACCTGGAGCTTGAGCGTGGCCTCGGTGACTAGTCCAAGAGTACCTTCTGTTCCACAGAAAATGTGATTCAAATTGTAACCGGCAGCCGATTTTCTTGGTCTTTGTTTTGTTTTAATGATAGTTCCATCTGCTAGAACTACTGTAAGGTTAATGATGTGATCTCGCATGGGTCCATATTTGACACAGTTGGTACCTGAACAGCAGGTATTGATCATTCCTCCAATTTTAGCAGTGGGGCCGGGATCGACGCCGAAAAACACATCTGAGTATCCATTGTTAGCCAAATATTCATTCAATTCCATCCATCCAACTGCAGGCTGAACAGTTACATCAAGATCATCTGGTCGGACCTGGAGAACCTTATTCATGTGCATGAAATCAATACAGATGCCACCATGAGGAGCACAGAAATTTCCTTCTAATGAAGAACCTCCTGAAAATCCAATCATCGGAAGTCGGTATTTGTGGCAAATTTTTGCAATCTCCGAGACTTGTTCGGTCGATGTAGGATAGGCTACCGCAATAGGATTGGAATCAATATTATAGGTAGACCAGTCAGAATAACCATGGATCTTAAGATCCTCTTCATCAACAGAAATACCGTCTTTTCCTAAAACAGCTACAAACTCATCCCAAGCTTGATCAAATTCTTTTCTTCCTCCATACTTGGCCTCGATCCAGTCTCTCTGAATAGATGTAGTACGTTGGCTTCTACCATAGACCTCTTTGGCAGAATAGAAAGACAATCCTGCACTCAGAAAGGCTACTGCGGACAGCACACCAAAAGAATAACCTGCTTTTGAATTATTGGTCGACGAACTAGCAAATCGCTTGACCGGCGACAAACTACCACGGCCCATACGGCTGGTCACTAGCCGGCGAGCATTAGCACGATACATAGTACATAAAAATGACTGGATTCTTGCGATAATGTATTTTTTTGATTTTTTGTTCCGAGTTGATTATTACAAGTTACTCCGATATCACCAAAAATCCCCCCCCTGTTAATGTACTATCTAAATGTCCGATTGACTTTTCTTTTCAATGCCCGTAGGTTGAAACTGCGTGGGGTACGTCCTTTATATATCCCCTCCGATAGCGGGCGTAACGGAAATAAATACGGCTTGACAAAATTCTTTTCCAGCACCAGTGTGGGGGGCTCAAATTCCACCGGGAATTTGAACAATTGCACATGATCTAATGTCGCAATGTGAGCCAGCACTGACAAAAATAAAATAAAAAGAACATACGCATGGTGGCCCAGCGGGATGTGGCAGCCATTTTCGGACTTAATTCTACGGATTAAGTTTCTCAGATAGCATACCTGGTGGTTGATCCGGTCAAGTAACAATACAATATCTATTAGGATCATCTACATGATTACAACAGCGCTTTGTACATTAAACTTGGCCATCAAGAAGAGCCTCAACTGCACCCTGGACATTTCCACCGGCTCTTCTTAATGCTCGAACATTACGATCAAAGTCCACAAACCCGAGTTCGTTCAATTGTCGAAGCTGGGATTCATATCGTTCTTCGGGTGGACGGTTGTCCTGGGGTTCGGCAGCTGCCGCGCCCAAGCCCATACCTGCACCAGCACCACCGGCACCTGCACCAGCACCAAACATCTGACTAAGAAGTTGGAGATCAAAGCCGTTGTTTCCAGCAGGAGCGCCTCTTTGCAAAAGTGCAGCAAAGGGGTTGGCAGCATTAGTGTCCGAATCCCCACTGGCGCCAGTAGTATTGCTAGTAGTGTTGTTAGTAGAGGTGGCAGAATCACTGGTGGCAGATCCTGGTGCAGGGAAACTACCAGCGGACTGGCCGCCGGCGCCTTCACCACCTCTGAACTGTCCAAACATACGTTCGAACTGCATTGCTTGTCGAAGCATCTGAGGGTTTGTAAACATTTCCCGGAACTCTGGGTTTTGCATCATTTGACGAAACTGAGGAGCCATTCCCCGCAATTGGGGATTAGAATTAATCATCATGTCCACAATCTGAGGGTTTTGAAGAGCCTCTTGCATGCTCTCAGAAAACCCAGGAGTTTCCATCATTCGAATGATATCGTCAGAATTAGGTGCAGGGCCCATTCCTCCGTCGGGTCCGAACATGCTGGCTGAAGGAAGATTAGCAAAGCCAGCATATCTAGCACCAGTAAGGTCGGCTAAAATATTACCAGATCCAGTGCCTGTACTGATGTTGGTAGGAACTTGGGATGCAGATGAAGCGGAGGTGTTGGCAGCAGGGGCACTGTTAGTTGACGATGCTACTGAGGATGTTGTGCTGTTAGCCGGAACAGCTCCTCTAACAAGATGGATGGTTTGGCCCGACTTTGTGATTTTACATGACTCGAGAGTGTCGGGGTCTTTGAGAATTCGGCCTGAGAAAATAAGACGCTGTCTTTCAGCTGGAATATCCGACTGACTGGCGAGCATCTCTTTTAATTCTGAGACTTTGAGAGATGGCGATACATTGAGATTGAATTTCTTATCAGCTGATGATCTGGCATTGTTAGCAATTTGCCATCAAAATTTTAAGTTTTTTTAGTCTAGAGACCCGGGATCTCAATCGTATTACTTACTTGACAATAATTTCAATAGTGCTATCTGAAGTTTCAGACATGTTGTTGGTTCGAGTGCAAGGTTGTGATATAACGTCGTTGCAATAGTTGCCAGCTTACTTGCCTGGGTTAGATGTTGAGCAACGGTGAGGCTGTTGTTCCAGCAAGTTCTATCGGATATATCTCAATCAGGTAACTCCGCCGAAGGCAGATTTCGAATCTTGTACCTTAAATAGTACCAATAAATCCAATTAAAAATATAGATGAGGTTGATATTTAGGTGAAGTTGAATAGGCTAAAAGTTGTGCTAAACAGTATTTTTTGAGAGCAGAGAAAGCTGCTTTTAAGAAATGGTTCATAGATATCAAAGTGGGATTATTTGTAATAACGCTCAAAATAAAGTAAAATTGTATTTTAGGTATTGAAAATAACTAAGTATAGTTAAGATTCGTAAGGAAACATATCAGTATAATTCACGTCATCAGACTCGCTTGTGATGCTAGAAAACGTAGAGGCACAGCTGGTGGTGTAACTTGGAATTATGCCGCTTGTCTCATAAGGGCGTCTGGCTAGAATCACTGGAACCATCAGATCAGCGGAGGCGCCATTTTTGAATGCTACATGAATGTGAATCTCGTATTGTCGAGAAGACATAAGACCAAAAAATGTCGGAATTGTTTTGTTTGCATAGGTTTTAGGAATGACAATAGGGATGGTGAGGCGCGAATGAAATGATGAAACCCCATCTGAAATGTTCTCAGTAATAAGACTCTCTTCCATTACAGAAGTAGTATTTCTGCCAATTTTCTCATTGCTCGATGGCATATTCAGTATAGCTGATTCTTCCAGTGGCTCAGGGCCTGCAGACCATACCAGACTAGGGCCATCAAGTTTAGAAAGGCGGTATTTCTCGGTGCAGACGTTGTCCACACCAGGCTTGGTATAATCAGTATACGATTTGATGGAGCTCCGCGATGTGTATGTATAAGAGACTAGATTGACTGTGACCCTTTTTATCTGCGGAGGTGGTTGCATATTGCATCGGGGTGTGAAGTTGAAGCCTACAGTGAGCTTATTCAAACCGTCCCCTTGAGGGTTTATAGAAATTGGAGTGTGATCTTTCGTACTCATAAAAAATTCGCCGAATGGTTTTCTCAAGACACCTTGCTTCAGTAATTTGGTCGAACAGTGTGTAAGATCATTGGCCGGAATATTCAATTGGCCCAGTACAAAATCTGTGTCTGTGGGAGAAAATTTAAGATGTCGCATACATGAAGCGAATATTTCTGCGTCTCTTGTACTGGTGGTTTCTTGCTCTATTCTTGCTTCTAGAGTATAATTTATTCGAAGAGAGCCGTCAGTAATATCCTGTCCGGGCAATATATCATCGACATCAGCAAGAGCACCCAGAGTAGGTGGCAGAAGATTCTGGGCAGTGGAAAACAAGGCAGTATTTTCTCTGGACGGTAAAGTATGAGGAAACTGTAATGAAAAGTTGAAGTGGTATCGAGTAGCCGGATCCAAAACTCGATCTGAAGGAAAGAGTTCAGGGTGAATGGCACAAGAGGCGAGCTTGACTTTTCGGGTCATTTTAATACCATTTCCAAGGCCGTTGGGTCGAACAAAGACTGTCTCTTTGACAACAAGATCCACTACTATAGCTTTGACTTTTACAGGCTTGAAAGGATGTACAACCATGCTTCCCGATACAATTGACCCTCCACTGTACCAGGTATCAATGTCTTTTGATTCTTTCTTTTCAAGGACTAAGCGAAGAGTGGAGGACCGTTTCTCTTTGGGCCCAAGCAATTCACTATGTCCGCCAAGATTGTCATTGTAGTTAGGTAGATTGCTGATTTGCTGTCCGTCCGAGAATGTGTGATAATAATCAGGAGGAAGCATTTTTGAGAATAGATAAATCTAAAATAATTTAGTCAGAGAGTCGAGGAAAAGGATCCTACACAACAGAAGGAGGCCCAGAATATATAGAGAGAATGCGAAGCAGAAGCAGAGACAGTGGTAGCGCCAAGTATTATTAGTTAAAAGACAAAGCCAGGAAACTTTTCAAGCAAACGCTCAAAAATCAATAAAAATATTTGGGATAATCTGTTACCTGACAGGTGCCCTCTCTTATATATTTACATGTGCGGGATTCTCAAGCAAATGTAAGCATCGCACCATCGTTGACGACTCCTATTAGGGCATGCGATGCATGAATAAGTCCTCACCCTCCGCCGCAAAACGTGGGGCCTTTTTTTCTCGTGGAGAGATCACAAAACAGAGATGAGGCCGTGCTTAGTAAATAACTAGCCTATTTGCTGAATTGACTTCTTTTCCTATGAATATCAGTGATCTTTTCTCTCATTTATTTCTAGTTTATTTGATGCTATCTGTTCGAAACAGACCCCCCCTCCCGAGCCAAGAATTCGTTTTTGGTACATCATCATCCATGTTCCAAACCTGAGTATGTGTCATTCACCTTGAGGTTTCACGGCGAAGCCTATCACTATAAAGTGTTCAACAGCGATTAATATTCAATGTACGGTAAGAGTAAGCGGTGCGCGGCTAAGGATGGTTAAAATGTCGGAAAATACAGCCAACCACTCGAGGGGAAGCCCGTTGGCTGGAAGCTCGAACAGCATTTTCAGTAGGGAACCCCGCACGGATGGGGTCTTTGTAAGCAGTACTGTGGTTCCAAGAAGTCGAGTCATTGATCATATACCATGTGCACTATGGTGATATGATCGGTGTTTAGAAACGCCGCATTGTCCCGCTTTCTTTGCAAAATCATCACAAGGTTGATTAAGTCATAATTTTGTGATAAGCGATGGGTTTCGCAAGCACGAAGAATACACAGCAGGGTTAGAGGCGTATGTTAAACAAGGAATGGAAAGGCCATACTAAGGCATGAGAGTGTGACATTAGTGAAAAGTATAGCTTGCGAGGAATCTCGCTCAAGGAAAACTGGCTTAGCTCTTAAAATAGTATATTTCTTCCAAAAAGTATACACTTTTTTATACTCTGGTCTTTGTCTTCTGTACTGTTAAATTCTGGTTTTCATTTATTCATCTCGGCTTTAGATGTACATGATCTGAAACGGCTCCATCGCATATCTCAATCGGGAAATTTTCTACATCCTTAATATGTCAACCACCACAAATAAGTGTATCCTATCTGACTGAGTAGCTTTTTGCGTAACTTATTTTGATTTGAAATTTGTCCGTCGGACATAAAGCGTATTCAGGAGTCACCGAGAAATGTAAATTATTATAAGTTCAGAAATATCAATATAAAAGAATGATGCGTATTTTTACAAGTTATACTTATTGGGCTTCAATACGAATCTCACCAGACTATTAAACGTATTCAATAATGAAAAATCAGAATAAAACGTAAAATGCCATTGAGATCAGTGGTATGGCGTACAGATACTATGAATAGGTGGGGTGGAAACTAGAAAATGGTATGCAGTGTCCGAATATCTGTTATATCCGTCGATATATCCGAGGTTGATTATCATCATTCTATTCAGTCAACATCAGTGCCATTTTTTAGGTTTTACCATTTGCGGAAGCTCTCAACACCTAGTCATGCCAGACTAGTCTTAGTAATAGTGACTCAATATATAGAATATTATCAGCAAAAATTGTTGCTACCGGATACATTTTCCGGTGAATACATAGATCAAAGATAAGGGCTTCTGCCTTTGTTATTATTACACTCTGTGAAAATCACCCTTATATGTCTAATTACATATTGATACCCGCTTATTTTGGCCCTTACTCAGAAAGAGCTGCTGTAAGAACAGCATTTCCGCTTACAAGACCGGGATTCTGGCCCTCGATATGCTGGAGAAGCTTCTTAGCGTTGACAACATCGGACTCATGCTGAAATGGCTTTCGGTTGTAGTAATCGGACGACTGATCTGTCTCAAAATCTTCGAAAGATTTGGTCTTTGCGGCAACTTCGGCTTCCTTCTGCATCACAAACATCTCCTCTAACACACCAACAACCTGAGGGGTCAAGCTGACGACAATGGGAGAGTTCTCTTGATAAAGCCGAGTGATGAGTTCGAAAATTGGTTCGTTCTCTTCAAATCCCTCGTAAATGGGCAACAACCCAATTAGAACAGGGACGACTTCACCGATAGGAATCCAATCAGGATGCTTCAGTGCCATTCGTGCAACGCATCCACATGCATTAGCGATTCCACGCAAGTTCGTCTCATTGGCAGCAGCAGCCAGATCAGCATCCGTCTCAAGCTCCTTCTTATTAGCCTTCTTGCTGGCTTTTCTCTGACTCTTGTCAACCTTTTTCAACAATCCTTGGAGCTTGGACAAAATTACCAAATAGTTGTCTTTGAGAACAGTCAAAGCTGATTCCTCATCACAGTTGGCACACAAAATACCGATGCCGAATGCTGCATTGGATCGGACTCCAAGATCCTTGTCATCAAGTCCATGCAAAAATATAGGCAGAACTTTCTCGACAAAGCTCGACAGATCTGTGCCCAAGCCACCAAGAATCTCAGCAAGACTACCGACACCAGTAGCTCTTTCGCTTTCATTCTTCTTGTTTGAACAGTATTTCTCAATGACTGGCATGGTGGAAGACAAGACGGGGATAAATTTTCGGCCCATAGCCTTAGAGAGATTGATCAATGCATCAAAAGCCGAATCGATCAAGATTGTATCATACTCGGCACTCTCCTGGTCTTCCTGAATACCTCCCTGTTGCTTCATGGCTTCAAGCTCTTCATCAAAGTCCTCGTCCATTACCTGGCAGCAGTGTTCCTTGCTTATAACAAGAATAACTTCGCTGCAAAATGCTTCGAGTTGCTCGACACTTCCAATAATATATGATCCGCTGACCTGAAAAGCTTCACCATACAAATTGAAAATTTCAATAGCAGTAGAGATCTCCTCCTCATTAGCCAAAGCTTCCAATGAAGCAGTTCGGGCAGTTTCAGCAAGCTGAGCAACAACATCGGGAACGTGCTGGGTGCTGGGGAACTCCTTGCCCCATTTAGGCAAGTTAGCGATCTTGTAGAATGTGATAAATGCCTTCCAAAGTACAACAAGAGCAGCCTTTTTGATACCATCATAAAAATGGTCTGTGAGCTGGGTCGTTTCCTTGATAGCAGTCTGCAAATAGGGAGCAAAACTACCTTTAGTTCCGACAATAATCTCAGATAAAGTTTCCAATGCAACTTCTTTCTCAACTGCAACGCCGCTGTTCACGGAGAACTTCTCCATCAACTTGGCGGTGATTTCTTCGTCATCCAATCCAACCTGATCCAAGTCCTCATCATCCTCATCGTCTTCCACCCCACCAAATTCTTCCTGCTTAAGACAAACCCAGATTTGCTCCAATGCAGGTTCCAAGAATCCTGCGAAGTCCTCACCGTACATTCTAGCAAGAATTCCAACAAGTATGAAACCACTTTCTCTCAGTCGACCCTTGGAAGACTTCAAGCATGCAAGAACAGTCTTAGCAATAGGTTCGACGTAAGGTGAGAATGCCTGTTTGCCGACTGCACCAGCCATGGTTCCCATGGAGTCCAAGATTGTAGAGCAAAGAGTCGTCTGCTCGTCAGTCATCTCTTCGGCATTGGAAGCAGAAGCAGAAACGAAAGGCTCAAACGTGGTGATTGTTTGCTCGAAATAAGGAAGATAATTCTTTCCGGCAGAAAAAGCAGCAGATGCAATGGCATTTGCAATTGAGCCTTTGACAGAAAGGTCATCAGTATATCCAAAGAGATGGATGAGTCGAGGAATCAATACAGGAAGATACTTCTCAGTAATGATCTGGCTGTCAATTGTCTCCAAAATGGCGTCTAAAGCAACACAAGCAGCTTTAGCCATCTTGACAGAATTGGCGTTGTCGATGATGTTGAACACCAAAGGCAAAAGAACTTCATGTTCGGCACCGACCTCGCTATGAAGTTCGGTGGCCATTTGGCAAAGAGCAAGCAAAGCTCCTTTCTGAACAAGTACCTCACTATCTTGCAATCCTTTAATAATGTGGGGCAAGATGTCACTGAGGTTCTTGGAAACGGTATCGGGAGCACCTTCAACTGCAACGGAAAGAGCGGAGAATCCAGCATATCGCTGGAATTTGTCAGAAGAAGTAACAAGCTGAGGGAAAAAATGCAAAAGAGGAATCATGACTTGACTGGGAGGAAGGGTAGTAGACAAGGAGTCAAGTAATCGAAGAGCCTTAGTACCAGGTCGGGTCTCGTCTTGTTCATCTTCATCGTCTTCCTCGTCAAAAGGCTCAGCTGCAATCTTGATCATATGCTCAGTAATATAAGCTCCAACCTTGAGCTGCTTAAACTTGGACTTCTTGAATCGCAAAGCAGCAAACAAGAACTGAATAGCTGGGCCTCGGTATTCCTCGGACAAGCTGGGCTCGCTGGCAATCTGCTCAGTGAAAAGCTTGATCAAGTCACCAAAATGCTGAGAGATCAAAGCGGTATCACAATAACAAACAAGATTATTGAAAACTTCAAAAATCTGAGAGGCGTTTTTCTCATCGTCGTCGGAAATGGTCTGTTTAAGAACCTCGACCATCTGAGGAATCAGAGCTCGGAACAGAACAACAGGATTGGACTGGGAAGCACTTCGCTCATAGGTAGTAGAATCAATATTCTCAGCAACCTTTCCAAGAGCCAGAACAGAGCTGACTCGAAGCTGCTTAGACTCAGGATCGTTAAGTGTAGAAGATAGCAGCTTGATGAGCTCAAGAGGGTTCTCCCAGATATCATCACCAGTATCCATCAATGTATAGATGATGTAAACAGCGACTTCTCTGTGGGCAGCAGAGTTTGACTGAGCAGCTTGAAAGAGAATACTAGTAAGCTCGGGCCATTGATTATTTTCCAAATCGACTTTGGCAATGTTGGAGATAACACGTGAAGAGGTGTGTCGTACAAGAGAGTTCTCTTCTCCAAAAGTCGACTCCAATAGGCTTTTGTGTATCTCCTGCTTGACAGCTGGTGAAACCTTGTCTTCCCATGATCTGGAAGCCTGTTTACTAGCTTCCACACCAGCAAGCTGTCGCATTTGAGGTTCGGGATGCTTTTGCAGGATGTGAATCAGTGCTGGAACTGCATCAGGATTGGTGTAAATTTCATTTTCTAACCGGGTAGAAGCAGCCTTGATTCCTTCTGTCGAAGGTGAGATGATCTGCCGTAAATTAGACTCCAGCAGGTTAATGAAATCCTGCGTTGCCATTTTTCCTTAAATCTGGTAAATAAATTTTATTAAGGGGAATAAATTTTTTTTCGGGGTTTGGCGACTGTAGAGAGCGGTCTGGATCAGCCGTGTCATGAATGACCGACCTTGTTACTGACTTGAGAGAAATTGAAGAGCACCTTTGGTTATTACCGTTGTGACAACAAAAATGTATTTCAGGAGGTATATCTCATATATGGGAAGAAGATCTAGAGCTCCAAGAAGATCTGTAACAAAGGACGAGTGGCGTTCGGCTTCTATTCTGGACAAGTTGTTCGGATCAAATGAACAAGTGCATGCCCATAGTGATCATCTGGAACTGAGAATCCCATATGTAAACACCGATACACCGATGGCTGCCGAGGCAAAAGATATTAAAGGACTTAACAGTCCTTTTCTTGAGCATGCTTTTTCTCGCAAAATGATTTTCACAACTCCAGCAATTCTGAAGAGTTCTTTATTGACTGCCTATTACTTCCCTCCATGGCATTTTGTGTCAGCCGGAAGGAAGTCTAGACCAGCTCTGAGCTGCATATATGGATCTTCTGACAAAAGCAGCACTCAAACCGTTCAATCTGAGTTTGATCTCAAGTCGAAAAATCCCATGGATTATGCTGTGTGGAGGCGCAGGATCAAAAACACTTTGAGAGGGGTTTTCTGGCAGGAATTTCAAAAGAATGGCATGTCTCCTGACGGAACTTTTCTGTTCAAAATGAATGGAATTCCCTCTGATTCGCAGGAATTCTCAAGGCTGATCCGCAAGGTTGTGCGTGATGCCAGCAGAGCTTATGAATCACCAAAACTTCAATGGGTTGATCAGGCTAATAAGCAGGCTAATATCTCTAGCTTTAACACCAAGGTACTCGCAGCCAAACACTATCCACCATGTAAGTTGATTCCTCGACAAACATGGATCAGCTGCATGTTGGAATCTTCAAAGGAGGATTCTTCAAATCAATGAAAAAGTTCTTCTTGATGGATTTTTTTCGGTGGTGAGAGGGACAAAGCTCACACTTAATGATCAAATCTCAAAACAGCTCTACGAGGCAATTCCAAAACAAACTCTATTACTACAAATGCATCTGGTCGTTGTTGAAGACCGGCACTACAACTCAGACTTCTTATTACTTCTCCTTGTGTTTTCCTCATCATTTCGCGGGTCGCTCTCGAAATCAAGCAAGCATATTTACACATTTGACGAGGCTGACCGGTTTAATCATAAATAAAAAAAACCATTGAAACTAACGGGTTGAACGTTAGCTATTATAAGTGCAAAATAAAAAACACACAAGTGTCTTTACTTTACTAATTGGCTTAGTACTTCAAAGCCTTGGGCTTTTCCCAGGGGTTCTCCTGGTTGGTGAAATGACCGTAAGAAGCAGTCTTCAAGTAGATGGGTCGAGCAAGATCCAACTCCTTTACTAAAACACCAGGTCTCAAATCAAAGTTCTTTCGAACGATATCAACGAGCTCTGCAGAGGAATACTTGGAGGTGCCGTAAGTGTCAACGAAGATGGACAAAGGCTCAGCAACACCAATGGCGTAAGAGCACTGGACAAGAGCTCGTCGTGCAAGACCAGCAGCGACAAGAGACTTGGCAACCCATCGAGCAGCATAAGCAGCAGATCGATCGACCTTAGAGTAATCTTTACCAGAGAAAGCTCCTCCACCGTGAGCACCCCATCCACCATAGGTGTCAACAATGATCTTTCGTCCGGTCAAACCAGCATCACCCTGGGGACCGCCAATGACGAATCGGCCAGAAGGCTGAATGTGGTACTTGGTCTTGTCATCCAACAAGTTGGAAGGGATGACCTTTTTGATGATTTTATTAAGAATCTCAGATCGGAGGTCCTCGGTGGAAATCTCATCAGCATGCTGAGCAGAGACAACAACAGTGTCAACTCGCAAAGGAATGCAAGCACCGTTGTCATATTTGTACTCAACAGTAACCTGGGTCTTGGTATCAGGTCGCAACCATCCCAAAGAGCCGTCTCGTCGAGCATCGGCAAGAGCCTTGTTCAACTTGTGAGAAAGAACAACAGTCAAGGGCAAAAGCTCCTTAGTCTCGTCAGTGGCATAACCAAACATAATACCCTGGTCACCGGCACCGAGTTCCTCGAGTCGTCGCTCCAAATGGACACCTTCAGCAATTTCAGGAGATTGCTGCTCAATGGCAACCAACACATTGCAGGTCTTGTAATCGAAACCCTTGGCAGAGTCATCGTAACCAATCTGCTTGATGGTATCTCGAATGACCTTCTGGTAGTCAAGCTGAGTCTTGGTGGTAATTTCACCGAAAACCATGATCATACCAGTCTTAGCAGCAGTCTCGCAAGCAACCTTGGAAGCAGGATCGCCCTTGAGGCAAGCATCGAGAATGGCATCAGAAACCTGATCGCAAATCTTATCGGGGTGCTGTGAAAGTTAGTATTTAGTCATCTTCGGCAACATAAATTTTGTTGCTTAGTGAAAACCGAAAGCGCTCCCCGACAAACGCAGAGGCTGAAATTTTTTGGCAGTTGCAACAACATACACCTTCGCCGACAGACCTAAAAAGACAGTTAGCACTATTGAGTAAAGAAAGGGGAGATAAAGATGGAAAAAATTATCAAGATAGTAGGCAAAGTCTCATCTGATTCTTTCGTGAAAAATTCATAGCTCTATCGATCTCCTCACGTCTTGACATAATTTTTCTCGTTTCACATGCTATAAAGCCCGACGCACGTGTAACGAATCCAGACTAAAGCACCATATAAAATAATAAAATTTACACGAAATCAAAGCAGAGAGCACCAAAACCTGACTACAATTGATTCTATATCTCATCTAATCGAATACTTACTCGGAAGTAAACAAGAAAGTTTGTTCAGAAGCAGAAGCAGTCATTTTGAGAGTTTTCAAATGTGTGTGTAAAATAACAAGAACGAGAAAACCCCAACTTAAAAATGTTTTCCAACAGCACCTAAAATCACGTGCATTAAAGCAAAACGTGAAAACCACTCGAGAATGTGAAATACCCCCCCCTTCCCCAGACCCGAGCAGTACGAGGCCAGCCAGTAGAAGTGCGAAGGAAATCCACGCTAGGCAATGCGTGTGGAATACTGGGCTAAGCCGAGCCGAACCGGTTTTGAAAAGCATGCGATGTTCACTTAGATTTATTTATTTAACAATAATTTATTGTGAGAAGTAGATAATCTGTCTCCTCTTGTTCACTCCCATCCTACAAAATCTCTTCCAACAATACGGAAAATCCTGATTTCTCCGCTCTTCAGATCATTCAACCGATAGCTTTCAATCTTGACTTTTCCGCGGCCATTGTCGGTCTGCTCCATCACTCGAACCTTCAATTTAGTTCCGTCCCATTCAGTGATGATACCTAGGTGAATGTAATCCACGCGGCCCGCTTCCTGGGTGTATTTCTGGTGGAGACTGCCTTTATGTCCTTGGAAACGGGCATTCTTGAAGGCAATAGCATCTCCCGGACGAATCTCATCCAACTGTTTAACTGTAGCATTCGATAAATTGTCGTAAACAATTGCTCCAAGAACTTTCCTACCAATAGGTGGTAGTGCTCCAGGAATACCTCTCAAAACGGAAAGAACAAACTCTCCCGCTGGGTAGTTACCACCACGGTTGGCAGCAGCTAAAACCTTTTTGCCGTACTTAATCCACTCTTGCTCTAATCGGTCCTTATCCAGTTCAGGTGCTTGATTAACTGATTGCTCCGTACTCACTGTTCCTGCTGGATCGTTACCATCATACCTGACAGTAATAACCATCTGAGAATAATCTTTGTACAATACATATACATCTCTGGTGACACTTGTGCGTCCCCCTCTCTTTGTAGAAGTACTATCTTCAACTTCATAAAAGACATCTCCGTTGGCTGCAGCTTTGGTGATGGAGGGTGGTGCTGCATTAGGCTTCAAGTACCATTCTGTTTCCAATTCAAAATTGCTCAACTCTCTAGCTGTGCTTGAGATGTTTACAGGATGGTCGGATCCACCTCGATCCAGACTCTTTTTAGACCTTCCAGCATCAATGGACCTTCTAGATGAGTCTCCAATGGATCTTCTAGAGTCACCGCTCAGCTGACTAGACATGGGCACTGCAGTTCGATCAGAATGAGGGCTTGAGTTAGCAGATGCTGCTACTGGATGTGGTGCTGGTGCTTCTGGTGGATAGGGTGCATGCGTGGGTGGTGCCGGTGCTAATGGCACTGGTGGAGGCGGTGGATGATATGCTTGTGGTAATGGTGCAGGTACTGGTGGAGCTGTCGGAATCGGTGGAACCGAATGATGAGAAACATCACCATATTCATCCTCTGTGTCATCTTCAACAGGTGCTGGTGGAGGTGGTGGAGGTGGCCGCGAAGACGGCAAAGTGCTTGTTCTTCTAAGTGACCTGACACTTACCGGACTTCCAGACTGCTCCTCATCATCGTCACGATAATAATTTTCTACATTCGCAACCGGCGGTTCCATGGGAGGAATCTGGGGTGCTACTGTCGGAGGAGGAGGAGGAGGAGGCACAGATCTAGTAGGGATCGGAGTTCCTCTTCCATCCGTAGGGGCTCTATCAGTATCAATGTCAGCTTCGTACCCGGTATCTTCATCCGATGTTTGTGTTAAGTGAGAAGGAATTGGAGGAGGTGCGTGATGAGTGGTAGGAACCGGTGGTGGGGGAGGGGCTGCAGCAGGAACGCCATAGGTGCTGGCTCTCTTAATCGCATTAGGCGATGATACTGCTTCAGAGGGCATAGTATGAGACCTGGAATCTGCACTAACAAATCGGCTAGCATCCGGAGAGGTAGGTATCGGTGGAGGTACCCCACTACCTCTCATGTAGCTGTGACGCTTGTTCGCTGAGCTGGGCACCACATGTGACTCTTCAGGTTCAGTCTTCTCGTCGTCACCTAGTTCCTCGTCGATAATATCGTCCACTGACTTCGGCAAATCAAGAGGAGGAAGTACTGGCGCAGCACTTCTAACAGGAACAGATTCCGAGGCCTGGCTCAAAGGACGGCTGTTAGTATGATAACCATCGTCGGATGTCTCCTCATGCTGTGTGGTTACCTCTCCATCAGCATCGCCATATTCTTGCAGATTTGAAGGAACCTGAGAGGGTGAAACCAATGCGTGAGAGGGTGAATTAGGAACTCGAGCGTTCTGGTGCTTTGCGTCACCATAATCGTTTTCATCCTCTTCTTCACTAGATATATTCTCGGGAGACTGGCCAACAGCATGTGTTGGAACAGGTATTTGACCTTGAGGAACATTTGTTGGTGGCTCAACTACATGGTCGCCTGTATCAATGACCTGCGTCAAAGGAGCCGACTCATTCCCACGCTCCTGCTTTTTTTGCTGCAAAGCAGCTAGAGCGGCAGGATCAGCAAACGGAAGCATGGGCACGTGGCTAGAAGCGACAAAAGATTCATCACTTTCTTCTTCAACTAGCTTCTTCTTGGGTTTAGCTGTCTTCTTTTTTGCACCACCCACTGGCATTGGCATTCCCATGACTCCACCGTTCATGATCATTCCAAGATTCATTCCCGCACCGCCGGCAAGACGGGCCATTCTTTCTCTCAATGCGATTCTTTTCGCTTCCTCTTCATCAAGCTCATCTAATTCGTCGTCGTCATCTTCATCGTCATCTTCCTCATCTTCTTCTTCCTCCCTTTCTCTTTCTCCTTCTCCTTCACTCTCATGATGCAGATCCTTTTCGTCGTCGCCGTATTCTTCTCTTTCTTCCGCAGTCTTTGATTGCTGCTCATACTCAAGAGGATCTTCGGTAATAGTTTTAGACTGGCCCTCAGGGATTGATGGAATGTCGGCATGTCCCGTAGATGACGGTGAAATGATGCTACCTATCTCTGACTCCCCAGTTGTAGTGCGTTGCAAAGAAAATGAGCCACCAGACTGATGGGACTCCAAGGGCTTTGAAGTTGGACTTTTAGCACTTGCAGCAGCTTCCTTCTTGGCCTTAGCACGAGCTTTTTTCCGGTCGACGGCAGCTTGCGCTTCCGCTGCCATCTTCTCCTGTTCTTTCTGCAGCATTGCAATTCTTTCCTTGAGACTCATCTTTGGTTGAACATCTTCTACCTCTTCCTCATCCTTCTCATCCTCTGGTACTTGCCTCTCTTCAGCGTTCAAAGGACTGCTGGGGGAATCGTTAGTCGGCGAGAAGGGTGTTCTGGTGGTTTCTTTTGAGGTAGGAGTTTGAGAAAAAGATGGCGGTATGTAAGAGCTTTTTGGTAAAGACACATAAGGCTTGTGAACAAAAGACGAATCTTTGACAGTTTTCGGAACCAATGGAGCAGCATTGGAATTGAACGCTGCAATTCTGTCTTTGAAAGCGCTTGTAGCCTTAGGGGATGTACTTGCAGCGGCAACAGAATTGGAATTGACAGAATGAATTGGCGCCGAAGTAGGTTGTTCTTCGTTTTGCAAATCTAGTGAGGGTTCTTCAGCCTTCCTTCCAATTACTTCGACTGTCTCATGCTCAATTGAAGGTTCATCTGATACCATCGAGTCCTTTTCGACTGGCAATGGCTTTGAAACAGGAAGCGGCTCGACATTGGGCGCTTCCTGCCATTCATCATCATCATCTTCTTCCTCTTCCTCTTCATCATTATCCTGAATGTTTAACTTGTCAATTGGAATATGAACTGCCGGTTTCTCTGCAGCCGGGGACTCGGTGGGAGCCTTCTTGGCGGGCCGACTGGGTACCGGGACGGGAGCAGGCCTACCAACAAGCTCGACAAAGTTGCGCGGGAACATACCACTCTTGTCGGAATACGACCCACTGAACCATTCTTCATCTTCCACCGAAGTGACTTCAATAATCTGCCCTTCCTGAAAATTCAAATCATCAGGATGGCCCGATTCGTATGGATACAAGGCCTTGACTGTAAAAGGTGGCGGAGGTGTAGCCATTGCAACAGTCAATTGTCCTCGGCAGATAAGTTATTGATCAATTGGTACACTAGTATACAATCTCAGCCTAGGTTTGCTCTCGCAATATATAACAAAAGGTTGTGGACTTTTTTGTTAATGGACGATCAAGTGCTTCAAAGTTGATACCACTGCTAAGCTGAAAGGTTTCTTGCACTGCCTGATAGGCCGCTGGGTGTTATTTGGGAGCAAAGGTTGAGAGAGCCCGAGGTGGGGTAGCCGCGTAGACAGGGGATCGTAGCACTTGGGTGGGAAGAGATTGGTTCAACGATAAGAGAGATAATTTAAGGATGGAGAGTTGAGTTGAAAAGGCAATTGGAATCAATTGGCATAAATCGAGATCAATTTGGTCGAAAACAAAGTAAATAAGAGAAGCTTTGAAGTTTAGAGATTCATCAGTTTAACTCTCAGTAGAGAAAGAGGGTGGTTGTGCGGGCTGATTTTTGAAAAAATTCAGGAAATTAGCATTATCAATAATTATGGATTCTACAAATGTTTTATAGGCTGTAATTCTTTAGAGTGTGGAGTATTAGATCAATGTCTTATGCAGTTAAATTATAGACAGTGACTGATCCCGTCTTGGTAGAATACAGGAAAACCCTCTCTGTTCCCCTAGTCAATTCCTTGGCCATGGCATTTTGAACTTTAACAAGATAGTCTCTCTGATTGGGGGACAAGCCTCCTACTTTTCTCCTCCATTCGTCTGGCTGGTCAGGCGAAGTCGCAGAAATCGCATGAAGTACTTCGTCCTTGACGTCTATGCAATATACAGGACAATTGGCAAGATCTCCCATATATTTCTGAAGCCCTTTACGACATCCTTCTTCAAATACCCATCGGTTTTTCTTTCCACCTTTCAATTTTTCAGTGAGAATTGTCATCTTATTGCTGAGAAGTGGTAGACTGCTGTCTTGTGGTGAGTTTTGCGTTTGGGCTATTGTGGAACTTGCAGTTGGCCCTTCTCTTTGCCTATCTGTCTCGTTTTCAGGCACTTCACCCTTCTTTTCCTCTAGAATATGAGCTACCAGGTCGTCCAAAGACAAATCTGTATCAGTGTTGGTCACAATATTTTTTACTCGTATCAGTTTGAAGCTTCGAGGGGTCGAGTAGGCATTTGTTTGCTTAATCAGCACTAGCCAATTTGCTCCATCTGCAACAGCCATGCTTAGAAGACGTTCTGATGATAGACTTTCACTGACCAGGTCTGTGCTTATTCCGGAATCACGCAGTAGACGAACTATATCAAGCCCAATACTCTTAGTTTGAGTTGCACTGAAGCTCCCCACCAATACTTCACATCGCTTAGCTAGTACTTTTGGAGCTTTTGCAGCTTTTGAATTCCTCTGTCGTTTCTTGGTCTCCCAGAAATGGACCATGTGATCTGTCACAATGCTTACAGATAAAGTGAAGCCAACAGCATGAACACTGCCTGCACCATCAAGCGATGCATGTCTATAGTGATCAACAAGCTTGTCATATCTTCCTCCAGTAGCAAGAATCGTGGGTTTCTGCTGATGGGCTTTCCCAGTGCCACTATCCTGATAGACCAACTGGAACATCACCTCTGACTTATAGAATTGAACATTGTGGTTGCTTAGAGGAGCAAGACATATTCTGTGCTTTACTCCTAGGCGTTCAATAAGTCCTGCGATCATTTTGAGATGACTAATCGCATCTTTAATACGACGAGATGGTTGTGCTCCAACCATAAGCTTAAATAGACGCTGCTCAGCTTTGTCAATGTCGTCACGGAAACCAAAAACTTCCAGCTCATTGAGCATACTTGAAGAAATATTGTGCGTAGCCAGAATCTTGTTTCTTATGGTAGGCGAACTAGGTGCTTGGCCAGTGGGTCCCAGCAGGAGCAGCGCTGCTGCTCTCTGGGGCACCGTGAAGCTGCAATAATCAAGTATCTCATTCAAGATATCAGTATGATTCAAGTAAATGACCAGGTTCGACTGCTTATAGCATGGAAGGGTGTTTCCAATTGAGCTAAGAACTTTGAGCGTCTCTGCTTCGTTGAGAACCAAGTCGGAGTTTTCAGTTGCAACAAAGTCGAAAGCCAACTCTGTGAAAGCCTCTGGGTGAGATCCTTTGTTACGGTTATCAGTAACTCGATACACGTCACCAACATAGTAAGACTTGCTAAAAGTAGGAACCCTTTGCGCTAATCTTCTGGCAAAGGGCAAAGTCAGATCGTACGGCAACTGCAAGATATTTCCTGTGGGGTCCATCAGTTCCACAACATTCTCGTTATTGTACAATGCTGATCTAGGAAACAGAAAACTTCTCTCCGAATTCATAATGGCACCATGAAGCTGCATAATATTACTGACCTCTTGCATGATGCCTTCCTGCATCAAAGCTCGAGCAGATGAGTAGATCTTTTGAGTAACAAATTGATCTTTTGGTGCAGTAGGTCTATCGTAGAGTACTGCTGTAGCAGTTGGTAGTCGCCGATCAAAAAGGGCGTTACAAACTTGAAAGAACCAGGGCGAATCTTCATGCACCATCGTTTTCAATACTTCCTTGACTCTCTCATCTTCGTCAGGAAGTGGTATAAGCCCGCTCTGTAATAACTCCTCGGCACTAGGTCGCTTAGTCGGTGAATGTTGTAAAAGACTGTTTATGATCTGCTTCTCCTTTGGCTTGTTGAAATCTCTTGGGAAATTGTCTGGGTTGTTTCGTAAATCTCTGATAAGACTAACTCTCTCCATGCCTGTTCTCATATGATAAACCATTTCAAACATAATGATACCGAGTGAATACATATCAGCCTTTGAATCATATTTCACTTGACCAGCTTGAACAACTTCCACTGCCACATATAGAGTAGTCCCCACATCACCAGTCATGTCATCGTCTGCTCCGCTAGGCGACTTTCCACCAACGGACTCACTTGAAATGCTTTTGGCCAATCCAAAATCTCCAATCTTGACATTCTGAGAATTGTCGATGAAAATATTCCTGGGTTTCAAGTCTCTGTGAATTACACCTTCTTTATGAATATAGTTCAAAGCTTCGACAATTTGGCGAGTTAACCTCCAGTAGTCATCTGATTTCTGATAGAGGCCACCATTGATCAAGTCAGCCAATGTATGCTTTTCGCAATATTCCATCTGTATGAATAAAGTACTCAGCTGCTTTGGTCTTATTATTCCTCCAGTCAGTGCTCGATTAATATCCATTTCCTCTGAGGAGTCGCTTTCATATCCGCTCTCAGAGCCTGAATCAGAACTGGAAGATAGACCGAAATGGATATCCGGATAATTACGCCTTGAGTTCGATACATAATCCATAGAAAGATCATTGAAATCAATATCAATAGATATTGAGCGGCGGCTTGGTGTCTTAACATGGCTGGTACTACTATCAGTTGAGCCATGCGTGACAGACTCAGGATCCGAATCACCGGTCCCATCAAAAGGAACGTAATCTTCTTCGACCCATGCAGTGAAATATCGCACCACAAACTGGTTGTTTAATCGTGATAGCAGCCAAACTTCGTTTAAGATATCAGACAGTTTATCAGGGTCTGATCTGACTTTCTTTATGGCATAAGGTCGGCCATCCAGTTTGTTTCTCACCTTGACGACTTCTCCATAACCACCTCGACCAAGGACTACCCCCTCATCGAAATCATTCATATATCTTGAATATTTCTGCCCTTGAACATCTTCTAGGGTATTACTGTTCAGTCGACCTCGGGAAATGGACCTTCGACGCAGATTTACAGAAGAAGTTGAAGGTGGGGTAGAAGCCAGCATTCGGCCATGTGCTCTGTGATTACCGCTCGCAGAACTATTTTGAGATGTGCTTGATTTTCCCCTAGAGTTCAAGTCGTTGATCAAAAGCAAAGCATCTGTTCGAAGGAATTTTGATGTGAGCAAATCCAATGCAGAGGGTCTTTTCTTTGGCAACTCCTTGAAGGCTTTCGCAAAAAAGTCCTGCAGTATTTCAGGAAGCTGATCACTGTGAAAATAGTCAGAGGGAGTTTCATACTCATTGATTATAGATTTTCCAGAAATCATTTGAGCAAACAATACCCCGAAGCACCAGATATCGGACTTCTTAGTTGGTTGGCTGATTGATTCTTCAGGACTTAGCCATTTTTCAGGAAGGAAGTCCCCAGAGATCGTAGAAGATGTGAAAGGGTGAGCAGCGTTCATTTCCACCAGTTTATGGCCAATGGTCGTATTAGCCACTTTCACTAGAGTTTCCCCCAATTCTCGATTCCGCGAAAGCCAAATATTATCCAGTGTGAGATGCCCATGAGAAAATCCACATTTGTGGATAGCATCCAGAGCCTCGAGAATTTGAATAGCCCAACTTCTAGTGACTTTCAAACTCACTGTGTCGATCGCGTCCAGCAAATCGCTCAAGTCACCCATGGGACAATACTCCATTAACAAACAGATACGATATCCCTGTTCAATTTTCTCCACCTTCGAACCATACAAGGTTATTACATTAGGATGTCGCAAGTTATCTCTTATGGCATCCAGTTCGTTTTCCAATCCATGCAATATGCGTCTACCTTCTTGCCCGTACCAATATTCTTCTGTCAGCATAATCTCACAAAGAAGAAATTGGAGATTTGCATCGGATTCACTTGACTTTCCCAAGCATACCGGTTTCACAATATAATTGGTGCCAAAGAATTTGGTAGGCGCAGGAACACGGCCAGTAACAGCCCTGAACTTACTAGTCCCACTGGCATGCCTCACAGTTATAGCTCGGTCAAATACCACAGTGTCAGAGGAAGAGTCTGCTGCTAAAGTCGCTTCGTAATTTTCATCACTAGGCGAAGTTGGCTGCTGGGTTTCCTTTTGTCTTCTCCTAGAAAGCTCATCTTGCACCATTTTAGCCAGCATTCGTTCTTCCTCCATCTGCTCTTCTTCTTCCTGGCGCTGCTGCCTTTCATGTTCCAGTTGTTTTCGATCCTCTTCAGCTTTAAGTCGATTCAATCGCTCTTCTTCCAAAGAATTTGCTTCCTCCGCCATGCGCTGATAGTCATCGATTTGATCTTGTATGGCACTAGTGACTTCAAATACAACAACATCGCCTTCGTTCTCTTTGCAAATCTTTGTAATTAACTGTCTTATAACCTCTTTTTGCTTAGCAGACAATCCCCTGGATTTTTCAATGCTTATCAACGGGGAACTTTTAGGATATGTGGCAGTCATGGCCACTTTGATGGTCATTTCGTTGGCATCTTGGCCGGATGATCTCAATGTAATTGTGAAAGTAGGGGTCGGCGATTTCTGATCTAGTTAGTAAATGACTTTATCTTCATCATCCAGTGAAATCCCAATGAAATCCACTTACATTCCATGCCGATGGTTTGGTGTAATCAGTAAAATCGTCCATATAAATGGCCTTGAGAGCTTCAACCTCGTTGGATTGTGCCTCTTGAAACTCATTTTCAGATTCCATTTCGAAAAAATAGGATCTTGTCTGTAAGATCTCTCAGCGAAATTCCCCCGGTGTCTCGTCGTCAATCTAAGCGTCCATCTTCCTCTCGGTGCTGTGATCGAGATGGAATGTGATAGTAAAGTTGGAACTGGGCCAACCGCCGCTCTGCTCCGCTTACTGCACATCTCAATCTGGCTGGGCCCTAGCATGGACACGAACAGAACGCATTGATCAATAGAATTGGATTGAAAGCCTAAGAAGCATTTTCTACTAGGTCGATTTGTAGAGTCGTAGCTCTGTTTCTGCTCAAGTCAGCAGGGCATCCCTATGCAGAGTAGACACAGTGAGAGTAGACACAGTGAGATTAATACACAGCGAGAGTAATACACAGTGAGATTAATACACAGTGAGAGTAATACACAGTGAGAGTAATACACAGTGGAATATACAGAATGAAAGATCAAAATCAAGTCTTACCGAATAACTACAACTAGCGTGCAACAAATCGTCTATAAAACAGCATTGAAATAAAGTGAAAGAGTCGTCGAGTTTCAAGTTAAAAAACCAGTTAATTATATAAAATATTTACAAACAACCGTCCAGATCTCATTTCATCTCATAGATATTAAATAATCATTAATATATTCTCTAGCAAACAAAATCTGTACAATAGCTAAGGAGGACAAAATTAGTCAACCTCTTCCATAACGCTCTCAGCAGCAGGCTCGGAAGAAGCTTCAGTGGTGGCAGCAGCTTCCTCGACAGGCTCGTCGTCAATATTCAAACCAAGGGAAATCAATCGGTTGATTCGAGCAGCAAAAGAGTTGGGCTCGTCCAATGTGAAGCCAGAGGTCATCAATGCAGTTTCGTACAACAAGGTGGTCAAGTCACGGACAGTTCGATCCTGGACACCGTCAGCCTCGACCTTCTTCTTGAGTTCTCGGATGATAGGAGATCGGGGAGAGATCTCAAAAGTTTTCTTGGAAGCCATATAAGCTGACATGGAGGTGTCTCGAAGAGCCTGGGCCTTCATGATTCGTTCCATGTTAGCAGACCAACCAAACTGACCAGTTCGGATGGCAGCAGGAGCATCGAGAAGCTTGTGGGAAACAACGACCTTCTCTACCTGGTCACCCAAAACTTCCTTCAAGGACTTGGTCAAATCCTCGAACTCCTTAACCTCCTCTTCTCGCTGCTTCTTCTCCTCTTCAGTCTCCTCAAGTTCGTACTCCTTGGTGACATCGACAAGCTTCTTGTCCTCGAATTCCTTCAACTGAGTCATGGCATACTCGTCAATGGGGTCGACGAGGAACAAGACTTCAAAGTTCTTAGCCTTGAGAGCGTCCAAGAAAGGAGACTTTTCAACGGCCTTGACAGACTCACCAGTAATGTAATAGATGTTCTTCTGGTGCTCGGGCATTCGAGTAACGTAATCAGCAAATGAGGTCTGCTCATCGCCAGACTTGGTGGACTGGTATCGCAAAAGCTTGGCCAAAGAGTTTCGGTTCTGGGAGTCTTCGTGAATACCGAGTTTGATGTTCTTGGAGAAAGCACTGTAGAACTTGTCAAACTGCTCTCTGTCCTCAGCGATTTCGTTGAAAGTCTCAATCAACTTCTTGACAATATTCTTTCGGATAACCTTGAGAATCTTGTTTTGCTGCAACATTTCTCGAGAAAGGTTGAGAGGCAATTCTTCAGAGTCTACAACACCCTTGACGAATCCAAGCCACTCAGGAATCAACTCCTCAGCATCATCAGTGATGAAAACACGTCGAACGTAGAGCTTGATGTTAGTCTTCTTCTTCTTAGACTCGAACAAGTCAAAAGGAGCTCGGGCAGGAATGAAAAGGATAGCCTTAAATTCAAGCTGACCTTCAACGGAGAAATGCTTAACGGCCAAATGGTCTTCCCAGTCGTTAGAAATGCTCTTGTAGAAAGCAGCATATTCTTCCTTGGTAATTTCACTGGGGTTTCGAGTCCACAAAGGCTTGGTCTTGTTGAGCTCTTCATTTTCGGTGACAGTCTCCTTGATCTTCTTCACCTCCTTCTTCTCTTCCTTCTTGTCTTCGTCCTCGACTTCCTCAATCTTAGGCTTCTTGTCTTCGTCGTCCACCTTCTCGACCTTTTCGCTGTCGTCTTCAGGAACCTCCTTTTCGACCTCCTTGGTGACAACCAACTGGATAGGGTAGGCAACAAACTCAGAGTGTCGCTTGACAACCTCCTTAATTCGCTTCTCCTCCAAGTATTCCAACTGGTCCTCCTTCATGAAAAGTCGGATGACTGTACCTCTGGTAATTCGCTCATTGACTTCATCCTTGGTGACGGTGAACTTACCACCAGCGGATGATTCCCAAATGTACTGCTCATCGTCATTGTGCTTAGAGATGACCTGAACGGAGTCGGCGACAAGGAAAAGAGAGTAGAAACCAACACCGAACTGACCAATCATGGAAACATCAGCGCCAGCAGAAAGGGCCTCCATCAAGAAAGACTTGGTACCAGACTTGGCGATAGTACCCAAATTGTTGACCAAGTCAGCCTTGGTCATACCAATACCAGAGTCTCGGATTTCCAGAATCTTCTCCTCCTTCTTGGGTGTGATTCGAATAAACAATTCGGGTTCAGTCTCGAGTTTCTTGGGATCAGCCAAAGCTTCATATCTGATCTTGTCAATAGCATCAGAAGCATTGGAAATCAATTCTCGCAAGAAAATCTCCTTGTTAGAATAGACAGTATTGATGATCAAACTCATCAACTGAGAGATCTCAGCTTGAAATTCAAATGATTCGGAGCCCATTTTGAATATTACTTGTTTTGATTTTGAATATAAATAGTGCTCTAAGTTGTTGAGTTGCGGAACCTTAATGGTGGAAATTTCACTTTATTTATATTTGTGGCCGCTGATCTTCGAAGAGTTTCCATGAGGTTCGGGCAATTTCTGGAGTTTCTGTGGTCACGTGCATCATTACGAACCCCACAAATTGGACGAGAAACTACAGGAATAAATATTTTTTCGATGCTGATATTTACAAATTGATTTCGTCTAGTAATTATGAGATATGTCTAGTATAGCTTGCACTGTATCATCAGCCTGATTTCTGACTAGAGGATCGCTGTCGTTGTCTCGAGCATGTTCGAGGCGAGTCTTCACTGTCTTGACATGGCTAACGGGGAAGCGCGAAAGATCTTCTAGTCCAACTACGAGTGAATGAGTGAGTACCACTGCTGATCTTCGTAGTGGTGCTTCTTCCTCTGATGTCTCAAACGTGAGTATACCTAATGAGCAATCAACAATATCGAAGAGCCAATCTTGGAGTCCATGAGGGTTCAACTCGCATAACAATCCAAGCATACTCATTGCAGACATTCTCAGTCTGTTATCCTGATAGATATTATCAATTATTTCTCCTCGTCTACTGACAATTGAGATAAATGTTTCAACAAGAAGACCGAGGTCCTTATGGGTCATAGATTCAGCTTTCCGCTGGATAATCTTCATAATTCCTTCCCCACATCTCAGTCTGGGGTCGATAGGTGTGTGATTATCTGAGTAAAATGCTAAAAGACTTCCAAGAATATCGTCCTCTGGCGTGGCTCCACTTATACCGTAAGATTCAGCAATGGCCTCGATACCTTTGACAGAATTTAAATAAATAAACGAATCATCATCTTTCAATTGATCCAAAAAAATCTTCAAGATTCGGACGGGTGATGATCCAAGAACAAGATCTTTGGCATCTACCAATGTTCTTAATAAATACAGACCATGAGCTCTAATTGGAACAAGTGGGTCGCCTAGCGAACTCAAGGCCCGCTTGTAAATCTTAGCACTATCGCTAGAACCAGAGTCTTTAGAGCCATCGTCGCCTATATTGTCCATTCGGAATAGTTCCATTAATGTGGCTGCCTGTGCCTTGATATTTGCAGAACCGTTTTTGGTCAAAACATCCACAGACGACTCCAGTAGTTTTATTTTAGAAATGTCCTCTGTTGAAAGCACTTCCTTTTCGACCAAAAATGTTTCTATCAAGGTGAGACAAATAGATACTTTCTCTGAATCTTCAGAGTCTTCATCTTCCTCGTCATCCGAGTCACCTTCCTCTTCATCATCAGAATCCTGCTCGACAGTCACTTGCTGATCAACAATCGTAGAGAAGCTTTCCGTCTTATGCTCATGATCAAGCAGTCTAAGAGCGTATTGATTTACCAATGTGCATATCACTTCAATTATCTCAGACGGATTCTTCATCAACTTTAGCTTGTCTTTCTGGCTGATTAATTGTAGTAGTTTTGCATCGGCCAGTGTCAAAAATGGGTCGGTTTCGGTTAACAGCCCTGCCGCATCAGCAACGATCCAACGATTCAAAATTAAAGTGAAAATTTCCGAAACCCTTTCTTCCGTGAACTCTGAAATAAGGCTTGCAAAAAGTTCCGCGCGGCTTTCCACTTGGCTGATCCGCTTTAGTGGGTCCATCAAGTTCTCCGATCCAAATGCTGCTTTCTCTGCAGGGGGGTGTCGTCCTCCAAGAATAGAGACACCCCCATGTACTCCGCCCTTGAAAGAATCGGTGGTTCCGAGAAGAGATCTGGTTAAATGATCGGTGTCAGCAGCGGTTGCAGTAGTATTGACGAAAGAAACAATAATACCTTTGACTATTTGGGCCGGCCGATGGGACTCCACCATAAAACAAAACAAAAGCCACAAAGGAATCAGGAGATTTTTGCATAATTCTGCGATCAGCTCTGGTGCATATGAGCCACTAAGAAGAGCTGCAAGTGCGAACAGAGCTTTTTCGACCTCTTCGTCTCCGCTCACATCGGACTGACCCTGTGGAACAATTATATCATTAATAATTTTTATCAAGCCATTCTGAATGACTTGTTTTTTTTGTTCATAGATGCAGTTAACAATGTAGGCTGTTGCAGAGACTAGAGCATTGGACTGATCCAGACTCAAAATGTTCAGGAGCTGAGATCCCAAGCATTCACCGTAGACAGACAGGTCCATGCCACGGGGAGCAGCTTTTAAGATTCGTACTGCTCGATCCAAATCCGAAGGCGAGACATTTCCTTTCTCCCGTAAACCGGAGGTGAACTCAATGATAGATCTAACACCTGTTGAACGTATGGCAATCAATGCCAATTGTCTAGAGACTGCTTGAGAAAACCACGCAGGAGCTGTACGTCTCAACAGAGTAGTATAGCAGCTCAGTAGATTATAGGAATCCAATTTTGAATCAAAATATTTGAAAGCAACTTCGTCATTGGGCGATCCAGGACCATAAGCTAGTTGCATTGATCCACTAAGAAAATCAGATGTGAAATGACCAAGCAATATCAAGTCCGAGGTATCCGTTCCTTTTCTTAGAATATCTACTAAAGAGGACATAATATGTAGTAAAAACTTTTGTTTATTTGTATCCGGTGACATGTCGGCCGAAGGAACATGTCCATGTTTGAACCGTAGATTTGGAGGAATCCCCACCCCATCATCCAAACAAGGATGGATTCCATATAGCACTATGATACGTACAAGACCATTCAAGGTCTTCATATCAGGTAGAGCAATCGATATGAGATCATCGTCGACAGGTTTCTGATGGGTCGAAGGATTACTAAGCAAACTCTGCTGAATTCTGCGAATAAATTCCAAAGATTTTTCAACTACTTGTGATTGAGATGATCCAAGTTTAGAAATATCCAGTCCAGTAGATGAAACTCCTGATTTGATCCAATCTTCCGCCTCGGTGAATATATCGTCCAGATTCATTTTGGGCATTGATCAAACCAGTTGGGAGATGGAGGAGGGAAAAGAAAAATTATTGAAGAAATATTCGACTGCTATCCATAGACATGAGCATCAGCAACGAGGAAATCGACGACCTTTTATACTGCTCGAGAATAGGTGATGTGGAGGCCTTCAAAGGGTTCTTCAAGCTCTGTGAAAATGAGTCTCAATCGGTCCTTGTGAAAATTGTGGATCCCGAATCAGGCAACTCTGCTCTTCATATGGCCAGTGCTAATGGACATGAAGAATTAGTAGGATATTTGGTTGATCTATTGCATGGCTCTGACGAAAAGAAGAAATACGTTGATTTCCAGAATTCTAATGGCAGTACTGCGTTACACTGGGCTGCACTAAACGGTCATCTGGAAGTCGTCAAAGTTCTTTGCGAAAAAGGTCAGGCTGATCCCTTTGTGAAAAACAATAGCAAGCACGATGCTTTCTACGAGGCTGACAATAATGAAAAGGAGAGTGTTATTGATTATTTATTGGAAAAGTATAGTTTTAACATTGGAGAAAATGATGCTGAGACTGGTGCTGAGACCACCGAAGAGCCTGCAGCTCCAGCCTCTGGATCTGAAATGGCACAGGGTGTTGAGAATCTTGATTTGAACGATAAATAAATGCATAGATATCCGCTAATGTATGGATGCTCTGTAGTTGAATTGAATATCTGCTAATGTCAATACCTGTAGTTGAATATCAGCTATTATATGCTATTGATTCATAGTGCTGGCTGATCTATCGATTTGTGCTTCTTGATCTCATAATCATAGAAATGTATCAAATAACAAGTTTTGTGAGGACAAAAAATTGAAAAGCTCCTCAAATTTCATGATAAAACGTTGATCTATTTCTAAACATTGCGTGCTTCATTTCTACATGAATTTCTTTAAATTTATTGGCTATCTCTTTCGGTGATGAGATCAGCCTGGTCAGTCTAGTGTACTGGCTACTACAGGTCGCGTCAGATGCGGGTATGCATATCATTTTAGAGCCCGAGACTGTCTCGCACTTGCTTTCTCACGATCTTATTGAATGTCTCTCGGTCTTCTCTCCATAGTTTCTGAGGAATTAGTAAGTTTGGACAAAATTCGCCTAATGATAGCGTCACGTGATACGGCTACTTACACTAGCATCCACGTCGGCCCCAGACTCATCGTTGGGCTCAGCCAACATGCTCATGACAGAAAGCAATATTTTCTCGACACTTTGAATAGGGCTCCACCGCTCAGATGCGCTCTCATACATGTTGGGATCGTCGCCTGGGGCATGCAGAATTGAAATACACACTGTTCCGTCCTTATACACTGCACTTAGTTAGTATCACCTCGACTTATATCCAGCAAAACACCCGTCAATTTCCAACTTACCATTGGGATGGAAAATGGGACAAGTGAACTTCATTACCGGGGGACTCAAAGGGTAGTCGGGGGGGAATTTCAAAGTCGCAGGGAAAAGGCCGCCGTCGTAGGGAGTATCGGCAGGCCCTTCAATTAGACAATCCCAAGTAAAGAAGTCATCCTCATTTGTAGGACCAGCCGATATTCCGTCTGGTGGGTCTCGTAGCAGCTGCTTATATTCATTCATGAGTCGTTTTACCGCCGTAGCGCTTTTGGCAGGTCTACTCATTGTGGCAAGATTCTGATGATTCACGTGGTGAATGTGTGGGTGTACAAGGAAGGAGGGAGAAATTACACTGCTAAATTTTAATACGACTTCTGCTCACTTGAGATCGGTTGTATTGAAAAGTTTCCTGATTGCTGCTTGTATGCGTGTAATTTAGCCGTTGGACTTACCTAGAGGAATTAAGTAGAGTGTTGTAGAAATCGGTTAACATTGGAACAGAAGTTACCCTCCAGTTAAATATGCAATGAGATTTGCTTCATAGCGGAAAAAGATCGATCAGATAAATCTATCATTGATAAACTCAACCCACCTTATTCAAGCAGATGGCCTACAGATGATCACATTCCTGGGCGAGAAGTATGCATGGTAAGTTGATTCATTATTTCAACACTGCGACTGGATTCCTGACCGCGAATTTTAGCTTTCATTGTATCCGTGGTCATAGATCATCAACATGCGGACATAAGAATAGGACATTATTTTTGGTGCGTAAGCGCGGAAGACCTCAGCTGAATGAGAATCTGAGAGTCGTGATAGTGCCCGGGGGAAAAGGCATGAGTGAAGAAACTAAGGACCAAGATCAGTCGATAAGTGGTGACAAGAACATCACCGTAGGACCTGATAGTTATGAGATGCAGCTGGTGGACAGTAAAGGCAACACAGTCAAGGTGATTGATCCCCCCATAGTTCCTGATTTGCGAGCTCAGCATGAAGCCACTGGGCAGGGCAGTTGTTGTAGGAGCTCCCAAGAATACAGCTTTGACAAGGTGCAAAGCACCAATCAGCAGGTTAATAATGGTATTGACGTCAAAACAGAGCCTCCTGGCTTTTTGGCTTCTGGGAAGAACATGAATCGAATACAAAAACCTTCTTCCTCCAATGCTAGAACTGCAAGGTTGCGGCTCCGCACGCTCAAGACTTCACAGGAAACCGTCCCCATTCAAGAAGCAGTTGCAATGCCTACATCTCCAGCACCAGAGGACGTATTCGTTTTTGTACCAGCTGGAAACGGTCTCTACCGTAAGGAGCGAATCGAAAATCTCAAGCCAAATACTCAATTTGAAAAGGGCCAAACTGTATGCTGTGTGACGGGGAGATATTGTCCTGAAGGGTGCGATTGTGGTGGCGGAGTGCCAGGGTCTTCTAAGAGGAACTCCAATAACGGATTCTCCAATAGTGTGCTCAGCTTTGACTATCAAAAGATAAATGGCCAGCTCGCTCATGCAAATAGTGGATTATCGGTACCCACAGTAATTGCACCAATGCACATGAACGGCATGGTATTTTCAGATCTCAATGCCCTCGATAACAGCTGGGCCTCTCCACAATCCACCCCATGCACCGTGGAAAACGGCATCTCAAGTACAGGATATATGGACGACAATGGAATTGCCAAGGATGACGCGACGATCGAAGAAATCGTGGCTCTAAGCAAACATTCATCTAATGATGGCCAAGAGATATCGCAATGGCTTCCACAAAGCCAAGAACCGCATGCCGACATTACTGTTGAAAACCCCGAGGATGTCTACGATATTTACTTTGCTGCCTCGTGTGTGATTCCTGGTCAGTGCGAATGCGGGGATGATTGCGAATGCTACGGATGCTCAACCCACAACCCAACTGCTAAAGCTACAGCCCAATCTGGGAATGGGAAAATGCCATCTGTCATCAATCCTTAAAAAATCAATTGGCTCGTTTTTGTTTTCCTTTCTGAGATGTAGCTATAGTTTGATCGACTATCAAGCGGAGAATTATGTGACCGTATCCTCGGTCGGTTCTCCGTGTTCGATATGGCAGGGCTGAGAAGCATGTAACTGACCCTCTTTGTTTCGATCAAAAGCAAAGAATATAGGTTTAAAGGGTAACTGGTAATTTCACCTAACAGAAGGCTTGACCGCTTGGTGGTTACCGATTGGTAACAATCTTATTGATAACCTGTTGCATATCTCGTCATGGCTGCAGCACCCCCCAAATCGAGCGGACCCGTTTCTACCTTGCCAAAAGAAACACTCAACACTCGGCGATGATGAGACTTTGAACATGATTAAAGTACTAAATCAAAACTCACGTCATTATCATTAGCCGACTGGGTTTTCCGAGCCCATGCCCAATGAATTGGCTGTTTATTGACTAGTTTTAGTCCCAACGGTACCAGGGCCGGTTCGTTGCATGCATATTACACCACAACGCCATGGAGCCGAGAATAGGTTGGACGAGAAAATTTCAAAAAGAAGCAACGAAAGTTCTCAAATTTTTTCAAAGTCGATTTGAGCAAAAAAAAATAAAAAACAAACAAGATTTGGTGGTTTGTTATATTGTGCAATTGATCTTGAAAAAAAAATTCTCATGCTCAGTACATCATCAATTGATCTTTAGCGTTAATCAATCTCGAGTTCAAGACGACATAAAATTGTAAGACATTTGTCTTTTTCATTCACCGGATTCAGTTCTCGCTTATGAGCATCTTAGCCTTGAGCCGTTGAGAAATTCTGGTTCCAGGCGTTTCAGGCACCAATGCTTGGTTAAAATGTTTGTTTTGACAGTGCAGACCATTTAGCTGGACTTTGTCGATTCCACACTAAAATTCCGACATATTGCAGCGAAAGCTAGGAGCGCGGGAACCAAGAATGTAAAGTAGTAGGTCAATCACAGAGTCAATCAATTATTCACATGCAGGAAACACACCCACTAAGGAAAATCTAATGCTGGTTGTGATCATTCTGCTACGGCATTAGTCTAAAGATCCCCATTTTACATATAAATCTGCGCGTAATACAAAAGATTGCTGCGTTGGTGGCATGACCTGCCGATAGTCGAGTTTCTTCTGCAATTTGGCTGCGTTTGCAAAAAGTAATGTTTGTGCTTCATCGTTGGTAGATCTCTATTTTGCGGCTTTTTACTCATCAAGAAGCTGCAGTGCCGATCGAACGGAACGGTTTGAAATCAAGTAAAACGTTCATCTTTATGCCAAATACTAATTTCAATTTAACGTTTGCCGTAGGAATATTTAAAAAACAATCTTGCGTCCAGAAAAGAAGCTGTTTCGAGCCACTAAATACATTAATTCAGGGCCGGAAGATATGGATTGGTTTGCAGAACCCACGTCTTTTCCAAACCTCGGCCCTGGGGCAAGTGGGTGGAAAGTGATACCAGGGTAGTTAGCCAGCTATGGACGGCATAGGTTTATGCTGGTTGGCTGATTTAACTTCTTAGTGTACTCAGACCAGGATCAATCCAAATACCCGACATGGGTATCAACCTGGAGTAATGCATTTTTGTACTCTGGCATTTATAGAAATAGGTGCATATTATAGTTTTTATGTTTATGTTTATTTTGTATAGTTAGTATGGTATAGATTACTTTTTGCTTAGCAATTTAACAGTTGAGAAATCGTTGATTTGTGCATTTGATCATTCGACACTCGAAATTCATTCCGCCAGCTCGTCCGTTCCCCAATATTCGTGAGGATCAAGATCTGACATGGCTCGGTGTGTAGTCATTTTGAAAAAGCATGAGAATATCAATTATCTATCATATTTTCGATTGGACCTCCAAATTTCAGCATAGTTGATATTTGGCAATAATTCATGATGAAATGTGTAGGAGAGAAAGAACGATCGGCATCATGAAATGCTCGGCCTACAGGAAGTAACAGACAACACAAACAAGAGCTAATGCACCTGATTCCGATGCTTTACTACTCATAGTATATTTTTTTTATTTGTAGCCATTTTTAGCATTTTCGCCGCAGATATTACCACAGCACACATGGTCCCTCGACTTATGCAGGAAACACACAGCAAAAAGATGGACCAACACAGGCAGAACCTGAATTGTTTTCTGACGTAAATCAATCCAGCTTAGGAAATTCTGAATAATCGAAATCTATCCAGCAAAATAATCTTTGGTAAACAATTTTTTAGGGATGACCTTATAGAATTTCTTACATGACTGTAGTTGATTAAGGTTAAATGCAAAATAAACTTTTGCGACCAATTCATTCAAATATGGGGTTCGGGGATTTTTCGAGCTGGTGCGTGCACTTTTTGTTAGTCAGACTTGAGTGCTCATAGCTTTTTACATCAGCTTGGGTTAATGACCCTATTGCTTATTCTAGTGAGTATTGAAGTCAGCTTTCGAGAAAAACTATGCTGTAGAAGCCAAAAATAAAATACAGATCAGCATCGCCACTAAGACCTTTGGGGTTTGCATGATAAAACGAGTGGTGGAGATCTGACTGGTTCGTTGGTTCAAACTTTGTCCAAGCAGCCACATTTGTCAAACTCAGCCGAATCCGTCGATGATGTTACCTCTTTGAGTACTTTTTGTCTATCGTGCCTTGCACCGACGGGACATCGGCAACCCAATTCGGTTAGATTTTTCGCTTGATAACACCAGCCCCGTAGAATCTCTGGCTGAACTGGGTTTTTAGATTCCCGTTAGATTTCTTTCCAGTGGTAAAATCTGTCCACTAATTTGAGATAGATAAGCAGTGCAGCCCAGCAGCAATAGAAAAAGTAAGCGCACCAGTTCAGTTTAAATTTTTTTTTTTTGCAGTGATCTAGAAAACGGAGAAAATACCGACGGATTAGATAACCGACAGAGGATGATTTTGGCAAGCAAGTAGTAGAATTGATCGTCGAAACTGCGTTAGTGAGGGTGATCAGTGAGTCTCAAATGACAATTCAAAAGCCGAAAAACAGAGAAGCATTACCGCACTACGCACTTGTCGCGAATCTGCTAATCATAAATCTGCAAGTCGCAACTGCTTGCGCCATCCTGGCGAAAGGTTTAGTTTTTTATTACACCGCAGTTTAGAAGCGATTTGGAAATTTCTACATTACCTTCTTTTTCCGAACATGAGAAAAATGTTATTTGATTAATAGTTTCCTGTATAGTGGGGAATTGCCCGTCAATGCTGGCAAGTGTGGGTATGAAGGCTGCAAGGATGGGCAGGATACTGAGGGGCCAACACGCATTAACGACGCCAAAGAAGAAGGGCCGGTGGGGCGGTGATCAGAGGGAAGCCAATAATTTTGCAGAAAAATTCTACCCGGAATTAGACAAATAAACAGATTGCCGAAACGCAAAATCGAGTTGAGCAGTAAAACCAGCCAGCATCATTATCTTTCGATTAGAAAAGAACGGTTCCTGCTGCACTAAAGGCATGCATGCTGCTGGTGACCGGAAATATGGTCAAAAGTAGTATTGCTCGACTGCAGTATATGCCGCTTGCTAGACTCGAGCCTTAGTGAAACGGGTATTTGTCCTATAGATAGTCAGTGCTGCAGATTATCAGTGCTGCAGCCATTATGACAGTCTGTTTTGTTTAAGGCACCTGCCAGCAAGCAGTTGCGATTATGGGCGGCGTCTTAGTTCACAGGTCGGCATTTGCAAAACGTAAAAACCTCCCAGATAGACTCGAGCACTGCTTGTACATGTCGATTTGCTGCAGCCCAGATTCCCATTGGTGGCATTTCACGCCAGGTTAATGCCGAGCCCCAGGCCAGTTTACTGGGCTGGCGGTGTTGGGGCCTTGCGGCAAGGGATAAGTTGGCTAATCTCGCTGGGCCTCATGTAGAGAGCAAACCGTTGGCCCATTGAAATTGTAGAGGAGGGGCAAATACTGAGTCGTCATGGGCAGGGAAGACCAGGGCAGAAGGAGAGGCAGGAAGATTGGCAGGCAAGCGGACAGGGCTGAAATGACGTGGGCTGGCGTGGGCCAAAAAACGTTCTAAAGCCGCCGAGCAGGATCCAAACCAGGTTTAGGCGACAGGCCATGTTTCAAACAAGCTAGGATAGTGACTATAGCAGCAGCTCCATTTGATGTAACGGCGATTTGAACCATGAAAATAGGGTTGGGTGCCTTGGAAACATTGGTACGCAGAATTTATCTGTTAGGCATAGAGCGTAAGACCAAGCGGCAGCAACGAAAAGTTAATCCAAAGAAACGTTAGTTGATACACTAGCTTAAAGGCCATGAAGTTTTCCAACTTCATACAGGCGATTGAATCTCAATTGGAGATTTGCAAAATAGGGATTGTTTCCAGATTACGATTTGCTACAAAATTGAGCCACTGGCATCTCTACCTATTGGTAAATTTCATTGTGCCACTTAAAGAGACCCAGGTAGCCGCATTTCTACTCGAGAATACTTGAGAACACTCAAGAACAGGCACCCTTAAAACCATCACGAGTTTTGTAGACATTAAGCGGCCACGAGGAGCCTCACCAGATGAGCATTTGAATCGCAATATGAAGATTTTTTCTTTACCGCTTATTATGGAGATCTAATGCGGTAGGCCGCTGTTATGATGATCATCAGGTGGAGACTTGGCAGCTAAGGTGCGGGTGATTTTCTCACTTTCTCGTAACCAAGACCCATGGACTATCCCTACCATGGTATTTCAATCATTGGAATGACTTGAGGCAGTTGCTCGCAGGGGAGGGGAGGGGAGCGGGGGGGATGGCAGAGCGATTCCATAAACAGGTGATACGTGACATGACTATTTAAATTACTCGGAATTTGAGTATCAGCTCAGCACGATCAGGACTTATGATCAAATGTTGCTACGCCCATTCAATGTTGCAAATAGGCTCTAGAGCTTGTTTCTTCAGGACCAGCTAACAGATTAATCAAAACCTCTCTCTTAAGCGGCCTCGAAGCTACGCAGCGTGCAAGCCGCTTACTTTTTACTTTTGCGGTGACTATCTAAAATTTGGTGTAGTTGCTTTTTCCATTTCTTTCCCTCTCACAGTATGTGGAGTTGTTTTCTGGTTTATTTTTTTCCACTCCGTAACGGTGCTTTTTTATGATCTCCAAACTTCCAGCCTAGTTTTTTTTCGAGATACGACTTCCTTATTGGGCAGTCCAAGTTTAAAGTTTGGATAGCACCAAAATATGATTGCCTGTGAATTAAATTTCGAAGGGCCCTATACTTCATCCGCCTCACATGACCTACATTTCAACTTGCAAGAAGAATATTAAAGATGCCATCTGATGAGGTTATGCGATTGGTTAAAACAGCTCTGTATAAAATTTTTAAAAAAAAAAGAATTTCATCAGTTTGGAAAAATAATTCAAAATCAACCCGCTTATGTATACTGATGCTATGGATCTCAAGCTCTTTACCATTTTCAAGAACGGGTACCCGGATGAAGTAACCTTTTTATCACTGAACCGACTTAGTTCGGCTGGACACAGGCACAGATTTTATTAGCTCCTGGCGCTTTCCTAAACAGAGGTCCCTAATGATTCATTTGATGACCAGCCACCCATAATATCTGCTTTCAATCCAACCATACGGCCGGCTTTTTAAGAAGGAATTTGGACAGATCGCATAGGGCTGACTATTACTGCATGGTATCTATTCCACATAGCTTATGTGGCCGCTCAAATAATAAATTGACACACACGGCTGTGCCAAATCAATTCGCCCATGTCCAAGTACTACAATCACTACTACGGCGAGCTAGATTTCACCAGGGCCTGATCGAGAAAGAGTAGTGACGTCCTAGCTTCTGGCATTCGGGATCAGATCGTCATATCAAATGTATTTTTTTAATTTCATAGCAGTGGAAACCCGCAAATGTTTCTGTGTGAAAACTCTAAATCCCGAATAAGCACGTCCAATATATTAAATATGGCCGGAAGCACCAGAGCAGACCACCGATAGTGATGACGATGTGAAACAAAATGCTCAAGTGACTTTTGCACTGACTACAAAGATCAGAGAGAAGGGTATGTTACGATCCTGCCGTATAGCCGTGAACCAGATCTCGAGTTTATTAGTTCTTCGATCCGTAGGTCTAGTCTTAGCTAGTTGATATATTGGGCCAAGTAGTTATCGAGAAAAGCATATTTCTGCAGCAGAAACTCTGAGCTTGAGCTGGGACCGACTTACAATAGAGCTGGTTGATCATTAGGAATTTAATAGGCCATTTGGTCGAACCATGAAATTTCTTGTCGAATTACAGATAGACAATCGCTTATGCTATTGCACTAAACTGGCCTTAATTTGAGACATATAGTGTCAGATCGAGCCAAAAAGATGGCACTAATACTTGCTGTGCTAGCAGCCGACTAGTTGTGCGTCGACAAACTTTATGCAGTTTTGTGAACATTGTCTGTTGGTCTGATATCCATATACCCTAATATCAGTTTCTTGCTTATGTACACTTCAATCTATATTTCGAGCGCCTTGATTATATATGTTATATTAGATTACTACTTTTTTCGACAGGCTCCTCCGTAATGTACCATACAGCACAAATCAGCTGGCCAGCCTTCAACGAGAAACAGTAATAGCGGAATTGCTTCTGATCTTTCCACTGATGAATCGATTATACACTACATATTCAATGATTCTGATAATACAACGTCAGCTTCGTGCCACACCAGAAGATGCTACTAACAGTTTTGTTAGTTGATAACTTGATCAGGGTCTTTTTATTTCCACATTATTTTTGTATGCAGCTGTATTGACCGGGGCTTACTTTTGAAGAACTTTTCATTAATGAGTTTTGTGTTACATTGAACTTGGTCAATAGCCGCTAACCAAGCGAAATCAGTTCTGTTAATACAACCGAGCAGAGCCAAAAAGGACTGAAGCACTAGGAGTCAGCTAGGAATCTGAAGAAGCCAAATCATTTTCCACCAGAGCAGAGCTTTTGCTACTAAAGCCAAGATCGTGATGTCTCGCTCTTTTTGATAAATAACTCATCCGAGTTGCTCATAAATATAGCTATAAGGTAATTGGATTGAATTTCTGGATAATGATTTTAAACATTTCATATGTCGTGAAAAAGTTCTTAAAAAAGCCTGATATTAACTGATTGGAACTTTTATTATATGAGGATTGTCTGCTACGGCATAGCTTACACCTACTGCCTGCAAATATTATACGAGCACAGGCCCTCGAAACCCTACACAGCCCAATACGGACTCTACGGTAATGCCGGCTGAACCCGATCCAACACGCGCATGACCACACAAAACGTTGATGGAAATGAGCTTGCTGACTTACCAATTCATTAATTGAGCCTAAAAAATTCTTTCTCATCTCAATCAATTCATCCTCATGGCGGCCGGCAAGGTAATAGCTGTTAGATCCATGTCAGCCACCTATCCACTGTTTTTTTTGCTTGCTTTTTCAAGAGGGGAACCCAATCGTAAATCTATCTATCTTCAATTGCTTTTTCACATCTATGATCTTACGCATACATTTCTGGTTCGTTTCACTTCACTGGCACTGTCGGAGTAAAGCCAACGAAAAAGAAAAGTGTTTTGCTTTCCAACTCAAACCACCAAGAAAGAGACAGTACTCAGAGTGGAGATCATGTTTACTTTTAATAAAGGATTGCTTTTTGTGTCACGAATTAGTTTTTGGTTTTTCACATTGCTTTTACCAAAACATTTACTTTTTTTCCCACTTATGACTATCCGTAGCCTTCTCCAAGTTGAGGCATAACTCCAGCAACAGTACAAAAACACACCACTGTGCACAATTTCGTGAGTTTTCCAGGACCTAGTTTTTTCGACATACAGTTGAATCGCTTAGCCTACTTTCCCTTGCTAAACCAAGTTTACTGTTCTTGTGCAAGCCCCGAACATCCTTTTTTGATTGTTCCGGCGACTGCTGAATTATTATCATTCATACAGCTGCCAATCAATCCTATTTCTGCTCAGAAAGGTCTCATTTTGAAGCAATTAGCGGAATCTTCAGATAACTGCTAAAAATACCCCACCGTCTCTCACCTGACATCTTGTACTGCTCACTTCTTTACAGTTGTCTTCACGTTCGTTCCCTACTTATAAACCTTGATTTAGTGCCGCTCTTGGTTTTTTCATCTTTGGCTGCTCTGCTTTACTTCTGCTTCGTACAAGCGTTGTGTAGGATATACTCATTTATATCCTTCGCTACACACTCTTTTTCCCCTTATCTTGTTGCCGGCCTTGTTGTCTCGCCAATCTTTTTGCATTTGCAGACCTCATTCACCTTGGTAGGGTACAGCATATTTTTTAGCATCATCATCAAATTGATTGAGCACGCAAACCATATCGCAGAGTCAGAAATCAAGCGAACTCTCAGAGGACATTTATTCATAGTGGAATCAAGCTCATTTTTCGATTTCTACTTGAATAGTCAATAATCTTCTGGCCCCACTCTAATCCTTATTTCTTTCATTCTTTACCGTCGAAGGCTCCACCCTGAGACATCGCCTGGCCCACTGTGTCCGTTTAAGTGAGACACAGTTAGTAATTCCCCAAGGGTCCAAAGAATATTTAGCTACAGAAACGGCAAAAACCAAACGACCCTCAGAAGTTTCGAGCGCAGGTGACAGAGAATAAGAAAAAAACCTGTCACATTAATTTTACTGTTACTAGCTTTTAATTTTGCTTTTCGAGCTGTTGTCCCTGGCCGCAGCTATCATCACCACACTAGCGTCATAAATCTGTTACCGGGCCACGACAAATAATACCTACTTCCAGTTAAGGATCATGTCGTCAGTCGTTTTCAATGCTTCGGGCTATTACATGAATACCCCTAAGCCTGATCATCAGCAACTCGATCTCGGCTCTACAGCCCTGTACATGTTTGACATGCATGACGAGTTTTTAACCCCGGTCCATGCTTATCAAAACAGCGGATCTAATCCTAATACGACTCCTGCCGTTAATGGTAATAGCAGTACCACGACCACACCATCATCCGCAACCTTGCAACACCAACATCTTGCTTACGACTCCTCCTCCATGACAGGGGTGGTCTCCACTGGAGACTCGCCTCTCTCTTCTGCCATGACTTCTCCTCTTACCCCTGCTGGCTATTCTGTCCAATCCAATTTCACCACAATTGCTGCTGCCGCTGCTGCCGCTGCCATGATGGACCCAAATAGCTTGATTTTTTACCCAGGGAACAGTAACACTATGACTACTGAGGAAATTTTATATGCATCCCGTCAGCTCTCTTCTCAAGACAACGGCTCTTTACAGTCAGCTGAGCAAGAAAATCTTCCGCATGACAAGGATTATACAATTTCTCCTTTAGCTGTTGAGCCCCACTTTACTGGTGCCGGAGCTGCTCATTCATCCCCCGGGCAACAGGACGATCTATCCAAACATCATCAATATCAAACTATCCATCAACAGTCTCAAAATCAACAAAACCATAATTTTTACGGCACGTCGCCTACCACAACCCAGCATTACTCTCTTGCATCTTCTCAATTTGAAAGCATTTCTACTACTGCTGCATCTTCACTTAACCAGCAGCGGGCTTCGGATTCTTTTATTCTGCATAACTACCCAGCTTCGCTTGTCAGCGGCGATTATTCCCCGAACACCGCTGTAGGATCCCCTTGCACTCCCAATTCTTCAGTATCATCTTCTTTCTGTGACCCTAAGGCTTTGGCACTCACTTCATGCACAACTTCTACCTCATTGGAAACCGACATTGACGATCACGTTTCAACTATGTCATCCCATATTCAGTCCCCTCATGCTCAATCTTTTGATGAGCATAACAAGGAGAACATTCTCTCTACTGTTTCAGTTTCAGAATTGAATTCTGCTTATTTGAATGAAAGTGCTGCATTGTACGAGAACAAAATCGAGGCAACCAGGAACAATACTCGAAAGAGAAAATCAGATGTCACAGATGCGATGCATGCAAAAAAACGGGTTGCTTCTGATTCAGCAGCCAAAAGCCGCAGCAGAAAATCGAAGAGCGTCAGTGCCAGCTCCTCAGCAGCAATCGAACCTACTCCATCTTCTGCTCCCGTTTCTGCTCCCGTTTCTGCTCCTGTTACAAGCTTTGAAAGTACTCCAAGCAAAGCTACTAAGAAAAAATCTGTTGTTGTGATTACACCTGAGGATATTCCCAATCATATCGAGACCTCTCATTCTCTTCATAATGAAGAGACTACACCTTGTGTTCAACGGACAAGGCGAACAGCATCCACCGCGTCAAGCCGAAAATCTTCAGCCAAGGAGTGCGCTTCAGCTAGTGACAATGTTCCTGTTGCTTCCACAGAAAATGGAAATTCTAGAAGAGGGCGTCGGGCAACAGCCTCTGACGAAGATGCATCTAAAGCTTTCGTCTGTGACGAATGCAATCGACGTTTCCGTCGACAAGAGCATCTGAAGAGACACTATCGATCTCTGCATACTAGGGAAAAACCATTCGAGTGTGATAAGTGTGGCAAGCGATTCTCGCGATCAGACAATCTGACACAGCATGCCCGAACTCACAACCGTGGGCCTCAATACCCGGGATCCGGAGACAGTGATGCTGAGAGTTCAGACGGACTATCACCAACTCCGATCTTGATGCCACCAACACCAGCACCCACCAAAAAAGGCCGACGAGCCGCTACTGCTTAGACGAAGAGATTTTCTTCGTTTCTGGGCTTACGAGCATATGACATATGATGTCCTTGAACCATTTTTACTTTTACTTTTTTCTTTTTTGTTTTCAGATCCCCTCTAAAAGTCTAACAGCCAATTGCACATTCCAACCAGGTACCGACATTCTGCAGGATAGATGGTGATTACCTGTTTGAGCAATGCTATGACCAGCCTCTGTGGAGCTGTACAGGCTGTGGGCTTTCCGTTGAATTGTCAGTGAAAAGAAATTTTGTGGCCGCCGACTAGACAGTGAGAGAACACATTTAACCTGTGCTATTCCTTATGTTTTCAGGATGTGCCTAGTGTTTGGATTTTTCGTATTATTATTTTATTGCGCTTTGTTGTTTTTGTCTTCGTTTAAATTTTTTTTGTATCTGACGGTTACTTAATCTCTATCAATAATATTTCACTTTAGCTCATCTAAACTTGCTCTGACCCTATTGATTTTTGACAAACTTTGTATCCGTACCTCTGCTGATTGCCAGTATTGGACCATCCATCGAATGATTCTTAAGTCTTTGTTGAGGCGGCCTTCGATATTCCCCATTATGAATTATTTGCTGCAGTTACAATCTGTGATCCCAAAATAGACAGCATGGACCTTACTAATAGAATGTCAGATGCACCATTTAATCACCCTCCACTTAGATCTGAAAAATCTGAATGTTTTTCTTTTTGCTTGCTGCGGAATCTGTCTAAAACGTAGCACTCTAATGTGTTTGAGCTATTCTTCTGCCCGCCTTGCTCTTTCATTTTAGGGCATATTAGTGTGTGCTCATGTACTGCAGTTTAATAACAAACTTTAAAGACCCGATGGCATAAAGTTCGTGACACCTTTTGTGGATATACCCTGAGCTTAGGACATCCATTCCATCCCAATTAGTATAGTTTTGTGCTCTTTTGGGCATTCTCCACCTGTAGCTGAAACTAGATTTTTATATTCAATAATAGCGAAAATCACTTTCACTATGGTCCTATGGGTCGGCGTGAAACATAGATTGCAAATTACCGAAAAAAAGACACCTTCTCTATATTTTATTTTATTTTGTTCTATCCTATTTTCTTCTTTCTTTCTTCCATTTGGGTTCCCCTTTGCTTTTGTTCCGATAAACTGGCTGATTTGTTTGTCAAACTTTCTTATCACTTATTGCTTTACTGTCCGTTTCTTATCCTTATTTTGGTACTTTTCTCGAATCATGCAGGATAAGTTCGCACATCATTAATGATTGTCCTTGCTGCAGCAAAATGAAAAAAATTTAGACTATTATCTATTCTTAGAAATCGTAATTTACGCAGTACTGCGGGTTCAGGGATCGTTAATTTCCTGTCTCTTAGGTTCCGCATAAGACAAGTATCTGATTTCTAGTCAATACTTTTAAGTCTAGCTAGCATGCCAACTTACGGGTGTTCCAGCTTGGTGGTGATCCACAGGGGTCATTAACTAGTTGGAATTTTGGGGCTCAGACTACAGCCTGTTCCTTCTTAGTCGGACGATATCAAGGTATTCGTCTAAAAGAAACAAGCAGGCGTTATTTCTGCAAAAACCATTTCCGCTCAGAAAAAGGTCTTCAAAAAGCAACGAGCCCGTATATGGATTCCCTTTACCATGAAATGACGTTTTTCTTGTCATATCAATCACCTGAGGCTTTGCCCCGCCTGAATATCAATACAAGAGCCCGACAAGGAAGGCCCCTGGTAAAAGTATTATGTCGAGTAAACATCTTTTCTTCTTAGATGTGCCTTAATTTTTCGGCTGGACGCCGCCTTAGCCCTCAAGTCCTGCGGCGTTCCTGCTCATACAAAGCTCCAAATGTGGAAGGTACCTTAATCTATTCAAATTCTATGAACAAATAATCCCAAGAACCAAGGACTGAACAACATACCCTTGCAACCCAACTTTCTGATTCAGCGACAGATTTTCTTCTACCTCACATCTTCTCCTTTTTGTCAAACTGATATGTTCACCCTAGGTTGTTGAATTGGTTTCGTTAGTCTTTTACAAGACACCACGGGCAAAAGAACCGATGAGCCTCAATTAACCATCTTACAGGAACACAGAAAACAATCATCAGAAACAAAATTCTTCATTCATAGTGTCACGCGTAGCGCCTAGCGGCGATATTGGTTCGTCGGAAAACCTGATCTATCGATAGTCCAAAAAGGAAAAGATTGATGATGATGGACCTTCAAGTAAGTCACGTGCATGGTTCTCTATCAAGCTTGCTTGCTCAGCTGAGCTCACTGATAAGAATTTTTGGGTGCTGACATAATTTTTTTTATTAGGGACTTCGATACCGCTTTTGACCTTTTAAAGTATCGCTGCTACAGGTGGGTAGGATTTGTTTTGATATCGATTACTAGAATAATTTTTATTACAATGGCATTATCCGAATAATGAACGGGTACTGGAACCCACAGAATCAGGTACTTGTGGTGGACATTGTTTGATAACACCCGATCATAATGTGATCTCCATGATGATGACATCAGATTATCACATGACCACATTTCACATCACTGTAATCTTTCCGCAAATGCTTTTTTTAATTTCAAGGTGACACTTCATTATACTGCACGACTTATGAGATTTGTCAATATTTCCTCCTCAAATCAGACTGGTTCGTGGCTATTGGTCAGTTACTCATTATTCTCCGTTCAACCTCATCTTCAGCACGGCTTATCTCATATTTACCCGCATACCCACCTACATTAATCTCTCCCACCTGTCTACATAGTAACCACCCTCTTTATTACTCATTCTGCTTTTATCACAGCACCGATGTTGAGTAGCCAGGGGAGCCAGTATTCGTACGAGCTCGGCGATTATCGCATGGGTATTGAAATCGGTAGGGGTTCTTTTGCTACAGTTTACAAAGGGGCCATGGTGCGGAGCGGTACTCCTGTGGCGATAAAGAGTGTGTTCAGAGCTAAGCTTGATAAGAGACTGCTGGACAATTTAGAAAGCGAAATCAACATTCTCAAAACAGTCCAGCATCCGCATGTCGTATCACTTCTGGATTACTTGGAAACACCTTCCAACTTTTATATTGTCATGGAGTATTGTTCTCTCGGCGATCTTTCATATTTTGTGCGTAAGAAGGAGGAGATATCCAATACTCTCCCTTTGGTGGCTTCGCTATTTGAGCGATACCCCTCGCCATCCGGTCGGGGCCTCCACGAAACACTTGCCCGACATTTTCTCAAACAGCTTGTATCGGCTCTAGAATTTATGAGAGAAAGAAACTTGATTCATCGTGATATCAAGCCTCAAAATCTTTTGTTGTGCCCGCCGAAGAAGTCGCAGCAGTACTTTATGGATGCTGGCTACCAAGGTCAATGGGAGCTACCTATTTTGAAGGTAGCCGATTTCGGCTTCGCCCGCATACTACCAAACACGTCTCTTGCTGAAACCCTCTGTGGATCTCCGTTATATATGGCACCGGAAATTCTCAAAATGGAAAAATATGATGCAAAGTGTGACTTATGGTCGGTGGGTGCTGTTGCATACGAGATGATCACCGGACGTCCGCCGTTTTCCACCAAGACGGCAAGCCAGAAAGTTTTACTAGAGAAGATCAAGGCTGCCGATGATGTTATTGAGTTTCCACGTGATAATCATGCAAGTCCAGAATTCAGGGAATTTGTTCGTGCTCTACTCAAACAGAATGCTTCGGAGCGAATGAGCTATGTGGAACTCTTCAATCACCCCTTGATTACTGGACCCATCGAAACCGAGTCCGAGCCACTGGATCAATCTAAGCTGGACGAGAATCTATTTATTTCGGAATATATACAGGCTATCCCAGCAAACAGCCTCAGTGTCAGAGCATCTAACAAATCGCCTTACGAGCAGCCAGCGAATAGCAACTTCTTGCCAAGCGCAAAGACGGTTGTGCCGACCAATATTGAAACAAGCGATAACGCATCAAAGCAAGCTTCTCAAGGAATAACTTCCCAGAGACCTCAAGTGTTAAGGACCCGAAATGCACATCCAACCCAGTCGAACGCTGCTGTCACACAGGGCCATGTGACTTCACCGATCAACATGACACCATCACCAAGAGCCTCTTTATTGCTAAATGCTTCAGGAAGCAGCAAAGGCTTGCAGCGTGATATATCTCATCCATCTATGGATCAAGATGAGTATGTTGTTGTCGAAAAGCGCACAGTCGAGGTTAATGCTTTGGCTGATGAGCTTGCGTATTCACCAGGCGGAGCCCGGGTTGGCTTGACATCTACTTCTCCTATTCGTGCTGCTCTTCCAAACTCTCTACAGAGAGAGCGACGTATGTCTATTGGTTACGGAACATCTCCCACAAATGCTCTTGCCCGGGCTCTGACGATGGCTGGTGCCAGGTTGTTTGGTACAAATGTTGAGTCTAGTGGATCGACCACAGTTGTTTCACCACCCCAATTTACTCAAAAATCTATACCAAATTCAATTGATAGTGATGAAAGGAGGTTGATCAAACAACTTGAGGGCCTTGCTACCAAAGGCAAAGTCGTGAGTATTTTTGCCGAGGTGAAGTTTTCTCAAATTACACCGGTTCACCAGCCTGCGGTAATAGCTGGTACAGGAGAGCTTTTGAGACGAGACTCTACATCATCAGGATCTTCTGTGGGATCGAATCCTCTACTCCTACTTGATGATAATGGATTGACACTTGCGGAATCTCAGGTGGTGGCTGAGGAAGCGTTGGTTTTGTATATGAAGACACTTTCTTTATTGGCTAAAGCAATGGACAAGGCTGCAGCATGGTGGAAAAGCAATGATGATAGGGGAGCGTCGACAAGGTTAAATGAAGTCGTACAATGGATTAGAGAACGTTTCAATGAGTGTTTAGAGAGAGCAGAGTATGCACAGACCAAACTAGATGAGATTAGGGTTACTCAGGCAAAGCGACAGTCCGCTGAAAGCAATGAGCTGCAACAGGCTGGTGCCACTACGAGTGGTAAGATTACAGCAGAAAAGCTTATTTTTGATCGTGCTATGGAAATGTCTCGCCAAGCCGCTGTTGATGAGTTATTAAATCGTGACTTGCCAGTATGTGAAGTATCATATGGTACGGCGGTATGGATGTTGGAGGCTATTCTTGAGCCTGGCGAGGCAGCAAACTCCGAGGAATTTTTGAATGAAGAAGATAAAGGTATTGTCGATAATTTCATTGCTCAGATCTCCCACAGACTCAACGTTCTACGCAAGAAACTGGAAAGTCCCCAATCCGAAGCCAATGTTGCAGTGTGAATAGAGAGTTTTCAGAACGGAGAACTGAGAATTGAGAACCAAAGACCGATTAGAGCCCATCAAAGAGCACCAAAGCTCGAAATCCGAGGAAAGTCGATGGATTGATTTTTCAAGAAACCAGAAAAAATGAACGCATTCAAAAAATGGATTATTATTAGGATCAGGTATTTATAAGCATCAAATTTATTTAAACTCAAGTCATTTATATTTTTATCATCATTTCCGTTTCTGATGTTGTCATACTAATGGGGTTTAATTTCTACAAAGCACGGCTGACTTTGGTACATTTCCCAATTTGGTAATCCGAAAAAAATTTCTGAAAAAAAAATCTTAGGAGAACTCTAGAAATTTTTCTACTTCTCTTCTTACTAACATTTGGAAAATTTAAAAGATGGCCAAATCCGCATCCAAGACTTCTAAGAAGACATCAGCTCTTGATGCTCGAACCAAGGGTTCTAAGATAAACAAGACCGAGGTCAAGACCAAGACTAGCAAAGCTAGTGAGAAGAAGGCTCTTGCTGCTAAGATTGAAGAAGAGGAGAAGAACAAGCAGAAGAAGAAGAAGAAGGCTGCTGCTGCCTCTTCATCTGATTCTGACAGTGAGGACTCTTCCAGCTCTTCTGACTCTGATTCTTCGTCTGACTCCAGTTCCAGTTCCAGTTCCAGTTCCAGTTCCAGCTCTGATTCTGATTCTGATTCCAGTGACGATGAGAAGATGGAAGTAGATGATAAGAAGAAGGAATCTTCCAGCTCCAGCTCCAGCTCATCTTCTAGCTCTGATTCTGACTCTGACTCTTCTTCCAGCTCTTCTGACTCCGAGTCCGATTCTGATTCTGATTCTGATTCTGATTCTGATTCTGATTCTGAGAAGAAGGACGATAAAAAGAAGGATTCCAAGAAGGAGTCTTCTAGCTCCAGCTCTAGCTCATCCTCCAGCTCTGACTCCGATTCTGACTCTTCTTCCAGCTCTTCTGACTCCGAGTCTGAAGATGAAAAGGATAGCAAGAAAAAGGAAACTTCTAGCTCTAGCTCTAGCTCTGATTCTGATTCTGATTCTGATTCCAGCTCTAGCTCTAGCTCTAGCTCTAGCTCTAGTTCTGACTCCGACTCTGATTCCGACTCTGATTCTGATTCTGATTCCGACTCTGATTCCGATTCCGATTCCGAGTCTTCCAAGGAGAAGAAGTCCTCTTCTAGCTCAGACTCTAATGAAGAGTCTCAGACTAGCTCTGATGATGAGTCTTCCAAAAAGAGAAAGTCTTCCAGTGATGACAAGAAATCTTCCAAGAAATCCAAGACTGAAGAGTCTGAAGTAGCCGATGAGCCCGCAACTCTTTTCGTCGGCAGATTGTCCTGGAACGTCGATGACGACTGGCTTGGACGAGAATTCTCCGGCAAGTACGATATCTCTGGAGCTCGAGTCATCAGCGACCGGGCAAGCGGCCGATCCAAGGGTTACGGATACATTGACTTCAAGAGCAAGGCTGAAGCTGAGAAGGCTCTTGAGGAAATGCAGAATCATGAGATTGATGGCCGACCTATCAATTTGGACATGTCTAATGCCAAGCCTGCTTCTGCTGCTCCTCCTCGACAGCGAGCCTTTGACCGAGCTAGCCAGTTCGGGGACCAGCAGTCTTCTCCTTCTGACACCTTGTTTGTTGGAAATCTCTCCTTCAATGCTAACCGAGACGAGATTTTCGAGCTGTTTGGCCAGCACGGATCCGTCATCAGCGTTAGATTGCCCACGCACCCTGAGACTGAGCAGCCCAAGGGTTTCGGATATGTTCAGTTTGGTAGCGTTGAAGAAGCTCAGACGGCTCTCAGCAACTTGCATGGAGAATACGTTGCTGGACGTCCCATGAGACTTGACTTCTCCACCCCTAGAGATTCCACTCCTCGAGGAGATAACGGCGGCCGATCCAGTGGAGGACGAGGAGGTTTTGGAGGTAACCGAGGAGGCAACCGAGGTGGCTTTGGTGGTAACCGAGGTGGCTTTGGAGGAAACCGTGGTGGTTTTGGCAGCCCTGCTCGACAGTCAAGTGGTGCTGGATCCTTTCAGGGAAAGAAGACCACTTTTTAAAATTGTGGATATTTGTATTTAAGTTTTAATTTTGAATGAATATGTAGCATAGTGCACCTTGATTATCGGCTTTATAAAGTTTTTCGAACTTGAATTTGACCGTATTTGCAGTATTTTCAAAGCTACATAAAGCATGTACATTTCGTCGAACCAATAAGACCATACATATATACAATTTTATTATACATTAACATTGCTGGAGACCACAGAGTTCAACGAAGAACTATTTTCTCCACCAAATCTCCTCCGATTCTCTCAATTTCACAAGCAATAGCTTGCTTGTTGAGCTCGACCTTTTGGCTATCAATTGGAATAGTTGAGTATGACAGGTTCACCTTGAAATTTCTAGGCTCCAAAATGTCACGGTACCACAAGCCACATATTTTGTCAGTGCCTAAGAAGAATACCAGGGTATGGCTAAATCGCACGGAGAGGTCTGTATAAAATTTTCTAATGACATCAACACTATCATCGATGACTTGCTGCGGGTCAGCAAATTGGCCATGACGTTGGATATGCAAGTTCTTGTACCTTTTCTCGCTTTGAGACTCTGCACCTATCTTCTTCAAATCGATCACAATGTTGTATCCATCCAGTGAGCTTGTAAAGATCCGACCGTAATCAATTGAAGTCATCATCATGGCAGATCTAGCTAAACCAGTAATTCTAGCAGCAACAACCTTTCCAATCTCCGATCGAGGAATGCTCTTAGTCCAATTGATACCCGTACCATCTGTCTCAGTGTAAATCGCCATTGGTGCTAAGGTCAAAGCAGGATCAATATCCTTTCTGAGCTTCTCAAATGCATCATTCGATCTTTGGTAGAAGCCAAGACTGGTCTCAGTACCTGTTAATGGAGTCAACCGGTTACTCCTAGTTCCATCAGCAGAGGCATGGTTTGATACATCCAGAATCAAAGGTGCCTGTCTCCAGTCCCAGGTTGAAATACAGTCCAAAACTCTCAAGAGGGCGACTGCTGCATTCGAAGGAGGCAAGTACGGGCCAGAATCAACAAATGGTTTGAGGGCTAGCAGCTCAATAGCTTCTTCAGAGAACAATCCAATAAGCATGTGCTCCTTGAACCATTTTTTCAAAAGTCGACAAGAGGGGGAATAGAAACTAAACCGTAAAGACATTGTTTGAATCAATCTAGTGTGGGTGACTGAATCCTCAAACTTTTGCTTATAAATCTCGATAGTTTCTTTAATGTTCTCGTACTTTCCGTTCTCCTGAACAGCACGATTCAAAAGTACTAAGTCAAAGTCTGTAGCGATTCTCAGCTTAAAAGAATAGCCATCAGGGGTTTGCAGTTGTAGAAAACCAACTTCCAAACCGGGTATGTAGTCTTTTTCAGTGCCAATCAGAGCATCATAAGAGCCACCTTCAGCAATCTTCTTGGCGATTTGTATAAGAAAAGCAACCTTGGTCTTTTCCAAAGCCTCACTATCATCTGGCCACTTGTTGGATGACTCAAAAGTAATCAGGCCAGAACCAACACCATCGTCTACTTCAAGATTGTATGGTTCAGGTGCATCAATACTGGTATATCTTAATGATGTTGACGTAGGGAATATGGAGCGAACACGTAGAGGCAGACCCTCTAGCTCTTGAATCATGCTAGCAGCTTTTTGAAATGCAGAGTATTTTGCCTGATGAGCAGTCAAGGCGCCAGACATCACTGATGAGGTGATGCTAGTAGATGCCTGACGAGCCTTGAGCCGAACCTCAGGCATATGTAAATTAAGCAAGTAGTTGGTAATTTGAAGAACAACTGGAGTATTAGAGCCCTGATAAGGCGAGTCCCATGGTACGACCTCACAAATGGATCCATCCTGAAATCGACGAAGCTCAGACTTCCTACCCCAGAATGCCTGAAATTTTTGTACTGCTCTTTCATCTTCAGCAGATGGGCCAAATGTGAGGATCTTATCACATTCATCGGAGTTGAGCACCAGCCCTATGGTAAGTTCCAATCGAGAGCTTCTCGTGAGAGAAACAGGGCCCTTGGTGATTGGACCGGACTCAGTTGATGATGGAAGATCGATAAACGCGATTCTTCTCACACGATTGCCAAATCCCCTATGAAGCATTCGGTATAATCTATTAACCCAAAACCTGACAGGAGATAAGTATTGAATTTTAGTAAGACCTGAATAGGCCTTGTCGTCTGTAGGCACAACAACTGAAAAGGATATATCGAATCGGAAATGGTTTTTCAATGGTTGCAAGAAAATTTGATCAAACCGATCTTTTACCACGTCGTTGAGCAGGTCGCAGGATATTGCAGCCTCGTGTCTCAGAAGACTGTATCCCCATCGAGACATTTTGTAGAGAATGTTGAGCCTTGAAACTCGATCATAAATAAGAGGGAATCCCTCATTATTCACGAATTCATTTGAAGCAGCAGAAAGTCTAGAGGTTCTAGCACCATCGAAAGAAAGGCCGCCATTGTTACTCGATAAATCGTGGGTCCCAAGAAAATTGATAGTACCCCTGAAGAGCTGATAACTACTGTATCCGTTAGCAAGAACTCGACTATTGGTAGGGCCACCATCAAGAAGAACCGCCATCGTCAAAGCAAACTCAAAGTTTCCAAAACCGCCTTGGCTTGGAGCAGAAGAAAATCCCCTCTGTCTCAACCAAAGCCTGCCTAATTTACAGGCCTCATTAAATCCAGCACACTTCATGCTGGTTGTATGCAATTTTTTCAAGAATCGTGAGTAGGTGAGGTCTGAGACCAATGATGAGTTATAAAGCGTGGTAGCCACTGAGTGATCACCAGATAATCGAATACAATTTCTGTCAATATTGAGTTTCTTGACGTCGAAAGTTTCCAGAGGTGCACCAACTAAAATATTAATGTAAAATCGTTTTGAGAGTTTGTTGCTTTTCAGCTTCAATTGCAGCATGGGCTTCAAAGGGTCGTCTGCCTGGAAAGCGTACTGCACAGAGAAGAGATCGCTGTTCGCTTGATCCAGAATTTGAGCCAAGTAAGCGACGTAAAAAGCCTTTTTATGAAAATATCGGAAATTCAGATAGTCTTTATCCTGGAAGAGATGACTGGGCATCATGATTAAAAGATCAATGCCAACACCCTCTGGCTGTCTAATAGCAGTTTTCAAAGAATAACTGCCTATGACATTGATCTCCGTTGGACTGGACCAAGAAAAAGTATACTTGATATCTCTTGGCTTAGGCTCAGCAAATGGAATAACGATTTTGCCAACAGCTTTCTCGGCTTCTTTTAACGAAAGATTTTTGACCTCTTTGCCGTCTTTGAAAATATTATTGAGCTTGAACAAAACATTGTTGACACTGGAAACATATTTTTCCTCCAAAACAACCTCTTTGAGCAGCTCGTCTATTTGCATCTTGAAAATATTGGATTTGAAAAGCTCTGAAGTTTCACGAGCTATCTGGATTTCCTCTGCAGAAACACCAGTCCGTGCCTTTTTCAAGGGTCGACCGGACTTGTCATCGTCTTCATTATCATCTTCACTATCTTCATCATCATCAGCTTCATCATTATCAGCATCACCGACTTCCTCATCCTCATAGCTTTTGCCATTATCACTCTCGTTCACATCGTTATTATCGTCCGAGCCTGATTCCGAGTCTGGTCCTGATCCTGATCCTGATCCAGATCCAGAAATACTACTACTGAGATCACCTTCGCTCAAATCAGCCAAAGACTCGATTTCTCGAGTATTAGCATGACTCTTTGCTCCCGGTCTTTGAGATCCCATCTCTAGTTTATTTCTTGTGATTTGTCGCAATGAGCTTGCTCAATGGTTTTTTTCAATTTTTTTTTCCCTTTAATTTGAGCCTGTTTCTTTCGAGTTGTTTTTGGTCTTGTCCCAACCAGCCATCCATCCATCGTGATGGGTTTTACTGAGGCGCACGGCTGCAGCAGCAAAGATACTGCGATGGCCACGGACCAATCCTGCTTCTCATATATTCTTCGTTCCTTGAAGTTGCTGTAAACCCAACAACGGAATAGAACTGGAATTATAGTTTCAAAACAAGATCATTACTATGTTGGTAGGAAGAAGTGTTTTGAGATTGGGTATGTATTCCTCATCCTTTCTTCCCGTGCTCTGGATGCTGTACTCGAATGGCCACTGCCACTCCACCATTCCGGATTTATGACGCCTTCGGTTTCGGAGACAGTGGTTTGAGGCAATTCAATTGCAAAATTCATACTAACAGCTTCAGCTTTGCGTTCAGCGAGCTCAATCCGCCGGCCGGCGGCAACTGTACAGCAATTGCATCGCTTAGGTCTCCCTCGACCCCTTCTGAATCACGGAGTTGATCTACCCCATCAACTCATGAGAATGAATTCAACCTCATCCTCTAAACAGGCTCAGTCCAAGGAAAAGGCGGAATTGAAGAAAGAGATCGCAAAGGAAGGTGTTGTTCCTCCTCCTGAAGAGGCCAAGAAGATGACGCTATGGCAGAAGGTCAAACATGAAGTCCAGCACTATTGGGACGGTACAAAGTTGCTGGGGTATGAGATAAAAGTTTCTACAAAGCTTGCTGCCAAAATGGCAGCTGGATATGACTTGACTCGTCGTGAGGATCGTCAACTTCGTCGAACTACACAGGATATTGTCCGTTTGATTCCGTTCAGTATGTTTGTCATCGTTCCTTTTGCCGAACTTTTGCTTCCCATCGTTCTTCGTATCTTCCCCAACTTTTTGCCGTCCACTTACGAGAGTCGATCTGACAAGGAAAAAAAGACAAAGAAGCTGAGAAAAACTCGAGGAAATGTGTCCACCTTTTTGAGACAAACCGTTTCAGAGTCTGGTATGGTCTTTCCTGTACACGTAAAGCCTGAACAACGTGAGCAGTTTGCGAAATTTGCCCGTCAAGTAAGAACCAGTGGTGAGAACCCTTCCAAGGAATTACTTATCTCAGTGGCTAGATGTTTCAAGGATGATATCGTTTTGGACAATTTATCCCGACCCCAGCTTGTTGCTTTGGCGAAGTATTTGAATTTGCAGCCTTTTGGCACAGATGTCATGCTTCGATATGGAATTCGATACAAGTTGAGGCAAGTGAGACGTGATGATGCTGCAATTGAGTACGAAGGAGTTGAATCATTGTCAACTCTTGAGCTACAAGCCGCCTGTTCCTCTCGAGGTATCAAGACGTATTCTGTTTCCCCAGCAAAGCTACGAGATGATCTCAGTAACTGGTTGGAACTGAGATTACAACAAAAAGTTCCTTCTACTTTACTTTTGCTGAGTAGTGCCTACACATATGGGTCTGACAGTGGTGCCGATAACTATTATGATGGACTTCTTGCTGTGCTTTCTGCTTTGCCCGAAGAGCTCTACCACGAGGCTGAATTAGAATTGGCTCCTAAAGAAGCTACTAACAAACAGAGATTGGAAGTTATCAAAGAACAGGAAGAACTTATCAAGGATGAAAATGAGCAGGAGGATGAGTCTGGTCACGTAATCAAGGTAAAGGACAATATCAACATTGAAGACGATCCCAAGGCTGTGGAAGCCAAGGATGCTGATGACGTTGAGAAAGTCTCTCCTGAAGAGCTCGCGAAAGAGACCTCTGGGCGATTCATGAGCTTGGGCCCACAAGACAGCACTGAAACCACGCCCACACCGTTCGAGATGGAGGAAAGGGAGCTGGCTTTCAAGTCAAAATCTCCTAAACAGCTTGAAAAGGAGACCTCTGGCCGATCTATGAGTTTGGGACCTCAAGATAGCACTGAGACCACACCCACACCGTTTGAGGAGGAGGAACGAGAGAAGGCATTCGAGTCTAAATCACCCGAAGAACTTGCAAAGGAGACCTCTGGTAGATTCATGAATCTCGGTCCCCAAGACAGCTCAGAAACCACACCCACACCATTTGAGCTAGAGGAAAGGGAAAAAGCTTTCAAATCAAGATCACCCAATGAGCTTGAGAAGGAAAGTTCAGGCCGATTCATGGACCTGGGTCCTCAAGATAGCACCGAAACCACACCCACGCCTTTCGAGATGGAAGAGAGAGAAGAGGCATTCAATTCAGTTTCACCTCAAGAACTTGAGAAGGTGACAACTCCTCGAACGCTAGCAAGGGAAACTGCTGGAAAGGATGCTCATCTTCATCAAGGGCCACAGGACAGCTTGGAAAGCGATCCTACTGATGCCGAGCTTCGAGCTCGAGAACAGGCTTTTAGCAAATCTCCCCGAGAACTTGCTAAAGAGACTGCTGGTAAGATTTCTCACACGGGACCACAGGATAGCCTGGAAAGCGATCCTACTGATGCCGAGCTTCGAGCTCGAGAACAGGCTTTCAGCAAATCTCCCCGAGAACTTGCTAAAGAGACTGCTGGTAAGATTTCTCACACGGGACCACAGGATAGCCTGGAAAGCGATCCTACTGATGCCGAGCTTCGAGCTCGAGAACAGGCTTTCAGCAAATCTCCCCGAGAACTTGCTAAAGAGACTGCTGGCAAGATTTCTCACACGGGACCTCAGGACAGCCTGGAAAGCGATCCTAACCCAGAAGAATTGAAAAGCAGAGACGAAGCATTCGGACAATCTGCTCGACATTGAAATCCACGGCAAGCAATATACCGACACGAAGTCCTCTTTTGCCATAAGTTATTCGTTTTGTAAATAAATTAAGAATATATTTCTATATATTTTTGTGAATCGGCCAATTATGCGGACTTGGACTCGTCTAACTTGACCTTCTTTTCTGTTTGACCTCCGAATCCACCAGTAGATCCAAATCCTCCATCACCTCGAGTTGTCTCTGACAGTTTCTCGACAACAACAACTGGAGGATTGTAGATTCTTTCGAGAATCAGCTGAGCGATTCGATCACCAGGAGCAACTAGAGAGTTAGTGATTGTAAAAAAGAGCGAATAGCGGAGAAAATCCGGCCTCAAGTGTCTATCTGTCTATTATAAACTTACTCTTGAACTCTTCGTCACTGTGATTGAAAAGAAGAACTCGAACCTCCCCTCGATAGTCATAATCTACTACACCAGCCCCGACATCGATACCATGCTTAACAGCGAGACCAGATCGAGCTGCTACACGAGCATAAGTGCCTTCAGGAATGGCAATTGAAACTCCAGTTTTGACAAGAGCTCGACCTCGTGCAGCAATGACCTTATCTTCAGATGCATACATGTCGTAGCCGGCAGCAAACTCGGATCCTCGAGTGGGAGCCTTGGCATTGGTTTCGCCAGGTAGAAAAGCAATTTGAAGAGCAGGAGTTTCTTGGGCCATTTTAGAGTATTTAGCAAAGTGTTTACTGATTTGATTGAAAGTGATGGGCAGGACGCGATATTTCATTCTCGTGTGGTTTTCCGGGCCTATTTACCTAAAAGGGAATGTAGGAGACGAGAAGGGTTGAGTGCACTGACAGGAGAAAATTCAGAAAAACGAGAGTAAAAACCAAATGTTGGAAGCAAATGGCGAAGGTAAGAGAACTACAGGTTACTTTTGGTAGATTTTGAAGTAAATTAATATGAAATAAATCAAATGAGAGGCTATCAATGCAAAGACTCAGAGTACATATGTGAAGATCAGAGGTTTTCGGACAAAGATCAGCCAAGCCACGTGATAAACTGATTCAGCAGCTTCTCTCCAGACTTTGACTCTTAGACAAAAATTACAATCAATGTAAATGATTAGAACTTCTCTATAGTCGATAATATTAGAGCACTCTGGGTTTTTTCTTCCGGTAGAGTCTTGAAGTGGTCTCGACCCAAATCTCTCGATCTCATCTCCTCCACACAGCATAACCCAAGGCCGATGACCAGCTATCGCGATTGGGTCCAGCCAGCAGTCATCTCTGTTGGACTGTTGCTCTATTTTAAATGGACTTTCTCTTGGGTGATCCAGCAAGTATTATGGAAACTTGAGCATGACAATCCTTATGATGGAGAAGTCAGATCCGAGTCTTCAAGCGATATTCCTTTTGACGCATTTGAAGCTTACTGGAAAGCAGGCAACGATCAGATGAAAGAGCTAGCTGCAAATGCGATGGAATTGTTCTTCCTTAACCATGTCGAATCCAAAGACATACTATTACAGACACTCGCTTCATCGGATCTGGACTCGAGATGGAGAGCTTTGGTCATTTTCAATCTAATTGTGGAAACACAATTCAGTTCTCCGAAATTGCAGGATTTGATTCATTCATATGAAATACTTGGATCTTTGATTCACGGAATGTTCGAGTCTCTCGGGCCAAATGATGGGCTCAAGCCAAAAGCGCAAGTCCACCGACGGGAATCCATAGCTTTGATCTACAAACTGAGAATGGAACTACAGCACGAATCGCACGATCACGAACACATTTTAGAAACTTGCATTGAACAGGGCCTAACTGACTACTTGGTATCTTTAAAAGAATTCTCTGACAAGCATGGACCAAGCTTCTCCAACCTAATTAACCCACAGTCAAAGTTTTACCAATACAAACTTCAGCAAGTGGTCTTGTTGGTCCTGGATATTTGGGAAAATGATGAAAGTACTACTACATCTGATGAACTTCGGGGAATTTTGCTTGGGTCATGAAGAAGAGCCATGACTTACCAGCCATCACGGAATTTCAGCAATCATCTTGCAATCATTACCATCATAGAGTCTCTCTGCTTATGCCAACCCAATAAGGATTTCACTTTTACCACATGCGGTACTACTATTACCTGCCACTATTGGCAGACAGAATCCAAAAAACTAGCTATATATTTAGCTTTGAATACTACACTCGCATATTGTATCACCATCAAACTAGCGACTTCATCATACATAAGCCAGCATTTTATGAGACAGTTATTTAACGGACCTTATCGACGGTTTTGAGTGCTGCTCATTGATTATAACTGGACTGCTAGGCGTGGTGTTGAGCCTCACTCACATTTCTTTTCGCTCGGCTTGCACAACGAAAAAAATTTTTGTTTTTCAAATTTTTTCACTCTCTGGAACTTCTTCTTTTCTACACCTCTGAAGACTACAGTCAAATTTTCAGAACCCAAAACCTTTTTTAAAAAAACACAAAAAAACCACATAAAGAATGTCTTCTGCTGGTGACGGAACATACCCAGGAGCCGTTGGTATCGATTTGGGTACCACCTACTCGTGTGTCGCTACTTATGATAGCGCAGTCGAGATTATCGCCAACGAGCAAGGTAACCGAGTCACTCCTTCCTTTGTTGCTTTCACTGACAAGGAACGTCTTATTGGTGATGCTGCCAAGAATCAGGCTGCCTTGAACCCTCGCAACACTGTCTTCGATGCCAAGCGATTGATTGGTCGACGATTTGACGAGGACTCTGTCCAGAAGGATATCAAGACCTGGCCCTTCAAGATTGTTGACCAGGGTGGAAATCCTTTCATTGAGGTTCAGTATCTTAACGAGACTAAGACCTTCTCTCCCCAGGAAATTTCCGCTATGGTTTTGACCAAGATGAAGGAGATTGCCGAAGCTAAGCTCGGTAAGACTGTTGACAAGGCTGTCATCACTGTCCCCGCTTACTTCAACGACTCCCAGCGACAGGCTACCAAGGATGCTGGTGCTATTGCTGGTCTTAACGTCTTGCGAATCATTAACGAGCCTACCGCTGCTGCTATTGCTTACGGTCTCGGTGCTGGTAAGACTGAAGAGGAGAAGTACGTTTTGATTTTCGACTTGGGTGGTGGAACTTTCGATGTTTCTCTTTTGCTTATCCAGGGTGGTGTTTTCACTGTCAAGGCTACTGCTGGTGACACCCATTTGGGTGGTCAGGATTTCGACACCAACTTGTTGGAATTCTTCAAGGGTGAATTCAAGAAGAAGACCGGTTTGGACATTTCCGACGATGCTCGAGCTTTGCGACGATTGCGAACTGCTGCTGAGCGAGCTAAGCGAGCCCTTTCTTCTGTCACTCAGACCCAGGCTGAGGTTGACTCTCTTTTCCAGGGTGAGGACTTCAGCATTAACATCACTCGAGCTCGATTCGAGGCCATCAACGATGCTCTTTTCAAGTCCACTTTGGACCCTGTTCAGCAGGTTTTGTCTGATTCCAAGATTGACAAGTCCAAGGTTGACGAAGTTGTTCTTGTCGGTGGTTCTACCCGAATTCCCAAGATTCAGAAGCTTTTGTCTGACCACTTTGACGGTAAGCAGCTCGAGAAGTCTATCAACCCCGATGAGGCTGTTGCATACGGTGCTGCCGTCCAGGGTGCTATCTTGACTGGTCAGGCTACCTCTGCTGAGGCCCAGGACTTGTTGCTTTTGGACGTTGTTCCTTTGACTCTTGGTGTTGCCATGGAAGGTAACATTTTTGCTCCCGTTGTTCCTCGAAACACCACTGTCCCTACTTTGAAGCGACGAACTTTCACCACTGTTGGTGACCACCAGACCACTGTGCAGTTCCCCGTCTACCAGGGTGAACGAGTCAACTGCAGCGAGAACACTTTGCTCGGTGAGTTTGACTTGAACGGTATCCCCCCCATGAAGGCTGGTGAGCCCGTTTTGGAAGCCATCTTCGAGGTTGATGCCAATGGTATCTTGAAGGTCACTGCTGTTGAGAAGTCTACCGGACGATCTGCCAACATCACCATCTCTAATGCTGTCGGTAAGCTCACTTCTGACGACATTGAGAAGATGATTTCCGATGCTGAGAAGTTCAAGTCTGCTGACGAGGCTTTCTCTAAGCGACATGAGGCTAAGCAGCACTTGGAGTCTTATGTCTCTAACATCGAGGCCACCATTACTGACCCCGGTGTGACTGCTAAGATGAAGCGAGGTTCTCGAGACCGTGTCGAGACTGCTTTGTCCGACGCCATGGCTACTTTGGAGATCAAGGATGCTTCTGCCGACGATTTGCGAAAGGCTGAGTTGAACTTGAAGCGAGTCGTTACCAAGGCTTTTGCTACTCGATAAATCTGTTTGATTGCCGAGCAGTCCAAAATTCATGAAATATCTTCTTAATGTGATATAGGTTTTGGTGAAAATAATAAAAAAACTATGATGTGATTAATAGATGCACTTATAAAGACATTTGTTACGTAAAAAGACAAAGCCTTGATAAGCTTTGGACCAGCAATATGTGTACTTGTCTACATAAATCCAGTTTGTCCAAGAAACGTATTCTTCATGAATAAATATCGTCGTCATTATGGTCGTTAATATCGAGGGTCGTCAATGCTGGCATTGGGGGCGCCGATGGAGTTAGAGTAGAGGAAACGTCTGGTGATGAAGGCATTATAGGAGCAGATGGTTTTTGTGCAGTAGCGTCCGAGGAAGCAGGAGGAAGCGGTGGGGCAGATGGTAATTGTGCAACATCCTCGGAAGAATTAGAAGGAAGAGGTGGAGCAGATGGCACTGCAGTGATTGTACTGCTATGAGAATTTGTCGAGGCTGCAGGGCCCGTGGCAGTCCTGTCAGACAAATAGGACGGCATAGACTCCAAATGTTTCAGTCGTTGGCGTTCAAGTTCCTGCTTATCATCAGTAGCTCGATGCACTGCTGGTGGAGGCACAATGATTGTTGGGATCGAGCCAGAAGGTCCTACTTCGGGAGGATGCTCGGAATATGGTGGTTGTGGGTGATCATCAGGGTGAGCAGGGGCTGTAGCATAGAAAGGTAACTGAGTATCATCGTCTGGTGGTGCCGACGGAAGTAGAGCTTGCTCCATTTGCTGCAAGCGTTGTTTTTCGCTCTCCTGTTGGACATTTCCAACATCTTCATAATCGTATTGAGTGCCAGAGATGCGGTACTGAAAAGATGATGATGCTGAATGGGAAGACTCCACACCAGTAACAGACGAGTTGCTCGAAAGGGTTCTCGCCATACGGAATCCAGAAGGATGCCCTGAGGAAGAAGATTGTGAGAAGCTTGGAGCTGCTGAAATGTGCCCATGGGAGTTGCTAAGGGAAATGCGAGGGCTAGGTACAAAACCCTCAGTACCTTGCCTAGATGATCGGCTTGTACCGATAACAACCTCGCTCCACAAACATACAACACCCTTGGATCTTTTCAGCTTATCCGTGTCAACGTGGCCATGTTTAACATGATGGTTTCCTGTCTCGGAGTCTCCCCACTGCTGTAAAGCACTTCTGCCTTCTAAGTCAATAACAACCTCGATGCAGTATTGGAAAGAAATTACCTGATGTCCCTTGGTAGTAGGAAAAGTCTCTGGAGGAATCCTCAGGTTTGATGTAATAGTGCAAGCAAAAGTTGCGGGGTCTGTATATAAAGGGGAAACTGTTTGATACAGATCTTTGCGGAATGACTGAGCTTCCAATCCCTCTCCAGACATGCGAGATATTCTAGAAAGTGTGGTCACAACACCAGCCAAACTTTTGACAGACCGTATATGTTGAATCGAGATCTTGACGGGAACAGTCTCTCCTCTAAGAAAACCACGTTGGCCAATATTCACCGAAACAACAATAGAGCCCTGCTGCTTGCGCTTCTTTCTGACATCAACCGTTAAAGAAGTTATTTTGGCTTGTGGAAGACGAGCAACATCGATTGGTACTACAACCGATAGGCTTTTCTTGCACGTATGTTCATAAACTGAGCTTGGTTTGCGGCAAGCAGCAGTCAAGGTATATGATATAGAACCACGTTCAAATTCCAGGGAATTATAGAGACCCTTTTTTGGAAGCTCGAATTCAAAAGCAAAATTATGTTCACCCTTCTGTAAAACCAAAGCAAGATTATCATTTGAAGAAACGTTGACACCAATTTCTTTTGGAGGTACTAAGCCAACGGAATCAGCTGAACGGGATGACGAGCTGCTAGCGGAAGCTCGAGAAGTCATGGAAGTAGATGCATTGGAAGAAGAAGAGTTGGAAGGAATTTCATTTCCAGAAAAAACGGGGTGTTGATTCGATGAAGTCGGTGAATTTTGTTGGTCTTGTTTAGCTGACGGATCAGTGGGTGTTGTCAAAGACGACGACGAAGGACTAGTGTGCTGTTGTGGAGACTCACCCCACAAGTCGATTTCATCTTCAAAAAGCAGATATCGATTGCTTATACCTTTGACAAGCTGATTCCGAACGGTAACTTCGCCTCGCAGCTGACAACTTATGAATGCCACCTTTTGGTCTTTAGGCAATATCAAAACTACATTGCCTTGGACAAGATCTCCTGGAGAGAAAACCTTGTGAGGTTCATTTAATTCGATGAAAAAATCGTCTGGGCTATTTTTCTGAACAGCACCATTAAGCATAGGCCGCAGCTTGAAAAGAGCGCGCTTCATGGCGCCGGTGCGATGTTGTATAACGGAGAGAGCTATATGATGTTTCGGCCTACAAAGAACATATAGCCGTCAACACCGACTGTCTCGTGGAGAATATTTTAAAGTGGTGCAGCCAAATAGTTCTTATTCCCGCGGAGATCGAAAATTATTAGCACCACGAGTAAAAAGGGGGGGGGGTGAAGTCTTTTTTGGTCCCTTGGTCGTTCGTTGTTAGTTAGCTGGTGGTTGGTGGTTGGTTTGTTCGTTTGGTCCGTGTACTGCTGTGTACTGCTGTGTAGTCGCTATTATACCTAGATAAAAGGTGCTGCTGTTAACTGTTGGTTGTGGGTTGTTTAACTGAATCCGCCCGCTTATAAACTGAACTTGGGATTGCGGGAATTAGCCTTTCTACACCCAGAAGATCGCCAATGTGGAAGGAAAATGAGTGATAAACACCAATTTTTTACAATGGCAATCACAAAGTGGGAAAGCTCGCAGTTATTGGAGCCTGAAGTCTCCTGTTCGTGGGGGGCCTTATTTCTCTTCCACCTCCGTGCTCCGCACTGTATGTTTTTGGATCAATGTATTTCTTGATTTTACTATTTTGGGGCAGTGCGGTCAAGCAAAAGCGGGCTTTCTGTTGCCACTATATAGCCGGCCCTCCGCCCCGCTCCTTGACGGACATGATTGCAATACCAAAGCGGCTTATTCTGTTATTCTGCTGATAGGAAAGAAAAGCCTCGACCGATTTTGAAGACAAGAAATATTGGTAACGATTTCTGTGAGCTGCGTCATTTGAATTTGTTGGGATGCTACAATCTCAATGTTTGAGCTACTTTCTAACTATCTGCGAAGCATAACGGTGTTTCCATTCGCAGTAGCCAAGACAGGGGCTCAAAGCTTAGCACTTTGTTTTGTTCTTGACAGATGGTAGCACACCATCACCTTCTTTGAATCCATTTTTCATTTTCTAGCTGAAAGCTCCGAATGAGCTTCAATTAGCATTTTGATGCCTTTCCAATTTGCATCGTTTTGCTTTGTAGACCATCTTCCAGCTCTTTCGGACTTACAGGGATAGGCGGCCCCCTAAATGCCGCTTTTTCCTTTGCCCATAGTGATATACCATAAAAAATGGCGCTCTACCTATCACTATGTACTACCATACGGCATTATAAACCATAGTATGGGCATCGAGTAACCTTGCATACATATTTTGTTACTGAGATTTCTAACTGGCCCCTATAATAGTATAGATATCCCATCAACCAGATCTTGGAACTCCAATCATACCCATCATTAAAAAAAAGCGCAGATACCTACTGAAAAGCCTTCTTATTCATGGATCCATAAAGAATTTTTTTACCGCAAATTAGCGCACGATCAGCAGTACCAATATAAGATAGTCAATCATACCCTGGAACGTGTTAGCTATAAAACTGCAGTATAAATCCTATTTAGGGGTGGCTATAGGTAGTGTTTATCTGCTGCCAAGAATCTAGAGACGACAGTTTGACTTGTCAGAGCCTTGCGATGAGATGATTTCTGATAAGTCGTTGACATGGCAACAGTATCACGTGAGCCAGGTGGTCTCCGCCGAGAAAAACTGGTATACGACGCATATATATATATATATATATTGAAGACATTGTGCCCGTAATATGCTTACATATATATATAATCGAATGTGTGACGCGTCTACCAGCTGCTTTCGGTGCTCGCAGAACAAGCCACCTTCAGCTGACTCCACCGTACAAGGCTGATTTTCAGGGCGCAGCGAGTTTTTCACTGCCCTGCCAGCCATCCAAGAAGATAGTACTCGCTACGGGAGTTCGCTAATGGGTATATATTTCATCTTGATATTTTCATTTTTCCCGAAACAAAGCAAGCCCTTTACTGGTTGTTATAGTCATGTTGATCGAGTTGTGCTGCATATTTATCGATAAATCTGTGAGATCTTCCTCACCACCACCCCCTGTGTTTCAGTTTTGTCGACTAGTGCTTACTCGGCTTTCGCACACTCACCCAGCCCCTGCTCACAAGCTATTTTTATCTTCTACAGCCTTGAATCAAATTTCTTGATTATTTATTCTTGAGATTCGGCCATCACCCTTAACCGACTGAAATATTAAAATATCGAACATACCCAGGGTGAACTATGTTTATCCCTACTTTTGAATCGTTGGTTTCTCGAGATCAGCCTACGTCATGCCTTTTATCGAGCATAGCGAAGCGTGACTTAGTAGGAACTGCAGAGTGTAAGCACCACCATCAGCCCTATGAAACTTCTGATCTTTTTACTGATTTTTTCTAGCTTTTAAGTCATGGAATACCTGTATGGACAATAAGGTTTGCAAAATAGTAGCAATTGTTGGAATTGTGCTGGCTTGTATTATTGGTGAGTAGAATCATGCATAATAATCAGGACGTTATCCAGTTGGATAAGACCAGCGACCAAGAATGAAAACAACTAACTTTCGCAGGAATATGGATGCTTATTTCCATTATGAGATGCATCTGCTTGGGTGCCGATTGTCTTTTGGCCTGCTGCTTTTGCTGTGGGTCCGGCGCTCGAAGATCATCTTATCGAGATATTTCGTACCCTCAGACACCACAAGTCCAGCAACCTGGTTATCAGTTTACTCCTGCATATCATCAACCACAGCCATATTATGGCAATCGCGGTATGAACGAGTACTCTAGTGGATATGTGGAAGAGGAAGTACCGTATTCGGGTCAAAATAATGGGTCGTGGAATCCAGTGGAGCAAAAATCCGGTCGTTATGCTCAAGTTGATAATACTTATGGAAACACCATCGAAATGGATCACTATGGAAATAATGTCGAATATTCCAACGCTCCTTCGGGTGGAAACCCTTATAGAAATCCATTTGAAGCTGACACGGACTACACGAAAACGCGCAAGGCTAATTTCTAAAACGGTTGAAAAGTTATTTATTGCACAAATTATCGTCATTTTCGTGATATTTATGTTAGGATTATGAAATAGGTAGAAATGAAGTGAATGGGCTATTACTCTGTTCAACACATCCCTTAAGCTGTGGCTCGTATGCGAAGCACGTTAATCTCAATGCCACCCAACGACATACTTCGATATATTCTTCATAAATAAATTCAGCGCTATTCTAATCTTCCTCATCGTAATTTTCTTCCCAGTTTCCCGCATGGACGACTTGTTGATGTAAAGACTCAGCTACTTTCAACGGAGTGAACTCATTCACTCCCAGCTGTTCACGGCCACCGGAAAGCATTCCGGTTTTTTCAAGATATTCAAAGGGGTCTTCCAGATTTCTGCTAGATTGGGATTTGAACTCCGGACTTTCTTCAAGTTTCGTTGGTTCAGGCTGTTGCTGTTGTTGCTGTTGCGGACTACTACGAGCATCGCTTTCATTTATCATTTCAACTTTTGCTCGAGTAGTTTGATCCACAAAATGATCATCTTCAATAACTACCTGCCTTTGAGAAAGCTTTGACATCAAACCCAGAAACTGGCTATTTTTGAGCTTTTCTGCCATAGTGCCTGAATCGTCTTTGCTGCTGGCCATGCTGTTCACAATTCCCCGCGCAACATGAGACAAGTCCTCCGATTCTTCAGAAGATTCCAAACTATGATCTGTGACCTCAGTAGTAGATTGATTAGAATGCTCCCGAGCTAAAGCATTCTCCACCTGATCAAATGCCTGGTCAAATTGCCGATTCAAATCTTGTTGATGGTGAATCTGCTTATGCTCACTCATACGAGACTGGCCAGGTGTAGTTCCATAAAGTCCCGCAGGACTACTGAAATGATCGTGGCTATATGGATATTGATAATATTGAGAATGCTGTGCAGCTGAAGCTTCCAGTGCGTTATAGCCCACATCCCGATGGGCTTGTTGGTAGCCGAGGTCTTTCGGACTGAACTGAGCTACTTGATCCCGGTGAAGCACCTGTCTCACAGCAGCCTCTGGCGTATGTAAAGATGCCTGTGTTTCTAACGATAACTGAGAAAATTCTGACGCCCATTTCGTCGTCTCCTGATATCCATGAACCCTTGGCGGCTGAAGAGTGGAGCGATTTATCAAGCTTTGGTCGATTTCCACCGGACCACCCACCGCAGGTCGGAAACTGGCTTTGAACGTATTATACTGAATATTACCAAGCTGTGAGCCTGAATTCGAGTGATTTCTTATATCATCACGTCTCTTGGAATTAGTTTCGTTATCCGCTAGATGTTGAGGGCACTTACTGGCTGCTGGTTCACAAAAGTCTCTTGGTTGGCAGCACTAGACCTATCGAGATGTTTGCTAAAAGTCTGTAAAGGCTTTGAAGGGCCACAGCTTGCGTCACCACCTGAAAACATAATAAATTACTGGCTTTTACAAAAAAAATAGTAACCCCCGATTTTAAGCTCTGATAAGTAGAAGCCGAGGATCTCCAGGAGCGAGCTGTAGCCGCACTTATTACCCTGCTGCAACAGAGCGCTGGAACCACCCAAACGATTTAGCATCATCAAATCAAATTCGAATTCAAAATCACTGTCTGATCCCGCTTAGCAACACCAACGACAAGATGTCAATCTTCAGATCCAAACCCATTGTTGGGTTTGTATTTTCAGCAACAGCTGCTTGCATGGCCATGCCCGTAGCATTTGCCGACTCCAAGAAGTCTATTTATGACGACGATGAATCAATTGCCGTGGCTCCTACTCCTGGTCTTACTTCCCCCTCCAAAGAGAAGGAGTCTGACAAGCCCAGTGAACTGGAAACCTTTGAGAAGGAGTTATCATTAAAACGAGGCGACATTGATGGTATCAAGATCTATACCTCTGATTATCTAGAAAAGACCGTTGAGGCTTCACGAAAGTTCCTAGCTAAAAACTTTGACAAGGCTGACAATAAACTCCAGACCACTTTCAACAAGTATCTAGAAGTTGAAGATTCTGTTTCATCTACGGTGGTTGGTTTGAAGTCTCCTCATGAAGACATGCTTCCTGGTACAATTTACATTTTGGTTGGCACTTTGACAGGTTCTATTTTGGCCAGGAGACGAAACTTCTTACTTCGATTTGCTAGCCCCGTAATTTTTGGATTGGCATCTTTTGCCTACTTCTTGCCAGAAACTTTTAACAATACTCGAGCATTTGCATGGAAATATGAAAAACAGGTGCCTGCTGTTGCCGACGCTCACATCAAAACTCTTGAAGTTGTTGAAGAGGCCAAAAAGGCCACTCAGAATGCTGCCGAGATTTCGGAAGCCAGTCTTGTCTCAGCTGTTCATACAATTCGAAACACTGTTGCTGACCTAACAGGTTTGCAATTACCCGAGGAGCCAAAGAAAAAGAAATAGATTGCTGGAATACTCGGAGAGCATTTATATAGCTTGGAATATCATCTTGGTATTTGCAATTGTTCGTCCATTGTTAGTGATAAATAAATTGGGGGAATCAACATTTAATACTAGCTGAAAGACCGTTTTGTTTTCCAAGCGCTGTCGAAAACTTCTAGTCTTCCTTAAACTCACTACTGCTAAACCACAGCCCAACACCAGCACTTATATTTGCTTTCACGATCGAATGTCTTCAGGATTTATCTGGTTTGTTCTTCGGGCTGGCCATGTTTAAAATAAGTCACTAACTTTAGCCCTGGCTCTTCAGCACTTTCCGCTGGAAGTGCTTCTGCTAGCGTACTGTCTCCAACTCTACCTCCTGTTGTCCGTGAATGGATCAAGAGACGAACTGCTACCGACAATTTGAGATCTCTGATCAAGTCTTTTCAGCGTAGCATGAATCAGTATGAGAAGTATTTGGAGAGTCAAAGAGCTACTGCCAAAATTCTCCAGAAATGGTCGGAAAGTCTACACAGTTATGAGACGCGCGAATTTTTTGAAAAGCTTTTCGCTTGTACTAATCCTATGAGAGAATGCCGTAGAGAAATTGAAGCTAGACTGACTGCGGCAATGTCACGTATTGAAGCTATGAGAGAAGAAGAAGCTCACAAGGAACAGAAAGTGAAGGAGATGTCTGCCGTAGGAAGGGCCTTTTACAAAGCTCGATACAAAAAGAAAGATCCAGAAACTATTGAAAGTCTTAAGTTTGCTTATGATAATCTCAAGCTAGAGGTGAGGGATGCCGAAAAACAGTACAATAACAGCGTCGAGGCCACTATTCAAAGCTGCTGCGAAAAGATCTTTGAAGCGTGGACAATCTCTACCGATATCAGTCATGATTGCAGTATAAATGCGTCGAAACTTTTTGAATCATTTCAGCTAGCTCGACAAGAAACTCTTGCAGGTATCGATAGCTCGTCGAACGACAGTTCTGACAGCCTTTCAGAATATGTGCCGTTGAGATCTGACCAGCGGGCCATATTGGAGGACATCGACATCAATGTATGCTCATATGCTCAAGAAAGCATCCCCAGTTATGATTATTACAGATGCTCTGGAATGTCAAGAGAAAGGTTGGCTTCTAGTCCGTTGAACTGCTCACCGCTCCATGAAGAAGAACGCAACTCGTTCGATAAAACAAACAACGGCAAAATAAGTAATGACCGAATAAGCAATGACGTGGAGTCTCCGGCTTGTTCGCTTTTCTAAAATCGAAAGCTTCAACTTCTGTTATGCCGCTAAATTGAAGTTTTTTATTAAACAGCTGTAGATACTCATCAGGTGAGTAGGTTTTCATAATAATATATATTATTTGATGCAAATTCGATAAGAAAAAGAGAGAAAAACAACACTATATTTGATTGAGTCTTTCTCTGTGATTCTGCTCGTGGAAAAGCTTCTTGCTGACTTCATATGAGGAGATCATGATAGCGCAAGCAGGAGCCACTCGAAGGATTCTGGGAATAACGCCCACATACAAGGCAGACACACCTTCCGTTTTAAAAATATGATACATGAATGGAATCATTCGCATGTTTGTAGAGGTCGCAGAATGGTGACAGAGCTGTCGTCGTGTCTTGCCGACATCAAAAGGGGTTGTCAAAACAGCGGCAATAGTTCCACCCAAGGAACCAGCTATGAAAGACTCCTCAAAGGCACTATTGCCAAATCTCTTTTGAAAAGCCTCAGATGATCTCATCTGTTTTCTGAAATACTCAACAGATGCCCAGTAGATGCCGGAAAACGGCACGTCCCGCCAGAGCGTGAGCAAAAGACCCCTCCACAAAGAAACCACTCCTTGGTCACGGACCATTTCTCTGATACCCTTCATCACATTTGCGACAGCATCTTTGCTTTCCCCTATAGACTGAATCCTCGTTTTGATGAGCTCCAATGGTGAAACAACCGACGAGGAAAGAGATCGGGCCAAGGATCCGCACACTAGCGGATTAAGAAACTCTGACTTTATTGGCGAGTTGTCCCGCATATGCTCATATGCAATGAAATAAACAACATTAGATGGTACTGCCATTAATAAGGTCAAAGATAACCCTCTCCATAATGTAGTGAGGCCTTCAAATTGTGCTATCTTCTTCAATCCATCCCAGGTTCCCGTGAACTTGCGAGCATCAACTGCGCATCCGGAAACAGCATCTGAAGCAACACAATAATCGATGGTACTTGGAAACCAGAAAACATCTCTGCAGCATGCAGAGACTCCGACATTCTGCGGTATTGCTGCCACTGGGTGGACTTTCGGAAATGCCACGGTAACAGCAGAAGCAGAAGCAGATTGCTGCTGAAGTCTCACTCTCACGACATCAAATGGAGTAACAGCAACAGATGTGAACAATGAACCTGAGCAAGCAGCTACCATCTTCTGACCAATAGTAATTGCATGGTGTTGCTTCCCATCCACAATGGGGCCCTCGTAGTCCGTCGAAGATGACATGAGCGATCGCAAGCCGAGCCTCAACTTCCAAGCCCGTTCTCAATCCAATTAACGTTGGAAACTAAACAAGCGGATTTTAGAAAACAGAAACTGCCTTACACTAAAAGACAATATCCAGTTGCAAGCCTACAAAAGCAGCGCCGCTATTGATTTATATGGTGTGGTGGTAGTGGCGGCGGCGGCTATTTCTACTTGAAATTTTCAAAGATGGATGTCGGCAATCAAAGATTTTCCAGCTCAGAGCCATGCGACCCGGAGATGAGCTTTACCGACTATCTAACCTTGACGAGCTGAGTACTTTCAGTCAGCAAATGTGAAAGAACAAAGAACTTCATCAGTATAGAAGCGTGTTTCCAGCAGACCTGAAATCTCATCGTTGCTCTGCAAGAAGTTTTTCGATTATTGCTTAAAATACCTGATTTGTTCATCTCATCTCTTTTCTCTACGTTCTTCCCTTCATCCTCTCCTCTCCTTCCAACATGTGCGGCGGTGATGAACACTCAACTACTGCTTAATCTCCCAATCTACACTCTACAGCCTAAAGGGAATTATCCAACGCCTAACTTTGTATCGACTGAGAAGGTTGCTGATAATCAGACCTGACGGGTAGTAAGCCTGAATTAATAGCAAACAGTGGGCTGATTGGAATATAATATTGGGCTTTTATAGCGCTGCCCGCTCATATTGCTGCTGATATATTACTGCAATTAAGCAGTATCAGAAAGCACTATGCCTACCAAAACTGCCGCTCAACCGTCTGACGATTCAGTCAATAATGAATTAAGCGAAAATCTATCAAATATTTACGTTGAAGAAGATATCGTTCATCCATTTGAGCGTTCCGATAACAATTTGTACAATACAGCCATACGGCATGGCTTTGCTGAAACTTACGCTTCTGATCAGTACATGTCTTCCTTAGCAGAAGTCTTTTTTATTTATTTTGAAGATAAACGCCACGAAACTGGTGGAAACCCCAAACCTGATCTACTTGATGATAATTACAGTGAGTGGAGAATACGAGACCGCCAAAGGACTGTCAATGCTGCTATCGTCCTATGCTTGAACATCGGTGTCGACCCTCCCGACGTCATCAAGACTCAGCCATGTGCTAGACTAGAAGCGTGGATTGATCCTACTGCTTCGACTGATCCGAAGAAGGCTATTGAGCAAATCGGAAAACATTTACAGGCCCAGTATGAAGTTCTGAGTACCAGGACCAAATACAAACTATCATTGGACCCAAATGTGGAAGACTGCAAGAAATTTTGTATGAGTTTGAGAAGAAGTGCACGAGATGAGAGGATATTGTTTCATTATAATGGTCATGGTGTGCCTAGACCGACTCCCAGTGGTGAAATTTGGGTATTCAATCGTGGATACACTCAGTATATTCCCGTCTCTGTTTATGATCTTCAATCATGGCTCGGTGCACCATGCATCTTTTGCTATGACTGTAATGGTGCTGGACACATTGTCAATAATTTTAACAAGTTTGTTCAAAAGCGAAAACAAGATGAAATAGAGCACGGTAAGGATCCTACCATGCCACCTGCTGCATCTTTTGACAACTGTATTCAATTGGCTGCTTGTCGAGATGATGAAACATTGCCTATGAATCCCGACTTGCCTGCGGATTTGTTCAGTTGCTGTATTACATCCCCAATTGAAATCGCCTTGAAATGGTTCGTGTTGCAGTCTCCTCTTCTTCGAGATAAGTTCTCCAGTTTGGCCATTCCTGGTAAAATTACCGATAGGCGAACTCCCCTGGGTGAATTGAACTGGATTTTCACTGCTATCACTGATACAATTGCATGGTCTACACTTGATGGACCCTTATTTAAGCGTCTATTCAGACAGGACTTGGTGGTGGCAGCTATGTTTAGAAACTTTCTACTCGCTGTGAGGATCATGAAGCACCACAATTGTCATCCTGTATCATCACCAGAACTTCCGGACACCTCCACGCATTCTATGTGGGATTCATGGGATTTGGCAGTGGATCAGTGTCTTGCGCAGCTTCCTGCTCTTCAGGCTCAAGAGAGAAACGGAGAGCCTTACAAATATCAAAACTCTACTTTTTTTGAACAACAGCTAACTGCTTTCGAGATGTGGCTGAAATACAGATCTTCTAGTCTGGATGATCCCCCAGAGCAGTTGCCTGTTTTGCTGCAAGTTCTGTTGTCACAGATACATCGTCTTCGTGCTCTTATTTTGCTCAGTAAATACCTTGATCTTGGTCCCAAAGCTGTCCAGCAAGCTTTGTCAATAGGCATCTTCCCTTATGTGTTAAAATTGCTCCAATCACCAGCCCCCGAGTTGAAGCCCGTTTTGGTCTTCATCTGGGCACGAATCATGGCTGTCGACTACAAAAACATCCAGCATGAACTTGTTAAAGAAAATGGTTATCGTTACTTCACTGGAATATTTATTCCTCAGCAAGAGTTGCCCATAATGATAAACACAGTCAACGTATATGAGCATTTGGCTATGTGCGCCTTTGTCACTTCACTATTTTGTCATGGATATCCTCAGGGTCAACGACTATGCCTTGACTCTAAGTTGCTCAATGCTTGTGCAGATCATCTGAATCAGTCTGAATCTCCGCTTTTAAAGATATGGACTTGTTTGTTGTTATCGCAATTGTGGGATGACTATCCTGATGCTAAACAGCTCGCTGCCACCGAGAAAACATGCTACAAAATATGCCCTTCTCTAGAGGACCCGGTTCCGGAAGTGAGGACAGCGTGTGTTGTAGCACTCACGACATTTATAGGCTACAATTTGGGTGGGTCTAGTTCAGGCGCTTCTTATCCTGATGAGGTGAAGCAGAGAGAGATAGGCTTTGCAATGGCTGTACTCTCATTGACAAACGATGCCTCCTCCATTGTAAGACGCGAAGTTGTTGTTTTCTTGTCCAAGTTCGTCAAGCTTTATTTGTCATATTTCTTGGTTGCTGCATTTTCATCACTCGAGGAGGAAGTGGCTTTGCTTAAAGATCCGCAGCGTATTGATGCCATTAGAGCTGCGTCTCCAGCTCATGGTACTATTTTCATAACAATTTGGAGAGCTCTTATGGTGTTTTCAGAGGACCCATACATTGAAGTTGCCGAATGCGCGCAAGACGTCACAGATTATGTCATGATGAAACTTGATAAGACTCCCCTTGCGGAGGTGGTTGCTCGACTCGAAGCTGATCTTTTGCAATTTGCCAAATCTTCGAAGAACTCGCGTGTCAGTTCGAAAGATACATATCGTCAGAACAGCTCTCATGTTAGTGGACCTTCTGTTTCGCTCTCAACATTCAATGATTTTTCACGTTCTTCCAATCCTCAAGAACAGCAGGCGAATGCTCGAATTGTTTCTCAGCCTTCTAAGGTTGGTGATGGACACTTTTTTGAAAACACGTTCAAGAGATCAATTTCTTTTGCCAATTCTTTGAAGAGCTTTGCTTGGAGCGCTACAGGAGGTGATAACAATAACACGACTACTCCTGTTACACCTTTGAAAGGCCCATCATCTGTTGATATTTATTATGGAGTCAACTCGCGGGAAAATAAGAGTTACTATCAGAGACTATCTCACAATGCTGGTAAGAACCCGAAACCCGTAAGATACAAGTCGAAGGATTACAGTCAAAAGATTGTATTGCCACTGAGGAGTGGGTTTTTTGACTGGTGTTGTGAATACTTCCAAGAGCCTCAAATGACTGGTAGTGAGAGTGATGAACCTGGTAGTGAGAGGTATATTGAACGCCTGTGGAGAAAGGGTAGAAATGAGCAAATTATAAATGAAACACAAGTCCAGAAAGATATGGCTGTACAGGGATCGTGGAATGTTCAAACTGGGTTTTTAGCCAATGGAAGCCAACCAGCTAAATTACTCTTTTCTCAATATGAGTCTCATTTAGTTGTTTGCGATGAGACTGATGGTGTGACTGTCTGGGATTGGTCTGATGGCGTCAAGCTCAACAAAATCAATAACGGTAATCCCTTGGGTTCACGAGTTACTGATGCTAAGTTTCTCAACGAGGATGATCAGCCCCTTTTGCTGACGGGCTCAAGTGATGGAGTGGTGAAGATTTATCGTAATTACGAGAGTCAGCGTAATGTTAAACTCACATGTGCTTGGCGAGTTTTGACGGATCTCAAATCTTCCAATCGGGCTAGTGGATTGGTTTCAGAATGGCAGCAAAGCCGTGGAACATTACTGGTTAGTGGTGATGTGAAGGCGATACGTGTGTGGGATGCTCCCCGTGAGGTCTGCGTTTTTGATATGCCATGCCGGGCTGACAGCCCTGTAACAGCTTTGGCATCTGATCAGGTCGCAGGTCATTGTGTAGTTGCTGGATTCGGGGATGGTACTGTTCGGGTTTATGATCGTCGAATTGAGTCAAGAAACTGTCTGGTCAAGGTCTGGAAGAATCATGACTCTTGGATTGTCAATGCTAGGATGCAACGAGGAGGTGCGAGAGAACTAGTGACTGCTAGTACTGATGGAAAGATCAATCTATGGGATATTCGGCTTCAAGAGCCTGTTCTGTCCTTCCAAAGTGAGTTAAGAGGCGGCATCAGATGCATGGATGTCCATGAACACGCCCCTGTCATCACCGCAGGATATCACAGTGTGAGTGTGTGGTCTACCCTTGGAAGTCGTATATCGACAGTGAAGCCTCCCAGCACTTCGTCATACATGCTGTCTTCTCATCATGCCCCGTATGTTTCTGCTTTGACATTCCATCCTCACAGAATGATCATGGGCGTATCAAACATGCACGACCACAACGTCAGTATTTTCACGTGCACTAGGACCAATAGCTGAGTATAATTTTGTAGTTTATTTTGAGATTCTAAACACTTGCATTTATTTGATGAGTTGAATGCTTCGTAAGTTGCCTCCTCGCTACCTGAACGACTCCGTTGATTGCACCATCGTAAACACGATGCCACGAAACTTGCATTTCACTCTATCATAATTGATACCGTTCTTCCGACTGTGCTTCTTCTGGTGCTCGCAATCTCTAGCTAAATTCAAATTCAACCGTGAGAATGAAGTATCCCGATATCAGGACTGCAGCTCCGCACGGTCCCAGCTTCATGTCTCACACGTTGTAGGAGCTGTGCAATGTCATTACAAAGGGACTTGTTTCGAAAAAAAATTTTGGAGCAGGAAGCGAAATTAAAGGCAACTCCTGGTGAAGATGTTTATTTCGATACAGGAGAGGAGAATTTTCAGGAGGAATTGGAAGATAGGCTGACACCACTCTCGTCCATGCCACCACCAGCTAGGCGAACCCGCCAGTCGAGGAACTCCAATCAGGCAGTATCATGGGATCAGTACTTTGATCAGAATTTCACAATTGAATCTAAAACTGGTGGCGAAGTTGCGCGATTCAATATTTATTACAGTCCCCCTAGTGGTCCCGAAGCTCCGATATTTCTTCTCCATCACGGTGCAGGATCCAGCGGGTTAACCTTTGCATTGCTTGCCAAAATTCTACGATCACAGATGAAAGGACAGTCTAATGGAGAGGTGGCCGGCGTTGTTGCATTTGATATGAGGGGGCACGGAAGGACCACTATTGATGGCCTTAGTGGCTCTGATCTATCATTGAATACTCTCAGTCGAGATTTATTCGATATATATAGGTCGATGAAGGAAAGAGAAGACTGGCATGCTGTTCCTTTAATCCTTGTTGGTCATAGTCTTGGTGGTGCGGTGGTGTCCAGATCATGCTCCGAATACAAATTTCCCCATCTGATAGGAGCATGTGTAATCGATGCCGTGGAGGAGCCGGCTTTGATTTCGTTGAAAAGCATGCATTCTGTTCTGGATGGGTTCCCTCCAAAGTTTAAGGACATTTCTAGTGCAATTGAGTGGCATTTAAAGAATTTTTCTTTGCATTCAAGAGAATCAGCTGCTGTTTCCATCCCGGGTATTATGAAACCAACTGGAACTGCAGGAGAGGTCACATGGGTTACTGATCTACGAAGTACAGAGCCTTACTGGGTTGAATGGTATCTTGGATTGTCGAGTAATTTTCTGAAGATTCCGGCAGCAAGACTATTGATTCTGGCTGGAACTGATCGCTTAGACAAGGAATTGATGATCGGTCAGATGCAAGGCAAATATCAGCTTGTGGTCTTTGCTGAGTCCGGTCATTTCGTTCAAGAGGATGTTCCTATGAAAACTGCACTTACGCTTATTGACTTTTTGGTCCGAAATGGAAAACCTGTCAAGATAACCCCTGTGTTTGGTGCTTTCCGCGAAAAGGATTGAATTGATGATGATATTGTGATGTCGTGAGCACATCTACAGCCGAACTATTTGTTCTTCTCGCCTTTCTCAAAGGCCCTCACAACCTTATCTATTTTTTTAGATGCCCAAGGGAAACTAGGAATGATGAGAAAAGGACGCAGGTCAAATCTGTTGTCATCAGGTGAATATTGCTCTGCATGATAAGCAGGGGTTATTACCGTCATTTTATGACGATTAATAGCGTAAAAGTAGAAGAAACTTTTGACTTTGGTCGCAATCTGTGCTGGGGTGAGACGGGGAGTCCACTCATGGTATAACTTGATAAATGCGCTATAGGGGCCGCATTTGTCTACCTTTCGGAGTCTTCCAAATACTGAAAGCTCATCATAGGTGAATCCCATGTCTGCTTCATCAGATTGCACATACTCTTTGGTGATGGGTTCAAGCTCTGCAGTGGGAGTTGCATTAAGGAAACTGTCCAATATTGGTAGATCGAAAGCTGCACCGGCATATGCAATAAAACTCTTGAGATCTGTTTTTGAAATGCCTCCAATTGGGTTAATATCAGCACTGCTGCAGTCATACTTCGTCAAATATCCTCTCAAAGCTTCATCAACATTAGCCGAACCAAGTACTAGCAAACCTCCGTTAGAAGAACCACGTACCCAGGGTAGCAACAAGGCAAACAGGTATGCCAAAACCATACGTAATCTTGCTTGGATATTCTGAAGGGCAAGATTCTCTCGCTGGCTTCCACCATATACCTTAAACTTCGGTGTCTTTCCAGTAACAGTAGCAAACAAGTCTCGAACAGCAGTAACCACAGTGTCAATATTGAAATTCAAATGATAGGATCCAATATCATCAGCTAGTTTTTTAGCTCGATCTCTGGTTTCCTGAGAAGAATTCTCGGTTCCCATGTAAGTGGTGTGGAAAATAAAGTTACAAAATTCTTTAGGATCCGTAGGAATCCAGTCATCTTCGGGCTCTCTACCAGCAAGTCTCTTGGCATCTTCGATTACCTGCTTATTTCCATTTTTTGCGGCTTCAACTACCAAGCGACACATCGAATACACAATGACAGCGGTTGCGCAAGAATCAATACCACCAGAGAGTGGTACAAAAAAACCGCCTGCTCTGCATCTCCGCAAATAATCCCAAAGCCAACATGCAGGGCCCAAAGCAATCTCCTCCTCTGGGGAGTGATACCGAATGCTTTTGAAAGAAGTGGGCTCAATCGAGGGATCAAACTCCCTTCCTTGAGAAATGAGCTTTCCTTCCAAGTCGTTACATTCAACACAAGGATACGACTTGTCTTGTGATGCTGCCTGTGATCCGAAAGAAGGTGCTAATCGATATGATCTGACATCATCCAAGTCAACTGTGGCAGTAACAACCTCCACATCGTCAAGAGAGAACTGGCTGCCTTGAGCAACAACCTTGCCATTGACCACAATTAATGCGCATCCGTCATAATAAAGTCTATCACCATCGCATCCACGCTGATTGGCATAAAGATAAACACCGCCGCATTTCTTGGTGGCCTCAGTAATCAGTTCCATTCTGGTATTGAGTTTCCTAAGCTCATGATGGCTACCAGACGAGTTGGTGAATATCTCAACACCGTCCAATGCAAGTCCAATATGAGGGGATTGAGGAGTGAAAAGCTCTTCACAGGTTTCAAAACCAAACGCCGTATCCAAAACATCGAGTTTTGCGTCACCAAACACGACTGATCTAGACTGAGTCTTTCTCTGAACCTCTCGTGGCAGAATGTGATTTTCAGTATACTTTGGACGGCCCCAAGCGGTAAAATATCTCATTTCACGATAATTGCCGTCATTTGCCAACCACAATTTCGGTCTTATGAGCAGAATTTTCTTATTGTAGGCAACAACTCGGCAATTGTACCGGACAGTCTTATGAATAACAGGCATTCCAACATCAATTAAAATATCCTGGCAATCTTCATGAACCAGGATATCAGTGAACATCTCCCATGAAGCAAGATAAGTATCGGACTCAAGGTAATGATCGAGGCATCCATAACCGGTGATTTCAAGCTCAGGGCCGGTTCTGAAAGCAGCACCTCGCTTTTTGGCTATTCTAATGGACTCGATAATTCGATCCCTATTTCCTTCAAAATCAAGAGCCCACTGATTCAAATTGCATGTCGCTACTGTTACTAGGTGTGACATGTTGAGTGCGGTTGATAGTGAGCTTATCGGAAACCGACCGACACACAACTAAGCTTTCACGAGAAGAAGGTGCGGCTAATCTGGGAACACCATATATGAGTCAAGAAAGAAAGTAGTCGATCGAGATAGGCTGCATCGCAAGAAATATTTAAAAAAAATTCTGGAGATCTTTTTTATTGCCTATTAGTGTTCTCAACAGTAATTCTATTTTATTGTTTATCTGAGGCTACAACATGGCAAAAGAAAGCGAGAAGCATAATACTATAGTAATTAAACTAGGAACATCTTCATTATGCGATGAGAAGACTCGAGAGCATAAAATAGCCAGCATGTCTCTGATCGTAGAGCTTGCAGTGAAGCTTCGTCGCGATGGACATCGTGTAGTGATAGTTTCCTCTGGAGGTATTGCTGTCGGTTTGAAGAGAATGAAAAAATCTCATCGGCCGAAGCATTTACCGGCTGTTCAGGCAATAGCTTCAATAGGCCAGGCTCGACTCATCGGCTTATGGGACAGTCTTTTCCGGCAATTGGACCAACCAGTGGGGCAAATTCTATTGACCCGAAACGACATTTCTGATCGTTCTCAGTATTTGAATGCTGCTAACACCATGCATGAACTACTGGATATGGGGGTGATTCCAATTGTCAATGAAAATGACACTTTATCTATGCATGAGATTCAATTTGGTGATAACGACACTCTGTCGGCTATAACAGCTTCTATGGTAAATGCTGACTACTTGTTTCTAATGACTGACGTCGACTGTCTTTATACTGCTAATCCTAGAACCTGTCCTGACGCAAAACCCATATTAGTCGTCGACAATGTCGCACATTTGCGTGTAGACGTTTCGTCTCCTGGATCTATGGTTGGAACTGGTGGTATGACTACCAAACTGATTGCTGCAGAACTAGCCACATCTACCGGTGTCACCACTATAATCTGCCGTTCCGAGATCCCTGGTAATGTCAAGGCTATTGTCGACTACATAAGGCATCGTGAAGACATAAAGGCTGGGGATATCGACGAACAGTTTCAGCAACTGGAACTCAAGAGCTTGGAAGAGCAACATGTTCCTTTGCACACTCGATTTCTTCCTCGAAAATCTCCTATTAGAGACCGTCAATTTTGGCTTCTCCACGGTCTCACTGCTCACGGGAATATATATGTCGACCAGGGTGCAAGTTCTGCTATTACAAGAACAAATAGAGCTGGTTTGCTTCCTGTTGGCATCATCAAGGCTGAGGGTGTTTTCCACACAATGGAGTGCGTTTCTGTTTATACTGCTTTTCGTGACGAGAAAGACCCTACTGCTATAGCCACAGATAAACCGACAGTGCTTATTGGCAGGGCTCTTGTAAATTACTCTTCAGCTGAGATTGAAAGGATTAAAGGTCTTCGAAGTGATCTGATTGAAAAAGAGCTCGGCTATGTTGACTCCGAGTATATCGCATATCGTGACAACATGGCATTCTACGTAAAGGAGAGTGTCATAACTCAAAAAAGTTTGGTTGATTTAGAATGAAAGAATTATGCATTAATGCCCATATCTAGATTACTAAATGGGCTGGAAATAAAAAATAGTCATTTGTCTACTGCTCCAAGATTATTTGTAGCTTTTGTGTGTCTTTGGTAAAATAAACCTTCTTGTGACGATAAGTTGCCTTCAGCCTAATGGCAAGATTTCCAACCGTCAGAGATCCATCAGACATCACCTCTAAGAATTTATCCGAAAAATATCTCTCGTCTCCCCCTGAGATGATTATTTTAGCTTCGTTGGCATTTTGCTTGACAATTTGATATGTTAATGTAGGACCTGAAAGCACTTCAAGATTCTCATCATTACTATCACCAATCTCCTGGATCAAAAGAGATTTCATAGAATTATCAGTCAGAACGTTCTGTTCATCACCTTCCTCCTGCTGGTTGGCTCGTTTGTTCATGATATCTCTCACCATTGAATCGACACCAGAAACCAGAGAAACTTTTTGGTTATCAGTACCCGACAACTGAGATTTATGCAGCATTGTACGCTGAAGTTCTCCTTTTACTGTCAGCTTCGGTAAAACATACTCTCGCGATAACTGTACGTGGGCTTTATCTTCAATCAGTTCTATGCAAGTCTCTACTAAGAGAATTTTAATGGCCGGATTGGCCATGGCTTCAACAATGACCCGAGGATTCATACAGCAATCCCAGACTTGACATGATACTCCTTTTTTATCAACGTCTGTGCGCTCTATCGACGGTACTATCGGTATAATCCAATCTTCACCCTGAGACACTCGTAAAATCAACTCGTCTCCGTATCCTCCTTCTGGCTCGGGGATTTGCGGGTCGACACAAACATTGATAAATACTTTGGTGCCTTGTTTACGAACAGGTTTCTTTGTATCTGCCACTAAAAGCGTTTTAATTACAAACGATGGCAATGGGTTCAGAGTGATGTCCATCGAGCTCATAGTGTAGATCGAAAGTTTGTGTTCTCGCAAGGTTGGATAGTGTGTGGTGGGATCGTCAAGAAAGAAGCTGTAATATTTGAAAAGTCGATTAGCGTGATAATTTCCCTTCAATTACGGATAAAAATAAAGGGGGGTTTCAGCAGAATTTCATAAGTCCCCCTTTCTTTGGTTTATAGGCCCTTCAGCCGACTTCTGATGAATCTGAGTAGAAACAACCTAAGCAGGTCAGAACCTAAACTTATTTCGCCTACAATATATCTCGAGATAATCACATTATAATATATCATGTATTTAGATGCAATTCGTTTTTGAGTACACTAAAACGAGACTCTTGGGGGGTTTTCTAGATCATATGCTTTCAGTACCTCTAAGCTCCAAGCCAGCTTTTTGCTGTGCCATACGATGTATAGGCCATTGCCAGTATTCCTGTACCACAAAGAACAGCATCAGCAATAACGAATTTCAAGTTGTTCTTAACGACTTTCATGTGAAGAAAAGCTGGGTATATGTATACCAAAGGAATACAAGCGACACTGCCAATCAGAGCCACAAATTTATCAAGATCATCAGCTCCTCCCCATGCAATAAATGCAGTACCAATCACCAAAGCGAAACGGAAAATATTCTTCTGCCATTTCACTTTCTTGTTGTATTTGCCAGACTTCACAAAGATACCGTTCTCCAAAATTCGAATGGCAGGGAACAATTGAAGAGGGATACTCAACAAAATAGCTAAAGAATACAGCAGTTGAATGGTATTAACTGCAGCAGAATCTTGCGGCAAATTAAGAAGAACAACCGTTTGAACTTGACTGCCGAAAGAAGCGTAAAGGAATGCTCCAGCACTAACGAAAAGTACAGTGATACCAATCATCACACCAGCAAGAATGGGCCCAAATTTCTCTGGCTTTTTCATGCTTTCTTGAATCGGAATAATCAAACCAATTCCCTCAAATGTAAAAATAGCAGTGCCAATAAACAAGGTCCAGCTATCGCGGTTGAACATAACGATATCAGCAGGGCCCTCGGTTGCAAGCAGATCGAAGGACCAGCCAAACAAATACAGGAGCCCCAAGAAAATGAAAAAGTCAGCTACAAGGGCTGTTCCAGAAAGCTTGGCAATGTCTCTGATCATAGAGAAAGGAAGGAAGAATATCATTTGAGCCCATATCAAAGCTTGTACAGTGGGTTTGGTGCCAAACACGGCGACCAAAAATGCCTGTAAGTTCTCCGACACAAATACAATGTAAGCAGCAGCAAAGCCTAGCTGCGATAAAACAATAGATGCAAGTATAAGATGTCTCATTTTTGGTCCATATAATGCTCCACCAATGTCACCAAAACTGCTCACACCAACTGCTTCCTTTGTCCAAATGAGAAGCAAGAAGCACCAGTACGAAACGATTGATACAAAGATCAAGAGACCGCTAGAAAACAGAAGACCGCCATTCAAAAATGCTTTAGGCAAGAACAGTACACCAGTTCCAACAAAGCTTTTAAGTAAAAGCATGACAGCTTTTGTAGCGGAGGCACCTTGAGCTTGTGCTCTGTAAGATGGCTGTCTACGCAACAATGCAGTTCGTTCAGACGGCTCAAAATCATCGTCCTCGTCTACTTCTTCATCTTCCTCGAGCTCCTCACCAGCAAAGTGTCCGTAAAGAGATAAAAATTCAATAAAATTTCGTGTCAAAAAAGGTGATGATCCTTGAGCAAGTGCTTCATGGTCAGCACCCAGAACATTTTGGGCAATGTAATTTCGTCGAAACCCACCGGGAGCTTTGATATCTTTGACCAAGTTATCATCTCGAGGCATATCAAATGATCTTGATCGACCTCTGCTGCTACCGGCATCTTCATGCTGTTGTTGCCAATTATATAGTTGACGAGTAATGTCGCCTCCTTGGAGCTTCAAAGACGCAAACTTATCTTCAGCATCAGCTCCACTTCCATCTGATTCCGTGTCCTTCACAAGATGTCTACCAACGGTCTTAACAACATGAGGATCAGGATTATCAATATCAATGGATTGAACAGAGGCAGCAGAACTATTAGACCCGGATCTATGAGCACTAGTGATATCATCAGGAGTTCCAGCAGCACTCCTAGTCCTTGATAGATTCGAAAAGACACTTGCACGATGGCTTCTTGTGCCTCTTCTGCTAATAGGAACGTCTATTTCATTCGATTTCGAGCCCGTAGCTACATCATTATCATCATCAATGGCTGATTCATCAAATCCACCCCGCTGGACCCGAGGCGAAGAAGACTTTGATCCATTTGAATTTGATCTAAGCATTCCATCCCTCATGTCTGCCAAAATGGGCTTGGATCCGCTGAACGAGCCTGTTCTCGAAGCTACCGACGATGCCAGACGGAGAGAGGCTGCTTGCCTAAAAGGTGAAGTTCCAGGTATAGGAGAGGAGACCGAGCTCTCGTTGTCGTCCAGCTGTTTTCTCGCTATCAACGGCTTTGTTTCCTCGATTTTCTTCGGCGAAGACCCCATTATATCAGATTGACTATAGGCGCGGTCTTCTGCGTGTGTGAGTTTTTCTGTGTTGATGGTTGTCACAAACCTAAAAGCTTACACTATGTGGTATTGGTATAAACATGCCGCCCCGATCAGGCGAAGTGCCCACGAAGCACGGCAGCATGGTTGGGTGTGGGAGGAGCCAACTCTCTCGGCATCCGAGAACACAGAATTTCACGGAAGTACTACGAAATTTCAACGTAATAAGACGAAAATTGGTTCAGAGTGTTCTTAGATACTGACCTATATTGTCTGTTTACGGTAAAACACTGCCGGTGCTGCTCATTTGGTTTCAGAAAGGGCTAACAAGTTCCAATTTCGCACTGTAGAGTGTGTGCACGTGCTTCTTAGACAAGGCTAATCATGGTTTGATTTCAGAATGTAGCACATCATCTCTATAAAAAAATCACTGCCCATAAGAACGTTTTCATTTATAATTGGGCATAATTCTTCGGGTTGGTAGAAGTTCCTCCCGAGTATTTTCTTGAAATAGGTGAGCTCCTCCACACATGGGATCTTATTAAGCTCTACCTTGCAATCTCCCTGGTGCAATGGCCCATGATTCAACCATGATCTGCTCCACCAAATTGACTTACCTGCAAAAAATCAAGGTTCTTTTTGCAATAGAATCAAAGGAACTGGGTGGCTCAGTACTGCAGACTTCTCCAATTCCCAGCCGGCCAGCTTGAGTGATTTTTCAATCTGAAGGCCTTCGAATAAATGGCTTACTTGTTTCTCAGTCTCGCGGATTACTTCAAGATCGCCATCGGAAATAGGAGTCTTGCTGCTTGATACTTTTCTGGCAATCAGTAAAGCGTGGACCCATCCTTGTACATCGGCTCCCACTTTGAACTCTTCTCCACCCATCAGTGCAATATTCACAATGACATGACCCGTAGTTTTCAGACTTGTAAATGATATCATATACCCATGATGCTTCGTGATTGAGATCATGGTTTGAAGCTTTTCATGGCGAGGAATATGTGCAATAATGTCGCTGAATTTTCCAAATTTGCCATAACCAATGATACTGTCTCCACCCCCTACGATACTGCTGTACCATCTCAATGCTCCATCCCGCTCAAGTATTCTTTCTTGTGAGCTAACTTTCCTCGGGGTCATCAGCAGCCGTGAAATACTCTGATGAGTATCAGCATCTTTTGATCCAGCAGATTCCAACTCAGGCAGAGTATTGAGAATATCGCTGAAAACCACATTGGTTCTCTGTCTATTCAGTGTTCGAATCACAACGTGTGCAACTGCCTGGTAGTTTGTCCAAAGGTGAAGAGTCAATAGAAAAAGCATAGTAATCCACATAGAAAGACCTTCGCCTTCCACCATACTAACTACCACTGATCCAGTCAGCATACCAACAAGTGTAATTACTGTCTCTTGGCTCTGGTCTTTAGCATTAACATCAGCAATAGAACCTTTAGTTGGATCAGTGAAGTGCTGGGTCAAAGCAGCTCGAGACCCTCCAGCCATTACCCCACAAATACTTCGGAGCAATCCCGAAGCACACAACATTATCACTTTGGTGTTTTTAGAGCCAGGGAACATAGGAGATAAACAATCGAATATCATGGCGGTGTCATTGACTAAATCTGCACAATATCGATACTTTTTGCATTCCGGTTCCAAAGCACTGCCGAATTTCCAAGCAAACACAATTGTTCCCAGACGCCCTACAGTTTCTTGGATAATTTTCATGAACAACGCGGAAGTTGAGGTAGCTGATTCGTCTCCAACACCAACCGCCGATAGAACGCATCGATTGGCAAAGAGCGAAGCAATCGACGACGAAAACGCCTGGATAGAATCGTAAATTTGGTAGTCAATGTAGTCGGCAGAAACGCTATTCGGATAACCTGTGGGCAAAAAAATCTCAATCAATTTGACAAGAATCTCTTTCGACGTGGTATAGCTTGTAGCTTTGACATTATCAGAAGCCTTTCTCATTGAAACATTAGCTGTTTCTGTGCCTTCGTAAATTGCAGCAAGCTTTCCATTTCCATCTAGCTCTCTAATTGTGAGAATATCATTTTCAGAGCCGAAAAATCCAGTATCTTTCTCTACATCCATGTTTCAATTGTGAGATTTAAATAGAACTTATCTCGAAAACGAAAGACGAACGTACGCGGTATTGGCAAAAGGGAATGCAAAACAGATTCCCTATCTCAATGAGTCAATTCGATTCAAGCCTAATAAATGTTGACCTAATATAGTTTTGTGAGTGGTTACTTCTTGACAACAAGATGTGATCAATGATAGATGGCGGGGTTGCTGCTGACGTACGGAATCTCTAATAGTGCAAGCGGGACTTCGTTGCGGAGATGCCTAAACTGTAAGGGCTTTACCTTTTTTTTTGGGTGTGTGAAGAGAAAAAAAATCAAAGCCTAGACTTTATTCAACTTCACAGCATCCAACATTATGTCGACAAAAAAGTGGATCGACAAGAAGAAAGCTGAGACTTATCGAGTCGTATATCGTCCTCGAGATGATCCTTTGGCATATGATGAAGACGCTTCACAGACCGTGTTGGCAAAAGTCGACAATTTAAACACTCGAGAGCAGAAAACAGAGAGAAAGGATAAATGGAACAAAAAGAGTGTATCTGGTAGAGGATTGGTCCTTACAGAAGAAGATGCTCAATTATTTGAAAATGAAGGAAGACGAGAAAACGAAGGTGAAGCTGCTTTGTATGGTATAACCTACGACGACAGCAAGTACGATTACATGCAACACCTAAGACCTATTGGATCAGACTCGTCGGCTGTGTTCATTGCAAAAAAGGATCTGAATCAATCAAATAAATCAAAAGGGGATATACTGTTAAGATCTTCATATGCAAATCAACAAGGGCCCCTTTTACCCGATGAAGTTCTGCCCTCTAAAGAGAAGCTGAAACTCTCATATCAGGATCAACAGAATATTCCTGATGAGATTGCAGGGTTTCAGCCAGACATGGATCCTGATCTCCGAGAGGTTTTGGAGGCTCTTGAAGATGAGGAGTACGTTGAAAATGAAGAGAGGGACTATTTTGAGGAGATTGTTGCATCGGGGAAAGCTCCTGACATTGAAGACGACGACGGCGATTTCTGGGACGAAGATGATGAGTTCGATGGATTCGTGTCGGATGACGAGTCTCGACCATCGGCATCAAGAAAGCCCATTGTTCAAGCCAAAGAGGGCGAAGAAGACTGGGAAACTGCATTTAGACAATTCAAGATAGACCAAGAATATTCAAAGAAGTCTGCAGGTTATGATGGAGAATCGGAGGATGGAGATCAAGTTGCATCACTGGGCGGCTTTACCGCTACTACTATGGGCCGTCGGGCCCAGCTCAAAAAAAAGAAGAAGGGAAAGTCCGGAAAAGCACGGTCTGATGCCTCGGGATTTTCCATGTCATCTTCTGCGATCTTCAGAAACGAAGGGCTGACTTTATTGGATGATCGATTTGATAAGATTGAAGAAGAGTACGAAGGGGAGGAACAAGAGGAAGATCCGGGTGCTTTTGATATGAGCAAAGAACGACCCGATCTCGAAAGCATTATGGACGACTTTTTAGAGAACTTTGCCTTTGATGGCCGCAAAATGGTGAAAAAGTAGCTTTTTTTTGTTGGAACTAATTACATTTTGGGTGAGATCCATTTTTTTGGTGGTGTGTAAATGTGTCACATCTGGTGTGCTGATTTATTTTTATGCTACTATTTGACTCGTATAACATTGGAAATACGTAGATAGTGACAGCTCAGCTGTTACTTTTATCAACAGCCCCATTGGTCGTTGCTTCGAGTATTTGCTGCCCCAGGTGCTGTGCTGAATCCTCTTATCGGGCCCTCAATGTCGCAAGTTTGTTGTGAAGCATATTTACTGCTACATAGTTCCCCAGGTTTTGTGGTAAGAAAGGTCACATTTGCTTTCAAATTAACTGCAACATTCTCGTAGTGAGAGATATCCTTTCGCCTAAACAGCCTCGCTTCGACACAAAAGCCAGCCGTGATCAGACATTAATTCGGTAAGCATAGCCGACAAGCTCCAAATTTTGTAAATGATATATAAATCAGCAACTCTATAATTCTATTCAAATAAGGAAAAAACTAAGTATGAGGGAAAAACTTGTTTTTTTCTCCAATCCAACAAGCTTCAACAGACTCCGGTAAAGGTGGTACTCGATTAGGCGGTGTCTTGCTACATTTAAAGGCTACCACTCCCCGTCGCTGATTTGAAGAAACATTTTCCAAATCCGGTAATATCTAGTACCTATCGTTTGATAAAGCCTGTGCTGATACTGAGGGGGGGCCGATGCATGGCATATAAATTGATGTTTCCCCACGTATGTCGGATGTTTCAACAACTGAGCTACAGTCACAGATCTAATCATGAGTAATATGTTGAATGTAACGGGTGCTGAGGCTCGAGCTGAAGCTACAGCTGAATTGTTCGAGGCCAAGAGAGCTGCCCAGGAGACTATCCTCCAGGATTACGAGGCTGGCAAAATAGAAGACGCTGATCAGGTCGTTGATTACATTTTAGACTCAACAAAGGATATTGCAGATCTTGAGCATCAGATAGGTGTTATCGAAGCGTTGAGAAAATACCCCAAGGCTATGTTCTGGTCGTGTATTTTCGCCGTTGGTGTAGTTATGGCTGGTTATGATGCTCAGATCATCACTTCCTTCTATGCTCTTCCTTCTTTCGTGGATAAATACGGGCAATACTCCAATGGTGAGAAACAGGTCACTGCAGCATGGCAGACTGGTCTCGGTATGGGTAACCCAATCGGACAGATTCTTGGATCACTGGCAGTCTCATGGCCCAGTGAGCGGTACGGTCGAAAGTGGACTGGTATAGCCTGCGTTATTTTACTCGCTGGAATTGTCTTCATTCAGTTTTTTGCTCCTTCCGTACAAGTTTTAACTGTCGGTGAGGTACTTGCCGGTCTTATGTGGGGAGCTTTCATCACTCTTTGTCCTACTTATGCTTCTGAAGTTGCTCCTCTACCTCTCCGAGGTATCCTTACTGGTTTCATCAATATGGCTTTCGTTGTTGGTCAATTTGTATCTCAGGGTGTTGTTGCTGGTTGCGATAAGAGAACTGATCAATGGGGCTATCGAATTCCTTTTGCTTTGCAGTGGATGTGGTGTCTTGTTCTCCTTATCTGCTTTCCTTTTGCACCAGAATCTCCCTGGTATCTGATTAGACAGGGAAAGAAAGATGAGGCTCGAAAGTCTCTCAAAGCTTTGCAGTGGGATCGGGGTATGGAACTTGAGCAGGCTGTCTATCTGATTGAACAGACTGATTTGCTCGAGCGGGAACTCGAGACAAAGTCTTCTTACTGGGATTGTTTTAAGAAAGCCAACTTGGTTCGAACCGAAATCTGTATCGTTGTTTACTCTACACAAGTTCTAGCTGGTAATCCTCTCATTGGATATGCCACCTACTTTTTTACTTTGGCTGGTCTGAATACCGATGAGTCTTTCAACATGGGCGTTGGTATCAATGCTGTTGGATTCCTTGCTACCCTTCTATGTTTCTTCGTCATCTCTTACTGTGGTCGACGACGGCTCTATAATTATGGTATGGCCTGTATGACTGTTCTTCTCTTTATCATTGGTATTCTTGATTGCCCCTCGAATTATGAGACGAATAATGGACTTTCCTGGGCTCAAGCCAGTTTATTGATTATTTGGACCTTCATCTACCAGCTATCTATTGGACCATTAACTTTCATCATCATATCTGAAATCTCGTCTACTAAGTTGCGATCTAGAACTATTGGTGCTGCTACTGCTGTTCAGGCTTTGTGCTCCATTGTCATGACCGTTGCTGTTCCCTATATGTTTAACCCAGAAAATGCCAATATGCGAGGCAAGATTGCCTTTTTCTTTGGTGGTCTTTCAGCTATATGTTTGGTATGGGCTATCTTCCGACTCCCTGAGACTAAGGGCCGAACTTTCCAGGAGATTGACATTATGTTCGAAAGAAAAGTTAAGCTCTCCAACTTCCGACGTTATGACGTTTTTGGTGCTCATTCTGCCGTTGACTTCGAGGAGAAGGAAAAACTCGAAAGTTGAATGCCGCGATCAATGACCTATTTTGAGTAGATTTGTTGTTTTATGTATTTTGTTTATAGGCTGAGATAATCCTAATCCAGATAATATTTGTGATCATTTACGTATGAGCATTTTTCACAACATAATTAATTCGCAAAATCAAGTAAACCTCATTTTTATGAACAAATCATTCCCCGATAAGTGGTGTCCTCCGAATGTCATACCCACCGCCTTGTGGCACGGCTGAATTTTTTATCAAGCTCAAGATTCGAGCTCCAAATTTTTTTCTTGCCCAAATAATTAGTCCAGCGAAATAACAGAAATGCCTAGTTTGGCTGAACAAATTGCAGCCTTGGCTGATCCCAAGCCGGTTGGTAAGTCTATTATATAATGATTCGTTTTATTTGTAAAGTTAGTTGCTAATTATTAGATTTCGACCCTGAAGATGTTGAGCGAAGAAATCCCGATGATGAGCAGTCCGCCGAAGAGGACCAGTCTTTAGCTCGCGATCATTACTTATCGGTTGGAAAAAGTCGTATGAGAGATGACGGAATATCTTTGGACTCGAAAAAATATGGTGGCTCAAGAGTCAGCCGAAAAGCGTTGAGAGAAACTCATAGTGAAGGAGACGAAGAGGGAGAAGATAGTGATGAGCTAGACGAAAGTGAAAAAGATTTGGCTGACAGCGAGGAAGAGGAAGGGTTCAATGACAGTGAAGGAGGAAGCGCTTCTAGTGCTGATGAAAGTGTTTCAGGTGACAACTCCGATACAGCAGAATCAGATATTGAAAAAAGCGAGACTCTGCAGTATGATGATTCTTCACAAAGAGCACAATTGAAGGCAATCATGGCTCAAGAACAGAAGAGCATTGTCAGTCAACTTGCCGAAGCTTCCCGGCAAGATGCATCTAGAGGAGAAGCAGTACAGCATCAGATGAACATATACGAAAGAATTCTTGACGCCCGAATACAGACGCAGAAAGCATTGGCAAGTGCTAATCGATTACCTTTGGACAAATATCATGCATCAAAGGTTTCCACTGAAAACACCCCAGCTGCAGTCGCCAAGTCAAAATCTACCGTTCATGACCTGCTCAATACCATTTGTGATCTTCGAATGAAGCTCATGAAATCGGATGGTATACTGGGTGATGATGATGATTGTCACTTATCGCATAAAAGAAATTTTTCTAGTGCTGTGGAGAATGCTGCAAAACTGGACTCCAAATTGGAGCCATACCGAGTCTCCACTTTGGGTAAATGGTCACGAAAGGTGCAAGCTTCATCTGGTGCTACCTCCCTTCAGTCTAGTAAGTTCAAGGCTTTCAATCAGACGGCAGATGTTCAGGTTCAAAGCGTTTTGGCTGATATGGATCGTTTAGTGAAGAGAACTAGAATCAATCGATCAAACTACGTCAAGGTTGGAATGGAAAAGAGCGAAGAAGACAAAGAGCGGGAAGCCATTCTTCAGTCCGACGATATCCAGGATAAGCTTCAGGATAACGATAACAGTATTTTTGATGACAGTGATTTTTACCAGATTCTTCTCCGAGAACTTGTCGATAAGCGAATGGCCGACAGCCAAATGAGTTCTGGTATGAAATGGACCGTATCAAAATCCAAGGTTAAAAAGAATGTCGACACTCGAGCTTCCAAGGGCCGAAAACTCAGATATCATGTTCAAGAGAAAATTCAAGGATTTGATGCCCCGCGAAACGTTTTCACTTGGACTGACGAACAAGCAGACGAGCTTTTCTCGTCGCTCCTGGGCCAAAAACTCCGAGTAGATGAGGAAGAACCTGAAGAGTCTGAGAGCGAGGCAGGAAGTGAGGTCGAAAATGATGGCCTTGCTATTTTCGGGTAATGCATTGTATATCATTAATAAATAAAAACCCATGACGTTATAATAAAAAAATGGAGCTAATCTGAGTCCGAGTAATCAATCAGAGGTGAAAGAGAAACACTAGAACTCTCGAACTTTCTTCTTTTAGGAGGTAGAGATGAAAAAGGATCAATCTCTGCTAGGACCAAATCCGTCAAAGACAAGTGAGATCGGCGGCCAAATTCGAGTTTGGAAACATGCAGGTCATCTTCTGGTAACTTCGGCACAATAGGAATTGCCAAAGAGCTCTTCGACTGAATAATTTCCTCTTCTTCTTTCCTTTTTTTGATTCGTTTTTTTTCTTCTCTGAAGATATGCCGTAGCCTTTGCGATGTACCAAAGGTGTCATTCCAATTAGCACTATTCGCTTTCAAGAGCCGTTCAATTTCCATGCTTTGAGAGTCAATTTTCATTTCTTTCTCCACCTTGTTCTCCAACTTGGAGAACGGATCACCCGAATGCTCTTTTTCAGAATCCACCATCTGATTTGGTGTCTGAGCAGCCTTTCTGGCTCCCCCCGCTACTTCATAGCAGGCATCTTGCGGATTCGTGCGAATAGTAATAGACCCACTACAAAAATGACACTTTATGGTCAAATCCCATACTGGTATAGATAGATATTCACCGGCCCTTGTTTTCTCCGCATTGTACCTATTGCCTTTACCAATACGCTTGTCACAACTCAAGCAGTAGAGATCAAACGGAGTCTCAAAGCGCACCACCTGTTTGCCAGTACTTTTTTTATTTTTAGAATTCAAAGAACTCTTTCCATCATAATCTGGAGGATAGTATTTGTTATAAGCTTGCATTTCCTAAAGTATGAAGCTCAGGTCCTGAATGTCATGGAATCAACAGCTGAGGCTGACATAAGCCGAGCCAAGTTTACGGTCGCTCAATCCAGCTCTCAGCTTCTTACAACATACAAAACCATTCAGTAGACCACAACAAACACAATGCCACCAAAAGCTGATTGGGAAAAGTACAAGCCTCCAGTGGATGATGACGTTGAAAAGCCTGAGAACATTGTTCCTTTGTCAGAGGGGGATATTCAGGTTCTGAAGACATATGTAAGTAGACTTGCCAAATTCGCCTTCCAATGGAATTGATTTGATGAAATTACTAACAATCACAGGGTGCAGCCCCTTATGGAGGAGCATTAAAGAAAATCGAACAAGACATAAAGGATCTTCAAACGAGAATTAATGAGAAGATTGGTGTCAAGGAATCAGACACAGGATTGGCGCCACCTAACTTATGGGACATTATGGCTGACAAGCAGACCATGTCACAAGAACAGCCTCTACAAGTAGCAAGATGCACGAAAATCATCCAATCCGACAATGATCCCGAAAAGTCTAAATATGTTATCAATGTGAAGCAGATTGCCAAGTTTGTCGTTAGTCTTGGTGAGCGAGTGTCTCCCACTGATATCGAAGAGGGAATGCGTGTCGGAGTTGAGCGAAACAAGTATCAGATCATGTTACCTCTTCCCCCCAGAATCGATCCATCAGTCACTATGATGACTGTCGAAGAAAAGCCCGATGTCACTTATGGTGATGTGGGTGGTTGCAAAGAACAGATTGAGAAGCTCAGAGAGGTTGTTGAGCTTCCCTTGTTGTCTCCTGAACGTTTCGTGAACCTTGGTATCGATCCCCCTAAAGGAATTTTGCTCTACGGACCTCCTGGTACTGGTAAGACGTTATGTGCTCGAGCAGTTGCCAATAGAACAGATGCCACCTTTATTCGTGTGATTGGTTCGGAACTTGTTCAGAAGTATGTGGGAGAAGGTGCCAGAATGGTTCGGGAATTGTTTGAAATGGCTAGAACCAAGAAGGCTTGTATCATCTTCTTTGATGAAGTCGATGCCATTGGAGGTGCCCGGTTCGATGATGGTGCTGGTGGTGATAACGAAGTTCAACGTACAATGTTGGAACTCATCACCCAGCTTGATGGTTTCGATCCTCGTGGCAATATCAAGGTGATGTTTGCTACCAATCGTCCTAATACATTGGATCCTGCATTGCTTCGACCCGGTCGAATTGACAGAAAAGTGGAATTCTCTCTGCCAGATTTGGAAGGCCGAGCTAATATCTTCCGAATTCATTCCAAGAGTATGTCTGTAGACAGAGATATCCGATGGGAACTCATTTCTCGATTGTGTCCCAATAGTACTGGTGCCGAGCTTCGATCTGTATGTACTGAGGCTGGCATGTTTGCTATTCGAGCTCGAAGAAAGGTCGCTACTGAGAAGGACTTCCTTGCTGCCGTCGACAAGGTCATCAAGGGCAACTTGAAGTTCAGCAGTACTTCACAGTATATGCAATATAACTAAGGTGTAATAGTCTGCACCAACGAAATCGGCTTTTTTTCTATACAGTTGAACAATGCTGATCGGTTCTTGCATGCATGCCTGAAACATAAGAATCGAATGCTAAGATATTATATTTTCATGAAAGTAGTATACAAAGATGTCTTAAACCAGACCAAGTCTTCAGGCTTCAGTTTCCACCATCTCACTGGTGGCTTCTCCCTCCTCAAAGGCTTCATTGCCATCTTCCACCATCTCCTCTTCTTCTCCTGCTTCCCACCAAGATACAAGTCCCATACCATCAGCCTGACAAGAGCCTAATATGCTATATGGAGGAGCCTGATTTGTACTTACTGATTCTCCGTTAGATTCCAATAAATTAGGATTTTGTTGTGGGTTGTGTTCAGTGAAGAATTCCTGCTCGACTCGGAATCGAATCTTCTCGTTGGTATCTATATAGAAATCATGTCCACCAGATTGCCAGACCCAAGCCTGTTCTTTAGCGACAAATATACATTCGTCAAACAACATGGATTTAGGAATATAAATATCATCAAAAAACTCCATCTTCACATGAAGACCCTCGGGGGTACAGGAAGAGACCCAGCCAACTAGGATCTCTCCAACAAAAGGTCGAAAAACAATTAATCTGAACGTGACTTTGACAAAGGCTGCACCATCTCCTGGTTTCATGAGCCCGTCTTCCATAGATAAAAGGTCATAGAAGCATATACATAGGCCTACGTTGTGAATGATCTTGTTGGAGTATTTCCGGTTGATGTCATCTTCCACAGCAACATTGACATTTTTAGAAAAAGTCGACGGCTCCAATCGTAGCATATCCGATACCTGGGTGAGGAGAAACATTTTTGGTTTTTAATCTCCTTACCGGTGGAGCTCGACAATACAAAAGATTCTCATCGATGTCGAAAAAAAAATCAGCAGTAAAAGGCGAGCCCGCCCAGCCTGCAAGACTCTGCACAGCCGTATTCGAGTTCCAAGTGCAGAATTAATTTTTTGATCATTTCTTATTTTCACTCTTGTTGTCTCCCAGGCCAATTGGTGTGGCCAGCCGGTTTCTCGGCAAGTCACCCGGGTAATCGGAAATTCAAATCCCCACAATATGATTGGCCGATTCTCCCCCAGAAAACTAGTTTTTAGTTGGTCTTACCATCTTTCCACACATCAACCAAGGCTAAACATTAGGCTGAATAACACATTCGCCATATACAAGACTTTTTGATTGGTGAACAAGTTGATAATCATGCTCAGTGCATTGAGAAGATCCAGTCTAGTAAGTTATTTGGTTTGCTGCAACGTAGTTTAACCTGCGAATATGCGAGTTTATAGCTTGGCTTTTGAATGTACTTACTGACATTGCAGAACAAATCCGGAGTGAGAAGCTTCCACTCTTCCAAGAGTGTCGCTAAGGTCTTTTCTCAGCAGGTGAGTAAATATATATGATGTTTAGAATCGCGAGAATTCTGGCTTCTGGATTTTGTTCCCGGCCAATCACGAAGCGAATAGACGTCTTTATAGTCGGTCTTGATGATCTATGCAAATATGGGCAGTATTAACATTGTAGCCCGCTCGAGCAAAGGAAGCTCCTTCTCATTTGACTTCTAAATATCCCGTCATTGACCATGAATATGATGCTATTGTGGTAGGCGCTGGTGGTGCAGGTCTCCGAGCTGCCTTTGGTCTGGCTGAAGCTGGATTCAACACTGCTTGTATCTCCAAGCTTTTTCCCACTCGATCTCACACTGTAGCTGCTCAGGGTGGTATCAACGCTGCTCTTGGAAACATGCATCCTGATGACTGGCATTGGCATATGTATGATACCGTTAAGGGTTCCGATTGGCTCGGTGACCAAGACGCTATTCATTACATGACCAAGGAGGCTCCTCAGTCTATCATTGAGTTGGAACACTTTGGTGTCCCCTTCTCTCGAACTGAAGAAGGTCGAATCTACCAGCGTGCTTTTGGTGGTCAGGCCAAAGATTATGGTAAGGGTGGTCAGGCTTATAGAACCTGTGCTGTTGCTGATCGAACTGGTCATGCTCTTCTGCATACTCTTTACGGACAGTCTCTTAGACACAACACTCAGTTTTTCATTGAGTACTTTGCTATGGACTTGTTGATGGAGAATGGTGAGTGTGTTGGTGTCATTGCCTACAACCAGGAAGACGGTACTTTGCATAGATTCCGAGCCCACAAGACTGTCTTGGCCACTGGTGGTTTCGGTAGAGCTTACTTCTCTTGTACCTCTGCCCACACCTGTACTGGTGATGGATTGGCTATGGTCACCCGTGCTGGTCTTCCTTTGCAGGATTTGGAGTTTGTTCAGTTCCATCCTACTGGTATTTACGGTTCTGGATGTTTGATCACTGAGGGATCCCGTGGTGAAGGTGGATACCTCTTGAACTCCAAGGGTGAGCGATTTATGGAGCGATATGCCCCTACTGCCAAGGATTTGGCTTCTCGAGATGTCGTTTCTCGATCTATGACCATGGAAATCCGAGAAGGTCGAGGTGTTGGTCCTCTTCATGACCACATCTACTTGCAGCTCTCCCACTTGCCTGCATCTGTATTGCGAGAACGATTGCCCGGTATTTCTGAAACCGCTGCTATTTTCGCTGGTGTTGATGTTACCAAGGAACCCATTCCAGTTATCCCCACCGTCCATTACAATATGGGTGGTATTCCTACCAAGTGGACTGGTGAAGTTCTTACTCTTGACGAAGAGGGTAACGATAAGGTTGTTCCTGGTTTGTTCGCTTGTGGTGAAGCCGCCTGTGTTTCCGTTCATGGTGCTAATAGATTGGGTGCCAACTCTTTGCTTGATTTGGTCGTCTTTGGCCGTGCTGTTGCTCACACCATTGCCGACCAGCTTGAGCCTGGTACTCCTCTCAAGGATGTTCCTGCTGATATCGGTCATGAATCCATTGCCAATCTTGACAAGGTTCGAACTGCCGAGGGTCCTAAGTCTACTGCTGAGATTCGAAATGCTATGCAGAAAACTATGCAGGCTGATGTCTCCGTTTTCCGAATGCAGGAATCTCTTGAGGCCGGTGTAAAGGGTATCACTGAGGTCGACCGAATGCTTCCTGACTTGGGTACTACTGATCGATCCATGATCTGGAACTCTGATCTCGTAGAGTCTTTGGAACTTCAGAACTTGTTGACCTGTGCTATGCAGACTGCATACTCTGCCGTGGCCCGAAAGGAATCTCGAGGTGCCCACGCTAGAGAAGATTATCCTGAACGAGATGATGTCAACTGGATGAAGCACACTCTGTCATGGCAGAACAAGCCCGGTGATGAGGTCGAACTCAAGTACCGAGCAGTCATTTCTGAAACTCTGGATCCTAATGACTGTAAGACTGTTCCTCCTGGTAAGCGTGTCTATTAAGCATTTCAAGTATATATTTCGGGTACAAGTGCCTATACCAAAGGATAGGTGGGTTGCAAATTAATACAGTAGTATAAATAATTGCAATGATCAGCTATAATTAGAATGAGAGGTGATACATAAAATATTATGATAGTGTTTCAACTCCAATAAGTCTTAGAAACTCGATAGTTTGCTGATTTCTCTGTAACTGAGGCTGTTGGTTTTTCAGTCGTGAATAATCTGGACTTTGTCGATCCAACTCTGGCAAGCTGACATGGAAATTCAAAGGCACAGCAAGCTTTGCTCTATCAACAATGTTCTCTTTCACCCACTTCAGATGCTTTAGAATTTCCTCTCTACCAGGTGGAGCAGAGGATTGCGATAACTCCGAAGCTCGTGTGATGGCCAGCCATAGCGGATCATAATACAAACAAGGCGGTTTTTTCGTTTCATCATTGTGGATTCTTTTGTTGGTATTTTCAGCTTTAACCTTGATCATTTCGAGGAATTTGCGTCGGGGCAATGGCTTGTCCAAGGCAAGAAATCGAGTGGAATCTGACAGTAAATTAACAGACTCCTGGACACCAAGATCATTGTAATCAAGGTCTTTCTTGAACACTTCTAATTTCTCTTTGGATTTATCAGAGCTTTTGTTGTTCGAACTGATCTTACGGTGTTCATTGTTCGGATCTCCAAGATTGATTTCTTCGGGATTCAAACTCTCAGTCTCAGTAGAATTATTATCAACCAACAGATCAATTTCTATTTCTTCCGGATTTTCACTTGTCTCATGAATGTCTAATTTGATTGGAGAGTCATCCATGCCAATATCAATTTCTTCTGGGTTTGCTTCGGGAGGTGTATGATGGACTTCGGCAGTGAAACGACAGTGTAGGTGTGCTGAGAGCCAATGAACCGGCTTCAATTCTTTCAACATTTCCATGGCTGGTTTACTTCCCAATCTTCCACTTTGAATATCGGATTTAAAAAATGGCTTGAGCTTCAGAAGCTGGGCTTCATTGCCATATTTTGTGATTCCACTTGGCCAATCATGCGACATCATGACATCTATAGGGGTGTTTTTAAGCAGTAAAAGCTTTTGAACATCGGTTTTCCGTATATGATAAGCAGATCGCATGCTAGAATTATCATATGGGGGTTTCTCGAAATGTTCCATATTGTAATGGTGAGGATCATATATTCCAGATATACCAGCCAGACGCAATTTCTGATCAATGCTGAGCACACCAGCATTGCCAACGTAATATATGTTAGGAGCCAGCCAACCTCCATATCGAAGTTCATAGAAATAGCTACTAGCCTCATGATTTCCCCCTACAACAACCGTCAATACAGGAGCCTTTTTCCTGCCATAGTAATATTCCTTGAAATCACCCATGGCCCTATACTTTGGTGGGCATGCCATGCAGTTGAGATCTTGCTCGGTTCTCATAGCCTGGTAGTCACCATTTATAAGTACCAGATCCACATTGTCATATCTTTCTTTTATCGATTCATAGATGGTGTCGATTTGCCCATGGCAACAACCAACCGCCGCGACATTGTAGATGGTCGTCATTGATTTGGAGACAATCTGAGTCTTGGGAACCACCCGTAACATTTATGAAGTTTAAATAAAGGCAACCATATGATCGAGATTTCCAAGACTAAGACAAAATGAAGTTTATTCTTCGGCTCGATAGTTACATAAATCTTGTACCTATCGATTTCAACGCAATATCGAAATTTCCAAATAATCCCGCTGTATTCGACTACATTTCCCCATTATTCAGAAAGGTTCACCTACGCTCATTAAATTATACAGTACGACTAATCTCGTAACAACAGCAACTTTCATCAATGTGCTGCTCTAGAAACATTCCTCGGTGGTTATTATATAAGGTGAACTGAAGAGATAAATTTGAGTATCCGACTATTCTACTATTTCAGGTCGTTTATAGCCAAGTTTAGAACTTGAAGACCTGTTCCTTGGTGAAACCCAAATCCTTGAGAGCACCGGTGAGTTCACCCTGGTCGGAAGGAGACTTCTTGTTGCCAGAAATAGCGTTCATCAAGCCAGGAGGACCACAGACGAACACTTCAACATTGTCAGCCTTAGCAGGGAACAAGTTCTTCTCAAGAAATTCCTTGGAGATGAAGCCAGTCTCACCTTTCCAGCTAGAGTCAGCCTTATCGACAAAGTAGTGGATCTTGAATTGATCGGGTTTCTTAGCAACCAAAGCATCAAGTTCCTTTTTCAACAAAATATCAGAGGGGGATTGAGAGGCATAGATAAGAGTAACCTTGGTCTTGTCTTCGGGTCGCTTAGCGATTTCATGGAGAACTTGGTACAAAGGAGTAATACCAGTACCACCACCGATCAAACCAATTTCCTTGTGCTTGTTGGGGGTGATCTTATACTTGAGGATGGGTCCCTTGAAAGCAAGAGTATCACCGGGTTTCAAGCTGTGAATGTGCTGGGACATGGCACCATCGGGGTAAGACTTGACAACCAACTCAAACTCGCCGGTTTCTTCGGGGTCACTGGTAGGAGTATAAGGACGAATGACATTCTTTCCATTGTCTTTCGTGAACTTGGTCAAAACACAAGAAGCGGTCTCCAATCCAAGAGTGTTTTCCTTGGGAAGATCAAAAATGATTGCCTTGGTCTATTTCCGGCTGGTTAGCAACGTTGCTCTATATCGGTGTGGGTACGATTTCTCCCGAGCCGTTATTTCTAATACTCACGTTGTGGGACAAATCCTTGGTTTCCTTGACCTTGAAGTCAACCCATTCGCCGTCCCCGGTCAAAGATCTCTTAGACTCGGACTTGACGTTGGATTGGGTACTGAAAGCGTAGAAGCCAATTGCTCCAACTATGGCTCCAGCAGTAGGGACAGCATAGCTGTTCGAGACTCTCTTGGTAGCTACTGTGTAGCTTCGGGCCTGAAAATGTGTTAAAATCGGTGAAGCTAAGGACAATTGATAATTCCAACAAATCCAATTGCTTAAACTTACCTGTCTAGCGACTTGTCGGCCAATTGGTGCTTTAGTAGTAAAATACTTAAACATATTGACGAAAGATAATGTGTTGTGTAGGAAGATAAATGATATTATCCAATAATCAAACAACATCCGGAGCTTGCGGTTCCCCACCCTTACCTTACCAATCAAGAAGTGTCGGAGACCCTCCGAAGCTTGCGTGATGCATAATTGACTAAGGTGTGATTTTTATAATTGCAATCAAAAGACATTATTCGAAGATTTCTATTCAGATATTTGAAAATGAGTCTTTCTAATTTATCTCATAGGGATCTTCTTGGTTTGGTGGCGAAGTTCATTCCTCCGTTGCTGCCGAGCTTTCATAAAGGTCAAGGTTCGTAGCAAGCTTTGATCATCGGAGTTGTGAAACTAACATTTCAGCGGGAAGAATAGCAGTGCTTGGAGGATGTTTGGACTATACTGGAGCACCATATTTCTCTGCAATTGCAGCTACTCTGCTTGGTGCTGACATGTCGCATATTATTTGTGAGAAGAATGCTGGAGCGGTGATCAAGACTTACTCTCCAAATCTCATGGTTCATCCTTACTTACATGATTCTTCTGCTACTAATGCCGACAAGGAAGCCTCATTGAAACAGGTATCGGCCTTATTGAATAGGATTCATGTTCTTGTGGTAGGGCCTGGACTGGGCCGTGATGAAGTACTGCTTGATTTAGCCAGAGATGTCATCTTGGAGGCCCGCAAACGGTCAATGCCTATTGTAATTGATGCGGATGGCCTGTTTCTGATACAGAATGATCTTGATATCATCAAAGGTTACAACAATGCTTTCTTGACCCCCAATGTGGTAGAGTTCCAGAGATTGTCGAAGGCTAATGGGGGAACTGATTCTGCTGAGAAGTTGGCCAGAAGTCTCGGAGTTACAATTGTTCAAAAAGGAGCAGATGATGTCATCTCCAATGGGAATGAGACTTTGAAAAATAGCATTCGAGGGGGGCTCAAGCGTGTCAGTGGTCAAGGTGACACTTTGAGTGGAACTTTGGCGACTTTCCTGGCTTGGAAACTGGCTTATCAGGATGGTCTGTGGAAGCATGATAATTCTCTGGGAAATGATCAATTGTCGCTATTAGCAGCCTACGGAGCATCATCAGTCACACGTACTGCTTCTTCTTTGGCTTTCAAAGCCAAAGGAAGGGCTACTCTGACTACCGATGTTAGTGATCATGTAGGCAGGGCATATGAAGAACTATTTGAGCATTGAGGAGGAATTAATTAAAACCTAAAGGTTTCTGAATTCATAGTTGAAATAAAAAGATCTCTGATATTTATAAAATTCCAACTCAACTCGAAAATGAATCAGAACAATCGTTTTGAGTTCTCAGGGCATGGTTCCGAAGACCCCTAGCCTGTTTTTGTGCAATGAGGCCCAGATTAAGCTTTCTATTTTACACCATCACCACTCTAAGAGAATGGACGCAGATATAAAAGAGCAGCTGACAAAGCTTACGAACCAAGTGCAAAAGAACTCGAAGGCTATTGCACAGACTGGTCAGCTAGTACTGGATCTCCAACTGCAAGATCAGCGTCGTGACATTGCGCAATTAAGCTTGAAGGACAGTGAATTGAAGCAAGATGCTGGTCTGGTCGGCAATATTGAAAGTAAAGCCAGTAAGAAGGAACACATTTCGGAATCTATTACTCAGGACGATATTGTAGAACTTGTCAATGAGCTACAAGGGCAGTTGGATATTTTGGATGAGAGATCAGTGAGACGAACTTCCAATGCCTTTGTTGCTGACGACAAGGATTTGATCGCACCTATTCCTGGCCGCGATGGACAATATCCTTCTGATGCGGAGAAGTTTCCAAAAAATCTTAGAGAATTCAAGGATTTGGATGATGTGACACTAGAATATTGGCTCAAGTGGTATGAATTGTTGCCTCCCGATGAAAATGAGCTTGCCCAGATATTCGGAAAGTTAGGCACCTCTATGGAGGAGCTCGGAGTGGAAAAGCCCAAATCCAAGGGCCTGACCCAAGAGGAAGCCGATGAAAGGTACGATACTCTTGCGAGGTTTATTGGACTGCGGAATCGACGGACACCAGGTGTGTGGTAAAGCTTCTCATATTTCTACTTCATTTTAACTAACGAATCATTTCCGAGTAGAGGAAGAGTGCAAAGGTCTGTCGTAAGGGGTTTTCTGCTTTCTGTCATGCTTTCTGCTGTGGATTTTTCCTCCTGTATGTTTTTCATCGGGGCTAGATCGAGACTTTGGTGCCTGTTTCTGCTCAACCATAGCATGCGACTCGCCAAGAGTTTCTCCAATTTTGTCCTCTTCTTCCTTGACCAGTTTCCACCATACAAATCGCAGTCGCAGGTACTTGTCAAGACTCCAAGTTTTCCACACCATTTTTCCATACCGTGACTCCTTGATTTTGGTCTCCTCGGACAGAAGCTCCTCTGCTATTCTCTCACGGAAAAACTTTAGTTTGTATGTAAATCTCCACAATTTATCTATGACATGAGAGCCATATGCATTGCAAGCTAGTGCCACTACTGATCCAGGTGTCGTTAATTGATTGAGCAATTTTCGTCGCCGAATAGTATCAGCAGCAGGCTCCAGACAAGACTCCACCAAATGAGAGTATATAGGGTGCTTAGCCATAGCCATTAATTTTTCATGCTCCATTTCTGTAAAAGCATCCATAAGTGAAGCTCTCACCGAAGGTGCTGCTTGAGCTAAGGTCTGAAGGAATGCTGATTTCTGTACCAAAGCAGGATTGCTATGCACTCGGCCATACTTGTAATCCGTCAATGTTTTATCGACTTCGAGTTCTGCCAAAGGATCCTTGTGAGCGTCGTTTGAAACTAGTTTGCTAATTAATTCCTCTGTTTTCAAATTATGTTTTGTTGCAGCATCGATGATGGATCGAACCAAATTACTCGGATATTTTCCCTCATTCTCTGTGACAAGCTGGTCAATAATTTTAGATGATTTTACGGGCTTGAGTTTTATCAAAATTGCACCAATAACGTAAGACCCGTAGTCTCTTCGGGCAAGTTTGGCCAATCTACCCTCCATGTAAGAACTGTAGAGTCTTTCTATAAGATCGACAGGTAATCCTGAGAAAATAATGGCTTCAAAAAAATGACTTCCAACGGCATCTGATAGAAGGTACTCTACAAAGCTTTCTTCTCCTTCGCCATTGTTGAAAATCAACCCTGGAAGTAAAAGGTCTTTGTTCTTCTTTCTCTTGCTTTCAGCTTCGCTTCGAATTGCCAATTGCATTAAAGGGCTAGCTATCTTGTTGATAGACAGTTCTCTAGCTTGTCTGCAATCGAGTTTGCCGGCCAACTCTTTGATGAGTTCTCCAGCTGATTGTCTGAAACTAGATGGTACTTGATATGATTTCCCAAAGAACTCTTCTCCGCCAGCGCTCACTGCAATAACCTTTCTAGCAAATTTACTTTTCTTGCTTCGCAAAGCTGATCTAATATTGTTCGATGGTATTTCGGCTCCAGTTAAAACTATCATGAGCATTCGCAAAACGTGGGATGCATATTGATGAACAGCAAACTCTAATATCCTTGGTTTCAATTCGCTGACTATGAAAAGAACCATGTTTTCTGCGCTCACATATTCTTCGTCACTGCCTTCTTCCACGCTAGGCCCCTCAAGGATTTCTCGCTCTGCCATTGGTGCAAGGCGTACCAGCAGTGTCTCGGCACAGTGCGAAGCGTATTTTTGACAAGAAAGATCCGAAAAATTACCATTGAAAGCTTTGAATATCTGCCGAGCTTGTGGTTCTGTTCCTGACAAGATAATCCTCTCCATTAGCTTAGAGCACACTTGGCTGGTTGCAAGCTTGAGCTCTTTGCCGCCCATTTCATCTGCAACACCTGAAATAAAGCCATCTCTTTCTTCAGCCGATCCAAATGAATCGGCATGTAAAAGGCTCTCGGCTTGCTTGAAATACTCTAGTTCCTCTCTATCGAGAATGCCGAAAAAGTGATTTGCTTCAGATTCTTCAGAATCAGTGTCCGGTTGTTCAAGATCATCAGGACCATTATATATCTTTATATCATCTACCTGATCAAAATCAACATCTTCAGCTTCTCCTTGGATGCCTTTTTTCACTCTTCTACCTCTTGCTTTGGGCATTTTTGCAGCTTGAAAATTGTATGTGGAAAAAAAAATGTAGCCGCACCTTGCTTAATAGTTGTTCGGGATGATCGAGATATGAGATAACCAACCCTAGAGGAGTAATCAACTAAGTGAAATGAAAAAATAAGGGAATGACTTCTAAATGATATGAATTGTATTGTTACAAAATAAGAATTCATAACAGAAATTAAAAAGTCAAAAAATAAAAACTACAGCACCTTCAGTTCCCATATGGTCACCCACTATAGTACTTAGTAAGGCTCTCAGATGCTTGAATAGGACTGATCGGACGGGAAGTCTTATTTTCATCTAGATATGGCCGTAGCTGAAAGTTATTTATCGACACCGTTCATACAGAGTCTTTTTAAACTCCTGAAAAATTCTGATTGATATCACGTGATCATTCGAGCATCCAACGCTAAATCCCACCGCATTCACCATAACACCGTCACCGTGTGGTTCTGTAGCATGGTATTCTACCTGACTACTTGGAAGCACAAGTCCCCCATCCGTGAGGATTGAAGGCACTAAAGAAACCCCAATTAAGTGGAACTCTTTGTTTCACTGTTTCGGATCCACACTAATCTCATTTTGAGGATAGCTTAGGGATCCTCATTATCTCCAAATTATTACTATATAAGTTCTCTTCTCTATCGTATCTTTATAAACCAATCTACATGTTATATACTTACATCTTCACATAATTCTCGTGAATCAAAGGGTTGAACGTGTGTACGTAAGTTATACTCCCAAGAGCTCAGTAGATCACTTGCAAAAGCTCAACCGGGTAGCAAGTATACCAATAGCCATAAGGCCCCAGCGATTTAGTATATATCGCAATTGTACATAAATATTCATAGTCTTCTCACCACCGCATAGACTTTAAATAAAGATTTCATTAGGTTAGGTGATCATTCAAGATCTCTTTGAAACGAGAACGTAGTTTGGTGTAACTTCTGTAAAAGTTGACAGTAAGGTGATCAAGATATGGTCACATGACTTGTCTTTTCAACGTTCCTAACATACTGGCTACGATCTTTTTTTGTTCAACTAAATCGGCAATAGTTTAGTGGCTAGAATTTCCGCCTGTCAAGTTCGCTTAGAACAGCACGCGGGGGACCGGGGTTCAATTCCCCGTTGCCGAGTTTTTTTTTATACATATTTTGAAGTTGCACAACCTAGAAATTTTTGAGCTAAACGCGATTATCCCATCCGGTATATTTTATTTTTAGAGGGTATGAAGTAGTAAGGGATACGGCTTTCTAGGAGGTATTGCCAAATACACTTGTGTATGTAACTATGGAATATGCCCGTTGGTAAAACAGTTTGGGCTAACACCGACTAATCTTATATTTCTAATGTTAAGGTTTTTGTTAGTACAAAGCAAATAAATAACTATGTAGATCCTACTACTATTCTGTGAGTTTTTCGGCAACTGGCATGTTTACTACTACTACTAAATTATGTATTAACATCTATGCACTACCTAATTATTACTATATTATGTGCTAGAAAAAGTTGTTTAGTGTCTCTCAAATAGGTGTACCTTAGAAAATCAAAAAAATAAAAGACAATTACGCCAACCGGCAAAATAGCCATAATCATCTCTTGCTAGAGTTTTCGCTGAGTGCTCAGACTAGCCTTGGTAGGTGTAATATACGATGGTTTATTCACTCGAATATATAACTGAGTAGTTTGGATCATCTAATTTATGAACTGAACTAGTTTTTATTTTTAGTCTATATACTAGTGAGAAGGCTCTGAATATTTATATACTGTTATGACATGGTATTATGAACGATTTATTAACGTCTCTGTTATGGCATGACATGTTATATATCGCTGGGACCTTATAGCTATTGGTATACTTGCTACCCAGTGACGGTGTTAAGGTGAATGCGGTGGGATATTTAGCGTGGGAGTGATTCAAAGATATACTAAAGCAAGGGAAAAACCAAAGTGTTAAAACTTGGGGGTATCTCAATCGTCGACGGACCACCTAAGGAGTTAAGTTATAAAGAAAGCTGGCAACTACTTGTAAACCTTTAGGGTTGTCCAAAAGTTTCGCGATTTCCAGAGTGGGAGAGAAGTTCCTGAGAATATAACGTCTGCTCCCTAATCCAGTACAAGAGAGCAGTTTGTGAAGAACAGTATCTTCACTTCCACACTGTTAGCGATGCCTGTCTGGGTGTGCGTTTCAACTTTTGTAATAGCTGCCAAAATCGTCGTGTCCTGAGCGGAGTTGAACGATGCGGCTGAGGGGTCCTCTCGGCCAGCTCGCCATGATAGGGTTCATGGAGTTCCGATGATTCGGACCGTATAGTCGCTTTTTAGTGTAGGATCTGTAGAAGTTGCCCTTGTCGTTCTTCTTGTAGGCCTCTTCTCATTGATCTTTTTGGCGCACCTGAATATTCTTGCGGATTTTGGCGATCGCTTTCAGTGTTGTCGGGTCGGGTGGTTTCGCTTTTTTTCAGCCTTACGTTTTATCTTATCTTATCTTTATTTATAGTCTATGCACTAGCGAGAAGACTTATAGTGCTCTCGACGTTTGAGGGCTAGGAGCTCTTTTTCAGTTTGTTTTTGTGAATGTTTTGCTTGTGCTTCACTGTGTTTGGCCAGTTGAGTCTCAGCATTGGCTTCATCTACCGAGCGTCGTAGTGTGGCAATGACGGGGGGTGTAAGCTCTGGCTTGTTCTTGTATAGTTCGTCGACAAAATTAATCATTGCTTTTGAGGCTCGCTTCTCTTCGGCGCGAATCGCGACCATCTCTTGTTGTAAGTCATAGAGCTCCTTATGGGCCCTTTGAGTGCCTGGTTCGTCGATTGTTGCTGTTGTTCAAGTGCATGATTTGTTGTTCTAAGCTCGTTAACCTGATCTTGCAGAGCTTGAAGCTTTTGTTTCGTTGCTTCGAGCTCTTGTGCTTGTGCACGATTCGTTTCGTTAGACTCCTTAGCCTGGTTTCGGAGTTGCTCCAGTTGATTGAGTATGTCATTCAAGGCATCGCTGGGGATACGAGGGTCAGTTGGCTTCAAGTAGGGTGCTGGATTTAGGCGTTCGGGCTCGGTAGGACTGGAGTAGTCGAGGTTATCGAGAGGGCTCGCGGTGCTTGTTTGCTCGTTGTGCTCATCTACGGAGTGAGCATCTGAGCCTATGTCGGACAAACGTGAAGATTGTCGTTGTCTTTTACGAGGTGAACTAGATCTAGCTTGAGAAATTGTTCTAGGTGCTTGTTGCGGGTCCTGTTGAGTTGAAACGGTGGAGATGGTTTTGTCTGCTGGCGCGTTGTCCTCTTCACGGTTCACGCGTCGAGAGCGCAGCACGCGCTGAACTTGAATTTCCTGTTGGTCAGGAGATTCCGGGTTATCAGTAATTTACCCATCACTGTCACTTGGATCCTCATAATGAGGGATCGTGGTTGTTGTGTCAAAATCGCCTATATCCGCGTTTTCCTCGGATGTCATGGTTTTTCCGCCTTACGTTTTGCTTATTAATGGCTTAGTCATTTGAAAGAAAGATTGACAAATTTGTTACAGAACTGTAATTGAGAACTGTCAACATAATCGGCAATAGTTTAGTGGCTAGAATTTCCGCCTGTCAAGTTCGCTTAGAACAGCACGCGGGGGACCGGGGTTCAATTCCCCGTTGCCGAGATCTTTTTTTTGATACTGGTGTTGTTGCCTGCTAAGCCCATGAGGATTGGGGTCATATCCCCATTTGTACCCGCTGAGCTAAAGAAAATTTAGATATACGTAGATTGAAAGCGTAACGTGTCTCAAACATTTGGTGCACTATTCTGAGTGATTTGTATCGCTGTGTCAGTTTGGATATTCACGATTCATTCAACTACCTTGGTTGACAACAGTAAGTTCAACTAGTTAATAGAGAATAACTACTTTTATAAGATGAAATCACTAAGACAGTAAACTGTGATCACTTTATCTGTTCTGGTAATTGTCTGTGGTCGGTTTCTTCTTTTCCAATTATTTTACCCCATTTTTCAAACTCTCATTTATTGAGCTTCATTTGTATGTAATAATTCTACTGTGAACGCTATATAACTTCCTTACAGTATTGACCTTGAATCTGAAACTTCAGCTATGAAACAGCCATAAAAGAGCCACGAGACAGTAGGACAGCAAAAGCCTCAAACTAGACTTCAATACCCGAATAACAGGAAACAATATAACCACAGGCATAGCCTTGGGAATGGCACATCGTGGGCAATCAACTTATAAGGCTGTAACTCGATACGACACCTTCAAAAAGTGGGAGGCGAAATGAGCTATTTTACATCAAGAAATATTTAAATGGTTGGTCAAATCGGATATAAGAAAAGCCGGCATATTTCTCGGTAAAAGCAAGGCACTGAAATGCAATCATCATGCTGAAAAAGAAGCTCTGCTACTAATAGAAATAGACCTTAGAGAGAAGCATCAACAGTGAGACCGAGCAACAAGTTTTCATGAGAGGCTACGAGGCTACCGCAAATAGGACTGATAACAGAAGAAGGAATATAGTTTTTTCTCACGGGCAATTTTCGAGTGACTTGGGGCACTCAGATATCACAATCAATACGTATCAACCAGACTAAATGATAAGTGCCGGCAAACCTTAAAGTATATGTAAAACTCTGGAGCACCGTCTACATACTCACGAAAGTGACGACAAAAAATACTTGCTCATTCAGCTCAAGCACTCGATACGCACAGCTTCTTTTTACTTTTATTCAACTAAACATACAAGGACTGTCCCTCAGAGAGATTTCAAATTAAACTGTAAACAACCACGCATGGACACAGTCCCTTCGTTCTACAATGAAAACACGCTCCTTGTTTTATTGACTTCCCTTTTCTTCGGATGAAGGGTAGTAACCTTGTCGTGAACGTCTGATCTTGTTACCATTCGGTCCGTTCCTCCGACGATTTCTAACGGATGTCTGCTCTTGTAAGAGTTTCTTGGCCTGTTCAAGGGTTAATAAATTTGCACGCTCTTCTTGTAAGTTTTGTTCTCTCACGCTCTGAATTACATCTTCGATAACCATGCCTGGAGTCGTAGGAACAACATCGGCAATACTTTGGTTTTTCAGGTTCAATAAAAACAAAGAACGCAATTGAACTTCGCTCATTGGTGTACAAAACATATCGTGTTGATTTCGCAAAATTTGAAATTCAAGCGTGTAATCTTGCAATGAACCCGCCTGTTTGATGCTGAGAAATCTCCTCTTGACTGCATTCTGTTTGGTTTTATCCAAAAAGTTCCTGACAAATTCTTTCTTGAAGTCTTCCCATGTCAACTGTTTGGATTTCGAGTTTCTTCTTTTCCAAGCGTTCATCCACATAAGAGCATTTCCTACAAGTCCTTTCCTGGCGACGTGAGCTATCTCGTTGATTGTCGCGGACTTATACTCATCGTTGAACGTCTCCATTTCTTCCAAAAAATTCAAGGCCTTATCAAAAGAGATCCCGTCAAACTTCGCATAGATAGGCCAATCAATAGCTTTCATCCCTGTTGAATTTTCTGCTGCTTTTGACAGTTCCCTTACTGTTTTTAAAGGGTTGTCATTTCTCTGCCGGCTAATAACGTCTTGAGTGTCCAGTGTCATCAATCCTTCAGCGTTTCCTCCAGTAACCTTTGTGGGGCATGTTGAAACGTTCTTCCGACTTTGCTCTACAAAAGTCTGCTTCTCTGGAACTTCCATTTTCTGCTGTGCGAGTTTCTTTTCTCGTAACAGCTTTTCTCTGTATATTGCTACTAGGTGTTCAACGTCAGCATTTGGTGCAATATCTTCTAACGGTTCATCCTTCATGGTCAAAATTATCCTACTGCTGGCCAGACTCTTTGATTTCTTCTCAGTAAGATTCTTCTCAGAAGCCGACTCGGGCTCATGATCCACGGTCACTATTTCAGAAGGTGACATTTGCGGCTCAACGGCGGCTACTGTTATTCCCTCTTCCTCGGCATACTCTTCCATATCCGAGACCTCTGTGAGTTGCGCATCCTCCTGTTCGGATTCGGGTTGCATTCTTTCGTTCTCTCTGGTTGTTGACCCGAGTCTCCTCTCAGAAGTGTTACTCGCTACTGGCTTTCAGGCATCAGCTCCTCAGAGTGCGACTAGTCTTTACGCCGAGGGCTCCGCTACCAAATATGAGGGTACTAAGTTTACTTAACCCGAATAGATAGAATAATTCTAAGCAATCGGCTAATCTTACAGATATAGCTGTAGACTATATTTGAACCGGATATTACTGACTTCTTGATAACCTTTATCGGTGGTTTTCTATATACTACTAACCAAGATGATTTATATAATAATCCTGACTGTTCACGTGTTCTTTAATTTGTTTGCTTGCTTACGAATTCTGATATTATGCATGTAGGGTTTTATGGGCTGGGTCTTCTTCATCCCTGGATTCATGTAACCTTACGATATTATTCGTATCCATCTCACGTAATTGGTGATCACGTGATACCGTGCTCTCAGGGTTAGAGGGATCATTCATCAGATCTCACATTCCAATGATTAATCATTTCTTAATTTGATTTAATTAGTATTCAATTACTATAATTAGTATATATAAAAAATAAACAATGAATAAAGGCCAACACTACATTAAATGTTTAATATCGGTAGTACAGGGGTTAGGAGAAACGCAAGGCATAAGGTTAAGCATGGTTCCAGCGTTATTTTAGACAGTGTGCTAGTAGTCCGCAAAGAATGCACATAAATTGGAAATACATCCACTAACCTTACTCGCGGGTAAATGCTCACAAAGCACCTTTTATGGCAAGAGAGTTATTCACAGGGAAATAACATTTGAAAGTTATTTGTTTGGAAAGATAGCCTCAGCCGGAGCTTTCCAAATAAGAGAGTGCTGCATTTTCTATGATACATTGGAGAGCGATTGATCGAGCCCTGGATTAGAATTGTTGAGAATAGTTATTTCTTGTAATAGCAGTACATTAGAATTGGACTTTTTTCTTCACACGGCGAAAAAAGAATTACCGAAGATCTTTGGTGATTACCATCATTCTATAGAAAAAAAAGCACTTGTTGAGGATCGATACAAAGTTAACTAGAAAGATACCCCGTATATGCAGGGTTCACTGTGGGATAACAAAGCCCTTTTTTGCTTGATAGTCAAGAGGTGCTGAAAAATCAACCCCTGCTCTTCTTGCTGACAGGTTAATGAACCTATTTATGACCTGAAATTCACATCAAATAAAGTTTAAAGTACGATCGCTTCTGAGTAGACAGCACTGAGAATTGACTGCGCGTCTCAAAAAAATGCCCTTAAGTGAAATACCATTTCAGTGTGGGTTAATACATCTGTAACCTGAAATTATATAAAGAGGATATCCCTAAAAAGCAACATGAATACCAATTCACTTGAAAACTCAGATAGAACATCGAAAATAAAGTGCGCTTCAGTTTTTCCCGCTATCATCTGTATTTTCTCATATGTACTTAAAAATTAAAAAAAAGAAAAATGGAATTAATTAAAGTAGAGGTTAGGGTTTACCAATTTATTTTTTAGATTTCGACACCAAGAGGGAACTAATCCAGCGAAGAACTTCACATAATAGGGGACACCTCCGCCTATAATGATCAATACGGATTTTTTGGTTTTCAAAACACGGTTTGTCAAAATTTATCAAAATGTTAGAATTATACTAAAACTTACAGAGTACCTGTAAAATTCGATCGCGAGCTATTGATTGGAAGAAGGGGATGTTGGAGCGTAAAAAGACTCCAAAACCCCCTATCATATCATTATTGAAAGACTAAATGAGAGAATAGGGAAGGGCAAATAGCTGGAGAAAACAGATTTGTCCATTTTTTTTTTTGAGTTTCAATGAGAGCAAAGAGGGAATTGCAGTAACAGATCATTTAGGCAGACAAAGAGAGCATTAAACATTATTTGCTTTGACAAAAGCTATAAATTTTTTTGGAAATAAAGCCAAAATTCTTTACTTCAATTTCTACAAAACTGATGCTACCACAAGTCAACCAATTTGATACAAGATTCCTCATCGGAGCCATCATAAGAATTAATTTAACTATCTGCATAAAAAAATTGCTTCAATCAAGCTTAACAAGCTAGTCAGTATGATCTGATTGTGTTCCTATCGGACAGAGGCCCAATCTGATTTTGCATCGCGTCAAATAAAAAACAACCAAAAAAACAACAACAAAAAACAGACCTCTTTTAGCTAGCATGACAACAACTGGTACTTACTTTGCACGAAGATGAGAAAAATTCATGCTACGGCCAAAATTTTTTCTAACGTTACCTTTTTTTCTCAAAAGATTACCGCCAGGTGATAGCTCATTGACTCAAGCGCCGAATATGAATAAACTCTCAAATTGAATGATGCGATACAAAATTAAACGATTATTGAATGATAAATTTATGACATAATCTGGACGTTCAAATCCGTGTTGTATTCATATACGCCATATTGCCTATTTGCTGATTTTGTTAGTGTGCAATAAAAAAGAGAATTAAGAACACAATCAATGATATTATCAAGAGTACTAAATAATTTTTGCATATTTGAGACAAGAATCATTTACTATATAGAGGTATCAATGGAGTTTTCTTAAGCGAGATTAAATTCTATTCTCATCGTGCTTTCTTGTGTATCCTGGTCAAGCACTATTCAAACTCGACATAGCAGGCCAGTAAGTCGCACGATGCTGGAACAGTGGTCAAGTGGACCTGATTTGATAAGTAAATATTGGATAAGCCAGTTTTGGAGATGGACTATTGCTGGATTCAAAGTCTATCAAAACAAGAACACGACAGGAAGATTAGCTTAGCCAGAATAATGCACGCCAACAGAACAGCTGGCAAGAAAAGATTCCTAAATTTGCGAAGAGTAATAAATGTAAAATTTAGATTTATCTAAATCAATGAAATGCTGTGAATAATAAGCCACTTTCACTACAAGCCGTTTTCAAGATGTGGGTTATCAAAAGTAACTACAGACAATACAGGGGACAAAATTGGCAAAATCTGAGCACTAAACCCTTTCATTAGGCAAATGCTCAAAAATAGTTCTACTTTGCCATTTATATTTCTTATGAGCGGAAATTTGGAGAAATTAGGTCGAAAAATGAAGTTATAGGCAACATAGTAGCGTCGTATACCATAGTTGATAGCGAGAGCTTGCAGCGATTACAGCAATAAAGAAAAAATCACAAACAACATTAATGTCATGTTCTGTGTGAAACTTATATTCCAGGCACCATGAATGACATGAAATAACTTCAAAGATATAATATTTTTCTGTCTTGCACAGGAGTGAAAGAACATAGTAAGTGACAACAGATTCATCAAAAATGACGGACAGAGCAAAGCATAAATTAGCAGCGAAAAAGAAAAAAAGGGTGAAGAGCATTTGATCAAGATTTCATTGAAAATGGTTCATAATAATGAGTTCACTATCGACAAACGCTTTATTGTCAAGTATAATTCCGTCCACAACCGGGGAAGAAATTCAAAAGATACGCCATTTATTTTTTCAACAGATTGAGATAGATCGACAATTTGGTGCCTTTCACCAACGAGCAACCAATTCTGGGGATGTTCTCTACTGGGAGTGAATGGAGAGAATTTAGGATTTATGTCACCAAGCAGTTCAACGGCTCTTGTTCGTTGAACCAGCCCTTCATGACTAGATTTGGAAGGTAAAGAGCAAAGTATTCTTACTTGCGTGATTGTTGGAGATTGAATGCCAATAATTGACGCCATCTATGTTAAACTTAGATATAACGATAGTTTACGATGATAGAGCGGGTTTCTACAAGGCAGTGTGTTGGCTTGTCAGTGCTGTGCCCTTGCAGTTGTGCCCACAGGGCCACCTACCATGTGCGGCTTGTTGACGACAAAACGAACCGGGCACCCTGCAGCAGACCGTTTCGAGCGGCAAACTAGCGAAGCTCTCAATAGCCCAGGAATTGACAAACTCAACAACAGATGAGATCTTAATCAGGAATAATGATGCAAACAATCCAATAAGGCTATGACACAATAGAACTGGCAATAAAAGATTTTGTACTATGGTCGATTGAATATGTAGTTACTTGACTGGTGTGAATTGCACTGAAGCGGTTTGAGGGACATGTTATAATTCGATATTAAAAAAGCGGGAAGCGGCATATCACTATTCGCTCTAGTCCCTGAGATAAGCGGGGATTGGGGAGCTAGTAAACTACTACTATCTACGGTGGAAAGAGGCTTTCCCAAGAAAGCTTGACTAAAGCCAATCATCAACTAGCTACTCCCAACACTGTCGCACCGTCGGAAATCGATGAGCAGCAAACCTAATTATCTGGCAAATCTTGCTTGCAGCCAGTTCGGTGTATGATGATATGCTATTACATAGCACGCACATTATTATTTTCTGGGTACAGGCACGGCACAAAGCGGCAAGCTCTTTTGTCCTAAAATGTCAATGCAATGTGGGGGAGGCTTAGACTAGACCTCTAAGGAAAAACGTTTTGAACCCTTGGTGGTAGAAGGAGACACGAAAGAGAAACGATCGATATTCAAACGAGCTAATATCTAAGCCCAACCAGACAAAAAAGTCCACCCAACAAGGCAGATGAACGAACTTTCCAAAAGACAGATTGATTGCCTTTGATGTCATGAAAACGAGAAATATATCATTCCTTGAGCAATAAGGCAAGAATGTATCATGACCCGCTTGTGCTTTTGCTTTAGTATCTGATGGGACTCTTATTGGCTCGAGTCCTGAAAGAGTAAAGATCCGCAAGTGAGAGGCACGATTTTAGTAAAAAAGGTAAATACATTTTAAGGCGTAATAAAGCCAGCAGCAAACATTCGCTTTTCCAGTTCTGTTTATCATGCATTGCATCTTGTGACTGCACGCCCGACACAGGCCGTGAGCCGATAGTCTGAGCAGATGGCCGACGCTATCTGGTAAAGAAGTAATCCACTCCACTTGGTTGGTGAGCTTCAGCTGAACCATTAAAGGGATCACGATGCACCTAAAACAACCGTTGATGTCAATGAATGCTAAAAGATGCAACTGGCATGGGTAGTACTTAGCCTGTGTGGTTCTCCTTCACAAACATCAAACCGCACTCATTACCGATAACATGTCATCCGCTTCAATAATTACGATTTACAAACTTGGATTATTTGATTATCATTTTGTCGAGGCTAAAACGGGTAAAGACTGTCACCTGCGTATGCCGCTGCCGTTGAAATCTTCGGCATCAAACATACTCTATATTCCTGAGTGCAAAACCTTAATTGCGGGATTAGGATAGATTTGCAGATAGTGAGAGGACATGTTGAAGTTCTCGGCATTAAAGGTATGTTATGTTCTTCAGCGCGAAACTTTAAGTGAAGGACCAGGACAGATTCGCAGATGGTAAAAAGATTCGTGATCATCAACCATCAAGGAATATGAACCTGAAATTTATAAAAGTGATCCATTATCACTGATATTTGACTTCCTCATCAAACAATTGACTACCTTTTCAGTAATCAGTCAGAACTTATTCTTTACAAACTTTGAATCATGCGAACTTCTTTCATAATCTCTGCCGCTTTGGCTGCTAGTCTTGTTAGCGCTGCTCCTCTAGAGAAGCGAAGCTCCAAGGGATACGTTTCTTTGGACGTAGTTCACAAGAAAAACGAAACTGCATTTGCTGAACGTTTGTCCAAGAGATCTACTCCGTCTACCCCTCTGAAAAATGAACTTTATTATTACCAGGTAACCTTCGAAGTCGGAACACCAGGCCAAACTCTCACTGCTTTAATCGACACCGGATCATCTGATCTGTGGGTTTATGGCAGCTCGACTGTTGGTACATCATCTAATGTCTACGACAGTGGCTCTTCTTCAACTTATATCTACGATAATTCTGAATTTTATATCGGCTATGTCATAGGATCAGCTTCAGGAGACTGGGCCACTGATACCATTACTCTTGGCGGCGCAACCTTGACGGGCCAGGATTTTGGCGTTCTTACTAGCGGCAACAATAGTGATGCTTCAGTATTCGGAATCGGTCTCGAGAACAATGAGTCTTCACAAGGGGATCCAAACCCTTTTCTGTACGCTAATGTTCCTCAGAGCTTGGTTGATCAAGGTTACACCAACAGAAATGTTTATTCATTGTTCTTGGATGATCTCGATGCTTCCTCAGGAAGCATTCTCTTCGGAGCTGTCGATTCGGATAAATACACCGGCGACCTCTATACTGTTCCCCTCAAGAATGATTACTCATTTGAGGTTGACGCTAGTGTGTCCTACGGAGGTGTCAGTGCTGGTTCTTTCCAGGCGGTATTGGACAGTGGTACCTCTTTCACTTATCTTCCTGATAACATTGTCGACGCTCTTGCCGCCAAATACGGTGCTACCTGGAATAGCGTCGCCGCAGGCTGGGTCCTTCCTTCTAAGCCTACTGAAGGCCTCGAGTTCAACTTTTCTGGTGCTACTATCAAGGTCTCAGCTGACGAGATCTGGGTCCCTTCCTCTGAAATTGGTCTAGACATTGGTGGATACTCTTTCCTAATTTTCCCTTCTGATCAAACTAAAGATGTTGTTCTTTTAGGCGACACCTTTTTGCGATCAGCCTACGTTGTTTATGACTTGGACAATTTGCAGGTCTCTCTTGCTCAGGCTTCCTACTCCGGCGGCTCTAACATTGAGGTCATCACCGGTAGTATTCCTGGCGCTAAGACTGCTCCTGGTATTTAAATGATAATGCTTATGATAAGTCCATCATTCTTGAATCTTTAACATCGGAGACTCTTAGAACTTTAGAATTTATAACTCAGAACAATACATACGCTTAAGCAGCTTTTTCTAAAACGGTAGTGATGATGAGACAAAAGCATATCGACAGGAGAGATTACAATTGCATAGCGTGATCTAGAAAAAGAACAACATTACTTTGTGTCATAAGAATGGATGTTATGCGACTTAGCGATCTGCATAGCCATAATCATGCAACGCTTTCTAGTATGGAGTAGCTGCACTAGAATGCTGAGTTTCCGCTGAACCGTAAAGAAGATTACTATACATTGAAATTTTAATAAATTCATTGAAATATAAAGGATACAACTGGCATGGCTAGTACTTTTCGCCTTGAGGTTATTTGAAAAGAAATGCCGAAGATATGGATAATTCTTCACAAATATTAAACCACACTTGTTACCGATAACATGTCATCCACTTCAATAATTACGATTTACATAGTTGGAATATTTGAAAATCATTTTTTGCATATTTTTGACTATCACTTTTACTGGGGGCTGAAATAGGCAATGATCGCCACATATGTGCCGTTGCCATTGAAATCTTCGGCATCAAACATATGTTATATCCCTCAGCCCAAAACCCTAAATGAAAGATTAGGATGGATTCGCAAATGACGAGAGGATATGTGATCACCAGGCATGTAGATAGCCGATCCTGAAAATCTATAAATGTGGTCCATTATCACTGATCTGAGTACCTCAAGCAATTGACTACCTCTTCTGATATCTAATAATCAGTCAGAACCTTTTCTTTACAAACTTTGAATCATGCGAACTTCTTTCATAATCTCTGCCGCTTTGGCTGCTAGTCTTGTTAGCGCTGCTCCTCTAGAGAAGCGAAGCTCCAAGGGATACGTTTCTTTGGACGTAGTTCACAAGAAAAACGAAACTGCATTTGCTGAACGTTTGTCTAAGAGATCTCTTTCTTCCACTCCTCTGAAAAATGAACTTTATTACTATCAGGTTACCTTAGAAGTCGGAACTCCAGGCCAATCTGTCGATGTTCTCCTTGACACCGGATCATCTGATCTGTGGGTTTATGGCAGCTCCACAACTGGTACATCCAATGTCTACAATAGTGGTTCTTCCTCAACTTATTCCTATAACAACTCTGACTTTTCCATCCAGTATGTCTCAGGCTCAGCTTCAGGAGACTGGGTTACTGATACAGTTACCCTTGGCAGTGCAAGCTTGACGAGCCAGACTTTTGGTGTTGTTACTAGCGGCGAAAGCAGCGATGCTTCAGTTTTCGGAATTGGTCTCGAGAATAATGAGTCTTCTCTTCAGGACTCAGACTCTGTAGAGTATATCAATGTTCCTCAAAATTTGGTTGATCAAGGTTACACCAGCAGAAATGTGTACTCATTGTTCTTGGATGATCTCGATGCTTCCTCGGGCAGCATTCTCTTCGGAGCTGTCGATTCGGATAAATACACCGGCGACCTCTATACTGTTCCCCTCAAGTCTGATAGTTCTTTCACTGTTGACGCTAGTGTATCCTACGGAGGTGTCAGTGCTGGTTCTTTCCAGGGTGTATTGGACAGTGGTACCTCGTTCACCTACCTTCCTAATGATGTCGTCGACACTCTTGCTGCCAAATACGGTGCTACCTGGAACAGTGACATTGCTGCCTGGACTCTCTCTTCCAAGCCTACTGAGAGCCTCGAGTATAACTTTTCTGGTGCTACTATCAAGGTCTCAGCTGACGAGATCTGGGTCCCTGCCTCTGAAATTGGCGAGAGCATTGATGGATACGTCTTCTTGATTTTCCCTTATGATCAAACTGAGGGTTATGTTCTTCTAGGCGACACCTTTTTGCGATCAGCCTACGTTGTTTATGACTTGGACAATTTGCAGGTCTCTCTTGCTCAGGCTTCCTACTCCGGCGGCTCTAACATTGAGGCGGTCACTGGCAGTATTCCTGGCGCTAAGACTGCTCCTGGTATTTAAATGATAATGCTTATGATAAGCCCATCATTCTTGAATCTTTAACATCGGAGACTCTTAGAACTTTAGAATTTATAACTCAGAACAATACACACGCTTAAGCAGCCTTTTTGAAACAGTAGTGATGATGCTGAGACAAAATCATATCGACAGAAGATATTACAATTGCATAGCGTGATCTAGAAAAAGAACAACATTACTTTGTGTGATAAGATTGGATAATATGAGAGTGCGATCTGCATACCTATAATCATGCAAGATGAGAAGTTGTTGACATATTGACTTCGCTACTAAATATCACTAAAAGTTCACAAAAACTGGTCATGGGGAATATGTAAATGTTCAAAGAAAGCACAATTATGGATCTATACTAAACCATTAAAAATTTGTTTTATCTGTGAGTTTCATTTTTAGTTATACGAGACTCATGGCGGTAAAACTATAAAGTATAATTTGAACTTAAATTGCAGTGGGAATCAAATTTCAAGATACATACTCCTGCAGCAGAAGCCCCATTTATCTAGAAGAGAGAGATTAAAGTAAGAATTTTCTATCGAAAATAACTTTGTCAATTTTTTCTTCGCGTTATATCTATTCCGGCATTCTTCACCGCGCTATTTTTTGCAATATATGCCAATAAATTCGTGCATGATTGAAGTTCTATTCAATGTATGATATATTTTTATACGATTCTCAAGATTTCGCTTTGTTCCTTTTTAGAGATACATAGTCTGAATAAATATTATATGTTATTTCAATATGGATGAGCATTTAGAAAAGAAATTGCTCTCGCTTTCATCTAGCCTAAAAATACAATCTAATCTGATCTTTATTATAATATTGATAATCAGCTAGAGTTACTTCTAATACTAAGAACTATGTTCTGAGCGCAAGTTGAGAATATAATACTTCTATTCACCATCTCCTGAATTGATTGATGAAATGACAAAATAACATGATATGGCTGAATGCAAAATAAATATAGTTGAGGCCTTAGTTTGCTACCTTTCTTCTTCGACACTGGTAAAACCGTTAGATAGTCCTTTTATCCTTATCGGCAGCTACAGAGTAATTTATTATTGCTTTACATAATTACAACAAATATGTGCTGTGTAGAATTATATTGACCCATGAAAAACTGTTAGCTAAGAAACCGAATAGTCGAGCCGAGTTATTTGAATATTTCTCATTTACGGGGATTATGACGTTTCATGAATGCTATACTACGCTACGAACTGCCAATACCCTCAAATATTTATATATTATACAAAACTATATGAAATGCGACTAAATATCTACTGAAAAATTACTGAGAAACAAATCTATATGATTTTAGATCCATGTAAATTGCCAGCCCTGAATTACTTATTATATCAACCTTTACAGTTGATGACCTCGATACGGGTGTGAAGATGAACCTGGAGAATGTTAAAGATAATAGAAGTAAGTGTAAGAGAGACTAACATAGGAAAGCTTGGGTACCAAAGCAAGCTAATAAATCATAGAGTATACATGTGATGCTAGGAGGAACCATGGAATACTGATACTATATCAAAAGATAATTTCTACTTTCTGCAGCTAGTTATCAATCAAAGAAGGAAGCAAAAAAAAAAACTCCAAACGACCCGTGAGATGTTTGTGGTATAAGGCGACTTTTACAAAATGTAGTACCATGATTCTATTCGAATGCCAAAACATACTCTCTAATATAATATAATCAGACTGCTCAAATGCAAGGTTTATCAGGATTTTTCAAATAAATTTCTCGAAGAATGTTCTTTTTAACCTTTCCTGTAGATGTTTTGGGTAGTTCATCTACAAAGAATATCTTCTTTGGTACCTGGTAGTGACCCATGTGCGATCGTAGGAACTCTACAAGTTCTGAAGTCTGGGGTGGTGGAGTTAAGTTGTTCTTCAAAGTGACAAATGCAATTGGAAGTTCGCCATAAACTTCATCCGGCGCACCGACGACCGCTGCCTCGCACACATTAGGATATTTGACAATTTCACTCTCGACAGAGACTGAAGAGATGTTTTCTCCTCCAGAGATTATAATATCCTTTTTTCTGTCAAGAACTTGGATAGCTCCATCGGCATGCCAAACTGCCAAATCTCCAGATCGAAAGAATTTGTTAAAAGCTTTGGAGGTTTCTTCTGTGTTTCGATGATATCCTTTGGTTACAGCATTGCCCTTGATTACAATTTCACCAATTACCTTTCCGTCCATAGGAACATCATTTCCACGCTCATCAACGACCCTCAACTCCTGAGAAGTCAGGAAAGAGTGTCCCTGTCGGGCTAGCTTGCTCGCGACCTCCTCACTGCTGAGAGAGGTCCATTCCTCCTGAAAGTATGCTCTAGTAAACGGACCATATGTTTCCGTCAAGCCGTACATGTGAACAGGATGCAAGTTATGGGCAAGCATGTCCTCAAACAGCTTAGAGCTTGGTGGGGAAGCAGCAACGATAACGCGAACCGCTTGATCCAGCTTGGTGGCCTTTGGGCTATTCAAGAGCATAGTATTGACAGTAGGAGCTGCGTTATAATGGGTGATCTTTTCATTTCTCAATAGATCCCAAATGTAATCAGGCTCAATCTTTCGAAGACAAAAGTGAGTTCCACGGGCAGCAGTGACAGCGTAGGGACAGGTCCAACCAGCAGCGTGAAACATTGGGAGGGTCCACAGGTATCTGCATCTATTTGCACCAAAAATGTCTTGAGAATTCATGCCAGATTCAATCACATTAGACAGAGCAGCAAGATAAACACCTCTGTGAGAATATTCGACAGCCTTTGGATTTCCTGTAGTTCCAGATGTGAAAAAAAGGCCGAGTAGGTCATCCTCACCATGCTCAGCATAAGTGAAGCTCTCGAGATCATTGCGCTTACCCCAATCTAAAGCCATTTGATACTGACATGTGGGGTCTTCTCCAGCAGCGTCTTTGTCGACAATCACAGCCCGTCTATTGGCATCGACCAAATGAGAAAACTCTTCATCTACAATGACAACATCCGCCTGGCCAAGGTCCAGCATGTACTCAATTTCTCGTTTCTTCAAACGGTAATTAAGACCCATGATAATACCTCCACTGGCAACGCCAGCAAACATGGTCTCCAAATGAGCAGGTGTATTGGGGCCAAGAATAGCCACCCGCTTCAACTGGTGTTTCTGGAAAAAATTGGCCAATGCAGCTACACGGCGCTCCATTTGTTGATAAGTAAAACTTTCAGTACGACCGTTTCGTGCTTTATGAACAATTGCTCGAGCATTTGGCTCGATAAGAGCAGCTCTTTGAAGAAAGTAGGTAGGGTTCAAATCATGATAATGAGTTGGCAGTTCTCTAGCAGTTTGCATCTCATGGCCGGAAAAATCAAGCGAGCTTTGAGCGCTTGAAGGTCCACGGCCAAGTGCAGAGAACGGTGGAGGTTTTGCTCGTGTAGGTGTGGTCGACAGGCTTCTTGTCGAAACATGCGACCAAACAGTAGTAAGTCTTCTTAATGCAGGGGAGAATGACATCTTACGTTCCTTGATGACAATAGGCTTTTCCATATTTGCGTGTCGAGCAGCTTTTATATCAGGAGACTAAAATCTGTCAACGGAGGTGGATCGGACCTCAATAGTAGCGAGTCCCCCGCTTATCGAACAAAAGCCCCTCCAAGATGACCGAAGGATATCCGTCCAAAGAGCACAAGTGAAACGACAAATCAGAAAGTTGGGAATAAGAAAAAGTCTTATCTAAGAGTCAATCTTCAAAGACAGCTCTAAAATTGAGTCTGGAGAGATTTTATATCATTTTTCCTTGAAAATTCTGCTGGCTGCTTATCCACCGACCGTGCTCCTTTGGCTTCTTACCCCACATTTCCATGATAAGTTTAGAGCGGGGAGACTAGCCACACGTGACTTGGGGTATAAAGTAACAGGGACCCCCAAACCACCCAATGAGGCAAGAAGTCATGGTTACATAAGCAGAAGCGCACTGGAGAACATAAGCAATTCTCCAGGAAACAACTCATCCGGGTAACAGTATTTTTCAGCATGAATGGCGTATATTACGGCCCACATATAACCATTTCTAGCGAAATCCTAAGAAGTAGACAACAGAAACCCGACAGAGTGGCGGGAGAACCTAAAACGGTGGCAAAAAAAAGAAGCCCTATAGTTAGTGATATTTTGCTCGCCGTTGGAAAAATCAAAATCGTAAATTTTGTAGTAGTTTATCTGAAAAAAATTAAGCATTTCATAATCATTGGCAAGTTCCTCATTTTACATCCAGCAGCCTCGTTACCTCGTCTTGTCCAAGATTTCAGTAGCCCTACGTTGCCCGGGAAGACCTAATCATCGGCCCAGTCACCTGTTTCAAAGAATGAAGGGTGGCTGGCTCGACTTGTCACAACAACACCCTATAATGGTCCCCATGCCAACTAGTAGTTCTTCTTCCTCCTACACACTCTACACATTTTTTCTTTTTGGTTACCCAGGACAGTAGTTATATCGACCGACATTCACCAGGAATTTGGACGTAACGATCTAGTCAACGATCCTCGTTTAAACATAACCTGACTTTTTGGAATCTGAGACGTTTGCTCATCTTTTCTTCACGGCTGCCGACGTCTTTACTTGTGAGCCTTGCTTTAGAGGTGGTTTTGACGGGTCTGGCAACACGTGCATTTACAAGAAGAAGCTTGAGCGAAACATTGATTATTTTGCCGAGCACGAGTTGGCTCTTTTTATCCTCTGAAGATTTTATTATTTGACCGATCTTTTGGAGGCTTTTTTTCGTTCAATTCCTCCCGCTGTTCTGTTGCATTCGCTTTGCTTTCTTGACTTCACTGAAATTTTTTATCGCGATACTTGAAGCTTGCAATACACAACAACTGTAAATCTTCTGAAATTATAGGAGAATTGTTATTGTGATTTCAGACTTGCTCTTCGAATCTTTTGCTGGGCGTATAAGATTGCTTGACGTTTTTGTTGGCTAGTTTTTTCGAGTTTGACGCGTCTTGTTTGCGACTTGTATTTATTCCAGCTATTCAGCTAGCATTTTCATCTTCATTTATCATCATCTCACCTGGTAACATCAAGTTGAGGCATCGACAGATTTTGTTCCTTGCCGTTTGAACAGCCGCTTGCTTACGAGTTCGTCTTTGAGAAGACGAGTCAAATATATCAGTTGCTAGCAGGCTTCTTTGGAACTCGGCTATTTTTTTGTTTGCACTCATCTAGCTACTTCGCTTTTTTGCATAACTCTGCATCCATCGCATATCCAGTTTTTTTGACAGCTTTTTCCTGCCTGCGAAGTTGATTTATTGTTTGGTTTCTGAAGACCCGACTGAAACATCCAGGATCATAATATCACATCTGCAAGATTGGGCTTGTGTTTATTGCAATTGTAAAGGTTTTCGAGGTATTTTTCATCTCCTGCCTTTGCCACTATCTGTCTCACACTACGAGCTTAAAACTTCTACATTCTTTTCAAGTCTATCGAATCGCCTCGTCTGGTCGATTAGGATCCGCTGTTTCTCCTCTCGGCGCTTCCCAACCACACTGTTGTACATTTAGCAACCAGCAGTAAGCATTTTGGTGTTCTTCGCCCTAGACTGAAAATTACACCCAGCCTTTGATTTTTGGCATAAAAATTTTTCTCTGCACCACCTTCTATTATTGAAATAGCAAGGCCCTTACCCTAACGAAGGATTTGCGGACATTCCCAATATTATCATGATTCTTTCTCCGACTTCTGGGCCACGAGACCCTATGAGCTCGTCTATCGACAATATCACGTCCACATTGGATAATGGTGGAAGCTCTCGTTTTTTGGGCGGCCCTTCTCAGCTTTTCTCTTCTGCTCAAGGCTTTTTCGGTGCTGGTCCCATGATTCCTCCTTCTTTGGACGATAATAAATCCGCTCTGGGCACCCCTGGTAGCCCAGTTTCTGTCAAGATCAACAACCTTCCACGAGATATTTCTGACCGTGAATTCAAGGCTCTTTTTACTTTTGCTCATGAGTTCATGTATGCAGAGCTACACAAGGCCGGAAATGACGTTTTTGGTTTTGCTTACTTCAAGTCATACGCTGCTGCAGCAGCAGCTCACACTGTTTTGGACATGAGAAGTGACATCTTTTTTGTCGGACCCATGAAGTGTGAAATTACTCGAGATAATATGCTACCTCCTGGAACCAATAGCAGCTCTGATAACGAGTCTGTTAATCATTCTCCTTCTTATGAATCATTGAGGAAAAAAGGCTCTAGGTTTGTATTTGCTGAACCCGCTGGCAGCTATGAAGGCTCTTCTGAACAGCAAAATACGGGAAAGAATGCTCAGTCTCCTCGTTCTTTGTTCCCAATCGGTTCTATAGATGGAGCGGTGACTGGCGATGACATGAGCCTGTATGCAAGTGCGTCTAGCAACGGCCAGTACAATAATTTGCCTCACCATCATCCTGCTGCATCTGGCAAGAGTCTCTTACTTGAATCTCGTGACGATGAAGAGTTCAATAATTTGGTCAAAGATCCTGTCAGATTTTTTGCCAGGGACTCCGGCTTCATGGGATTTCCTCCTACTTCTTCTTCCACCGCCAACGCCGTACCAGTTTCTTCTGGTACCGCAGCAGTTGCACCTGGATCTTCCTCCAAGCCCGGTAGTGGTTCAGCATCAGCTTCTTCTTCGCAAGTCATTGTAGGACCCCCAGGTCAAGCTCAGCAGAGTACATCTTCGAACTCACCTACCTCATCTGCATCTTCACGACCTACATTAGCATCAATTGCATCTCAAGGTTTGAGCACACAAGCATCATCTGCATCCGCATCATCAAATTCCAATACTTCATCGTCACCCCCTGTTCGATCGAACGTTGGAGGACCACAGCTTACACCTGCACCTCCACCAGCCCAAAATCAATGGGACAAGCGACGAACTGCCGCTGCAGTTGTTTCAGCCAATGGTAATGGCAATGGAAATAACAGTACTTCTAACCAGAATGCTCCTTCTAGGCAGTTCAGCCAGCTATCCATTAACACTGACAAGGCAAACGGACCTCCTTCTATGCCAGCTGTGAGCAACGGAAACGGAGACCCTAGCAAGGTGGTTGTACCATATTCTCCTACGAATAACAGCCAGGCTATTCAGATCATGCAGAACGGGGGAAGAGTATTGCCTCCTGCTAATCCGGCTGACCAAAACCCCCCTTGCAATACTCTATATGTTGGAAACTTACCACCTGACACTAGTGAAGACGAGCTCAAGGAGCTGTTTTCTTCTCGTAGAGGCTATAAGCGATTGTGTTTCCGAACTAAGGCCAATGGCCCCATGTGTTTTGTGGAGTTTGAAGATGTTCCATATGCAGCACGGGCCCTAGAAGAGCTCTACGGTTTTGGACTGTCAAACTCAGTCAAAGGAGGCATTCGATTGTCTTTTTCCAAGAATCCTTTGGGAGTTCGAGGAAATAGTGGTAATGGCAGCAACAACAACAACAACAACAACAACAATAACAATGGCAACGGTAATGGCCATAATAGCAACAGCAATAGCAACAGCAACAGCAGTAATAACAGCGGGAACACCTCCAACGGAACTAACAATGGTGCAGGAGGTTCATTGAACAACAATGGCGCCAGTAACCGATATAATCGATATCATGGTTCTGTTAATTATGCTGAAGCTGCTTCTCAGGGTTATATGAAATAAATAAGTAGTGGTTGATCGAGACTAGCTGTATTATCTTGATGAAATGGAAAAATACTGAAAATTTGTTTGATTTGAATTAATATTATTATTACACTTATTTGACTGGTACACGAGAAAATAATAAAGAGTTCGAATAAAAATACCTTTACAGACTGAAGCTGGTTAAATGGTGGAAGAGGGGTCCAAGAAAAATAACCAAACCAATCATCTCAGACTGTCATTAAAAAGGCGAGTTAAGGTGAATAAGAAACGGCATTATGTGTACTCATCGCACAAGGGCACATTTTGAAGAATTCCCGAGCTGATAAATTGGTGTAATTGTAGGAGAGCATGGAGAAGAGCGAGAGGTGAAGAGAACAAAACCATGGTTCTTCCTAGGTAGCGATTTAGAGGCTGTATAAAAGGGTATACACGCAAACCTGTCGAAAGAGGAAGAAAGCAGTTTTTGTTCGCTTACAAAGGACTGGAACGTTCGAATGATGAGGCATCATTGTGAGGAGCAGAGCCAATTACGGGCTGCTGAGATTCAGAATCGTACTCAGTGTCCTTTCTCTTAACGTGGAAGAATCCTCGCTTTTGAGCAGGAGTTGAACCAATTTCCTTTTCTGAACGGTTTCTTCGTAAAGAAGTTCCACTGAAGCCTCCAACGGCTGAAGAAGAGTAATAAGCATCATCACCCCCGTAGTTCTTCTTTCGGCCAGCACAGGCGCAACAAGACAAGAAAAAGCAGAGTATGTGCAAAAACACTACGGTCCAGGTGAAAGCAAACATCTTGACTCCGAGCTTAGCACTGTGACCGTCATCTTTGAAAGCGTTCTTGGCCTTGACGTAACAAGCAGTAATAAGACCAGAGGCAGCAGCAGAGAAAATAAATGCCAAAATGTCGCTAAGAGCAGACAATCCAGAACCGAGCCGAGATGGAATACCAACAAAGCTGAAGAGGAAGGCAAAGAAATCAAAGAAAATTGCAATCAAATAGAAAGCAAAGGCAAATCGACTCTCATAGTAATACGTCTTTCGGTGGTCAGCAAGGGCGGAGGGGACACCGGTAGAGGTGCCGAAGTTTCGTACTGGGTCGAAAGGATAGGCAGCAGTGCTCTTGGAACAATGGGAATTGTCACCACCAGAAACCTCGCAATGATTATACAAAGTCCATCGAGTAGTAGAGGGAGCACCAGAGATTCCAGAAGTATCAGCTTGAAACCAGTAGAATTTGTTGAGAGGACTTGCGTTCTGAGTTCCTGCCAAAAGGATGAAAAACAGCAACAGCAGAGATCTGCGGGGGGGCGGGTTAGAAAAAAGCTCAAACAGCAACACAGTCAGTGGGAGTAGGGGGAGGGGGAGAAGGCGGATAGGGAGGTCACAATCAAAAGTTCTACAAAGAACAAGGCCAGGAAATGACGACTAAAAGCAGTGATGACCCTTAGAAAACATAGTAATGAATGCCTAATCTAGTGTTCAAATGAAAACAGTCGACCGGCTTCGTGCCATTATTCGGTGATTGCTGTAAAAAGACCCATTTAGAGACCCTTAAAATGAGCCCACAAACCCACAGCAAAATACTCACCCAGCGTGGAAGACCACGGTTATTAAGGAGAAAAAGGGACGCGCGGAAGCCATTGCCAAGGACACGGTTGTCGTTATATTAAGATAGTCGAGGAGATGGATAATTCAAGCAACGAGACACAATTTAGGTGGTTGTTGATTCACTATTATACACAGGAAAAAGATGTCTGAAGTAAAAAGACAACTGAGGTGTACCAGGCAACTTATTGTGTGCAGGTAAACAAAGATATATTTGAAGGCTATTGCTTTTGCCGTGCTCCCCGGTTTGGGAAGGCGTTCACGTCTTTTGGGACAACAATAAACATTGCGTTCTACGAAATACGCTCAGTTGCCATGACAATCCACTGCCTCGCCTTGTTAAGTACTATTGTCAATGGAGCTTTCTCATCGCCTGCTCTCCCGAGGCTACTTAGCCTAAAGCGGATGAACGCTGTGGAATGTGATGCTCTCTTTGTTTGGATTATAAACATTAGCTATTTGTGAATGGGAAGAGGGATAAGTTTTTTTTTGAAGATGATTTCCATAGATTTTTTCTACAATTTTCCTTAGATAATTCTGAACAGGTTTTTGTCCTATGACGTTTTTTGATTTGAATATTTTTTTTTTGTTTTGGCTCCGTTTGACATCGCCTCACCCTCCACCTTTGCTAATTTACCTATGCTTGCTCTGGTCTTCGATTGTGTTATGAGTTCATTTCGATTGCTTGCCTTGCTTGGCTACAAAGTTTCGTAACATGATTGGCTTAACTGCTCAAAGCTAATATGGAGCAAAGTAACCCGCAAATGAACCTACATATGCATTGGTGGTCACTTGATTATAGGAGACTGTGAAGAATATTATCTGAAATAGTAGTAGCAAAAATATGGAATTTTCTGAAAAAGTGGATAGGAAGTGCTCCGCTAAGGGATTTTCCTGGGGACACCGCTATTGATGCTTATTTATTTTTTTAACTTGCCGCTTGCTGTGACAGTGGTAGACACAAGTAGAGGGTAAATTAGCCAAGCTGAGAGAGATCAAGATGTTCAAGTAGCTTTTTGGTGGAATTGCAGGGGAACGGAAGAACCTAAGCGGAAGGGGAGGGGAGGGGGTAAAAAATGGGAGCGAGGGTGGATGAGCACTTGAGTAAGACCGGGCGATGCTATGTAAAATCACACTGAAGATCTGATCTTTCCCGCTTCCCACCTTCCGCTTTGCGTTACCCGCGATAGGGGCTTAATATGTTGCTGTGGCAAATTCAGAACCGACTAGACGGGCCGCTCGGCGGCGATGATCCTGTGTGTCGCAGGAGTCAAATGACTGAGAGCTGCGAATTGCTTTTATCCATCCCAATAGGTTTGATGATTCCAATATTCAAAACAGATGAGCGGACGCACTGATTTAGGATTGAAGTTATATATAGTTTTCGAAGCTCATGCAAAATATAGCGTTCGTTTCGGCTTTGCTCGATCAGACCTTGCCTCGCAAATTTGTACAATGGTACAGTATGTGTTTCCAGAGAGGGAATCCAGGAGTGAAGCCCATGAATTTGAACAATAAAGCCACAATAGGCCATACCACGGGGCTGACAAACCCATGTATTATTCACAAGCAGATCTGATGTACTACTGGGCTCCTTAATTTATTAGTGACTAAACTAAGATTGCTCTTCCGGCCGTGGTACTTTGTTCTTCCATCTACGATTGCACTCGAGTTCCTTTTTTCTCTCGGCATGGCACTAATGTTCTGCATGCTGAACATTTCCCGAATTGGGATGCTTTGGTTACCAAAGTGAAACATGTATAGTGTTACTGTTTAAACGGAGCATCAGTGACAAGCTGAATAGAAGAAAGGGGGCAGATGAAGTGTAAACGATATTACGGGATTAGCTGTCAGAGTTTACTGTCCGTTGGGCAAGGACAACTCTGTCCTCGAGGGCAGCGCAACTGTCGACGGTCCTAATCAAGTCTACCGTCAAGGTGGGACTCACTTCGCGGTAGATTTTGATTAAGAAGGTGAAGATCCACTTGCTAGCCGCTACACATATGGGATAATTTTTTCCTAGTTGGCTTGCAGGCTGCATGCTGCCGGTGGGGGACTTCCCTCTCTACTATGTTCTCGGTCTCAGTGGCCTATTAGCTGCGGTGCAGCTGCTTCGCCAGCCAATTACATAAAGGTAAGCGGGAAGATTTCACATATTTTAACCACGGATCTGGAGACCGCTGTCACACCAAAAACTTCTTCTTGGTATCATCACATTAGCTTGAATCTTAATAAATTTGACAGCCGGTTATAATTCCGATGCGTAGTTCTATTATTCCACACATCTCGTCATGCGACTATTGTGTCAAACTCGGCAAAGTCCTACAACAATAGACAACCTCTCGTTGCATTCTGTGTGAGATCAAAAAGCAATGTTCTTACTTTTTATTTTTCGACACAATACGTCTCTACCCAGTTAAGGCTGTTAGTGTGCTGTGCATCTCCTTCCCAAAATTTTTACTTTGCCGATCCAAATTTTATTCACGGCAGGTCGTGACTCCTTCGGCTCGGAGACACTTCTCGTCGTGGACTAGGTTTCTTGACCAAACTTGTTGTCTACTTTACACCCTCCTTGTCGATGATGCGTACAACTGGTACTTGTCCTCAACCAATAGCGTGCGTTATTCCTTGTGCTTCGGGCAAAAACCGTTTCACCAGTTTTTTGAGATTAGGTGGCTGCGTTGGAATGGCCAGAGTTTTACCTTTTGCGGATAAGTGTCTCCTTAGCTGAAAATATTTTAGCAACCGCCTCAAGGGGCACACTCAGGAACCGCTCTATTACTGACTGGGCTACTCGCTGGGCAGAGAGATCTACAAAGCTGGTTTTTTTGGTGTGTGTTTTGTCTCTCACAAATAAAAAACCCCGAGTAGAGAACTAAACTATTCAATAGTGATACCTACCATTTTTTTTTGCCCCAATTTAATCGAAGCCCACGATGTGAGTGGATAAATTGTGACTCCAACAATACTCTCATTTTTTTCTTGAACGCGCTAACTATAAAATGAAGTCTACAGCACCCGCAAGATCAAGACTCTAGTGGCAAACTGTGTAGTTTTCTGGCTATGCAGTTGCGCACATTTTTTAGAGTTTGCGTGTACTGCATTCCTTTTAGTGTTTTGATTTTATTTTTTTAATGATTGTGGCTTTTAACAATCATGCTTTGTTTTTGTGATTTTTTTTCTCAGTTCGGCACTTCTATTTCAACAATAGAATATAGTTGTGGGCGTCATCTAAAAGTAAGGTTGTCCACCTGAGCAACTGGGCTATCTACTCTCTTAAACATCAGCACTCGGTGCTCAAAGCGGAATTGATTAGACTCAGCGGCTCTATTCATTCAATGTACACTCCTTTCTCTATTTACTTAAAGATTGTTTCATCTCCAGCCAACGTTGCTTCCGCTGATGAGTAAAAATCAATGGCCCCCGTGGCTAACTTGCAAGTAAGTAACTGAGGTTCGTAATCACTTTTTTCTATTTTTTTTGCTATAAGACTCCTTGTAACTGAAAAGTTCAATGCTTCTTCCAGTGTAATAGATTCGGGCTTGTAGATAGTTCTGGTCTCATGCTCATGTTAATGATGAACATTTTCCTGTTGGTACAGTATATTTTGTATAATAATCAACAATCTGCCTGGCAGCCCAATTTTATATAACGCTACATTTGAGATAACATATTAGCCAAAATATTATGTATTAGCTAGCGAGCGATACTCTAATAAGCCAATAAGATACCGTATGCTGTAAAATACAGCTAGTTGAGCTACGGAGTTGGAGATTATGGGCCATGAGACTTACAATTCTGAACTTTTTGAACAAACATAACCAATCATGGAAATTTGAAGCAAAATTTTAATGAGATTTGGGGCAAGTTTGTGTTTGTAGCGACCCTATCGAAAACGTACAGCTGTTGGCTTCGATATCAAAAACCACCTTCTTCACTCACGAATGCGGGGATCCAATTCAAGAAAAACTACTGTGAGGATTGGAGAAATTACTTGAAATGGTTCTTGATAATCTGAGGTTCAGCTTGTACAATGTGCACTGCCTATTGATTCATTGGCTCTCCGTAATTATCTGAACATGTTTGCAATACAGTAAAAGGCAGTGACGACATACATGACGAAGGTCGGCAGGACAACTGGAAAGAAAATTGTACCAAAAGTAATTACTGTTGTGAGGGGAATTCTAAACGGCCGTCTCTACCCGCATGATGCCGAAAAAACAAACAACAGACTAGACATAGTAAAAACCATTGTGTTCCAAGAATAGAAATATTCCATGCATAGAATGCAACATTTAATTACATTGTTTTTCATCGGGAAATGAATTTGATTGGCCAGATGTGTTACAGCCCACTTGAGCTAGATAAGTGAAAAAAGCAATGTACATTGTTCTAGGTTTTATTCTTTTATTAAATTACCCTAATCAACGATAATAAAAAGCAACTTCCTCACTTGTGCCGCTCAGAATCTGTCGTTGCCAAGCTTCTATGCTAGAAAAAAAGCACATTTAATTGTATGCCCAACCTAAATAATTATATAAAGCCATGGGCACATCTCTATTGTTATTCACCTGCTGCCAGATCTTTATTGCTATATAAGCCGCAATTACCTTGAGCCAAAAAGCGTGAAAAAGCTCATATTTATTGCTGTGTAGTGCATCTCAGCAAAAGGAACCCGCCTAATCTCATCCAGATATATATAGAGCCACCAAGCTGTGCTTAACATTTCAGCATCCATACCGCTACGTTGAAAGTCTCATTCATCCATTCGGCTGGAACAGTCTGCTTTATTCCTTAGCAATAGTTGTGCGAAAAGTGAAGGCAAATTATATTTGATTGATTCGAAAGCTGAACTCATTTGAATCCCTTATTATTCGCCCTTGAATTTTTTGGATTTGCTTCCGCCGACCAATCACCGCCACGTTGCTAATTGATAAGTATTGCTTACTTAACGGTCAGCAAGCTTCGTCGGATTGAAATTTATCAGAATCTATTAATTTGTGGTTCGCGAAGATTTCCAATTTTTGGCTATCTGCAACGCCATCCCGTGTGTCGTTTACATTGCCTGTTCTCTACCAAAGGAGATTGCGTATATTATTTATTTTTTGTGCCCACAGGTATTGTTCAAGCGCCCATTTTGATTGTATTCTTTGTTCCTGCCCTGATAGGCTATTATAATCACAACAAAAGGTCAACCAATCACAACAGAACGTTGTGAAACAATCGTTGGCTGATTCAACTAAAACATTTGATTGTTCTTAGCCGGAGTGCTTGCCCAAGAGAATTGGTTGGGTACAGTCACGCATTATTTTTTGGCAGACAGAAGAACTATTAGTGCGCAACTACTTTTGTCGAGTGATTTTTATTCACTAGTATTCTACACCAGGCCGTTTTTTTCTTCTCCGGACCTTGTTTTATCACAGACCGGTCGAATGTAAGTATCACAGTATTTTTCAGGTTGATCCACCTAAGACTTCTTTTCATGGTCAAACAAAACCACCAGAGACATGGGTTCTTCCAGGGCAACCGTAATCGCATGCGGTAAGGCGAGCATGTTATGGAATGACTATTCTTCAGAAGAACCTCATGACTACCTCGGTTTCGTGGCATAAAATAGTCAGATCTTAGGATGTTGCTGCGCGTAAACCCGTGTCTGAGAAAGTTGCTTTTTTAATGTGACTTCTCTTAACCTGGCAAATTGCTTTTTGTAATATGTCTTTTTGGTCGACCCGCATTATTTTGCTTTTCTAGGGCCACAACTCGAATGTTTCTTTTTTGCGAAATTGCTTTTGTCGGATTTTTTTTGCTTTGTTGCCTCTAGTCACCATCGAGCTGACCTCAAACGGGCTGTGGTCGAAAAAAGATAATTTGTTCGCTAGGTTGGTGAATGTGGCAGATGCTAGTCCAGCCGTGATTCAAGGGCGAGAGATATCTGATCGCTATGTGGACTTGTGCTGGGCACGACGAACTTACCGAGTGTTGACTGGTGGTGCATTAAAACTGTTACATTACAATTTACTAACTTTGCAGCAGAGGAAAGTCAAAAAGAAACAACAAAAAGTAAGGAGACGGCGTCCTATAATTGCAGGACAGAAAACAAATAGTCGGTCCTTTGCAAGACACACAATAGAGGTAAGCTGCCGTCGTCAACAACTTTCGCTGGACTTCGAGCAAAACTTTTGAGACGAAGTTCTTACCCAGTTGTTTACCTTCGGTTCTTCTTGGTTTAATCATAAGAGCCGACGTTTGATCAAGGCCGGCGTGAACTCTGAGTCAAATTTCAACACTATCAATTGTGTTACTCTTCGAAAAGCAACGAATAAGCTGCCAGTCAAGAAAGTTTAAGCAACTGGTAGCCCGAGACTCAGCGGAACAGAAAAATCGCCCCAAAACTCTGCTGTTTTCTGACTTTGCTATTTTCATCTCAAATTAATCGGCTCCTTCTGTTGTTGAAGGTCAACTTTGCAATTGGTGAAGATACCATCAACATAGTCTTGAGCAGGGTCATATATGCTGGATTGAGAGTGAGTATTAATCTAATCAACAGCAAAAGTTTTCGGCCGAAGACAGGGATGGGGACGCTTTTGGGCTGTCGCTGCTGAGCACTGCTCAAGCTGCCAATCAAAAACCATCTCAGCTCCCCCGCATCTTCTTGTTTTAGGACCTATGATATGCTCATGGTTCGATAGCGGAAATTGCTATCGAGTCCGTTGTGCGTTGTTTCCCGATCGCTGTTACCATGCACCTTGTTTGTTTTTTAGCGATCGCCTTTGACATAACCACCTCGGGATTGTTAAGATTACGCATCGTTCCAGGACAGCATGATCGGGAATTCTACAAACAATGAACTTTGAAGCAATTAGCCTCTTTAGTTTGCTGCCCCCGCGGTATGAATGCTTGTGGCTTCAAAATCCTTGGTGATAAATACTAACATTTTTTTGTCAGGTCGTATGTCAAAATACAATAACTCCGACTTAGTCAAACCGCCTAACTCGACTTCTCCGACCCAACAGACTTATACCAGAAATACAACAACACCAGTCCCGACAACAGCTCCTGCACATTGGCAACCACCTCCATCGTTGCCCACTTCATCTCCAGTTGCTCATTTTCATCCATCGGTCGCGCGTCTTCAGCAACAGCACTATCCTCAACCACCGACGGTAGCCGGCCAGTCTCACAGATCTGCTCCATTTTCTTACTCCTTCGTCAACAAGCCTGGCCAGCAACTCCACCCTCCTTCTCATAGAATGGACGGTTCGACTCTGCTTTTCAACCAGTTTGGTGGTGCACCTCCCCACCAGCTAGGATATCAGGATCCATTGACCCCTTCAACATCATCACCATTACTCTTCCAACCTAATATTCAAACCCCGACTCAACAATCCCAGCAGTACTTTCCGGAGCATTTGGTTCATGATTCCTATCCTACTGAAGATGATAATTTCCCTTCATTTTCCAAAGAATTCTTGCATGGTGATACTACCTCCACCGCATCGAGTGCAACTCACAGTACTGCGCAACAGGATCTAGCTGCGGTACCTGATTTGGCTCATTCCAGTTCAGCACCGTCTTCTGCCACTATGAGCACCTCGTCAAATTTCCTCTGGCCTTCTGTGATGACACCGTCACGGAAGTCGCCAATGTACACTACAATGCCTTTCAGCATGGGAGGCCCTGTCAATACAATGAGTCCCACCGCTGGTCCTGGTGAATCTCCAGTGCTAAATTTGTACACCAGTGACCATTCTCATACTTCTGCATCTACTTCAATGATGGTTTCGTCACCAAATGCTACGTCGACCATCGCCCCAAGTAGCATTGCTCAGCCTGCTACGTCCTACACCACTGACTCTAACATGGAGCCTTTAGTGACCCAAAGCGCTAGCGGTACTGGCAGTTATTACGAGCCGAGCCTTGTTACCTCAAACGTTTTTCCCAGTTCAAATTCAAGCGGGATTTCATATCAGCATTTCGTAGCTAGTGGGCATCAACGACCACCACAAGCACAAGCACAAGCACACCAGCCAGTCAAAAACATGGCAAACTCCAATTCCCAGCCTTCATCTCCTGGAAGTACTATTTCCTCTTCTTCGGCATCCTTGAAGAGGAGAAATGTTTACAAGGAGGGAGGTTCGAGAGTAGCAAGTGGTTCTGACAGCCAGTATAAAAAATTCCAGTGTCATATTTGTGGAAAATATTTCCGACGAGATCTTCCGAGGCATTTAAGAACTCATCAGGAAGTAGCTAGGTTTGTCTGTCCTTATCCTCAAGATACCTGTCCACACAAGCGAGGCCAATTCAATCGTCCGTATGATTTCAAGAAACATCTTCTACACGGACATTTTGTTTTTGATGAGCAGAAGACGGTGCGGTCATTCCGGGATTTGCACTCCAAGTTACCGTACATGGGAACCTGTATCTGTGGCATGCGATTTTCCGCTGATGATTGGCTCAACAACCATGTCCTTGGTGGAGATCAGTCTTGCCCTTTTCTGGTGAGAAGCATAGGAGACAATCTTCAAATGATGCCACGCAAAGAAGAATCCGGTGGAGCTGAATAAATGTCCCGTTGAAAAATCATTTTGGTATATAAATGGAACCCGGAAGTGGAATGTGTAATGTTTATCATATTTAATGTATATTAGTAGATATTTTGACCTCTAAGTTTGTTAATGCTTTGCTGATTTTCATGGCCGTACCTTCATGCTGGACAGGGGGCTATCGTCAATTGATGTGGTGTGAACGATAGCTGAGCTCTATCTCAAAGTAAATTACTGAACACTTGTGGCTGTAATTTCAGAGAATGCCATGACCAAAAGGCTCATTTTATTCAGGAAATCCAGCAAAATCAATAAGTGATTTCGAGAAGTAATCTCCAGGAGGTATTCAGTAAGCATCGCACCATCACCACTCATTCCGATAGACTCAACTACTTTATTTATGAGCAAATCTCTGTATCCTATGATCCAATAATTTAACGAAAACTAACAAAACATGCACTTTATGAAAATTTAGCCTTCCTTTCGACAACGAAATGCGCACGGGTAGGCTCTGCAACGATAATTAATATAGTGTATAATGCAATAAATGAGGTGGTCGTTCAATGCAATAGTATTCTCATGCTAGACTCCGGGCCATGTGCTCCTAAGCGTCACTGGCTCCTATTCTCAGTCTCTTATCCAACTCGTCATTAAAGATGACTCGACGTTTGTCGCCGGGTGAGTAGCTTTCATCACTCATGGTAGACTCGTCTTCTCCTGCTGTCAGCTCTAAAGGCTGCTGCGCTTCACCATTCTCCTGCGTCTGCGAATTCTCTGCAGTCTTTCTCTCACTTCCATTGAGCTCAAGTAACATATGCATAGCCCAGCCTTGGACATCAAAGTGAGGATTAGCTTCTAGCATCATAAGCAGATCTTGTAGAGCACTCTTGTAGCCTTGCTTGCGCAATTCCTCTTCAGAACTGCTTCCTGCTTGCCTTGCAAGTCGGAATAGTTTGGTCACTGAGTTTGCTGCATTTTTGAATTCCAGTAACAATTCTTCATCGTAGTTTGAGCCACTCATTCGGTGATTTTGGCGCTCGACGTTGAAATGATGAGAGTAAAATGTCCTGGTGGTGAAGAAAGAAATTTTTGGCTGGGGCATAATTTAAGACATTGATCCGCGATTTTGTGAGCAAGAAAGAAGAGCTGCTAGCAGTCAAGAAAAATCATGCAAAGAAAGCTTTTCTAACAAGCAACAGACTTAATGAAAACAAATATTAGAGAGAAAACTTTGCAGAAAAGATCATGTCTAAATGACTAGCATTATCAACTACATATCACGTGACCCATCATCGACCTTTTTTCGGGTGGTGTTGAAAAACTCATACTATCGGGTGGCTGGATCACGTGAATGGCTCTACTATAGCCGGCCTGATACCTTTGCAGCTCTGCGATAATCATTCTTAGATCATCCTCTTTTTGGATTCCTAATTTTTTCAATTTCTACTTATTTTCCATTCGTCAGACCTGGATCTGGTTATCTGACGTGGACACTGCTGACCGATAAGGCTACAGTATTCCTTCTGACACACCTTCTCCATTTTCTGAATACTCAGCCATTGTGACAAGGACAATGATAAAAGGTGCCAAAAAAGCCATTGTCCGGGTGCCTCACCGAATATACGGATCCAAGTCTATAGAAGACCGTGTGATCCTGGAGTGGACTAAAGATTTTGTCACAGCCGATGCAGCGCTTGATGTTACTCTCGATGAAACAAAGAAGTTCATCGGCAGCTGGCGGGATGTTCTGAATGACCAGAAGAGCATTGCTGCGACCTTCAAAGAATTATACACTGATATTCAGGAGGAAAACGCTTACAGAGAAACTCAACAGACCCCTCAAAGCTGTCTAGACTTTCTTGCCGGCTTTGAAAACCTTTGTTTGACCGTTAAAGATGATATTGAGCCGGAGCTAGCTGGACTTGAAACAAACGTCAAGACCAGAATCAAGGAAGTCAAAGAATGTATTGATGGAGTTCAGAAGGCATTGAAGAAGCGAGAACATAAGAAGGTTGATTTTGATAGAATCAGTAATATGGTGGAAAAACTGGCTCGCAAGCATGATCTTACTGAGAAGGAGGAACAGCAGCTTCAAAAGCACGAAGCTGAGCTCACTGCGGCTATGGACCTATTCCATAAACAAGACGAGAAAGTTAAGACTTATATTCCACGGGTCTTGAATACTATATCAGAGTTTCTCAATCCTTTTACTGCAAACATCTACCTCACGGAACTTACAATTGTCGGTAACTTCCGAAAGAAATTGCTATCCTTTGCCCAGGCACAAGGTCTTATAAGCTCGAGCAATGATCCATTTGATTACGGAGCAATTGCAGATGACTGGGAGAGCAGGTTCGTCAAAGTTCAGGCTCACGCTGAGCAGGGCATTGGCGTGATCAGAACTGGCAAAGCCGTGTCGAGACCTATGAATATGCCTTCAAAAACTACTAAGCAAAAGGCAGAAAATGCGTGGCTCAAATCAATTGATGCAACGGGAGATTTAGCACACCGAGCTATGGAGCGTTCAAAGCATATCACGCGTTCCAGTAACAAAGTATCATTCTCATCTCCAAGTCAAGGCATGTTCAGATCAGAAGCTGATATTCTCAACTCTCCCGTGGTGACATCGCCGGCGCTTGGTAACCACCAGAGGATTTTGTCATTTGAAAGTGCGAGATCTTTTGGTGGTAATTCACCATCTCTGGTTTCTTCTCAACTAGCTTCGCCTCAGCCAGGAAGCGATGATTTCGATTTCTCAGGAAAATCCCACAGTCGCATTCGGGCATTTTCCTCTTCTTCGGCTAGAGCTCTTTCCCCGGGAGGAAGCGAGTACACCATTCCTCCGAAGGGTCCTAACGATGAGTATGTGGAAGCCCAATACACTTTCCAAGGAGATCAGCCAGGAGACGTTAGCTTTCGAGCAGGTGATAAAATACGAGTTCTCGATCATGGGGATGAGGTGGACAAAAATTGGTGGTTCGGAGAGACCATTGATGGGCGATTTGGCCTGTTTCCCTCCAATTACATTGTGCAGACACCAACTCAAGGCACCGATTCACAGCACAGTCTATCATAAGAAATAAGGGTTAAGATATATATATACGGTATGATATGCTAGACTTCTTCACTAGCCTTTGCGATTTTCTTCTCCAGGTCACCAAAAATTCGATCTCGATATTGCTCGTAATTTTCGTCCTCACTCCAATTGTCATCTTGCTCCACATCCTGTGAAACATTTCCGTTATCTTGAATACCCAAATATTCCAGACCTTCTCGAAGGCTGCGAGAATCTTCATCCAGAGAACTAAAAGCATCTTCATCTTCAGGATAGTCGTTTCGGTAGAAATCCTCAGCTAGAGAGTTAGACATATAATAAAAACTATTGAAACATCCGGTTCACATTTAATACTCACCGTTAGAGTCTTCGTCATCAGACGCAGCAACATAATCAGAACCGTCATCATCTTGATCGAAAAACATGTCGTCGTCGGAATCCACAACGCTGAGATTAGAACAAATCAAACTCATCAATTCATGTATTAGAGGAGGATCTTCACTTACATCACACCGATATTGAGAGAATTCGATTCCCATTTCTGCGGGTTGAAAGGCTCCCGGTAATAAATATCATATACATAATCTTCGACTTCATGATCAGCTGTCAGTGGATCGCTGATTTCTCCCACGTCCAAATAGTTTTGAACCATTTCATTTATTTGATCTGGAACCTTTTCATCTCCTACAATACTAGGTGGTTCTTGTTCAGACCTCAATTTGGTGATATTTTGCACATTTGAGCTCGATGGTTCTCTCTTCCTTTTGGCTGAACGAGGGAAATGAAAAACCCGTTTTCGCTTCTCGCCGCTCTGAGCAGCAATATTATTGTCATCTTCACTAAGTTCAATGTCTATAGAGCCTTCGGGCTCTCGATCAAATGTTCCAGCTAACTTGAATACAAAGGAATCTGTTCTGGATCTCTTTTGACTCTTATCGGTGCTATCGAGAACTGCTTGTTAATAAACTATCTCTGAAACCTTCACTAATTTATACTGAATACCCACATAATCCTTTCAGAGGATCAGCTCCCCTTTTTCTTTTGATTCGCACCGCTTGCGGTGGCCGTTTGTCATTTTTGGCTTCAGACATCATGAGCTGATGGTTTAGTTCATCGACCAAAACAATAGCAGAGCAGCATTGTATTCGGCACGGGCACGGCTGAATACCCCATAGAGTACTCAATCGGCGAGCGATTATTAGCCAAAAAACATTCTTCTTCCGATTAATATCATAAGCTACGAGTATTCCTGGCTATTAGTAGATGACTCTGACTTCAGAGTATCTTTCTCGTCTTATTTATGGAGCGAAACATTATCTTGATCCGGGACTGGATCTTGTCGTTGTAACAGGCGGCTCTCGAGGACTCGGTAAAGCTATAACCAAAAAACTAGTAGGCAAGAAGATAGCTACTGTTGTTATTGACATTGAAATTCCTGGACCTGATCAGCGAATTCCGGGGGTTCTGGATTACTTGGAGTGTGATGTCGCTGATAGAGACGAGGTCATGGAGGTGGCCCAAGAGATCATTGCCAGGTTTGGTACGGTGACGGCTCTCATCAATAATGCTGCTACTGCTATCGGAAAAGGAAAATTCATCTCTGAATTGACTCCAGAAGAAGTGGAAAGAGGATTGTCTGTCAATTTGGCAGGCCAGTATTGGTTGGTTCAAGCATTCTTGCCAACCATGAGTGCTAGACACCGAGGTTACATCGTGTCGATTGGCTCAGTATTATCCTACGTGAGTCCTTCCAAGCTATCTCTATACTCTGCGACTAAGTCTGCGCTCGTGGCCTTCCATGAGTCTTTAAGCTATGAGGTCGGCCCTCCCTCACGCCCACACTCAGGAATACAAACCCTGTTGATAACCCCCGGTCACCTGAGAACCCAGATGTTCCAAGATGTTCAATCTCCTGCTATGGTATTTGCTCCGGTTCAGGAACCTGCACAGGCTGCTACGGTGATAGTCCATGCCATGATGACTGGCCAAGTAGGGGAACTCAGACTGCCTTTATACGGGAAATTCATTCCCGTCGTGAGAGCACTTCCATGGCAGTTTGTCGAAACCCTGAGATCTCTAGCAGGGATTGACGAGGCCCTGGATTTTACTGAAGATGCTAAGTCAGACTGGATGTCTACCAAATTACGATAGGCAACCGCCTCGCAAAACGAATACACACTACCGTTATATTAAACCTTACAAGAGCCTGTAAATAATGATTTTATTGAAAGGCTCTAGTTAAAATTGACCATACCTCCACACCGCGGTTCAACGACCTATTGCCCCTCTGCGGCTGACATGTTGGAAGATGTATTAGCACAAATGCGGTGAAAGTAGACAAGCCGATATATGCTACTGACCTTTCACAATTGAACTTAGCAACATGAGTGAACTCGAATTCGATGTGGGAGATAGAAAACTATATGGAAGGAGGTGGTCGGTTCCATCAGGCGTTCCTATAAGAGCCAAGATTTTATTTAATCATGGCTTGAACGACCATGCCAATCGATATAATCACTTTTTCCAGGATTTTGCAGACAAGGGCTATGAGGTCACATCCTATGACCAACGTGGTCAGGGACAGTCTGTGAAAAATTTCTGGCAAACCGGAGCCACTGATACGAACCGAGTAATGGCAGATCTCGATAAGATTATTGAATCTCTTCTCAAGGAAAACGAGTCTGGTGCTGATCTCATTCTCGCCGGTCACTCCAATGGAGGAGGTCTTACACTATACTATGCCAATGTCGGAACATACCGAAGTGAGTTTGTGGGATTTATCTGCATTCATCCTTGGGTAGGCGCTCTACACAAGAAGACACAGCCTGTGGCCTTTTTGGTGTGGTTGGTGTCGGTATTGGTCAAGGTTGTACCCTGGTTGAAGATTCCTTTGGCACTTAACCCTGAGGATATGTGCAACGACCCGTCATTTATTGAAGAAAACAAAAAGGATAAGTACATAATGAAGTGGGTCAGTATTGGTCAATTATATGGCTCATTCACTAGGGCGAATAGTGTCATTGATAAGCAGTTTGCTAGTCACTACGACCCTGCCAAACCTTTACTTGTTCTTGCTGGCAAAAACGATGAGATTGTTGATTACCAAAGTGTTCAGAAAGCGTTTGACGTCAGCCCTGCCAAGGATAAGGTGATTTTGATTAACGACGGTCAACATGAGGTCTTCCGAAACATTCCCGAGGAACGGGAGAAGTTTCGTGACGAGATTCTTGAATGGTTGGATGAACACACTGTTAAAGCAACTGCGCACAAATGAAAGCTTCACATAGCCAGTCAATTGGAATAATTTTATCAATAGTAATAATATGAGGGTTTATGTTATTACAAAATGTGCGAAATAGAGGGTGAGTAGCTCCGAGGGCTTTGAACCGAGGAAGAGAGAGAGAGAGAGGTGAGAGGGGGATAACGTCACGTGATGAGATGGCTGTGCGCAATTGCCTGTTTTGTACAACTTCTCCAAATTGGCTCAATTTCGACACTAACTGGTTGTCCACCGAGAATCCTATTCTTCTTTCAAACAACTCACTAGCATCACTGATTCAGGAGTTAAAAATTCACAGTCAATTGATACGTAATAGTACACGAGAAGCGAGGACGTTTGCAAGTAATGATTGAAGGAGAATTTTCCGTTGATGCCGGCCTGAAATTGGCCAGCAAAACCTGGGCCGTCGAGGAAGGTGTCACTCGAAAAGGTGTTGTTTTATTCCTTCATGACCTTGCCGAATACACTGGCGTTTATGATGAGTTTTTCAAGGATTTTGCCAAGAATGGCTTCGAGGTGGTTTCCTATGACCAGAGAGGATCAGGACTATCTGTCAAAGACGGTCGATATGCAGGCATAACCAACGAACATTTTGTATTTGATGACTTGAACCGGATCATTGTACAACTTTTCTCTCAGCTGTCAGAATCTAGTGACAAGCCTTACGATGGCAAGTTCTATCTTATGGGTCATGGTATGGGTGCCTCTATCATTTTAAATTATGGCGTCAAGGGAATCTACAGAGAAAGAGTCGATGGTTTCATTGCCGGTGGAACCTGGGTCGCTCTCGGAAATGACGTTTTCTCCGCATGGACTCTGAAGGTTCAATTGCCTTTGATGAGCAAGGTCAAGCCCAAATCCCAGTTCACACGAAAGCTCCGATGGGAAAGATTGACCAATGATGAGGAAATTGCCAATAAGTTGCGAAATGATGTCAAGATTAGACATACTTTCAGTGCTGGCCAGATTGACGGATGCCTTGATCGTGCTAGCCGATTGACCAACTCCGTATTTGTATCCAAGTTTATTGGTAGACCTGTTTTGCTTCTTCATGGTAGCGATGATGCTATTTTCCCTCTTTCGGGTGCGCAGCAGTTTTTCAATATGCTTCAGGTTGAAGACAAGAAGATGGTTGTTCTCAAGAACTTTCTTCACCAACCTTATAACCAGATCAAGGAGGAGAGAGATGAATACCGAACCGATATTATTGATTGGTTGAATGAGAAATGTATTGGTGAAAGCAAATATCTAGAGTTCACTCCTAAGGAGTCTGATTTCGAGGAGAGTACTAAGCAAGCTGGCGAAACTTCCGGCGCACCTGTGGCTGCTGTGGACCAGACCACCGAGGAAACTGCTAAGGAAAGCACATCTACTGAAGGCCAGGCTGAGCCTGCCAAAGAGGAGATTACTCAGGGAGAGTCTACTATTGAAGAGACTGCCAAGGAGGAGCCTACTACTGAAGAGTCTGCCACTGAAGAGGCTACTACTGAAGAGCCTGCCACTGAAGAGGCTACTACTGAAGAGCCTGCTACTGAAGAGGCTACTACTGAAGAGCCTGCTACTGAAGAGCCTACTACTGGAGAGGCTACTACTGAAGAGCCTGCCACTGAAGAGGCTACTACTGAAGAGCCTGCTACTGAAGAGCCTGCTACTGAAGAGGCTACTACTGAAGAGCCTGCTACTGAAGAGCCTACTACTGAAGAGGCTACTACTGAAGAGCCTGCCACTGAAGAGGCTACTACTGAAGAGCCTGCTACTGAAGAGCCTACTACTGAAGAGGCTACCACTGAAGAGCCTACTACTGAAGAGGCTACCACTGAAGAGCCTGTTTTAAAGGAGACTACGGAGACGGCTACTGAGGAGCCACTGACACAGGAAACTAAAGAGGAGCCCGTCTCTGAAGAGACAAAGGAAGAGTCCGTTTTTGAAAAAGCCGATGAGAAGCCTGCCGTTGAAGAGACAACGGAAAAGCCAGTCGTTGAAGAGGCTGAGGAAGAGCCATCTGTTGAGGAACCTGTCAAAGAGGAACATACCGACTCTACTGAGCCTGCTGGTGAGCCGACTATCGCTGGTGAGGCTGACACCCCCGCCGTAGCAGACAAGCAAGAATCAACTGAGAATGTCTCGGGCACCGAGACCACGCCAGAACCTGAGACTGCTGGCTCAACACCCACAGCCAAGCCTAATACCAACACGGCTAAAAAGAATAATAAAAAGAAGAATAATAAGAAGAAGGGAGGTAAGAAGAAATAAGCTTGTTGCTATAACGCGTCGTGACTAAAATTCTGACGTCATTTTTGGCCATGTCTTTACCCCACATTTTTTAATGTTTTAATATATGTAGCTTAGCTGATTTAATTCCCACCTAACATGATATTTGCCAACTAAGGGGTACCCTCCTCATCCAAATTCTGTACTTCGCGATAATGATCTTGCGGCTACCCCGCATTAAGGGTCTGCGGGACTACTAAAAACATGTGCAGCGATCTCTGTATTTATATGAACAATTTTAGCAGAAAACTGAAGGGAAATAAAATTAAAACAAGAATTGGCCGTGCTAAAATATGAAACTTGGCTATAAACGTAACGTTACTGTCAACGACAATGATTTGGTCGGAGGATCATTGACTTTAAAGCAGTCGTTGATTCCAAATGCATTGGTGACCATTCTCTTTTTTCTATGGGGCTTTGCATACGGTCTTCTGGATGTCTTGAATTCTCATTTCCAGACTGAACTTCATGTTAGTGCATCACAAGCTTCTGGCTTATCAGCAGCTTACTTTGGAGCCTACTTCATCGCTCCGCTTACATTTGCCGGTTACACTTTACAAAAATATGGTTTCAGAGTCACTTTCATGATGGGATTGAGCATATTAGCAGTAGGTTGCTTGATGTTCTGGCCAAGTGGTGTCTACGAGTCATTTGGTGGCTTTTGTGGTTCTATGTTTATTGTTGGCTGCGGACTCGGAACCCTCGAGACTGGAGCTGACAATTTTCTGTCAATTTGCGGTCCTCCAAGATACTCTGAAATTCGACTGAATTTGGCTCAGTCGTTTCAGGGAATCGGCTCTTTCGTCGCCCCACTACTAGCTAGCAGAGTCTTCTTTGCCAATACTGTCAACAACAAACAAGGACTCAAAAATGTCCAGTGGGTATACCTTGGAGTCGCAGGTTTTGTCCTCATTCTCATTGTATTCTTTTATTTTGCACCGATTGTTGAGGTCACAGATATGGACATGCATACCCAGGAAGCCATTCTCTCTGGAGAATCCGAAACTGCTGATGACTCGCTGGCGAGTAAGCCTTTCAAGCAACAATACAACCTGTTTATTGGAATCTGGAGCCAGTTCTGTTATATTGGAGCACAAGTTTCCGTTGCAAACTACTTCATCAACTTCTGCCAACAAGCAGGGTATACACCTGCTGAATCCTCCAACCTCCTTGCAGTCGCACAAGGTACTTTCGCAGCCTGCAGATTCATGACAGCTCTCGCTCTGATGCACAAAAAAGTCAAGCCAAGATATATTTTGATGTGCTTTCTTCTAACTTGTTTCGTGTTCTGTCTAGCTGCCACTCTTTCAAAAGGCAAAGCAAGCGTGGCTATGCTCATATTGGTGCTTTGCTTCGAGTCAGCATGTTTTGCAACGATATTCACACTTGCATTGAGAGGTCTTGGTAAGTATACCAAGCGAGGTGGATCATGTCTTGTTGCTTCTATTGTTGGAGGTGCTATTTTCCCTCCTATCACAGGCGCAGTTGCAACAAAGTCTGGAAATGATTTTCATAAGGCAATGGCTGTACCTACTGCAGCGTTTATTTCTGCTTGCGCCTTTCCTATATACTTGAATTTTTGGGGCCATGCACATGTTGACGCTCGTCGACAGACTGATCTAAATGTCACAGATCATGCAGCAGAGAAAGAAGCCCAGATTGAGCTCGAATCCAAAGCTAATTTCGATCACATTGAGTAACTGAATATTTAAATTTAAAAACGGACTTGAAAGGTCAAATTTCCAGATTAACTTTAGACGTTGGTAGCTGAAACTCAATAGGTTAACGCGGAGACCGATTTTAATAGTTAAATAGACTCTTGATTTTTGATTCGATATAAAAACAGAGCCTTTGAGGCTTTCAAGAAAAAAAATTAGAGCTTGCGCTTTTCGAAGCAAAGGATGCCCCATCCATCATGAAGATATCCTGAGTCTCTCGATCAAAGATGCAGACTTCCTAGTAAATCAAACAGGAGAGGCAAGACTCCTTATTTCCGCCAAAAATATTTCATGGCGTTTATGCATCGGAAATTATTTATGCAAAATATTCAGACTTTCTGGAACCTTGGCCAAATGTCATGGTGGAAATTGGATCTCAGTTCATCCTGAGAACAGCATTTGTGCCCTACTTGTTCACCTGTTGGACTAGATTAGATGTGCCTTCCTACATTTGCGTTTTACAATGCCACCGAAACCAACCAAAGCTGACAAAAAAAAACAAGTTCCAGAGACTGCAGATGACTATATGGAAGCAGCAGTAGAAGAAGAAGATCAGGGGGACCGATGGATCGGGTCGGATCTTGCCAAAGGGGTGCGATTCTATGAGAGAGCATTCGGCTTATACAACCAGGTGCTCAGCAGAACACCTAGCGAGGAACTCACCACGGATGCAAGATATAACATGTTGAGAATGCAGTTTTTTGTTTACACAAAGGTAGTTAAAACCGGTTATCTTCCAGAAATACAGGGTAAGATTGCCAATGGATCTGAGGGTAGTCAGGTGGTGGTGGATAAGATCACTGATCTGGTGGCTTTGAGTCGAGAGCTGATCTCAGCTATCAATGGGGAAAACGTCGATATAGATGTTTTATTCAATTATGCACAGATTCTTACGGAGGCCGGGGAGGAAGAGGATAGCGCTGAATTTTTGACAGAAGCCTGTCAGGTATTTGAAGCGATTCTTGCTCGTCAGATGCCACAGCTTGAAGCCATAATACAGTCGTACAATGCTGAAAGCGGCAATGGAAATGATGAAACATATGAAGAAGAAAATGAAATTTTAAATCAAGGTGAAGTTTCAAGGGAAGGTGACAAACGAGAAACGCCTAAGTACGCTAAACAATCAGAAGCAGTTGTTCCTGCAACCGTTCTAGAAACATTGGTGTCCTTGATAAACGCAATTACTAGCATCTACGAATTGGACCAGCCCATGAACATGGAATATGAAAGCGACGTAGTTGTTGACAAAATTCAATCCTTATTGTCGATGAATCTTCCCGATTCCTTGAAGCTTGAAGCATCGGTCATTGATGAATCACTGGTAGCCATTGCCAGACTACGAAGTGCTCAGCTGCTAGCCAAAGAGTCGGCTACAAGCGAGGTACTCGCACAATTACAAAGTATCTGGTCGGATCCTGCAATGGAATTAGCCACCAGTGCAAGTCGGTTCTTGGCGCAGTCGGACATTTTTCAGGACTTCGCCCACCAGACTAGCAGTGGAATAGAAGCTTGGCAGGGTCTGGGCCAGGCAGCCATATCAGTTGAGTCACCTTTACAGTCAGCAACCAACACCAACGGAGGGAAAATCACTACTCAAGATAAAATTCGGTTATGGATTCAGCGTGGCGATATTGAGTTTGCTCGGTCTCGGCTAGATTGCGAGGCTAGTGTTAAGCATCGGTCGGTTCTGGAGCGAAATGCCCAGACTTATTACCGCAATGCCAGCAATGTCCAGTCATTGGGTGCAGGGGTAGCCGAGCTCCATTTGGAAGCTTCCGTGAAAATGCAGCTGGTTGGCAATAATAACGTTGATATCCCAGCACACCTTTTGCCAGGGATTCAGGAAATGGGCTTGCTAAAATAAAACATCACCAGAATCCCAATTTTCAGTGATCGTGATAGATGCTCAATTGTGATGGTGGTGGTGGTGGTAATGATTACGATGATGATGACTATGATGGTGATTTGTGTGGGGTAAATAAATAAAAAGGTTTATCTCATCAGACTGCCTCTCCTGTTTAGGCTGGAAAACGATAGATGGTTGATGAAACTATGGCATGACTGTAGAAGTTAAACTATTAGAATACTGTCGATCTGCCAAATTACCTGCATCAGTTCATCGCATCCTTGCTATTGTCTTGAATTTATTCTTTGCAAATGGCCCTGGTCCTCCTGTTCTGATCACGCGACTTGGCTTGGTTATCAAAGATGACAGCGGGGCTTGGCACCAATTGGTAAGTTGCAGAGCAAAAGCCATCCTCTTGTAGTCTCAGACTGATTCCCATCCAAAAATATGGAAATCGATCATCCATCGTAAATAATGGTTCTCTTACTAAACGTAGCATTCAGTTTATCTCCTCATAAGCTTCCACAAGCTCCATCATATCTCTGCTCTTTCTTTCTTTACCCCCCTTGTCACGTGTAGTAGCTCCACCGCTCTCCCCCCGTCGAGCCTCGCTTGCCTGTCACCCCAAGTTTCATCACCAATAAACCTTCTCTCTTACCACCACATAGTCCCTTAGCACTTGCCACTTCTCAGCAACGAAGTATGGGATTATTTTCTTCTCGCTCTTCTCATAAAGCTTCGCGGAGACCCCCAGATGATGTCGTAGCGTCCTTGTCCGCGCCACCTGGTCGCAATGCCGCAGCCTCTTCTTCAGGACCCAATCTGGGGCTTGATAAGCTTGACAAGAACCAGCGCCAAGTTTATACGTGCATTTTGTTGGACCAGGCTGATCATTTAGGAGATGATGCAGATGACGGGAACATCGTGGGGAAAATGGAAGATGAAGGTTCTGGAGGTTCTGACTCGGAATCAGATACGGACTCTGATGATGACGATGACGACGACGACGAAGCCACAAAGGCACGCAAGAAAGCCAGACGAGAGGCAAAAAAAGATGCTTTGAAACAACAAGCCAACAAGTCGACAATTGGCTTCCCCCCAAAATATACTTCTTTGGCTCCTCTTGCTCCCAGATACAGAATCGTTCCTCGTGAAGAAGAAGGCCATGAGAAATTACCTGGCTATAAATCTCACATTTTTCGAGAAGGATTGCTGGAACGAAAGGTCGAACTCGATACTCCCTTCGAAGAGGCCAGCAATCGTAAATGGATTCATGTGCATGTTGAGCTTAACAATACAAAGCTCTCTATTTATTCTGTGTCGTCTCGAATTGGACGAAACTCCAAAAAGTACACTGACAATCTGACTGATAAGAGTTACAAAATTAAACAACTGATCAAGGTCTATTCTCTACAGTATGCTGATGTGGGTCTGGCTTCTGATTATGATAAAAAATCGAATTGCATTAGGATCCGAGCTGAGGGTGAGCAGTTTCTCTTGGCTGCTGCCACCGAGTTGGATTGCGTTGAATGGGCTCGTAATCTAATGATGGGCGCTGAAATCTCCCTTCCACTAGAGGAGAGAAAATTACCGAAACTCCGGTCGATCCCAAGAAGAAGACATGGCCGTAGACGAAGAGAAGAACTAGAGGAACAGAGAATGAGCAGAGATCTCATGCTCCGACCTTATTCGTCTCGGATGTCGGCAGTCTCGTTATCTTCGACCGTGAGTCGGCCACAATCCAGACCTCCTGCTAGACCAAGAGGCTCTTCTTCTGGGACTGAGACTGGTGTTTCTCATTTCAATAGAAATCACAGAAGCTCGGTCCATTTCCATACTCCTGCACATCCTAGAAGATCATCGACTCCTGGATTATCACACACAACTACTCATAGCAGTTCCACCTCGGGAATGCCTGGGCTTTCGGGATCATCTTATATGTTTGACGCAGACTGGAGTGAGGATGAAGACTTTACAGCTGCTAATCATAATAATGCAAGCAACAGAAGCACTGCACTGAGGGCTCCAAGAAGTAATGAAAGCGGGGCTGCACCAACCTCAGAAAGCTCTTCAGCAGTACTATCTCCATCTACCAGTGCAGTTTCAAGCGGACCAGATGACGATCATAATGATGACAATCAAAGCAGTGCAACATCGGCCTCGGTCGCTTCAGCTATTCCTAGCATTCAAGAGCCTGAGATGGATCATGACACTGAGAGCGATGACGAAGCTGATACTAATGTTCTCAGACCTGTCAATACTCAGGCCACGACTACTTCCATGACATTTACGTTTGGCTACAAATGGAATCCAGCCAAACTTCTTCCTACTCAAAGTGCATTGATCAAGTACGCTCGGAGATGTCTGGCCCAACTTCCCGAAGACACACCATGGTTGAACAAGAAAATAGTCAAAGATGGGGCCAAGTACATTGTGCATGAGCGAAAACTTGAAAAAATCAGTCAGACAGTGGCCAACTGAGTATCACCATTGGAAAGAGAAGATTAGTCCCGTGAGGCAGTTGTACCAGTAGTTTTCATGTCTTTTCCCCTCTTATCATTTTTTATTGTTATTATTCTCGCTTCAGTTCTACTTTTATTATTCTCCTCCTATTCAAGCGTATTTAGTATTATTCCATATACTCTACTGATATTTTCTAAAACTGTAGTTCCGACTGATTCCCGGAGCATCAGATGTGAATCCGCCCTGGGCGCCCAGCAATGATCTAGATTTCATCTACTCTGAACTCAATACTGCGCCAAGAATAAATGTCATTGGCGTGGTCAGAGAGCAGAGATTTGATATTGTGATATTATGAAGAAAAAAATTTAGGTGGTAAAATTCACTTCCTTTTATAGTGGGAATGGGCTTTTGCACAGCCGTGTTCCAACCTTTCGCGATCAGGGCTTGATTCGCGTGGGTGGGTAGGTGATTGAACCTCCAATTTACACATTCGATGTCTAAAAGAGGCGTGCTGATTCTTGTCGAAGGGCTGGATAGAGCCGGAAAGTCGACTCAATGCAATTTTCTTGTTGAAGGTTTGCAGCAAAAGTTCGGACCCACCGAGCTCTGGAAATTTCCTGATCGGGAGACCGTGATCGGCCAAATGATCAATCAGTATTTGACAAATAGCAAGAATGACTTGAGTGATGAGGCTATTCATCTCTTATTTTCTGCTAATCGGTGGGAATTGGCTGGCAAATTGACCAGTAAACTCCTCGCTGGAGTCAATGTCGTTCTAGATCGCTACTATTACTCTGGCATTGCATTCACAGCTGCGAAACAACAGCGAGGGATGACTTCGGATTGGTGTGCATCCCCTGATAAAGGGCTTCCGGCTCCTGATATTACTATTTTTCTTGATGTCTCTGAATCTGTTGCTGAATCAAGAGGTGGCTATGGTCAAGAAAGGTATGAGAAGGTTGAATTTCAACGAGCAGTACGGAAAATATTCTATGAGCTAGCAGAGCCAAACTGGTCGATCATTATTGCTGATGATTCTGTTGAGAAGGTCTCTCAGCAGATTTGGGCCGTTGTGACTAACTTCATGAATAGTTTCGATTCCAGCTCAGATATTTCCGTCTTTGAAGGTCATTGCAAAGCTTAGAGGTGAACCAATCTAGAGGGTGAAAGAGATTATTGAGTGATTTTGCTACGTTTTCAAGAGAGTCAAAGGAGAATCGGAGAATTACGCTTCAGAGTTGCTAGAGATTGATCATTGGAGAACGTCCTCTGCTGACAAGCCTGTACCAGTGATTGAACAAGGAAACTGTTGAAAAAATCGCATGTAAGTCTTATAACAGGCTTGCTTATTTTTAGTCGGCAAATATTTTGTACTACTACATTTGTTTGTTATGGTGGGAAATGATGTCAATCTGACCTATAGTGACCACATTCAACCACATCCACGAAATGCCTATCACCAGATCCAAGCATTGTGCTCAATAGACAGAGATCTCCCAGGTTTTGTTTATCCTTTATCTGTCCGTAACTATCATATAAATCATACACTAATGTCCTTTTATGTTTATGTTTCTATTCCAAGATATCACATGTTGGTACATGGCTCTGTGGAGTACCATATCTATCCAAAAAGGTAATATGACTAACCATCGAGATCTGACAGCTCTTGCAATCTCATCAGATCTTGCTGAATCCTTGATCGTCTTGCTCAAGTATATTAAATTTCGATACCAGACATATCCATTAGAAAGAGTTTAATTTAATTTCAGGATCAACAGTATCAGATTTGTACTTGCTATGAATCTGCAATTTGTGATATGAAGTCTTGGTACTCGATAGGGCCAGCGACTTATGACTGAAATGGCAAGATTGTTCTCGGAAAAAACTCTCTGAGACAATCGTTGAGACAATCGCATATTGGTAACTGCAGATGATCTAGACGAATAAGTTTTAGTCCCTGAATTGAAGCTGGCTTTGCAATTGCAAGCGTTGATCTACTGACGGCCATGAAATCCCACCTGTCACAGGCTAGGCTACATGAATAGATATATGGAACCACAGCAATGCTAAAATGATGACGGTCTTTAGTTTACCAAGCGAATCCGCTCAATAAGAGATAATTTTGGGATAGAAAAGAGCAACTCAAAGATTTGCTCTTTCAGATGGATCGGCCCGCAAAGTTCCCCTATGCATTACAGTAGTTTCTGCAACTAACTTGGCTGCGCAGAAACTTTAAACTCAATTGTAAAATGCGGAACTAACAGGACCTTCAGAACATTGTTGCTAAAGCGAGATGTATAGAAAACGAGCAAAAGCCAACATATATGAAAATAAGCAGTAAATTGGTAAATGAAGGCAGACTGGACATGGAAGCTTCAAGAGCAGTCGGGTTGGGTTGGGGCCAGCTTCACCAAATAATGGTGTTTATTCAATAATAATGATGTCTCACCAAGATCGTGACCATCAGCTAGGCACTAGTAACTGACCATAGAAAAAAAGAACAAAAGCAGAGTCAAAAAACCAAATCAAAGGACCAAACTTCCATTTCAAGATAAAGAATTAATTACAAAGTGTTTCACAGCCCGGAAATTGGTACTGTTGCCCTCTCCCTGAGCATCAAACTACCTGTGGCCTGACGATAAGAGGACCAAATCAAAACCTGAGGCTCTCAAGAGATTGAGCGATGCTTATATGTATGTATATAAAAAAGATAAAGAACCAAATCAAATGCATTCTGAGACAGCCACTGTCCCTGGACAGTTCTGAAATCATCGGAAAATGCTTCTTTTTTGGGACTGTCGGGCGAGCTTCTCTTCACGAAGCATCTCCAACTGCTCATCTATGCGACCAAGCTGAGCTTCACACTCCCTGATTTTGTCTCTGTTCCATTGTAAATGAGATGTCTTAAGATCAGAGTCTGTTATTATAAAACTCCTCTCAGAAAGAGGAAAACAGTTAGCTTAGGTCACAAATCTATAAAACGACATCAGGCTTCTCACAACCTTTCTGCTGGCTGTACCTTTCCCACAAAACACCACACTTCAGCTCATAGGTGGAACAAACACTCACCAGGCAAATGGTCGATTCTCACGGCTCTGTCACGCTCCCATCGCTCTATTTCATGCAATATATTATTCCTCTGATTTTTCAGATAGGTCTTGTCAGACATTCCAAACAACCCCATTATTACTGTCTTCGTTCAAAGTGGTGTAGCGTAGCAGTAGGCTACTTATAAGCTTAAGACTGAACAGGGGCACTTTATATGACAGGGGAGGCAAGGCGCTGATACAAAATAAACACACACTCACTACTTCACCCACAAGTCAAAAGCCTCAAAAGCCATCAACTGATCAACCCAGCGACCGAAATGATGGCAATTCATCATTTGAAAGTGGGAAATGCGCTTTTGGGGAAATAAATTAAATTGGCCTCAACTTCAAAATCAGTAGAAATTCAATTTTTTGACCCCCCTACATCCTTTTGTATGAGAGGGGTTCGTCCCACTCGGGCGTTGTGTCAGTTCCTCTACTGTTCCCCCCCCATCAATAAATTTAGTCCTATCTTATCGAAGTCAGGCTGGGCGAAACCAATCACTTTACTGGAAGTACTATCTACATAAAAATATATTGGCAAAAGAAGTAGTTTTAATCCGGTAGTTGGAGAGAAATACTAAAGTGCGTTTTTCCGAGTGAGATAATCAAACCGACTGAATGTGTAACCAATGAAAGGTAGATCTTCCCGGATATCACCCTGCGGGTTGGTCTGCTGTTGTAACTCTTGGTGGGCTTTAGCCATGGCCGGGTTCTCAGGAAGTTGCTCAAGATCTTCAATAGGGAAATATGATGTATCGGTGATAGAGCTCAATTTTGGTATAAAAGGAGCACTGAATTCTCGAATCGAGCTCCAATCTACTCCTCGGAAAAACGGATGGGCCTTGATCTCGTCAGCTCCAACTCTTCCCAATCGATGTTCAGCACTAGTCAACAAACGGCGAATCAAATCTTCAGATTCTGGCGACAAGTGAATGTCATCAGGAAACATCAGACTTTCTTGCCAGTTGAGGATTTTTCTGTAAGTCTCTTGCGGTGTTTCCGAGCAGAATGGAGGCCAGCCAACAAGACACTCGAACATGATGGCTCCGAGAGACCACCAATCACACTCTTGGCCATAACCTTGATGAACAAAAATTTCCGGAGCAATATAGTCGGGAGTTCCAACCGTCGAATAAGCCATAACACGCCTACTCTTTCTCCACGTAGATATCTGTTGCCGGTTGGATATCGTCAAATGAATGGCTTCCACATTTACACTGTTTCTAGCACCAGCACCTGGAGCCAAGCTAGTAAGATTAGAGCTTGTACCATTTGCACTCTTGCTATCCTGAGGACCATCAAGAAGTTTTCTATAATATGCAGAATCATGGGTCTTGTGGAAACCGGTAGACAAGCCGAAATCAGATAATTTGATGTGACCAGTTTTATCGATCAAAATATTATCGGGTTTGATGTCTCGATGAATAAATCCTAATTTGTGAATTGCTTCAATTGCAAGAACGCATTCCGCAATATAAAACCGCGTTATATCCTCTGAAAATACGTCGTATTTGATGAGCATTGTCATAAGATCTCCACCAGGTAAAAATTCCATGATAAGATACAAATACTGAGCATCTTGGAATGAATAGTAGAGTGAAACAACCCATGGGGAATCTGACCCGGCCAAAACATCTCGTTCAGCCTTGACGTGAGCCAATTGATCCTTAGCATACATTTCGGATTTTAACAGAGTTTTCATAGCATAAATTTTTCCTGTATCCTTTTTCTGGACCAACCGAACTTCTCCAAATGCACCTTTGCCTATAACTTTGACAGTTTTGAAATCATCTAACGAAAGCTTGGTTCTCCTCAGACGCAGAAAGTTCGATTCTTTTTTACCAAGAGATGTCAAAGTTCTTGTTTTTCGTTCTTCACTGCCTCGCTCATTAAGCAGTTTGTTTTCCGTCTCGACTCGTCTCTGGGACCGCTCCTTGGCATGATTCACATTGGTGTTGAAAAAATGCTCAATACGCAATTTGACAGCAGCAGCTTTTTCTTGAGTTGCTCGAGGAAGCTTCTCGGGGTGACGCTCAAACACCACATAATCTGGATCCAACTGAGCTTGTTTTTGTTGCTGTTGGAATGTAGGTTGCTGCTGCTGATAAGCTACAGTAGGTTGCTGGAAATGAGACTGCTGTTCTGGAGAAGAATAAGCCGATACTACTTGAGGCTGGGCCTGAGCTTGAGCTTGAGCATGATATTGCTGGTACATTTGTTGCTGCTGCTGGTCCGGTTGTTGGCCATAGAATTGCTGGGTCTGCGCAGCATACCCCGCGTTTCGCTGAGCTAGCAAAGAAGTCTGGCTTGGACTAGGCATTTGAAGATACGGAGACTGGAATTGTGGCTGTTGAGGAGAAGTGGTGAAACCAGTATTGTTAGAGGAGTTTGAAACCAAAGAATGAGCCGACGCCGGGCCGGTAGGCTGCTTGTAGAAACGATTATATTCAAGAGCAGCCGCCTGTTGCTGATCTTGTTTTTGTTGCTGTTGCTGTTGAGGTTGCTGTTGAGGTTGAGAGTAGCCATTATAGCCAGTGCCAGGGGCTTGAGAGTTGTACATGGCGAAGCAACCTAGAAAGCCTCTCGAAGACAGCTAGAGTGAAACCTGAAGAAGAAAGGCAAAGCTATCAGGGCAGCGGGAGGAAAGTGGAAGTCAAGGTGTGATTGATATAATTACTAGAGACTACTTCACTTTCTTGCCTTCAAAACCTCTAATTTTTATGAGCGGTTATACCAAGGATGGAGGCCAGTTGAGTGTTCCAGAAATCGATGGTGGTGTCAAAAAGTCAACCTGGCTGCGGTAGGGGGGTGAGGATCCAAGTGTTGGAATGGGTGGGTGCTGGCAAGGACTGGCTGGTTGATTGGGAGCGAGGGTGTGGGTGTGGCTGCAAAATGGTGTGGAAGGGAAGAAGAAGGAATGGGTGTAGGAATGGGAGAGGGAGAGGGAGCGGAAGAGAAAGGCAGGGAGAGGAGAGAACGGAAACAAAAATGAAAATGACAGCAAAGGAGAAAAAAGCGAAGCAGGACTGGCGCTAGGATCGGGAAAAACCGCTCAATATATGAACAAGATTGACTTAAGTAATTACTGCAGACTCGCCATTGATACTACACAGTGACACTAGCCAGTCTTCTCCCCTTTTGACGGGGATTTCTCCACTAGATATCCCTCCCTTGCACAGCACCACCCGACTTGGGTGGGAGCTAGCCGAAGCCAAAACCCAATGCTCAAGTTTCAGCTGGGCCCTATCGGAGCCAGAAGGGGCCAATTCGGCCCATAGTTATCTAAGCCCATTTTAGTGAAAAGTCAGGGGTATTCAGTTCCGGTACTGAAAACAAGGGGAGGTGATATTGCGGGCAATTGCAAATATCACATGATAGATAGCTTAAAATATTAGCCTTTGCACTTATATTTCTTTTTCTTGTCGATTTTTAATCTTCGTTTCTGTTTTTTCTCACTCCTTCCTTGCATTGGCTTGGTCCTGCTCCTGCCAGTTGTTGGAGTAAGGGCCGTTCGAAAACCCCGACCTTACATGATTTCGACTGGTGAGGGGTCATAGCAGATTGACAGCGAACAATGATTCGAGCAAGGTGGTTTCCGAATATCCCCGTGATTTTTATTGGGTTGTAAGAGCCAGCTTCCCGCATAGCAACTGTGGCTATTGTTGTTGAGGGATGCTGGCCGTTGCAGAATGATAAACCAACGATAATTTCAGCCCGTTGTAAAGACCGGCATTATATTGTGTTTGGTATTCAATGACGCATATCTTGAGAATCTATTGGGAAAAATTGCAAAGAAGTAAACAAAGGTTGCCTGAAGCTGGATATGAAAAGTACCATCTGCAATATGCCACTTTCTGGAGTTTATTGACCGCGAGTGTTTTCATGTGGTTCTTCATGGTGCCAAAAGCCAAAATTATCCGGAGTTTTGTTGGCTCGCTTAAGATGCCCTCCTTCTTAGAACGTTCCTAATTAAGATAAAGCTGGCCTGAAATTTGCACTTCTCTTTTCACTACCGGGGCAGTAGTTTCGCTATGGGTTTGTAGACTATTCCATCTAAAAAGCGGCTTTAAGTACTCCTTTGATGTTTCTTGGCCATGCTTGACCTCACACTCAACAATGATCTACACTAATTCGACGAGAGAGATATCTTATTATTCAAATCTAACTCCAATAATTTATGCACTATAATAATACCAGCCCTCTTCAAAACTTAACCTGAGGATTGGGGAAAAACTCGTTGATAAGATCAATGTAATAAGGTTTGAGCTCTTCAACAGAAGCCTGATCATCTGACTTGGAATACAAGTCGTAAGGATTAAAAGCCTTGACAGCTTCAAGCATCTTATGGTCTTCAGCATTCATGAACTGTCGGTAGGCGCCCTCTCGGTGCCAAGGGTAGAAAGAATGATATCGGATCATGGCAAGAGATTCGGCTGGCAAAGTAGATTGATCCTTAACAACATGGTAAAGATACTCGTCATGGCCCCAGGAGATCATGATGTTTTCAAGACCACAGCCTTCAGAGTATATACCCAAATCAGTGGAGTAGACTGGGTGGTTGTAGTCGGGGTTTTCCTTGAAAGTATCGGGATAGATGTTCTTATCGGAGAATTTGCATCCAACAGCAAATGTATCGCCGACAACATCCCACTGACCCTGAGCCCCATAAAAGTACAAGAGCTTGCCAAGGTCATGGATAAGACCAGTAAGCTGCATCCATCGCGGCTTTCCATCTCGTCGAATGGCTTCAGCAGTCTGTAAGGCATGCTCAATCTGACTCAAATCAGTGTCAGGGTCCGACTCGTCAATGAGAGTGTTCAGTCGCTCCAAAGCCTCCCAGATGGTCATGGTGTCTCGCTTCTGAGTCTTAAACTGGACTCGAGCCTGTAAGTTGTAAGCAACGGTCTGCTTGATGTGCTGCTCCTTGTAGAAAGCCTTGACTCGTTCACAGGCATCTTCGTATTGTCGGAACTGGGTCTTGTCCTTGCCTTCGTCAAACTGGCTATCAGTTTTCCAGTTATCACCATTGGATTCCTTGACAGCAGCTCCCTTGAGCTGGTTCACCTCGAGGACGGCATCGTCAATCTCGTCGAGAAGCTTGCCAGTGTGGTTGTTGGTAGGTGGGGGGAGTACTTGGCTAGTCATTGTGATTATAATGTTTAGAGATTCGTTGAAAAAGGACCAAAAACTTGATTTTCCAGTAAGAAATAGTGTTTATGAATGATATAACAAGTAATTCAGACTATCATTTTCCCCGGATTCTCAGACGTTTTATATCTTAGAATTCTTTTAATGTTTCGGCGGTCATTTCGCTGCTATTTCCAAATCAGGCCAGTTGCGGACTTTCCCCGACGACCTGGCACGTGACTGTATGGGGGAACCGCTGCTGTTTCCAGCAATTCTCCCACGCCAAAAAAAAACCCTTCAGCATGGCTCACATGGGTTGCGTGGCTTGCGTGGCTTGCGTGGCTGGTTATCGGGCCTTTTCCGAGAAAGAAGGAACGTACTATCCCAACGGGGAAGTCGGTGATACTCCGAGTGTGGGGTTGGAGGCATCTTTGTTTGATAGGAATGTAATGGCACACTGGCAATTGGACAGTTCGGAGGATGATTAGACATCACCGGACCGTTGGCAAAAAATAGCATGATTATCATCTAGTTTCTCGGAGTATGAATATTCCCTTTTCCGAATATTATCGTATCATGCTGATAATTATGATAAGTTCCTCCAGCTGATTCTACAAATTCGATTTTGTTTGCGAAATAAAACTCCCTCCTACATGCCTTGACATAGTCGTAGCCCAATCAGCGAAATATAAAGATTTGTCCTTTTTGTGGGGAATAATGACATGGCTGTCTTGCCGCATTCACAATACCAATACAGCAGAATCATATGCTAAACACACACTATAAAGATAAACTTATAGCCCTATGAGTTGTTGACCATCCGACGGATTATTCTTGATTCACCACCATTAGTGCTTCGGAAATATCCGATTTACGCCACTGCGAGGTAGCAGTGAATACTAGCTATTACTGTAATTGGATCCCAAACCCCTCGCACCGCACGCATACCTGAATAGTTTGATCTATATTAGCAAGCAGACATATCAGTTCAGAATACAGCCTAATGGTTTGGGCATTAGATATGAAAGTTTGAAAAATTGATAATAGATCAGGAATTTCCGTTTGGCACTGTATTGTTGGACCCATTTTCCAGCGGCTCGTGCTTGGAGCCGCAAATGGTGCCATAGCACCAGCTCTAGAATATTCATTTTTTATAGTGTTGGTAAAGAGAGCGCGACATGTTGGAGTCTTTCAGCCAAATGATTGAAAAGCTTGAAGAAAACGAATTTGGCGATGTGCCTATCGATAGTTTCGACAGACCTCTGCGAGTCGCAGTGGTCGGTGCTGGTGTTGCTGGTATCATAGCTGGTATTCTTCTGCCACGCAAGGTTCCAAACTTGGAGCTGGTGATAATTGAAAAGAACCCAGGGGTTGGGGGAACCTGGTTTGAAAACATTTATCCTGGAGTCCGTTGTGATGTTCCAGTCCATGCATATCAATTGTCTTTTGAGCCTAATGTCGAATGGTCTGAATTCTATGCTACTGGCGCTGAAATTCGTCGTTACTGGGATCATGTCGCTGATAAGTACAAGGTCAAGGATCTCATCCGATTCAATACCAAAGTGATTCGAGCAAACTATTTGGCAAAAGATGGTCTCTGGGAGATTTCGTCTGAAAATTCATCTACAGGAGAAATTGTTACTGAAACATTCAATATATTTATCCCTGCTACTGGTCAGTTTAACAATTTTAATCTTCCTGATTTCAAGGGTATCGACACTTTCCAAGGCCACTTGTGCCATTCTGCTCACTGGGATCCTAGCTTTGATGTTACGAACAAGAAAGTAGCAGTCATCGGTAATGGCGCATCAGGTATTCAACTGGTTGCCAATATTCAAGAAAAAGTGGGACAATTGGATCATTATGCTCGAAGCGGGACTTGGATCGGGCGGTCTTTTGGCCTTGAAACAGCACCCGCAAATTTCAAATTTACTCCTGAAGACGTTCGGAACTTCAAAGATCCTGCCGTTTATCGAGACTATCGAAAAAACGTTGAAGCCAATGCCAGCCGTAGAATTGGAGGCATCTGGAAAGGGTCCGAGGCCAACGATTCGGCCCAGCTTATTTTACGAGAAGAAATGGGGAAAAGATTGGGCAAAAAGAAGGACGAGCTGCTTCCCAAAATAATCCCGGACTTTTCTCCGGGGTGTAGACGGTTGACCCCTGGCCCAGGCTATCTCGAGGCACTTTCTCAGGATAATGTGGAGTACATCACTACACCCATTGAAAAAATAGTACATAACGGTATTCAAACAGTTGACGGGAAAATCAGACAAGTGGACGCTATTGTCTGCTGTACGGGAGCTCAACCACTTCTTGCACCAGCCTTTCCTGTCACCAACGGAAAAATCGAACTAGCCAGTAAGTGGAAAGCCAACCAAGATGTGCAACTGTATCTCGGAATAGCCGACGCCTCGTTTCCGAACCTGCTAATCAACCACGGCCCCATGAGTGCAGGGCCCGGTGGAACTGTGATTCGAACAATCGAAACCCAAACCACCTACATAGCCAAGATTCTCAGAAAAATGATTCTACAAAGGTACAAGACTATTGTACCAAAACAGGAGGCAGTGGATGACTTTGTCGCCTATCGAGACCATTATTTCAGCAAAACAGTTCTACATGACGGTTGCTCGTCCTGGTATAATGGCCAAAAGAAAGGGGGAACCGTGTTCGGAATGTGGCCGGGGACAACATCGCACAGTGTCATAGTCAGAAGTGATCCTAGATGGGAAGATTTCCACTTGGAGTCACATTCACAAAATCGCTTTGCATGGCTAGGATCTGGCCTTACTCATCAAGACACATTGCCAGACGGTGATCTAACACCACACATAAAATTGGCAAATCAGTATGACTTAGAGCTTATCCATGAGAATTGGAACGAGATCCGATATTAGCGACGGTCTTCGGAGGGTATCCGCGACACTTTGGTGGGGCGGCTTTCTCGTTTTAGCGCGCCACTTGCCTCAGATAGTGTGGAAAGTGACGCAAGAAACCAAACCCCAGGGTCCACATCATAGCTTCCAGGTGTAGAGATGGACTCCTAAAGACTTTTTGACCAGGTTGAAGAAATCGTACAAAAGCGAAAAATAGTCTCAAGAACAACAATAAAAAGAATAGATCAAGTCCGTGAAGCTCTATGCCGATCAGCTACTGTTAGGACCTAGTACTGCGGCAATTGGCTGCCCCCTCCCTCCATCTAACTTTTTTTCTTTTACTTTTTGTAAGGAGAAAAAGGTCAGTAGTGTGAACGGCACTGCGTGATGCATGTTTACTTTTGTTTGGATGCAAAGCAATGGTCTAGCTATTGTCGCAATTCGCACAACAAAGTAAAAGCTAGCATCTTTTATCAGTGAAATTGCGCGAGAGGTGCTGATAAGGATATGGGAGGCTGTTGAGGTTTTTTCATAGTTTATAAAAGAGGGGAGTGGCTGCCACTGCACAATAGCAGGCAAATACACTAGCCATATCTTGAAGCTCAAAGTTCTATTTAAAACTTGATTGACTTTCTTCTAAAAAAGCAGCTCATAAGTACATAGTGGAATCGCCGAGCAGAAATGAGTTTGCAGGAGGAGAATATTCCAAAGTCCGTGGAGGCCTTGGAAAAGCCTAGCAGTATCAGGGATGCCACAATGGAGGAGTCTATAAGACTTGATCACTGGTATGACGGATTCAAGCGATTGTTCATCTGGTACCCTTCATATTTGCCTAAAAATGAAAAAATTTTACTTCTGAAACTCGATTTTATCATTTTGGTGTACATTTGTGCTTCTTATTTCACCAAATCCTTAGATAAGAGCAATATCACCAATGCCTATGTGACAGGCATGAAGGAAGAAATCGACTTTGGTGGAGATGATCTCGCCTATGCTAAATCTTTGTATTCAGCGGGATATATTGTTTCCATGTGTTGTGGAATGTTATTCGTGACTCGACCATGGGCTCGGCTGATGCTTCCTGTTCTTGAGACTATCTGGGGTGTGCTTACTTTCTGCCAGGCAGCAGCTAAAACCCCCAGCCAGATGTTTGCACTGCGATTCTTGGTTGGTCTTGCTGAAGGCCCTATTTTCCCTTCAATTGTTTATACTCTTGGATCTTGGTACAAACGTGATGAAATTTATCGTCGAGTGATGGTCTTTTCCATTTCATCCTCTCTAGGAGGAATGTTCTCTGGATTTTTACAGTCTGCTGCCTATGAGCATCTTTCTGGCAAAGGAGGACTTGCTGGTTGGAAATGGGGTTTTATCATCGATGGTATTTTCACGGTACCCATTGCTTTAATTGGATTTGGCTTCTTCCCTGGAACTTGCGAGCAATCAACTCATGTTTGGTGGCTGACCTCAGCAGATCATGATTTGGCGAAGAAACGAATGCAAGAATCCGGTGTGAAAGAGCCAACAAAGTTATCTGTAGACCTCGTCAAGAGAGTTTTTTTCCGATGGCATGTTCATTATTTTACTGCCTTCTGGGTCTTGCTAAACGTTGTTGCTCTTCCCGATGGTACAGGATTCCCTCTTTGGTTGAAATCCAAATCCCCTGAGGTATACACCATTGCACAGGTCAACAATTATCCATCTATTCAATCAGCTGTCAGTGTCGTCGCACAGTTTTTGCTTGCAGGTTTGTCGGATAGTTTCTCGATTTATCCTTTCTTGACAATTACACAATGTTTATTCATCATCAGTTATTCATCTTTGGCCGCATGGAACATTCCGGACGGCTATAGATGGTTCTGTTTCATGATTATTGGATTCGACACTGTCAATCAGGCTATTGTTTCCGGTCAGATCAACCGAGCTTGTCGACGAGATGCCGAAGAAAGAGCTTTTGTTTTGGGTTTTTCTGATGCAGTATCTCAAGCTATGAATATTTGGACTAATATTGTTTTCTATCCCACAGTTGATGCTCCCCAATTCCACCTAGGTTATATTATTTCTACGGTTGCTGCTATAATCATGCTATTCATGCCTATTCTCTCTTGGTACGGTGAGCGCTGGGACGATAAACATTATGCTGCTCATGATGCAGCTCTCGTTGATCGAATTCATGAACTAAATAATTCCGATAAGGAAGGGCCCCTGAAGACTGTATCTGAGTCTGTCAGTAATGATTCCGATCGGCTTTAACATATTTTGTACTTTCAACCTTCTGTTGTTATTTAGCTAATCTTGTTACCATCTTATTACCATCTTATTTCGTTTTTGTTGTTTCCGAATTTCGTTTTAAGCTGCTGATAGCTGCGGCAACGGACCAATTGACGACCCCAGCAGCCGCTTTGTGATGACGCTCGGTGATATCACCCGGAATCCGACTTAGGGAAAAGATATATAAAAATGCTTATCGGCGCACATCTATATCAAAACTGTAAAAAACAGCTAGAATTAGAGACAAAAGTGCAACCAGAATGCAGCTCACAAATTTGGACGAAAGGCTCGAGAAAATTCTCCAGACTCAACCAGTGATTGATACTCATAACGATCTCCCTTATCTGGTGCGATACAAGTTACATAATGAGATCTATGACAAGACGAAGCTTCCGTTGGAACAGGGACTGTGTTCTCATACCGATATTCCTAAACTAAGAAAAGGCAGGGTTGGTGCTCAATTCTGGAGCGTGTTCATCGAATGCAAGAATCCCGATGAATTGTGTAATGACTTTAATGTGCCCAATAGTGCAGTGCGAGACACTCTGGAGCAAATAGATGTTACCAAAAGGTTGGTGGATTTCTACCCGGATGTGTTTGAGATGGCATATACTCATGACGAAGCTGTTTCCGTCTATCAGAAGGGGAAAATAGCGTCGATGTTGGGCGTTGAAGGCTTGCATCAGGTTGATACTTCTACAGCTGTTATCAGACAGTATTATGATCTGGGTGTCCGTTATATCACTTTGACTCACAATTGTAACAATCCTTTTGCTACAGCTGCCAGTAATGTTGCTGCTGGTCAGAAAGATGGTGGACTGACAGATTATGGCCGGCAGGCTATCAGAGAGATGAACCGTCTAGGTATGCTGGTAGATCTTTCTCATGTCAGCAAACAAACTATGCACGATGTGCTTGATGTTACCAAAGCACCGGTTATTTTCAGTCATTCGTCTGCATTTGCGTTGTCCACTCATTTGAGAAATGTTCCCGATGATGTCTTGGTCAGGGTCAAGGAAAATGGAGGCGTGGTCCAAGTGAACTTTTACCCTGGGTTTATCAAACAGGATAAGAAACCTGAAGACGAGCCTGTGACTATCGAAGATGCTGCAGATCACATTGAACACATTGCTAAAATTGCTGGGTGGGAGTGTGTGGGTTTTGGCTCTGATTTTGATGGTATAACTGAAACTCCAGACGGGTTGGAAGATGCCTCCAAATACCCTGATCTCATTAAAATTCTTATGAAACGTGGAGCCACTGATGAAGAACTCAAAGGGCTGATGGGAGCCAATGTCATGAGGGTGTGGAAGAAAAATGAAGAGGTTGCTTCGGCAATCACTTCCAAGCCGGAAGAGCTAGAATGGAAGAGCCGAAATTGGGATTTCTGGGAGGGTTTGATGGATGCTGATATCCGAATTACCAAAGATAATTAGTGTGTTTCATAATTCAGGTATATGCCGAAATGCGGTAAGAACAATTTTTTAGAAGAATTTGATGACAATAAAAGTGTATCAGCGCAAGCAAAAGTTTTAATCAATAAAAAGCCAATTCACATTCAACCAACTACAAAGTATATCTAAAGCGAGTCTGTTCCTGATTTCCCTCTGAATCAGCCTCAGCAGCATCCAGTTTTTTGTTCTTATTTTGAAGATAGAAATAGTTAATAAGAGCGGGGACGATAGCCCCGAGAACCGAAATTCCAATAGAAAAACCAAATCCTAGAGGATAGTAAGGAGCCTCATTGGTGAGATAAATGTTGGATCCAATGGGGCCACCAGCAACTGATCCAATCATCATGTAGAAACCAATGGCTGCAGCTCTTCGTGTAGGATTTGGATTATTTACTGCGCACCATGAACCAAGAATAGGTGCTTGAGCATTGTATCCTGAAGCAGCAATAAAAATGGCAAAATAACTGACACCAGGAACATTAGGATGATGCACAGTAATCCACAAAATAATGATTCCAATGATGCCAACACTGTAGCAGACAACAATAGGAAGCATTCTCTTACCACTCTTATCAGCCCAGTAAGACATTCCCAAGGTCATGATGGTAGCAGCAACATAAGGGGGAGTACTAAGTGCTTGGGCTCTCACAGCAGTGTATCCCAAGTTCTTGACCATAGTGGGGAGAGTATAAGAAAGCGAGTAAGTTGCAACACCTGCAGCCATGAACAAGATACCAATGAGAATTGTGCTAGGGTCTTTGATGACTGCAAATACATCACGAACATTATAGGACTGCTCTACAGCCATGGGTCCCATAATAAATTTCTGTCGCAATTTGATGAATCGGAATTCAGAATCACTGAGACCCCACATGCTGTTGCTATCCTGAGGAAGACTAGACAGAACCAAGTATCCAGCAAGACCAATACCAGCAGTGATAATACCTTCAATAAAAAAGATCCACTTCCAGGAAGCCCAGCCACCATTACCATTCAGATTGTGAATACCATAGGCTAAGACACCGGCAAATGCTCCAGCAAGAGTATTGGCACCGTAAAAAGTAGCCATACGCTTGGTAATTTCCTGGGGTGTATAATAGCATGATAAAACATAATAAGCACCGGGATAAATGACAGACTCGAACACTCCAAGGAATACTCTGACGGCAATATAGTCGTGATAATTTCTCACCCATGTTGTGCACATAGCCACCACACCCCATAGGGTGATCATTGTAGGCAAGACAAGTCGAGGACCAAATTTCTTAATAGCGACATTGCTAAAGGGTTGGCATACACCGTAAGGGAAGAAAAAAACCATCAAGGCAATATTGTACTGGTGGCCAGTCATATTAATGGCTTCCAAGAAACCGAAAATCTTTGCATTACCAGCATTTGATCTATCGATAGAACACCACAAGTAGCACAAACTCAAGTAAGGGACCAGTATGAGATCTACTTTTCTCAAAAGCTTCTTTTTCTCTACTGATCCCTCGGAGAACTGCTGTTCAAGCTGCTTGAACTCAAGGTACTCAGGATCTTGAGTGCTCTCAACTGATCCAGCATGGGTGCTAATGATTTCAGGTTCTTTCTCCATACTGTCCTTGTGATAGAACTCTTCGGTTTGACTTGCGATCCTAATTACCATTCTCGTTATTGGTCGTACCTTAAATATATATCACGGTAAGGCTGGAAAACTATCAGATAAAGTTGAAAGCTTCTCGTTATCTAAATTTTCAGATAACATTACTCACATCGGAGCTATCGCCGAGATAGTAATCATGATAACCATTGAATTTTTATTGGGCAATTATGCATTGCCAAATTTGCACGCGTCAGTTTCTTATCTCCGTCGAAGCGGTTGGGAGCTTGAAGCGGTTGACAATCTAATCAATAAATATTCGGCGAGCAGCCCGACAAAATGTTAGGCAGGAAACAATCAAAAATAAGCCATATGGAGAACCGTATAGTTGCTTGTAATCAGTGCAGAAAAAACAAGCAAAAGTGTGATGGTCAAAAACCGTGCTTTCGATGCCTCAAAAAAAACAGATCATGTCATTATGCTTTAAAAGCTTCCGAGGAGGAACCGATTGGTCGCAAACTCGATGCCATAATGTCGCTTTTGCACAATTTTGACGAGAGAATAAGTGTTTTGGAAACTCCAAATATCATGTCGAATCGTGGCCCCAGGCGGGTCGAGCTGACCGCGCTGTCGATAGATGTACCTCCTATCGCAACTGTTGAAAGCCTGATGAGCAGGAGTGATGATGGGAATAGTCCACGCACGCAGAGGAATGACTCTGCACAATCGCTTTTATCTTTGCTGAAAGGGCTTCATAGAGGAGAGCCTTGGGAACTTGATCCCATCACCCTAGGTGTGGTCACGTTCGACGAGGCCAACAGCATGATCCAGTTATATTTTGAGTACTGTCACCCAAAAGCACCTCTTCTTACTAGAGAAGCATGTGGAGATCTCGATACTTTGCGGGGAAAGTCGGTTCTTTTGCTTTTGACTATACTATCAGTGGTGGCTCGGTACTCAAAAGATCAAGTGCACCAAAACTTCAAAGAGCGCTATATGAATTTAAATCTGCTTTTGAGGCACGCACTGTCAAGTTTGATTTTAAACTCTGAGATCGAAGCTAAACTTGAATCATTGGAAGCCTTACAAGTTTATGCTCATTGGATGTCTATTCCGTTGGAGGGATCTTTGACTAATAGATCTGCCTGGAACATTATTGGCCTAGCACTGCGAATGTCAAAACAGATGGGACTAGAGCATAGAGTCGTCCAGGCTTTCAATGGTGAGAAACACCCGCAAAAAGAGGATTTTAGACTATTGAGAGTTACACTAAATCTGTTGAGCTTAGACTATCAGTTTATGCTTTCGTCAAGAAGCCCGGTTACTATGGATCCCACCGCCATCGTTTCCATAGCACGGCAATTTCTTCTACACGAAAACAGTGACATTGAAGATATCAAATTAATTGCTCTGGGTGAGTTGGCTATGATCCTGCACTATGCTTTTGACAAGACTGGCCGTCTCGGAACTCTCGACTGGGCATCGCTGAGGCAGCTCAACTGTCGTTTCGACGAATGGGAAACAAACTGGAAGACAATGCTTGCCATGAATATGCCCTGTGATGTTGATCTGTCCCAGATTCCATTCACATCATTAAGATGGTATCGCATAGCTCTGAACATGTTACCTATACCTAGACTGCTTTCGTTGGATCTTTCTCCTAATGTAAGCGACCAGGCCATGGAATGTCTTAACCAATGCATGACCTCCTCGGCTGAAATGCTCTCTTGCTTTCTTGTAGATGGAAATGGCAAGCAGCTGGATAGGGCTGAGTTCAAGAATTGGGCCAATTATCACATAAACGAAGAGCTGGCGAACTCGTTTCAGTTCTCGATAGATTCGTATTGGATTTCCCATGCTTTCTCGTTGACTTTCCTTTGTTTTTTGTACCAGAAAGGCATTATGAATGCTAATTGTGAACTATCGCAAGATGCCAGCAACAATATTCCTTTGCAGGACTCATTCTTGATGACCTTGCTTGACGTTGGTAGGAAAATTGTTGTTGAATCTGGACCTATCAATATACATCCATTTGAAAGTTTGAAGACAAGCGTTTCTGATGTATATGATTCCGTGAGACACTATACTGATGTTTCAGAAGACACTGTTGCAGAGCTTTTAGGATTTCCAGCTGGTTAGTTTATTGATATAGATATTTCATTGAGATTTGTAAGGAAATGTTTTGATCCAATGATTGGCGATTTCCTCTCTGGTGGCAAACCAGACTCCCTCTTTATGCTTCACATACTCGAGAAATTTTCGAAGTCCTCGAATTCGCCCTGGTCGACCTGCTATTCGGCAATGAAGACCGATGCTCATCATTTTGGGATTGCCCTCACATCCCTCTTTGTAAAGCTCCTCAAAAGAGTCTATGAGATAATCGGCAAATTGGTCACCGGTTATGAAAGCTTGATGGCCTGCATTTTTGTAATCGTTCGTGTCCATGGTGTAAGGAACAATCAGCAATCCCTCAGCCTCTGATCCTCCAGGATACGGAATCCAGTAAGGCAGATCATCAGCATATGAATCAGCATACCAAAGCAAAGGGAGACCAAGCTTTTTGAACGTTGATGCAAGGAGAGATCGCGATCTCTCCGCTGCTTTGCTGTGGATCATTCCATAATACCAACCTCTGGGGTATGCTCCCGAGGTGTCTTTAATGGCATCCACACATTTCTTGATATTATCGACTTCTTCCTCAATGGACCACTGAGATCTATCGACCCATCTCCAGCCGTGTGATGCTACTTCATGACCATCGGCTACTAGTTTCTCTGCGACCTTTGGGTTCATAAGAAGAGCCTTACCTACTGCAAAAGCAGTAGCGCGTACTTTATACTCGCTCAAAAGGCGTAGAATTCGCCACACTCCTGCACGAGACCCATATTCATATAGTGATTCCATATTGACGTCTCGCGTTCCACCCACGATGGGGGTGACACCAGGACCAAGCTCGCTGGCCAGGGTTTCTGTGATATCATCGCCATTGACAGGCGTGACTTCACTACCTTCTTCATAATTTATCACTATCTGCACTGCTATTTTAGCGTTATGAGGCCAGTGTGGATTCGGAGTAGCGCATCCGTAACCTTGAAGATCGCGGTCTCCATAAGTGGGAATCTCGACCATTGATACTGAAATTTTCTTCAGGTGAGCTTAGTGAAACAATTAAAGTCAAATGGATTGTCTGATTGGGTCTCTAGTGTCTTATTATATCGCGCTAGTAGCCTTCTTTTTCGAAAACCGGGCTTAGCCCGTTCTCGATCTGCCTATCGCTTGTTGCTTATCGTTATCAGGTTGGTGTTCCAGCCGAAAGTTCGGGGAAATCTCCGAGATAAGCCAACACTATTTTTCTTATATACACAAGCCGAAGACAAAGAAAAACTCTGGCACAAATTTCAGAAGTACTTTGGAATATTTTAGCATCATGACCCGAATTTTTGAAAAAGGTGTTCTTGTTCCTTTACCTTGCTTTTTCACGGCTAATGAAGAGGTTGACTACGAAGCTTATTCCAAGCATATCAGAAATGTTTGTATTGATGGTATCATTCCTGTCGTCTCTGGATCACTAGGAGAAGCTGTTCACATTGACCATGACGAGAGGCGAAAGCTTATCACAACAGCTCGACAGACTCTCGATTATATGGGCCAGAAGAACGTTCCAATCATGGCCGGAGTAGGCGCTTTGTCAACTCGGGAATCGATCCTGCTAGCTAAAGAGGCAGCCGAAGCTGGAGCTGATTATGCTATTGTTATCCCACCAGGATACTATGCGGGTGCCATGTCCTTTGATGCACTGAAAGGCTACTTTCAAGACATAGCGGCTGCTTCCCCTATCCCTGTTTTCATGTACAATTTCCCAGCCGTCTCTGGAGGAATTGACATGTCCAGTGACTTGATCGAGTCCATTGCGGCTGAAAGCCCGAATGTTGTGGGAATCAAGTTGACATGTGGCTCAGTAGGCAAGCTCGGCCGATTGGCTCAAAAGTTTGACGGAGCTGATAAGCAGTTTATATGCTTGGCAGGTTTTATAGACTTCATGCTTCCAACTCTGATAGTAGGCGGAAAAGGTGCTGTTACGGGGGTCCCCAATTTTGCACCGAAAACATGCGTTAAGCTGTGGAATTTGTGTGAAAAAACTATGACCCAAGCTGATCTTTTACGTCAGACGAATCGTTTACATTATCTAGTATCACAAGCCGACTGGGAGGCATCCAAAGTTGGAATCGCAGGCATGAAAGCTTTATTATCACACATCAATGGTTATGGGCCCAACCCTCGTCGGCCACTAATGCCTTTAGATGAAGCAAAAGCAAAAGCATTCATAGAGTGTCCTGCCATTGTAGAGATCTTAAAGTATGAAGATTCTCTGTAGTTATGTAAAAAGTAATTATAATAGATGTGTGACGAGATGGGCTAATAAATCTACAACGCACGCAGCATTGTGTCGACATTTTCACCGAAATCAAATAATCAATAAAGCTTATTCTATGGTACTGCGGATGAATATTAAACAGAAACTTGCACTGTTTCTGTTATGCCAGAATAATATCCAGGTTTTTGTAATCAAAAATGTCAATTGTTAAGAAGTCGGAGTGTCTCCGAGCCTACTCGTTCCAAATCGGCCATCTTACCGGAATTTCCCAATTAGGTACTATCTACGTTGCCAAGAAGACTTATGTGCCTCGGGGTGTCGCCGAGAACTCCACCGATAAGAGAGTAATCATATTAAAACATCGGGATCTTCGCCGATGTTAATTTCTCGGTAAGAACTGGAGCTCTCTTTCTCAAAGAATATATATAGCGAGTTTTCGATAGCAATTAGAGTCTCATATCTCATCTCTACAAAAACTTGAAAAAATGGCTGTAACAACAACTACACAGCAAGTACTCAAACAGCGAACAATCAAGCTTGACGGCAGCGCCCTATATCCAGACTACCTACCTTTCTATGACCCTTTGGAAAAAGTAGAGGATTTGGGTGCATTCGAGCATGATGACCCAGCTAAACGTGCGGACCCTAACATGCCCAATCTGCTCGCTTCTGCTAAGTCGGTCTTGGACTTGACTCCCGCAATTGGTACGGAAGTTGACGGAGTTCAAATTTCGAAATTGTCCAAAGCTGGTCTCGATGAGCTTGGACTTCTTGCTGCCAAGCGAGGTGTCGTAATCTTGAGAAACCAAGATTATGCTGATATAGGATTTGATAAGCAAAAGGACATTGCAAGACATTACGGTCCTTTGCATATTCATGGTTGGGCCCCTCATCCAAGAAATGGTCCTCCCGAGTTTATGATCATATATGACGATGAAACAGACCTTCGAGTCAGAAAATCCTGGAAGGGTCAATCACCCGTTCAATTCCACTTTGATCAGGCTGCTGAGCCCCAGCCCCCTGCCGTCACCATTCTCTGTATGTTGGAATCACCTGCTACCGCAGGTGGTGATACTATCTTCTGCAGCGGTGTTGCTGCTTATAACAGACTTTCACCAACTTTCCGAAAGAGATTAGAGGGTCTCAAAGTTCGTACCTCCAACCAGATGGTTGCTAGTGCTGAAGTTGATAATAACGGGCAATCAGCTATCCAGAGGCGAGGTGTTTTGCACACTGAGCATCCTTTGGTTGTTGTCCACCCTGTTACTGGAGAGAAGGCACTTTTTGTCAACCCTGTTTATTCTACTAGCATTGTTGGAATGCAGAAAGAAGAGAGCGATGCTATCTTAAAATTCCTTTTCCATCATATTTCTAGAGGCCACGATTTCCAGTGTAGAGTTCGATATGAGCCTGGAACCGTCATTGTGTGGGACCAGAGAGCTACCACTCATTCTCAGACTCTTGATTACCCCAACACTGAAGGCAGACGACATGCATTCCGATTAACTGCTCTTGGAGGAAAGCCCATTGCTGCAAAGGAGGAACCTGCTGAGGAGCGTCTCGATGAGTACCTGTATCACTAAGCGGCCTCCGGTGTTCTTGAAAAAGCCAGACTTGATCGAACTAGATCTAAATACTGGAAATAAACATATAACCAATCTATTGATATCAAATTTAAAAGAAAATTCCCTTCGTGCTTCTCAATTATTGGCTTTTGTGGGGGATTTGCTGGTATGGCCGAGTGTACACGATTGCTGTGTATATAGACTTGGTATTTTTTATTGATAGCAAAGACTGAAACATTCGTAGAGCTAACAGTGCAGAGATACTTTCAAATCTCATAATTCTAGTTAGTAAAAAGTTTGAAGCAACTAAGTATCGTTTGTTATCATAAAATAAGTAAACTGCCCATCCCAAAGGTCGGCTGGATACGAGCCTTCGAGCATTTACGTCAACTTGAACAACGGCGAATATAAATCCAATATGGATTTGTTAAATTTTCTTGCAAAATTCATTAGTTCCGCTAACAAACACCGGAAGAAAACACTGTTCATAGCTCTTGGATTTTCTAATCATATCTACGAGCTAGCCAAATTTAGCACAGTCAATCAGAAACTTCTGCCATTCGGCCATTGAGATAAGAGGTAGTACTTAGTGGCGATCATGAATCACTATAGCAGAACAAAGAACTCCATAAGCATTAGATATCGCTATATCGAAATAGATGTAAAAAGGCAAGAACGAGTGAATGTATTTATTACCGTATGACCAAATAATGTGTTTAAATAAGCTATATAAATATGAGGAAAAATATTGGATAAGCTATATAAATATGAAAAAATCCTTAAATAAGCTGATATGACAACTGAACTGCTTACAGAGCGAGCAGCAATCAAAGACCACAGAATATCAGCCAGAAGCACCAAGATATGACATCAACAGAAGGATCAACGGCTAATGGAGCGTTGCTTACTTCTCTTCTTCGGACTTGCTTCCCGCAGAGCTTCTTCGTCTACTGTGAAGATTTCCAAAGTAAGTCCTCTGAGCCTGATGGTGATTTCCACTCTTAGGGCCCAGCTGCCATGTTCCGTTCCACCATTCACCGAAAGATGAACGTCGCGGGCCTCCCATGGAACCTTGATTAGGTTGAATATTATCGTTAGTGTTCGTCATCTCTTTTTTTACTGAATCCAAAAACTGTGTGTTCAATATGTTGCTCATGCTGGTTGCTTTCCAGGAATATTAGGTAGAGGGGGTTTGCGGGGAAAACGAGTCAGGTGACAAAGTGGAAAAACCCATCTCTGTGCCATTCCATTTATCGGGTAATTTACATTGCAATTATCCCAGCCCGTCTGATTAGGGTTATCGTCCCTATTTGGTGTTGCAACATGGGGGGGCGCGGGAAATTGTCTGGGGATTAGTTTAATGATTGGAGTGGGTGATCTTGGCCAAAGTATATGATTCTAATCCCACGATATATCTGATTTTTAGAATTTCAAATGAGTCCGGAGGTCGAGTCTACTATTCACGGATTATTATGGCTAGTTTGCGACATTCATGTACCACTTTATCATGTGACGTCACTTCTACCCCACAGTTCCGATGCTCTTACCCCACGTTCATCACCACCGGCTATTTTCAATTCACCCTGAAAATTCGCATACATGAGGTCTCAGCGTGGTTTGTTAATCATCCCCACAATCCATTTTTTATTTTTCGTATCTGCTTATAGCTATGTTGATCATCGGAATCCACAGGCGTGCAGCCGAGTTCAGGATATATAAAAGAGTGCGTATCTGCTCTCTATTATGAAGATCAGAAAGTAAGCTCATCAGCATCTAGAATTTAGAATGCAAATTCCCAAAATCTACAATGTCTATTTCGTGGCTTCGATCGCTACTATCGGTGGTGCTCTGTTTGGTTTCGACATTTCATCAATGTCTGCTACCATTGGCACCAGTCAGTACATTGATTACTTCCACAACCCATCCTCGAGTCAGCAAGGTGGTATCACTGCAGCTATGCCTGGAGGATCTCTTCTTGGTTCCATTCTAGCTGGTCTTGTTTGTGATCGTCTCGGAAGAAAGAAGACTATCCAGTTCTCTTGTATATTGTGGGTGATTGGCTCTATTCTTAGTTGTGCTGCTCAAAATGTCGCCATGCTCGTGGTTGGTCGTTTCATCAATGGCCTTTGTGTTGGTTTTACGTCTTCTCAGGTCCCTGTTTACTTATCCGAGCTTTCTCGACACGATGTTCGAGGTAAAATCGTCGTCATCCAGCAGCTGGCTATTGAGTGGGGCATTCTTATCATGTACTACATTGGCTATGGATTATCATATGTCAAGAGCACTGCTTCTTTCCGAATTCAATGGGGTATTCAAATGGTCCCTGCCCTTCTTCTCATTGTTATGATCCCTATGCTCCCCGAGTCTCCTCGATGGCTGGCTAGTAAGCAAAGATGGGACGAGTGTCATGAAATTCTTGCTCAAGTCCATGCTAAAGGTGACAAGCAAGATTCTACGGTATTGGCTGAAATGCTTGAAATTCACGAGATTGTCGATGCCGAAAACTCAGGCACAAGCTACTTTACTTTGTTCAGTATGAAATACTGGCGTCGAAGTATGGTTGGTATCATGACCCAGGTCTGGCAGCAACTTACCGGTGGAAATGTCATGATGTACTATGTGGTCTATGTTTTTGAAATGGCTGGTTTGTCTGGATCTGCTAATCTTATCGCTTCATCTGTCCAGTACGTTATTATGGTAGTGTTCACAACACCAGCAATGTTCTACATCGACAAATGTGGTAGAAGAATTTTGATGCTTATCGGCTCTGTTGGAATGGGAACATTTGTGTTTGCTGTTGGTGGGCTGCTTGCTACTTATGGAAAATATGCAGATGAAGTCGGTGGAAATGAGAACATTCACACCTCACTTGTCGGAGAATTTGGTCCATCAAGAGCCGTCCTCGTATGTTCTTATATGTTTACAGTCGTTTATGCTTTGACTTGGGCTCCTGTTGCTTGGGTTTACGCCCCTGAAGTTTTTCCTCTGCATTTGAGATCCAAGGGTATGGCTCTCGCAGCTGCTGGAAACTGGGCTATGAATTTTGCACTTGCTTACTATGTCCCCCCTGCGATGAATAACATCGGTTACAAAACTTTCATCATCTTTGGTGTGCTTTGTTTTGTCATGGCTATTCACATCTTTTTCATGTGGCCTGAGACTGCTGGAAAGACCTTGGAAGAAATTGAAAAACTCTTTGAGCCTGGTGCTCCTCCTGCTTGGAAAACCAAAGTTGGCGGAAGTCGGCTCGAGGAGGAAGCTAGGGAGTTGGAAGAGAATGGCGGAGGCTTCATTGAGAAGTCCGAGGTTGATCATGCTGAAGAGGTATAAACTTTTCTGCTTAGTTTATTTTTCAGGCAGGCTTATTGACCTAATATATTACGGGTTTTGTTCTATTATAGCTAATCGAAATAAATTTTTCGACATAATTTTTGTTACCTACTTTTGCCGCAAAGTTGATTATGACTCTTAACGAAATACGTCGGTTATTTATCGTGCATATCAAGACATCAAACAAGTACACAGGTTTACCACAAGACTAATTTTTGGTGGCTTACCGTGAGGGAGACTACAATGGATAAAAAAAAACAAGAAAATTTGTAGAGACGGAAATCATCATTAGTATTAAAGTTGACTGTTTTAGAAGTAACTAACGATTAAGCCGATCCTGGAAATCGCCATTGGTGATCGAATCAATATGGGGGCTAGAAGTAACCAATGACTAAGCCAGGAAAACAAAATTCGCTAAATAAACAGAACGTTGCTCATGAAGGGCAACACACCCACAATTTTCTTTAAAGTCCAAAACATTGATAAATTTCCAGGTTCTCAATAGGAGCGACCCCGACAACAGCTTGAGCCTGAAATTTAGTCGTAGATAAGCCTGGCAAATCAGGTTATCACTGACCAAGCACAAATTTCATGAGAGCATAAAATACTTTCTCTACTGATAGTGCTGCGAAAAGGCCTAGCAGATGTAAAAAACCATCCCTTTAGGCTTAGACTATTTGGCAAAGCCGCCTACCAGTTCAGGCTATGCAAGCAACCACTGAACATTTTTGGGATTGGCTAGCGATTTCGAAGGATAGTATTGAAATTTCCTTGAATAAGCGTCGCCAGCCCATATGGTCTCTAGGTATAGACACAATTAAGTGTGACCAGAAGTAAATCACCCAGCGCCCACTGTCATTTATATAGTCCGATATCTAGCCGCATACGAATCTGAGCCCATCGGAACTTCTCCATTTTAAGGTAGCTGTTAAACTTTTTGCCCCCCACATCATTGCAAATGTTACAAATGAGGTCATGCCTTGCAGATAATTAATATAAGTCACTCTGCGTCATAATTCTGCAGCCGCAAAACAATTGCATGCTGATTGCTTATTTCCATTCATCAAATGTCGCAGCAAACTGTGGTTAAGCCTTTGTGTAGTCATATGTTGTCATGGTGATTCCTTCCAGCAGAATCATGGACCGGCCGCACAGAGTGATCTGGTCAACTTCAGATATAAAACTGGAGGCACTTCACTAAAGATAATCCCCAGCAAAAATTGGTGTATTTTTGTCTGATTTTATTATCGATTCCATCCGCTTTACAATGCCATATACCAGGATTCTAGATGAGGTAGCATTTAATCAATTAAAAGGAATTATTGTAGATAGGCGGGCATCGCCCCCTGAAAAGAATTCTAGAACGCCAACTTTGGCGTTGACATTTGTTCACGAACTTTTCAACCTGAATTATGCTATAACGAAAGATTTATTTTATGCTCTATGCTACTTGGAAGACGATGCTGATAAAAGACTCGCTGATTTATTGACAATAGCACAAGACTCAGTGGGAGCCCATGTCAAATGGGAACCTTTTTATCCGAATTTTCCTAAGCAGGTTATGGAAGCATCTAATTTTGAGCTGCTTTTGAACGCCTATAGGCATTACGGGTCTTTTGGTCTCTGGAAACCTGGGAGTAACAAGGATGAGCGCAGAGAGTTGACGGAATTGAACAGGCTGAAAGAGGTCAAGTTACTTGATGAACAGGACGTCAAAGATTTTTTTTTGACTTTACTGAGATCTAAGACGAGCTATCCATCTACCCTGGATAGTTTTGTAGACTACGGGATACAACAAGATTGGCCGGACGAACTAGACGGTCCTATCATTTACAAACAGACTATGTGCAAAGTAGCTGCGCACAAGTTGTCGAAAGGCCAAAGCATAGATCATCTGATAAAAACCAGTACTGATATTCTAAGAGTAATGGCTGCTATTTCAGATTCTGACCTAACTCTGAAAAACCGCGTCAGATTCAAATCGATGAAGAGGAAAACGAGACGTCTGATAATATCAGCTCTTGAAAAATGCATCACTATCAAAGACGTTAAGCCTTTTGCAAAATTATGGATACTTGCTTTCCATTGTTTACATGTTGGTGAATATGGTGGAAATGTCAAGAGAATTGCTGATGAGTTCCGAAATACAAGAAATGTCTTTACAAGCAATACCAATATATGTGAGAGTATCAAGATAGGTGAAGTTAATCAAGCTGCTAAGCTTTTGAGAGCGGAACCCCCTGTTTTTTGCCGTGCTTTAGACAAGCTCGTCAGATCAAGTTGTGATGACACTATCGCAAACACCATCCTTGATCAATTTGATGAGCTTGCTCTGAAAACGGACACTAAAATCTTACTACAGATGTACGGTCATTTCAAGAAAAGAAACAGTGCCATTAAAGAAAGACTTATAATGACAGAATTATGGAATTATCGAATTCCTCCTTTATCAAAACTTCCACAGGCATACCTACGGAGGATACAAGAAATCTTATTTAAAACCTTACAGACGAAATTATCAGAGGGTAATCTGCTGAAAGGCAAAAACGTTTTTTTCCCGAGGGAGCTTAGGAAAGTTCTTGTTCCTGTCCAGTTATCTAACGTGACCTCCGATAAGGATGTAATTGCTCGAGGCTCACGGGTACCGTTGGACACCTGCGAGGCAGATAAGAAGAAAAACATTTTGAGACTATTTATTCATTGGATAGGAGGTGACCAGGATTTGAGTGCAACGATATGTGATAGTCATTTCATGAACATACAAATGATTTATTTTAGCTACCCCAGGACTAAATTTGGTCAGCACTCTGGTGACATCGTCCATGCACCTGCACCAGATGGGGCATCAGAGTTTATCGATATCGACATGAAAGCGGCACTTGATGAGGGCTTGAGATACGTAACTATGGATGTTCGGGTCTACAGCGGCCCCACTTTTGCACATCACGAACAGAGTCTGGCAGGTATAATGCTGCGGGAGGCTTCACAATCAGGAGAAGCATTCGAGCCGACTACGGTCAAAATAAAATTTGAGACATTAAGTGCGTCGAAGCACATAACTGCCGCGACAATTGACATGAAAACTCGAGAATTGTGTTGGATTGACAGCAAGATAAAGACTGATTCCCGAGCTAATAGTTTACATGCATACATTGAAGAAACTAGAAACGATTTTCAAGCCATGATGAATCTCATCGATGTGAAACCAACTGTCTATGAGCTGCTGCAGTTTCATATGAAAGAAGCCAAGGAAGTGCACAGCAAAAATGAAGCCGATTTTGTGGTTGGGCTTGGTACGGGGGATCTTGATCTGTATAATTTCTCCGAGATCAACTCTAAGTGGATGTGAACAGTGCTTCATCAATACAAGAATTGTATTATATTATCTGACATTTAATCGATTTTTCCAATCTTTTTGTGAATGAGCAAACTCTTGAAGACTCAAGCTGGTAAAAAAGCACTGTAATAATAATTCCTCGTAAATAGCTTTTCAATCCCAATTTTTCATTTTTTCTCTTTTTCGCCTAACGGACCATCCCAGCCGTGGGCTCGAAGGCTTTCATTAAATTCCTCATCCAACTCTGCTAAGCTTTTGTGACCATTGTCAGGGAGGAAGAAATGCACAACGGCAAGACCAATGAAGCAGATAGCACCAGAGACAATGAAAGTATATCTGTCACCTGCATGTTTTTGAATGGGCTGAAAAACCTGTGTACCTATAGCAGCTCCTGCTTTTCCAACAGCAGCCGAAAAACCATAACATGTTCCTCGAATAGCTGTGGGGAAGGCCTCTGAAGATACAAGAGACTGCAAATTAGCAGGCCCAAAGTTCACGGTAGCGTTCAAGATAGCATAAAGAACGATGAAAAGAGCAGGAATGTGCTTGAGGCGAGGAAAAGCACCACCAACAACAAAGGAAACCACTGCGTAGAAGAAGAAGCCAAACTGGATGATTTGTTTTCGGGAAAAAAACTTGCACGCAAAAGCACCGAGAAGTGTTCCGAAAACGCCAAAAATGGAAAGGAAAAGATCCCATTCAGCAGTACGTCGAATAGTCGCCTTGGGAATTACCAAAGAAATGACGGTTGCTCCAAAAATATTGTTAGGGTACAGGATAAAGTCCATGACGAACCACATGCCGGCGCTTCCAATAAGCTGTCTCCAATACTTTTTCAAAATGAACATATAGGGAACTCTTCTCTTGATGGCATTATTTTGAAAGGTTTTAGCATGCTGAAGTCTCCATCGGAAATAAAAAATTGCCAATGGCAAAAAGGCACCAAATCCAAACGAGGTTCTCCACACACCTCGGAGATGATCCTCACCCCAAATAGAGAGGAAAATCAAAAAACAGCAAACAGCAAATGGAGTTCCCATTGAAACGGGAAGATTTGTAGACAAGACGAAAGGAACGATACGATCCTTGCCAAGGTGCTCATCTGCAGCTTCAATAGCACTGGCCGCTGATGCCGGATATTCACCGCCTACGCCGACACCAACAACACCACGACAAATTACAAGCATCCAGAGCATACCATGAATAGAAGTACCACTAGCACCGGCACATAAGGCAGCACCAATTACAATCAAAGCTGTAGTGAGGGCGAATCCCTGTCTTCGACCGATTCTATCCACAATGAGACCGAACCCAAGCTGACCAATAATATTACCAACCAGCATAGCATTTGAAACCCTTGTGCTCCAGGTAGCAGTATATTCAGGATATAGCTTTTTCAGTAGAACATTGCCCATGGTCACAACACCTTGATTGTATCCATCAGATGTGAATGCAACGCCACTGATGAACACACCCATCATGGCCTTGTAATATGATTTTTTGGGAGCTTCATCCTGAGATGAGTACTCAGAGGTAGCTTCCTCATCAGATCGCGTATTGATCAAAGTTTCCTCCTTCATTGTCCTGCGAGAACGGTTTGGATATCTAGACACTAGCCATGCTCATCCATTATATACCAGAAAAATTTAAAATTTTCAGATCCACAAAGACGCACGTGTATAGGATGAAAAGATTTTTTACTGGAAATTTATCAGTGGACTAACTCTTAAAGGGTAATTTTTGCTAATGCCTATCTCACTCATTCATAGTGATATACTGGGAGCCCAATAATGGCCCACGTGTTGAAATGTGGTGTTGTATCGATCGTCAGATAAAGGTAGCCTTTGCATTTATACGAAAAATAAGAAATATTTGAAAAATCATCCTTGAAATAAAGGTTAAGCTTTGAGCATACAATTATATCAATTTTGGTGGCTAAATTGATCTGAGTGGTAAATATGTGATGAATTTTAACTCACCAGGAAAAGGCGATGATCACCGTGCATTAAGCTAGCCCGCGAGTTCCAGAACAATTACAAAAATCCCGCATTAGAGGAGCATTATTGAGTATGCTAAAACCTCCACGGATAAACTTTCCGGAAGGTTACCTTTAATTGTCGGAAATTTAGGCAATCCCCACTTTCTGCCAAGTTTGCTTGCCAACGCACTTCCCCTTCTACCAAAACCTATTTGAAAAATGCAATTGAGGAAACTATTTCTTAACGTCTTTACGTTTGGATCAGTTCTGAGTGTGGAGCTGGTAGCTAATCTCAACTGGCAAAAGATTCCGACTATAAGTCCTTTATTTTCCGAAAAATGTGTGATGGAACAGCCCGTGGTCGACTTCAAACATTCCGTGGCTAGCGGTGATCCAACCAGATCATCTTTCATATTGTGGACGCGGATTACCCCTATGGAAGAAGTGTCTCCAGAGATCGTCGTTCATGTGGAGGTGAGCCAAAATAAATCATTCAATGAGATTCTTTACTCCGCGTACACCATCACGAACGAAGAAATTGATTACACTGTTAAAGTTGATGCTCAAAGTAACAGATTTTCTCCAGGAGCAATATATTACTATCGATTCTCAGCTGGCGAAGTTTATAGCCCGGTTGGTTCAACCAGAACACTGCCGGCTGACGACGTTGAGGAAATCTCATTTGCGGTTTATTCATGCTCCAATTTCGCCGGAGGATTTTACCATGCATACAGACATCCAGCGGTGAATTCATCAGTCGATTTTGTAATTCACTTGGGCGATTATTTGTATGAACATGAGAATGGTGTCTATACAAATGGAACCTCGTTGAACCGTACACACATGCCAGACAAATTTCTTCACTCACTAGACGACTACAGAAGAAGATATTCACAGTACAGATCTGATCCAGATCTTCAGTTGTCTCATCAAACTTTTCCATGGTTGGTTGTCTGGGATGATCATGAGATCTCCGATAATTCATGGCTGAGAGGAAGCGTGGATACTGTTGGCCTCGAATTCGAAAAACGCCGCAATGATGCTTTGCGCGCATATATGGAATGGCTACCTATAAGACCTCCGTCTGATATGGCCACAAGAAAAATTTGGCGATCCATGAAATTTGGAAAGCTTGCACATTTGCATTTGCTGGACACTCGCCATTACTCCAGAGATGTTACCGACATCTACACCAATCGGGATTATATTGATAGTATTAAAGAGCGTCCCGAGCGAACCATCATGGGTTTTGACCAGGAGGAGTGGCTGATCGATTCTTTGACCTCCAAGGAACAAGATTCATGGCAGCTAGTAGGCTCTCAATTGTTGATTCAGCCAGTGAACTTCACATCCTTGCAAGGTGAGCTAGGCGAACCATTCAACACTTTCAATTTGGATGGATTTGACGGTTATCCAGGCTCTCGGGAACGCATTTTGTCTGCCGTTGAAGAGAAACAGATTGACAATATAGTTTTTTTTGCAGGCGATGTTCATGTTTCCACCGTTGGCAAAGTTGGCAGAGTGATTGAGTTTGGCGGATCTGCAGTCAGCTCACCTACAATCTACCCTCAACATTACAACATTTCTCAGTGTCTAGCTGTTTCTGAAAAACTGGTCGCGAACAACCGTGACACCATGATTTGGAACGAAGGTTTTTGGCGTGGATACATGGTATCGAAGATCACGGAAGAAAAGTTGACAACAACATATTACGGGTTCGACGTCAAAGATGAAAAAAATAAAGAGGGCTACATTTTAGCCACATTTCAGGTTGAAAAGTACAGCAACGAGATTTCCCAGCGTGAAATAGAATACGGAGCGATGAATAATTAAATAGTAACGCAGTAGTACTAGCATCATGACATTAGCAAATTCTATGACAATATATTCTGAAAAGATGGATAATTATTTATGTAGCGCATGATATATTCGCTAAGTCATTTATCAATAATGATAATCGTTTTTTGATGTATACACACTACCACCCGAAAGATCTCCGGCAGGAAGACTGCTATTAACTACTAAATAATTTATCAACATCTAGGCACTACCTAAATATTACTATACCAGCAGAGTAGTAATCACTTACTATAGATTGAGTCCAATTGAAATATATATTCATAACTCGCTTGCGATAAAATTTCCTCTGATGAGCACTATATTTTGTTAATAGTTCATAATATCCTTAATATAAATCAATGACCAACATCCAGCCACTACCCATATATGACTGATGTGCCACTCATGTACTTTGTACCAGAAATAGGGTTTAATTCATATCCTCATCATTCCTCCTTCTACTAACTTAAATAATCATTTGTACTATGAGATAAGGTTTGCGGAAAAAATCTCATATAAATTATTTCCATGATTGGCTATATTACTAATAATCAAGAAGAAATTATATAAGCTTTCTTGTCATACAGATTGTGGTCGCTCTCCAATGTGCTTATCAAGTTGCCTTGATGGCCAAGTTGGTAAGGCGTAACACTAGTAATGTTAAGATCGTCGGTTCGAATCCGGCTCGAGGCAGTTTTTTTTGCTATTTAAAGTTCAACTACGTTTATCTGTCGAGTGCGCTTAGTGTTCAATATGCCATGCTGGCATCATGTGTATACGAATTGGGGCAGATCACGTGGTACCTCAATTTCCGACATGGAACTATAGCAATTTTTTGAGAGAAGGAGCAGATAAGTCAAGTCGGCAAACAATAATTCATCTGTAAACTTGGTTGAGCAACAAATATGGTGCTCACAACCGCAGGGAAGCTCTCAGACAATGTCATGAAGGCGTCCCTTGAATACATCGTACGAACATTTATAAAGAAGCTTGCACATACACCACAACAATTTGTATATTTTACATGAAAATGAAAGATACATCGAAATACTATCATTTATCAACGTCTATGTGCTACCTAGATATCGCCAATGTGCTATTTATGTATTTCGCACCAAGAGACGGGCCGGGGGATGATTTCTGTATGTCCAAATTTGGGTGGCTGTTGCCCTATTACGGTATCTCATAGAAGATGTACTCCATATTAATCTGACTTACGTAATCATGACAACCGGCAGTGCTCATTTTTGACAGATAATCGTTGGACTGAATTGAGATAATCTCTATTTGTAGTCCATGTACTTTGCGTAAAAACTCATGTAGATAATGTCTCAATATATCTTTCGACAATTGGCATACCACCACTACTACTACTACTACTACTGTACTTTGACGTTCTTATTCAATCTTAGTCACGTGATATACTTCTAACAGTTACTATAATTCTGGCTAAAATTTTGGAAACTCATCAAATCAGCCTTGATGGCCAAGTTGGTAAGGCGTAACACTAGTAATGTTAAGATCGTCGGTTCGAATCCGGCTCGAGGCAAATTTTTTGCACCCCTTATTTAGAATTATCTTTTTGTTATTTCCCCGCACTTGTTGCTGCTCATGCATGATTCTCATATATTCGGCTGATATCTCGTAATATGGCTGTCACTACGGAGGAAACTACATTGCCTGCCAGGAGGAGTGAACAACATAAGCAGTAAGGCACCAGAGTCAAATTGAAATATGGGAAAGTAGTTTCATGGAACTACGCAAACGCACCTATTGTTTGGAATGCATTCATAGCCCATACTTACATACGCAATTTTCAGAAGAATTCAGACTTGCAGTTCTATATTGTAACAAACATAGCGCATAGCATAGAAATCCACGAAAAAAATACTCGAGGTCAATTCATTTGACCAGCGACTCACATGCTGCTCAAGGGTTGAGCAAAGGAGCTCGTTCGGAGTCGGCAACGGGAGTCTCCGAAGCTGGAGTAACAGCAACAATCAAAGAGCCTAAGGTCAAAAGACCGCCAATGACCAAAGCAAAGATCCATTGCAGAGCAATTATATGGCCGAGGAACTGGGAAAATGCAATGCCAAAGGAAATATAGGCAAAAGCCAAGCCAATTGCCCAATCCCTATACAGAACCAGGTACAAAGCTGGAACTAGAAGGAAATCCCAGACGAACACATTGGCAAGGATTCTAGCTGCAAGAGAAGTAGCACCTCCTACCATGACAGCGCCGTTCCAGAAAATAGCATAGAAAACCCAGACCAAAGGTAAAACGGTGATGGGAATATGCACCAGGAACCATTTAGAAACGGGTCGCTTAGCGTAGGTCTTATGGGTCACATAAAGAGATAGGAGATTGAAGAAATTGATAATCAAAACAATTTCTGACAATACAAAGTGTCCCTTGGAGAAAAAATAAGACCAGAGCACCTGAAGTATGTTGAACAAAGAGAAGTGCCAACCGACAGCAATGGATTCATTACCATATAACTCCGAGCCAGGGGCATAAACATTAGCAAGGTAGAAGAGCTGGGCAATATAAGTGAAAATCCAGTAGGCAAAGACGAACAGAATGTTAGCAGTAAATGGTGTGTGTCCTACACGGGAGTCATAATGTTTGCCTCCGTGAAAATGTCGGCCAAAGGCGGTCTTGAAATTGAAGTAGACCGACAGAACAAAGGCCAATAAGGTCACAAACTTGGTAGTGATGAGGGGAGCAGACGAGGAGGATCGAGTGGTGGGTGCAGCAGTTGACATGATGAATTGATATGAGACGCAACAAACTCTTCACCAATACAAAAAGTAGTATGCAGAGCCTCCAAATGAACAGAGGAGCGAGTCCGTTATATATGGAAATTGGCTTCCAGGTAGCAAGCAAACAGCATGTACGGCTGAGATGCGGCTTGGACCAAATTTGTCCAGTTTAGGGAACGAGGAGTACTCGGCCCATCATCATTGTTTGTGACCGACTATCACTACAATGGCAGGATCTCGTAACAGTAGCGCTCCTACGCAGCGTACTTCTGCCAATACAAAGCCTAAGAATCCTAGCGGATTGGCCCAGAGTACTCCTATCGACGCCCCAAGTCCCACACCTGAGCCCAAAGATCCGGTAGGTATTGTGCCTTTCACAGGCGTAAAAGCTGAGAGCTAGCTCGAATCTAATCTAACATTTGATTAGCTGAATTTTGAAACCCTTTCGGTGGATTCACTTCGAAAATATAAAGATCTTCACAAAGTTCCGGTGAAATCACCGTATTCTGATGCTGGTTTTTACCTGGACTCCAAGGTCGGTAAAAAGACCTATTCCTACAAACACCACAACCGTACAACCAAGTGGGAAATTGCGGCAGCATGCAAAAGGCATTTTGTGTCTCATCATACTAGAGAATCAGATGTGATAGTTGATTTCATATACAGTGTGAAAAATCAAGGTGAGTATAAATTGGTGATGGTGGGTGAGACCTACTAACCAAGCAGATCGAGCATTCAAGTTGCGATTCTGAGATAATTTTAGTTTGTGAGAACGTAGTTTGTATAATTTATTAGAGTGATGGAGCTGAAAATGATTGTATAATTTCATATGGGTTGTTTGGTGCTTGTAATTGCTTGTTTTATTCACACCAGCTCGTCTGGCAGAGTAATATTCTGGTGGTGTAGAAATCCAGGTCTGCCAGTCCGTCAATCCAATATTGTCCTAATTTACATGCATTTACTTTGCAACACATCGCTGGATGCTAGCTCATTGAAATTGGCAAATAAACTCAATTTATGGCAAGTATGACGAGCTATAATCGACTCTACTCGACATGCAGCCGCCCTTGTGCCTTGTGCTGTTCCTGGTTTGACCATAGATCACCGGACAAAAAGTTCTGAACTTCAGACTCCACTTCATATCTTTAGCTATTCACACTCAAGAGTCAAACTACCAGTCTTTACGATGAGATTTTCATCTTGGACTCGTCCATCAGCCTCAAATGAGTAGACTAATTTTAAAGTACGATCACGTGACAAGGCCACTTTATGGATTGCAACTTCCGTATACAATCCATCCGCCACATTGCCTCACGCCGTCTTCAATCCAACTTATATTATGGCAGAAACATCCACCATCTCCTTTGTTCTTGCACTGGTGGTCGGCTTTGTCGTAGCTAAATGGGCATTTGCTGGCGACGACACTTCTGCAGCTCATCAGCAGGCCACTAGGCGACAGAGACCAGGCAACGGCTCGGCCTCTGGCCCTCAGAGGACTCGTCGTCGACCTGTCAATCAAACCATGATCGAGGTTGTTCAATCGCTTGCACCCAATCTTACTGTTGAGCAGATCCGATATGATTTGGAACGTACTGGAAACGTCGAGGCCACTGTTGAGCGTTATCTCTCCGAGGGATCATTGCCTTTTCCTCCAGGATACCAGCCAGCTCCAGCACCTGATGCACACACTGAGACTGCTTCATCTTCTCAAGGATCATCAGGTGAACCGGAGAATTTGTTGAAGAAATACCAGGTGGAGAATACTGACATTAATGGTGATTTCGAGGGCCCTTTACAAAAGACGAGCTGGAAGGATACCAAGGAGGAGCGGGAGGCTCAGTTACGAAAGAGACAACAGGAAATGGTTTTGCGAGCACGTCAGAAGCTGGCCAAAAAGGAAGCTGTTTCTTCCTCTGAGCAATGATTGTACTAATTTGTACTGTATATAGGATCAAGTGACGCATATATGAATGAATGTTGAATGGCATTGATGCACTGAAGATTAAAGTCCCTAGGTATATGTAGTTGGGCATAGCCATGAGGAGGAATTTTTAAACTAAAAAGGACGTATTTTTGACAATACAAATAAGCTGGTAGTTGATTTAATCCAACAGATCGCAAGCCGATTCTGCCGAAGGGTAGCTAGGCAAATGCTAGGCTCGAACTCTCTTCAATCAATTCAATCGACAATGGGTCGTCTTGTATCAGGTTTCCGTCCTATTTTCATGCATGTCTTGAATATCAAATTGAACAATCTGCTACAAAGACAGACGAGTTACATAATTACTTGTGTCGCATCAAAGCCCAATGACTTGACGCATTTCGTATTAGCTTAAATTCACCAAATTTCGCTCAATAAAATCCAGACTCTTGCATCTTAAGTCTAACTAAACAAGAATCAATTCGTTTCGTACATGTCTGAAGACCAGCCTCAATATCCTGAATTTCAGTTGGTTCTTCCTCGTACAGTGTCTGAATACAAAGGAGGACCAACCCATCGCTCTACATAGTTAGACTGACGCGAGATGCGATTGGCCCCAGCAATGCTACTGCTCTTGGTGATTACAGCTGAAAGAGTTCTTCCATCAGCAACGGAGTTGTGGAATCGTGCAACAGCTATACTAGCGTGATCTGGTGATTCGAACACAGTCTCAGCAGTGACGCTCTTGTCAGCTTCCAAACGAACCCTGCAATCCAAGACCTTACCGATCTGTGATAATACAGTCCTGACATCTGCAGCACTAGTGCCGTTCGCAAGATTTCCTAGTCGTAAGACTGGAGGAAGCGATGCATGTTTAAAATTGAAAGAGGCAGAATCTTGTGAGTCTTCTTCAGGAGAAATCATCGAAGCAGGCCCTTTAGGAGGTCCACCAGACTTTTTATTGTTTGATCTGTCCTTGGTGGTCTGCCTTGATCCGACCTTTTCAGTCTGACGGGAACCGTTTTTTTCAACCTGCCTCGATGAACTGTTACCTTTACTCGGACCAGTGGGAACACCCGCGTGTTTCTGGGTACTGGCAGGCTTAGATTTGGAGGAAAGTTTGTCATTCTTATTCTGAATTGCTCTCAGAGTGTTCAGAAGAGGTTGTTTCGACAACGACTTAGGGCCCACAGGAACCCCGCCCTTTTGACCCGACTTTCTGATGGCATCTGCCAAAAATCCACTGGATTTGGATGAGTTTAATTTTGATCCACCTGTAGGTGCTTTTTTGATTGATCCACCAGCTTGATTTCCATTTGCCTTGCCAATTCTCTCGCTGAGAGATCGCGGTTTCAAGGCCTTAGCTTCTGGCGCGGCCTTGTTTCCTTTAGCTTTGGCCATTATCGAACCTGGATGAACAAGCTAAAATCCCAGGAACACTCCAACAAAAGATCAGATGCAACTGGAAGTAATGCAAATCTTGATGATTTCCAATATAGCCGGATCTTTTATCTCAAGGACAAAAGAATGATTCAATCTACTTGATTGCAATTCTCAAAGGTGGAAGATCAACAGTATCGGACGAGTTGGGTGAAACAAAAATCCAAGGGCTCAAGAGGGTAAAACATGCCTGGTCTACGGGTGGAACCAAAAGAAGATCATCAAATGTGTACTATTTAGCCTAATTTTTCTCTGATTTTACTAGAGTTGGAGCAACTCTTCTCTTCTTCTTCTCATTCGCCGGGGGCTGGTCTTCTTGCCTTTTAAGCGGCGAGCTTTGACTCAAAGGTGTCGCTGGTGGTGACACTCCAATGCCATGACTCGCTACCGGTGGGACACTGGACACTATGGGGACTAATGGTGGTCCTGGGGTGTCTGCGAAAGTAGCGGAAGCTGGAGTTGAAGCTGGCGATGACCACAGCTCTGCATGTGATCCAGAGGGGCTGGCATGCATAGGCATAGGCAATGGTGATGGTGCAGCAAATAGCACCGACGACGGTGAAGTTGCACCATTCGGCGGGAAATTAGCGGCATGGGTGGATGGAGACAAGGCAGAGAGACCAGCAAGACTTGCATTGGAGAGAGTTGGTGTGTTGCTTGCAGACTTTGTTGGTACCGGGCCAGTATAACGAACACCTAGTTCACCTTCGTCAAATGTAATTACAGAACAGAAGCCATCGGTAGAAGTCATGAGTAATGTGTTGCCATCGGGAGACCAAGTCAAATCTGTGAATGTTGCATAATGTAAGTTGCTAGCAATGCATAAAGGTGCTTTGTGTTGAGTATCATATACAATAACCGAATCTTGAGTAGCAACTGCATATACCACTCGATAGTCTAGTTTGAAGACTGGGGATGAAGAATCTGTTCGACCCCCCTCATCTATAGTTGAGGTAGACGACTGAGACGGATCGGCAGAAGTAATAGGCGTTACTGTCGATTTGTTCAGATCAAATTTTTTGGTAGTAACATCATTCTCAGCAAAATCTTCTTCTTTGAGTTTATACAACACGGGAGAACACTTAACAGCCAACGATGGTTTTTTCAATCCTGGTAAATATGCCACAGGAGAACGATTCAAGCCCGCTCGTGTGTAAATGTAGACAGTATTTGTGAATTCCTCAGATTCTGATCCAGAATACTTGAAGATACCGGAGGGAGTCAGCAGTAAGCTGCCATCTGGCGTGAAGCACAATCGACGAAAGAATGAAGTGAACGTCTCATTGTGATACAACACTGTTCCACTAGTATGAGTTGAACTCAATGGTGTGGCAGTCTGTAGCATTCCCGCCGGGGCTGCCGGCTGAGACAAAAGAGCTGGTGACATTGATGGGGATCCAATAGATCTTACTGCCGGAAGAGGTATAGAAGAGGGAGATTCGCTCTTATTATTAGAAAATGAAGATTTCCGTGAATGCGTTTTGTTCGGAGGGGGGTTCATAGATCGAGGCGTCCCTGGGGCAGAATTGCTGGGCCCCACTGAGCCTGAGGCAGATACATCCGAGTCTCTTCGAGAAATTCGAGGAGTGACCGTGGTAAGATCCGCCTTGCTGATTTTATGAGGGTTACTCAGGCTGAATTGACCATTTTTAGTCTTCAACGTATAGATATGAACCGACCGATCGGATGACTGAGTGGCAATGTACTCATTCAAAGGGTCCCATGATACACCTTGAACATAATGCTGATGCTCGGCTAATTGACGTATACATTGCCCATTGGATGCATTATAAATTCGAGCAACATTATCCATTGAACCTGCAATGATGTACTGGGAGTCCGGTGACCATGCCAGGTCGTAGACCTCCGCCGAAGAAACTCGACAAGCATGCCGCAATTTCCACGTTTCTTTATCTAATTCCGAATCATCACTACCGAATTCCCGAGTAACCGTATCGGATAACGTCCACAATAAAATTGTGCCGTCATCTCCGGCTGAAGCAAGTACCTGCCCTTTGGGATCGAACCTAACAACATTCACGGCCTGAGTATGCCTAGTCAACGTCGCAAGATAAGTAACACCTGAGACCTCATTAGAAGAGGACACCGAAGAGCCTCTCGAGTAGTTCAGGCGCCAGATGCGAATATTGTTATCTCCGCCAGCTGTCGCTAAGCGCGTTATCGAGTGTTGCCCCGGTTGGAAATGGCCAGAATATATTGGCTGGTTGTCCAGGTGCCAATGAACAGTCAGCGCTTTGGCATGCATCGCCCAAATCTCTTACAAATTGATGCGGAATCAATACAATATTACCAGACTTTCTTCTTGCTGATTTCACCTATGGCTGCCTGCAGCGGATTGAAACTAGTAGGGCTGTTGGGTGCGGAGAAAAGGAAAATGAAGAAGAGACGTCCAGTTACAGTGGGGAGCCAACAAAGCTCTATAGGTTGAGCCGGTCGCTTGGGAGAGCGAGGGGGCCAACCAAGGGGGTGTAGAAACAACATATTTTTGGATCGCCGCTGAATAGGCTTTTTTAATGAACAGCATCGGCTGGAATAACATGGAAATAAACACGTGTAGTGGAGACTGCTGTTATGCTGAACCATCGATCCTCGGGAAGCTCGTGCCAAATTGTTTCTGAAGACACATACTCTGTAGCCTGGATGAAGCTATCACTCGTAGCTCGAGGACCAGTAGCCAAAATATGATAGACTCTGTTGTGTGGTGATAAACACCGGTAAATATAAGCTTTATTATTAGCCCCGGTATTAGTGCGCCCGGTTGCAACCACTTTCAGCGTAATAGTAGAGCGACTGACACCACAATCAACTCGCTGAGTTCCAGAAGATTCTTCTTCCTCAGCTGGAGGCTCAAGAATCTTTCCATAAAACCGTCTTGATGTAGGCTGATTAGGTGCGAGATCCTGCATGATCTGGACTATTCTTCCCCAATCCTCAGGACAAATTTCCCATGACTTCCTCTCAATAGGCACGAGCTTGCTAATTGTGAAATGGCGGAGCTTACGATGATAGCCCTCCCGTTTAATGAGCTCATTACCCAAATTGTTGTTCTCCGTAATGAGATTGCACAAAATCTTCCACTCCAAAACTGGATCGAAATTGCAATATTCATGAGCAATTGGGTAGACTCGAAAATCAATAGGCTTCTTTAACTTTTTAAGGTCCTGCCGAAAAGGATGGATCATCTTCTCAAAGCTATCCTGCTGTTCAGCACCAATAGGCAGGAGAGCCGCACATTCGTAAGCTATTATCTCGGTAGCCATGGGAAATTCCAACAAGAGATCTCTCAAAGCTCTCCATTTTAATGCTTTGGAAGACATTTTCGCTTTACGTATGTGATCTCGTAGGTAAAACATATCAAACAATGGTGCGGGTTCACCACCCCGAGCAAAACTTGTCAGCTCTTGTAGTAATTCCTTGAAGGTATCACCTAAGCGACTAGATACAAGTACACTGACAGTTGCTGGATCCGTTTTGGAATCGTGAGCTAATTCAACCAATTTTTTACAGAAATAGTGGCTCCATTTCGAGGGATCGATGATGTCGCTATCAGGTGACTGACCAGTACTTCTTAGAATGTACGGTCGATCAAACCAGCCCAAATCAGGAAGCGTACCTTCCATAGCAGAGCGAAGAGCATGCTGAGTCATTATTTCTCGGTTAGGTACAGGAGTGTTAAAAAGACATCCGTCAAACTCGTAGAGATGAATCCTAAGGATACTGTTACGAGTCTTGGATCCGTCCATTTTGATGGTAGGCTCCAAGGGCTTTATTGTTTTCAACAAATCCGGCAAACCGTTGAGCGCCGGCCCAGTCGGTATTCTGGTGGTGCTGCTGCTCATACCGTCGTCCATTGGACTATGATGGAGGTTATGAGATGAAGAGGAACCGTCGGTACAAGATTGTGGTGTGTAGTGACCAGCCGTTCATGATAATAGATTGCCCAAATCAGGGAGCAGCTCTGGAGATTGAAGATCGCTTAGGATATGAAAGTGGAATAAAATTTAGAAATGAAACAGACGAATATGCATTAATTAAAGAGTTTTGCTTATGTGGAAAAACACAATATCCATTCGAAATATTGGAGAGTGCGTAGATGCTGAAATAAATATATAGATAAATGGAGAGTGCCATCGGCAAAGCAGATCAGTCGTAGTCATTGAAGCGACCCGGCATATACCTGTGATAAGTACTGGCACTAGCACTTCGTCGACGATGGTGACTAGGCATCAATGATGGCGACCGGCCTCGGACTCGTTCTTCATGCTCTATGAGTCTCTCAATAGGATTATGACTGTGGTGACTATGTCGACTGTATGTCGATCCTAGAGGTGCACCCATGGCAGCACCAACTGGCTGTACCATTGGTTGAGCCATTGGTGCAGCAGGAAGCACAGGGGGGACCATCCCTCCACCTGAAAGCATTGCTTCCTTTTCAGCAACGTCCTCCATTATCTCTTCATTGAGAGCACTAGCAAAAAACCAAAATACTATGAGCCCTAGAATGATTAGATTGGTCCAGCCCAAGCCCGCCACTGGTGTTCCAGCATGAGTGACTACCTGTTGTTGGGAAAGCGTTCTAGTTGCAGCTCCAACTGTATTGGCGAAAGACTGCTGCCAGATCATGGCCAAGAGCTGAAATATTAACGATAACAGTGCCATTAACAATATAAGACGGAAACCCAGAGTGTGAACCGCAGTTATTGCGAGAAGAAGAAATGCAGTCAAAAAGCTCAAAATCATACTAATAATCAACAACCAAGGGCTTATGCTTGATTTTCGTAACTGATTGCTTAGATATAACAAGTTCAATGGATCAGCACTGGCTTTTCCCAGCTGATTAGCTAGAGACGTTGCATTGGTCGAGCAAGTCCAATCCCCTCCAGTTCCGTTCACACAGATTGCAAAATACCCGGTACGTATTTTAACACTAGTTGAACTGGTATAAGTTTTGAAAGCTGAATATGCTGCAGTGTTGAGCAGCACCGAACTGGACGGCCTATCCTGACCCCCTGAAGAATATTGCATCTCAACAATATACAAATTCGGGCTAGAAATTGCACTTGTTGTGCATCCTGAAATGATAATGACAGTAAAAAAGGCACTAAGAAACAGAATAAGCGAAATGAAATGACGGTTTCTTATCGGACCGCCTCTCCAGGCCGGTATGAAGTTGGACTGAGGGTACCAACTGTTCCAGCGACCACCCCACATGATCCAGAAAAATAGGAAGCAGGAACGATGAAATATTTACAACAAAAAATTGCAGAAAGAGCTCGATTAAAAAATTAGACAAAGTGTGATGAAGGAAACAAAGTTGAGATTGCGAAAAAAAGGTAAACAAGATGCATACTGGAGGAGTAGCAGGAAAGGCATGGCTCCTTTTTAAGAACATGCATACATGTACTTCACACGCCCGGAGATCCCACCGGTTTAGAGCTCAGATCTACCCCTGACTGAAATTTTTGCAGATAATGTGGGTCCCTGAACCTACTTTAGAGTAATTGCTGTTGTTACCTATAGTGAATCAGACTTGGTGTGGCTACTAAACTATCAGTTACGACAATTTTATTGCCCATTTAGGTAACAGAAAAACAAACAGGGGCCGACGACAAGTTTCCGATACCACTAAAGTTGGTGCAACCTGCTTCAAAAAGCCGAAAAGTGGATCCCGCCTACTAATAATGCCTGGAGTATAATAATCAGGTTCTTATTTTGGATTGTTTTCCTTGTCAGAATTGAGCTGAATGTGTTTTTGTGTGGAGAAGGAGCTCACTACTGTTTGATTTTATTAGTCGTTTGGCAATGTGGCCATTGGCGGTGCTCGTTTGAATTTGATGAGTAATTCATAGGCCAATGATAGTGGTGATAAACTCGGTGATTATCGTGCGATAATTGTGCAACTAATGTAATTGAGTAAAGAGTGAAATTCCATCGATCGGCAGAGCCATCGATGTATCGGAAGCGGCCCTCGGCTACGATAAAATTGTCTCATTCAAGCATAATTTAGAGCCAACAGCCCGTTAATATTGCTACCTAACTCTTTTGGAATGAAATTTCTGTGCTACTGCTATTGCTGGTGCTCGTCATATATTGGTGCCATTAAGGCTCGATGTTTGTATTGTTGATTTTTTAACCGACAAAATATGTGGGCATCTAAGTCATCATTTGAACAGTAAAAGCTGAAGGAAATATGAGCTATGAAACATAAACAGATCTTGTTCTTTTTCGAATTGAATACAGAAGATAGTATTGCAGTGCTTTTATTTTAAGCCTATAGTCAGATGGATTCTACATGAAATCAACATTAGACTCATTCGCTGATATGGATCTGAGTACTGAGTGCTACAGGGCTAATGGACTGTTTCTATTGAAGGAAAATAGTCCAACCCAATCATTTGCTGATATAAACTAGTATGACTAGATTTTTCAATACTACAAAACCTCTTCTATAAATAGTGCTGTGATCGACAGCTAGTCTCGTGGGTTAGATGGCTAAAATAGTTATCAAACCACCGACTCCAAAGACAGGAATGTATTATATGGAAATCGCGATGATTTGACCACTGGAGATGCTTATTTAAATTATTATGAAAATCTTTAGCCATGTCGCGGGTCAGGTTTCGCGAAAAATATAGAGACAGATGGTGCCTGATCCAGGCAGTCATGAGCCAATTCCAGTTGATAAGAGTTCCGGCACTATTTCGAGACTCAGACCCCTGAGCATATGGATGGAACCGGGTTCATTTGCCGAAACAACTCGTCACACATATAGAGCCACTTTTTAAAGAAAAAGAGTTATTGCTTCCTTAAACATGTTTCCACAACTTTTCTCGAACTTCATGTTTCATTATTATCAGAAGGACGCATATACCAAGGGATTTTAGCCAACAAATTATTTAGCTCAAAGCGCGATAGTCTAAGAGCAAAGCTTACCAGCAGAATGACGATAATGAGCGGATTATGACATAGAATTAATGAAATCACAAATAAGGCAAAAATATCATAAAGATGAACTCGAGTATTAAATCTATTATAGAAAATGAATGATTGAAAATGCCTAGGTAAAAAAGCAAGGTGGAGTCACGTGAATGTTTTTTTTAATGTCAACATCAATGTTGTCACCGAGTTTTAGATAAATAAAGAATGACAGGCCAACTGTTCAGTATTCTAGAAAAGTGGCGTAAAATGCAAAGGCAGGAATGTCACCCGTCACGAGAGATTTGTAGACGCGACGACTTGGGAAACATCAGATTAGGTACAGGGTGAGGTTTCTCAGACAGGAAACCGGATAAATGCAGCTTATAGTCGACATTATAAGATTATGCAGCACTTAGCGGGCTCGTCTTCGGCTATCGCCAACAAGCTGGCTCGAGTAGCTACTTCGAGAACGTCATCAACACCTTCGCCGGTGAGTGCGGAGCACTCCACATAGCGCCGAGCACCAATTTGTCGAGCCACGGCTTCAGCTTCGGGTGCCAGTACAATATGAGAAGATCGTTTGCGCACTTCCTCGATAGTTAATGGGTCGTTCCGCAAATCTTTTTTTAGGCCAACCAGAATGATGGGGACTCGAGGGCACAGTTCATTGACTTCTTCAGCCCACTTTGTCCGAGCATTGTCCAAAGAATCGGGTGAATCCACTGCAAAACCAATCAGAATAGCATTGGCTTTGGAGTATGAAAGCGGCCGTAATCTTTCATATTCTTCCTGTCCGCTTTTGTCGTTAGTTTATTTATCCAAACAAACCATGTAAAAATCTAGCAATGGCCGCGGGGGAGAGGCCTCTCACATAGCACCAGACAGTTGGGCTTCCGGCTGGGTCCAATAACAAAAGCCCCCCCCACCCCAAGCAGTTGCAGATGAAAAATAAAAAAGTAAGGCAGCAATATATACTCACGCTGTATCCCACAATGCCAATTGTACTGATTTGCCATCGACACGACAGTCGGTCACGTAATTATCAAAAACTGTTGGGTGGTATTCCTGTGGTGATGATTAGAGTTTGCTGTACCATCTAGCATGGACTAAGTCCATGACGTCGTTGAAAGTCGGCCATTCCTACTTACTTTGGGAAATTCTCCTAAGGTGAAAACACACAGAAGTGAAGTTTTACCACAAGCTCCATCTCCAACTATGACTATCTTCCTATTGATAAATTAATATTTATGCTTGGTTTGGCGCGTCTATAAGCCACTGTCGTTTACTCAGGCTCAAGAAGCGGTTTGGATTATACACAGAGCAGGTCGCATACAATACAAAGCATGATACTCACCTTCTAATAATTGAGTCTTGTAAAGACATTTTCCTCTGATCTGTTGTTTTGCTTGTCCTTTTTCACTTCTAACAGCCTGTAATTCACGGCCTTATTCACTGCTAGCAAAGAAGCTACTAGACCGTTGCTGCTTAAACGTCGCACAAATGAGCTTCAGGAAAAAGGGGCAGGCGCAGATGTGATGGGAAGAAGTAAAACGGAGTGGGTGTTTGTGCGGGAGGTAGGCTGAGGGTCAACAAACAACGTCCCAAATTGTGGAGACAAAAACTGTGGAAGGGGGAGGGGAGGAAAGAGAGGGAGTAGTTTGATATTCTGAGAAGGACTGAGAGAGAGCTATGTGATCCGATCATAAATTAGAAATGTAAGTTGGGCAAGAGACATGATAACTGTCGTAGTATATGTATCTATAGGTAATTACTGATAGGTTTATGGGTGTCTGCAGCAACAGCAGCAGCAGCATCAGAGGCGGTGGAAAAGAGCAGCCTAAACAACGCCCAAAAAATACCCGTAGATCACGTGATCAGAAGAGAAGATTTGTCGAAGAACTTTCATCTGCCTAAGTAATGGTATAACCGGCGCCTTGGATGGTAAAACCAATCTTAAAGACGATGAACGATGAACTCCTAATAATTCTTCTCAGACACTATCAAATGCATGATTTAACGTCAATCTGTTGTGGCTGAGAACTATCTGTCAGCTCATGTCCGAGAGCACGTGACTTCAACTGTTCTGCTCCTTTCCTGGTTGGGTCCCTGCCAGTAACCATCAATGTCTTTTTCCCAGTTACGTTACAGCATTCTAGTGACAAGATCGTAGTTCGACCGACTGTATAAGAAGAAGAAAATAGTAATTCGGTCTTAATAAGCACAAATTAGCGACATCTCAACTGACTTGCTATTCAATCGGTTCTTTTAATTCTTTCAATATCTTTGCATTTATTTCTTCAGATCACATATAAACCTCATAATTCGACCAGGTTCGGCCCACAGCTTGCAATTCGAATAGCCGCAAGATATCCATCATCTATTGGAACTTGCCGGTATTTTGTAAATATTGATATACGTAAGTTTTTGGCAACTAGCAGGTGTCCAGAAGTTCAGAAAGACGTTTGGTTATGACGAATAACTAGTCCATTACTTCAACACTTGCTCATTTTCAACTCCTTAGCATTAACCTTTCCATTAAGAATGGCTACTAGAGTATCTCCTGATACTGCTGCAGTAGAGGATAGTGATATGATCTCTATACCTCATCAACCGGAGTCCCGCAGACTCTCCTCGAAAGGTGTAAGAGTATATTCAAGGGACGGCTCCAAGATCATCACTCTCCCCGGGAATCGGGCAATACAAGATCCGTCGAACGTTATCGAGCACGTGGTAGACGATGGCTATGATAGTGATGGAATCAAGTTTGTTGCTGGTGATAATATAGATTTTGAATACGGCTCGCCGCCGCTGGTAGCTGATGGCAATGCTCTTACGGACGATGCGTCCAAAAAGAACAAGAAAAAAAAGAAGAAGAAGCGTTCCAAGGGTCCCCTTGACAATAATTCTCAAAGCATTCAATTACACAATGATGGCAATGGTGTCACCATTAATAATGTTGATCTATCATCGCCGAATATCTTAGCTGACGTTGCAGCAGTTGCTGCCAACTCAATAGGCGAATCTCGCAACTCCGACTCGTTAAAATCAAGTTCGAAAAAGAAGAAAAAATCTGATAAGGACAAGATTTGGGACACAAGCAATGAAGAAGAGCGTCAGAGAATCAAACAGTTCTGGACTAGCTTATCTGAAGATGATCGTCGAAACCTCATCAAAATCGAAAAGGAAACGGTTCTCCAGAAAATGAAAGAACAACAGCAACATTCATGTAGTTGTTCAGTTTGTGGAAGAAAGCGTCTGGCCATTGAAGAAGAGTTGGAATTTCTATATGATACCTATTATTCGGAATTGGATGTTTACGCTGATAACAGTGGATTCCCTCAGACTTTGCAGTTCACGGGGTCTGGTCTGCCACCTTTACCACCACCGCCCCCTCAAAAGAATGGACAACCTGCGATAAGTCTTAGTGCGGAGTATTACTCTGAATACGAGGAGGACGATGAGGAAGACGAGGACGAAGAAGGAGAATATTCTGATTACGGTGACGAGGAAGAAGAGTATGAAAATTCGACCCCACATGACTGTTATCATGGCGGCCATTATCATGATCATTACGATCATAATCTTGGTGAACCTCATGGGAATAATCATGGCAACGAACATATTCACGACCACGACCGCGACTTTGACCACGATTACGACCACGACCATGATCACGACCACGATCACAGCCATGACCACAGCAATGCACACAGCCATAGCCATGACTATGAACATAATCACAATTTCAACCATGATCAATATTCGCATGATCTGCATTCGCAAGGCCAAGGTCATTCTCATTCTCGATTGCCACATTCTCATACTCAAGATCATTCAGCTGATATCGAACATGATCACAACTCATCATTTGACTTGTTCAATTTTGGCAATAGCTTATCCATGAATGGTGGAATTCTCACTGTTGCTGACGACCTGTTAAAGAATGACGGCAAAAAATTCATAGATATGATGGAGCAACTGGCAGAACGAAGAATGGCTCGTGACCAAGAGGCTCTTGCTAGTGGTCGTGCAGTCAGATATTACGACGCAGAATACAATCAGGATGGTAATGCCGATAAGATTGTTGATGAAGAAGAGGAAGAAGGAGATTACGATGCCGAACCATACGAGGATGAATATGATGAGAATGAAGATTCCCGAGTGCTTGGAAGTGACGAGGGCTACGACGATGAATACGAAGAAGAAGAAGAGTATGAGGATGATGGGGTAACCACGGAGCAGCGAATAGCTGAAGGACGTCGAATGCTTCAAATAATTGCTGCTCGCATGTTTGAGCAGAGAGTCTTGGCAGCTTACAAGGAGTCTGTGGCCAAAGAACGTCAACAGAAATTACTTGAAGAGCTCGAAGAAGAAGAACGTCGGAAAGAAGAGCGAGAACAAAAGAAACTTAAAGATAAGGAGAAGAAGAAAGACAAGAAGCGGGCTCTCAAGCAGGCTAAGGAAGAAGAGCGAGCAAGAAAAGAGGCAGAAAGGCTTCAACAGGAAGCTGCTTTGAAAGCTGAACAGGAGAAGAAGAATGAGGAGAAGCGGAAAAAGCAACTGGAGCTGAAGGCCAAGAAGGAAGCAGAGAAGAAGAAGAAAGAGGAAGAGGAACGGCGCAGAAAGCATGAAGAGGAACGGCGCCGAGAAGAACGCAAGCGAAAGGAAAGAGAAGAGCAAGAGGCCAGGAGACTACAGAAAGAACTTGAGCTGAAGAGAAAAGAAGAAGAGAAAAGGCGAAGCGAGGAAAAACGACGAGAGGAAGAACGGGAGAAGCAAGAGTCGGCCAAAAAGGAAGAGGAGCTCAGAAGACAACAAGAAGCTGAGACTGCAGCTGCTCAAAGAGCACTGGAAGCACAAAAGCTAAGGCAAATTCAGAAGCGAGAACTTTTACAGGAGCTTCAACGAAGGACTGTCTCTAGCCCACCTTCATCTATTTCTTTGCCGCAAGATAAGGGTGCAGGCATGGGAGGTTTTTCGAACGCGGCATATCCAACACAGATCCCGCAGCAGCAAGTTCCCGCATCAGCTTACAATGGGGCATCAATGAATGGCCAGCAGCTGAACGGATCAAGTGGATTTCTAGGCATGCCTTCTATGTCGCAACAAATGCATCTCCCGCCTTTTGGTATATCTCCTACCTCACCTCAGAATCAGCCACAGAAATTGCTGAATCATGGACCTCATACCTTTGCTGGGGTGCCTATGAATGGCCTGGTTGCCAACAATGTACCATCTACTCTGAGGAGCTCAGAATTTGATATGGATGACAACCCCATCGATGAGCTCAATCGCATCATGGGTAGCAGCGTTTTGATTCCTGATGATGAGGAACCTGATCTTCTCAATGGTCTGCAGAACAATTCCACATCAAAGCAACAGTTAACTTCCAATGGATACGCTTATCAGGCGCCTCCTCAAACTGCTTTTGTAAGCCAGCCCTCTCCAGCTGCATATCCTGGACAGGCATCTCAAACTGCATTTTCTGATCAAGCCCCTCTTCAAACCCCTTTTGCAGTGCAGCCACCGTCTCAAGGTGTCTTTCCAAGCTTGAATCCCTTGTTCGGGGCCTCTCCCAGTCTCAAACAACCACCATTGGCTGGTAATAACGCACCAGTCAATGGATCTGGTGCCGGAACTAGTATGTGGGCCACCAGTAGTACGACAAGCTCATCATCTTTATGGGGCCCCACGTCCTCTGCACCAGCACCAGCACCAGCATCGATAACAGCATCTGATCAAACTCTGAGAACTGCAATTCGTGCATACAATGCGCTGAGTAAAGAAGGATGGGCCACACCAGATGGCTACATCCCAGCTTCTGTTTTGTATCAAGCTACTGTGAAGCTTCAAGGCAATGATTATGGCATGAATCAAACCGAATTTCACAACGCTTGTGGAGTTTTCGATGCCATGCTTCCAGAAAGATTTGAGTCACGAAGAGACAATGTTGGCATTGTCACACATCTCAAATACTGCCCTTCGCAGTCTATGCATGTCTCAAAAGAACGTCTCTGGCCTATTGGCATCACCGGGGTATTATGAAATCCAGAATGGTTTTTTTAATATATAGGTACATGAAGATGAATGACTTTCTGCTACTACCAGATGATAAATGTCCTACTTTATTAACTTACAGTTGCTTCCATGAAAATCTCCCATGCCTCAATCTAGTGAGAGATTGTCGACGACAGTTGTACCGTTTCCTGGCTCACTAATAATCAGAGCATCTTCTAGTTCAGCATCTGTGATTGTGGGATAAAGCTTCTTATAATACTTTTCGATCAGGGCTTTCTTGAGCTTTTCAGCATCGGTACTGGGAACCAAGTGCACAGCACATCCACCGAATCCTGCACCAGTGACACGCGAACCATAAGATCCATTGGAAAGTGCTATTTCGCAGATTTCATCCAATTCTGGGCAGGAGTTGTTACAAAGGTCACGTGCAGAGGCATGACTCTGGTTCAATAGATCACCGAGCTGTTGGAACACTTGTTTCGATGACAAAGAGCTGCTAGACTTCATTACCTTGGTAAATTCGAGGACCCGCTTGGCTTCGCAGTAGACGTGCGTTGCTCTTTTGTAGAGCTGAAGTGTCTTGTATCTGACAGGATATGTAGTCATGTAACGCTTTTTGAGCTCTTCCACAGAGACACCTAGATCAGAAGCAATCTCCTCAGTAGTATAGCCTTCTTCTCTGTGGCCAATCAGATCTTTAGTTAGATCGATCATCTTGGATAATTTTTCAATGCTGTCATCAATATCATCTCCAAAATTCTTGGGCGATTCCTTGAAATACAAGTCCAAGACGTCTCTAAATGTTCCTGATTGCAAATTTCCATTAGGAGGCAAATCAATTCCCAGTTTTTTCGCCATAAGAATTGCACCCAGGGTGACTTCAACCACTCGAAGATTGTAATTGACAGGACCAGTCTCATGCTTGTTGGAAACCACCAAGGAATTGGAAATAAGAAAAGCAATTTTGGGATCAGTGCTGGGGAAAGAAAATTTCTCAGCTTTCAATTCTGGGTAAAATGAAACAAACAAGGCAGATCCAGCGGACCCAAAAATGCTGGCAGATTGGTCCAAGCCGCCACTGTTGACACCAACATGCTGCTCACAAGTGATAGAGAGCTTTGTGAGAAGCTCTTTGGAAACGTGATTGTAGTCGTTGGCTAAAAGTACAAGCTCAGTGGCACAAACAACAAAGGCTGCAGACGACGACAGTCCTGATCCAGTAGGAACATTTCCATCAACCATAACTCGAAGACCAGCACCACGGACATGACCGGGGACAGCCTTGATATGATCATCAGCAACGACAACACCGCATTTGAAGTAATTGACCCAATCTGACTTTGTAGCATCGATATCCACAATATCTTTGTCACGATCATCAACATTGAGTTTAAATGATTCTCGAGCAAATGAGGGATTGGTGTTTGATATTTCCACAGTAGCATCTCTCGTAACCGAAGCGGCAATGATCATATCATTCTCTACAGCCATCGGAAGACATGGGAATAGGCAATAATCAATATGATCACCAATTAGATTGACACGGCCCGGAGATCGAATAATGAAATCTGGAGAAATATACTCCGGCCCATAGGTTTCAGCAAAGTCAGTCAGCAGCTTCCTATATCGGGTAAACTGACTGTCAGGCTTCGCATAGATCTGAGATAAATGTGATTTGTGAGGAATCGGTTCAGTCATTGTGGTTGTACAAAGGAAAAAGTGAGATGCCGAGCAAAACTAACCTCTATTTGAGCCGGATGAATTGCGGAGCAGCTGTTTTCCCGTGGGGTAGGGTGATTATACGATTTTGGACTGAGAGGGAATCAAACCCGGGTTAACCATTTGGTGGGGTACAGTTATGCATAGAATATAACTATATGATTTACGTGGCTTTGATTATAAAAAAGCTCCATCTGATAGCAGTTTTTTTCGAAGAAAATATTTCCCAGAGAATCCTGTTACATCGCCTGCTTTGTGAGATTAATATCTGCTCAACCGTATCATTTCTTCGTGACCATGCACAGTTTAAATTCTTCCTCCACTTTCTCCCCCCTATCCCCTTTCCCCTTCAAACCCCACGAAGAGTGGAATCATGACATTTAACACCATGCTGCTTCAATTGCTCACGCTATCCACTGATCTGCGCGGAGTTGTGTGGTGGACCTGAGTACAGCTCAAACTACCAGCTCTTAAGCAGAAAATAAAGATTAAATCACACTCTAAATAATTCTAACTCCAAATTCTTTGAAACTTGCCAATTATATAACCTTTGCCAATGGAGTGCTTTTTCAAAATGTGTAGAACTTCCTCGTAGCCAAGAGCATTGGGAAATTGTTGGTCAGTATCAAGGGCGAAGATCTGGTAAAAGTAGCGATGAGGAGGATCATTGACAATGGGACTCGGCCCTATGTAATTTTGGCGACCAAATGAACCTTTACCTATAGTAAAATCAGTTGCACTTTCTACAGTCTCAGTCAAGAATCCTTCTGGATAATTTGTAACCCCCGGTTTAATATTGTAGAACACGCCATGCAAGATGGGTTTCCAGATAGGCACGTCAAGGTCCTGCACAACAATCATGAGACTTTTGGTCCCTTCTGAAAAACTTGCCGGGTCGACTTCAAAAGGAGGTGAAATATCTTTACCTCCGGGTACAGCGGCCCCGCCATATTTGTCATCTAAAATATCTCCACTTGAAAATACAGCACTGCTGACCTTTAGGTTGTCGGGCACGTGAGCCAAATCTGGGTGGTTCACAGCAATTTGATTTTCCGATGGTCCAGTAAAGAGGAGTGAGCAAACGTTCTTGAACGATCTTTCTAAACAATATTGCACCCACATGATTCTTGCGATTACTCCAGAAAATTTAAATTATCAATTCAGTGTTATTTAGTTAACTTGTGATCCATATTATCTTGCATTACTGCTTCTTTATATATGCTGACTGGAGGCTGGAGATTGGCTCTATCTCCGGTTTAATCGGACTTAAGTCTGCCAGCCAGTGTCTACTTGTCTACATCAGGAAGTGATAGCAGCGGTAGTGGTGTTAGTAGTGGTGGTGATGGTTGCCAGGGCGATTGGCTGAGTGCTAAAATAATTAGTACCGACAAACGGCAATCGGCCAACGTCATCACTTGTTGGTCAAGCAAACCATGAACACCAAAAAGCTGCTGTCGTTCGATGCGTTTGCAAAAACTGTTGAAGATGCTCGCATAAAAACAGCCTCTGGAGGCCTTGTAACAATTGTGTCATTGGCGCTTATAATGTGGTTGACGATATCTGAATGGATTGATTACCGACATGTTGAGCACAGACCCAGCTTAATAGTGGATAAAGATAGAGGGCAAAGAATGGAAATCAATGTGAATATTTCATTCCCTCATATTCCTTGCGCGCTTCTTACGATGGACGTTATGGATGCATCGGGCGAAGTCCAGGCTGGAATTGAGCATGGAATCATGAAGACTCGTCTAGGTCCGGATGGAGTAGCCTTGTCAACATCACAACTTAAACTGGAGAGCCAGAAAGAAGAGGATGCTGAAAAATCCAAGTCTCCTGACTATTGCGGTCCTTGTTATGGCGCTAAACCTGACTCTGAGTGTTGTAATACGTGTGAGGATGTGAAACAGGCATATGCCGTAATAGGCTGGGCGTTTCATGATGGATCTGGGATGGAGCAGTGTGAAAACGAAAATTATCAGGAAAGAATCCAGAATACCAAAAATGAAGGTTGCAATATTGCTGGTCATGTCAGTGTTAACAGAGTCACTGGCAATTTCCACTTCGCACCTGGCAATTCTTTGACGGCAGCCGGACAGCATCAACACGATACTAGTCTTTACTATAGACAGGATATGCCCTTCAGATTCAGTCATGAGATACATCATTTATCATTTGGTCCGGAGGTGGACAATAATCCCTTGGACGGAACTCAAAAAGATACAAACATTAAGGCGTTCAACTATCTGTATTTCGTCAAGGTAGTTGCTACTCGCTTTGAGCCACTTAAAGGAGGGGTTCTTGAAACTAATCAATATTCTGTCACGAGCCATGAGCGGCCATTAACTGGAGGTCGAGACGAAGATCACCCCCACACTTTACACCAACGAGGAGGTCTACCCGGAGTATTTTTTTCATATGATATTTCGCCCATGAAGGTAATCAACAGAGAGCAGCGTGCTAAAAGTTTTGGAGCGTTTCTGACGAGTGTTTGTGCGATTGTGGGCGGAGTTTTGACAGTGGCTGCCATAGTAGATCGAGGAGTGTGGGAGGCCGATAAGGCACTGAAACGACGGAAAGAGCTATAGGATAATTATTGATGACGAAATATATCATTCTGTTGTTCATACTCGATATTTAAATCTTGAAATAGCCACGCTAAAAATCCAACGAGTGTACGAATCATGTCACGAACGAACAATATCTCCATATTCATACGGCCCTTGTTCTACTATTACGATGGGATAATGAAAAAACTAAAATATACCAATCCAATCTTTATTTGCAAGCGTTGAAAGTTTTAAGTAAACAAGATCACCTGAAATAATGCCTAGACAGACATCAATGAAAATTCGTTGCCGAGAGGATAAGTCGCAGAAGCTAATCCTGGCCGTGAATAAAATCAGAAATGATTTATCAGAGAGGTGTATAGCCAAAATTAGCTGCTCGACAAATCAGCACTAATAGGTGGTGGAAAAGAGAAATTTCAAATAGTTCAGGACCCTAGTAATATTATCTACATTCTTGAGCAAAAACAAGTTGAAAAATCTTCAAAAAATGAGAAAATAACATCTGTGGTTTTTGCTGCACCGGATAGCTTTTTGCCGAAGGGAGCCCAAGCCAGTTCTATGATTTTCTTGCTTGTATTAATTGATACACCTTATTTGTACTTACTGATTCCTCAGTAGGTTTGCACTCTACAAATTGGCCAAGTAAAATTTTTTTATGCAATTAGAAAAGTATGATGTACATTGTTCTAGATTTCCGGATATCTATAAATGGTCTGTCGCTTTGGCACCTAGACAGCTCTAGTCTGACAAATGAAAAAAGGGGAGCACAGCCTAGCACCTACACTGAGTAGTTACTTAAAATACACCTAGCAGCGTCTTAAAACCACTAAAAATATATCAAGCCTGTGTATTATTCTATCTACCTTTGGGCTATCATGTCAAATTTCCACTTCTGAGTTTATAGTATGAAAAATCTAGTTATCTCAACCCACCTTCTGCATCTTTTTCATCTGAAAAATTGAGTCGTTTTGAAAAAATGTCTTCTGAATTAATTCAAGTTTCTAATCTCTGTGTAGTTTAAATGCAACATTGTTCTAGAGAGAGCTTTGCTGAATCTAGCTCGTAAGCCCGGAGCCCCTTCTTTTCCTTCTAGGCGTCTTCCATTGCTACATCTTCATGTTGTAAAGTGTCCATCTAGTCTGATAAAAACAAACTGCTCAAGCAAGCTTGAGGGAAAAGGGCCATATATATCGGTAGTATAATCGTGGGAAGCTCTATTATGCGATTGGTCATTTCAAGTGATCCTATAACGTCCGATCTAGCATATTTCAGCCGCAAAAAACAAAGAAACTGCTGAATCAGAACCACAGTATGCTCCCAATTATTAGTAAAGGTAATTGGCACTGATGGTTATTTTTGCTTTTGAAGGTTCTGCCTGACATGTTCAACAAAGAAGCCCTGATTGTTTTCCCCGTATATGATATCCGCTTTTAAAGCTTCTTAATGTAATTGAACCAGTCAAAATGTTTAATTCATGCTCTGACACTCACAAAACTGATCGCAAAGATTCACAATTTCATAACTATAAGCTATTTAGGGTCACAAATAGAATGTGCCAATACTGAGGCGAAAAGAACCACATATTTCATTCACCGATGAGAGTAAAATATGTGATTAATTACAGAAACTTATCATCAGGGTCGAAATAATTCAGCTCACGTTGAAGCGCCCAGTGTCTCGGCGTCTGCTGAGCTACGATTGCTACCTCTTGCTTGATGTCCAAATTTGGTGGGCACCTACGCTTATTGAATTTCGGAATCCATCCGAATTGGAGGTGATAAGGATCCGAAGACTGGAGCCAGTTTATCGTTGTCAATATCGAACAGGCAATGAAAGTTTCACAGGGTCATAACTCCAAAATTTTTTAGCTCAGCATGGAGCCTATATCATGGGGAAAAGATTCAGAGTGAATTGTACTTCTAGGTGTGTAGTATATGAAATAGCTGTTTTAAAAGATCGATTCTCATTTTCTGGTCTGCTGTGAAATAGCATGGCGACTTCTTTGATAGGCTACAGAAAAGGTTGATGAGGCACATCGCAGCTGCCCCACAAGCACTTGCTGCAATTATAAAGAGACATAATTGTGAAAATTATAAAGAGAAATAATCCAATTTCAGTAAAGATCGTTGAGTATTGCAGAGGTGTTATGAAGGTATGACTCCACTAGGGTTTCAACGAACGGTATACTTACTGCCTTGTTTGACAGTTTAATTACAGTTATAGATATGTATAACAATCTCATTTGAAACAAAAAAGAGATATGTAAGCATTTATTGATAGTTCATCTAAATAGTGCTGTTGTATTTCTCCAAGCAGGAACTCCTCATAGAGCATCGAGCTTGTTTGGCAGAATTGTTTTCCTATTGAAGAAAACGCTCATAAAGTCATGCCCAGATTTATTCCTATTTGAATAGAGAACCATATGTTCATATTGATGTGCTTGAGGTGGCTCTGCCGGTTAAGCGAGGTTTTGCTATTCTTAGCTGTGGCCGTGCTGAGTTTTTACGAGTTAGCGAGACAAAGCTATTCTTAGATCAATATGTCTCTTTCTGACACCTCCTGTAATATCATTATAAAACATATTGAATTTTCCATAGATTTAATTGTTTATATTAAGCTCTTTATTTTTCCTAGATTTTTTGGAGTTCGTCACTATTGTTTTATCATGGCCAACAACACAAATCACACATCAGGTTACGCACCCTTTGATTTATATTCATATAACCCGACCCAACCACCAGCATATGCATTTTTAGGGATTTTCGGTGTCTTAGCGATATCTCATATCTCTGTGATGATTCCTTATCGTTCCCTCTTCCCTTTTCCTCTTGTTATTGGATTTTGCAGTAAGTAAATCTGCTAATGTGCTTGAATATTTGATAATAATATCTTCAGGATCTGACTCTCAAAGTGGAAGCTATCGGTTATTACTTTGGATCACGCTCACATAACAATTTGCGCCAAACACTTCCTTTCTTGATTCAAAATCTATTAGTTCTTGCTGCACCTCCGTTCCTGGCTGCTAGTCTTTATATGTCACCTCGTCGTATCGCGCGAACTATAGACAGCGAGGACAAGGTAATCAGTCCAAGAGTATTGACAAAGCTTTTTGTTATTATTGATATAACTTGTTTTGTTACACAAGTTGCCGGGGCTATTATGTCTGGAAGTGAACATGCTGACCAGGCAAACCAGGGGAAGACAATCGTCCTAGCAGGTTTGATTGTCCAGATACTGGCTTTTGCATTATTTCTGAGCTGGATGGCTAAATTTCATTTCCGAGCAAAGAATTCGCCCTCTGTTTCGGCGGCTCAAACCCATCTCTATTGGCAGCGTCCTTTATATGGACTCTACGGTATTGGAGTCCTGTTTATTGTACGAAACATTGTTCGAATTATTGAGTATAAGCAAGGATCTCACGGACCATTACAATCATCGGAGGTATATCTTTATGTCTTCGACGCATGTGCCATGATGCTTATTGGTATCATATTCCTGGTGTTACACCCTGGAAGATTAAGAATGAAACTTTCGAAGTTAAAGAATGAAGGTTATGTCAAAGATGGCATTTGACTCAAACAAGCTAGTATACAAAAGTCATATATTGTTAAGGAGCTCGGGTAGTTTCTGGATGGTTTTTTTATGCACTTGTTTGTTTTCCAAATGCGACAGTTTCGCCTTTTTTTTCTAGAGGAGAGAATAGCGCGGAGCACGATCTGCGGTGTCTTATAAATACAGTTGTGGAGATCTGGAATCCCACTCTATAAGCAGTTTGACAGAATGAATATATATTTATGCAAACCTCATTCGAGTCGCATATTAGGTCAACTCCCACATATAGCGAGGTATCGCAAGGCTTTTGCGCCGTATTTTAGGCTGTATCACTCAAGTTCATTCAAACAGCAGACTCGGATTATTGAATATCACTTATTTGCTGTCATGGCGTAAAGAACTAATCAGAATACGGCTAATATATTATAGTTTTCAAGGCCATTACAGTCAGGTACTGCCACGCTATTTATAGAAAATGGGCTTCTGCTTTGGGATTTAGGTTTAGGTTGGAGAAGAAGCGTACGAGCCACCAGAGCCATCAAGCATGGCTTGTTACAGCAATGAAGTGGTGCAAAAAAAAAAAAAATTGGTGCTAGTTTAGCTTTGACTGAAACAAAGCATAAAGTGGTTTTCCAGTTGCATGTGATGAGACAACTATAGAATCCCAAAAGTTGATAAGAAAAAGGCTTGGGATGAAAAGGTAGGTCCTTATCAGGGATGTTTATCTGCGGCCTGAAGCTATAATGCACCCAGCACTAGCCTCCCAACTTAAAATCGCGAAAATAAACTTTTGCGCTAAAAATGAAAAGAGATGAGTAGTAAAAAAGGATGAAATATTGATAAAAACAGAGAACAAACCGTAATACAGTAGGGAAATTTTTTTGATCTCCGGATAATTATGCTATAAATCAGTCGGAAAGAGAAAAAAACCGATTAACCGATTAGCTGAAGACCATTTCATCACAACCGACACTTCACTGTGTGTCTCTCGGGTGGCTCGTTTCTGTGATTCTACGAGTAAAATCATCACATGACTTTAAATTTGTTATATCTTTACGGCTGCGATTTGACTTCCAAGCTACAGTTAAATTTCCGGTCCATGATATTCTATTCATCAGTTTAAAATACCAAGGGTTGTGGATAGATAAGCATTGGACCCTCTTCAATAGTTCAGCTCGGGGTAATCCTAGTATCAGCGGGATCGGTTTCTCTATACCAAATTTTTAGTTTATTGATCATCTGAGTCTATCCATTTAGCACATCCAACACTACGTGAAATTCAGGTCGACCGCTAAATAATGATAGGCTTGGATTAGTTTCTCTAAATAGTCTGCGGGTTGAAGATTTCTCGCCTTTTATTTTGCGATGACGATCTCTGTATCTGAAACGTTCTGGAGATAGCCTATATCATCCTCATCTTTACTGCATCAATATCGAAAAGCTTCAAAAACTGCTGTTTGAGACTAAAGATTTTACTAGGAGATGTCGACTCTGGTGATCAATACTCAGTACTAAAAATAAATTGTCAAATTTGCCCTCCAATACATCCCCTATCGGATATTGGCCCTTCTGTCGTTTCAAGTGCTGCGATACTCCGCGGGACCAAAACCCGGCGTAATTGCCTTGTCTTGTGTGAATGCAAAATTTTAATACTGTCTTCTGTTATCCAGCTGATACGCATCTAACATCTTTTATTGGAAAATGCTATGCCACTACCGCTACAGCTGTTGGTACATGTCTTTATATGCGGAAGATGAACCGTGACTTTAAGCCGCATACTGCGTGGATTTTCAGGCAAAAGAAGAAAATAAAGTGCATTTATCAGTGTTCCAAGTTATATTCTCATTACGAGCAAGAATGAACACTTTTTTTATCTCTGTGAATGTCTCGATCATGTGCCAAAAAGAAATGATAATATTACTGTCTAGAGTAAAACTGTTGTCATGTTCTTTTTATTCACTAATCAGGAGAATTGCAGTTGAGAGACGACTCCCAAATGAGCGTGTGATTCCATAATAAGTTAGGAAAATCAACCTGGACGCGTCAATTATATAAGGGAGCTGTGTGAGGATGTGAGAAATAATAAAATGGTTTTTTAGAGAAAAAAGAGAAGAAAATGGGATTTATATTTTGAGATAATTATAAGATGAGGACTCACAATAAGGGCAAAAAAAATAACCGAAGATGTTCGGTCCTGTTTATCAATATATGTGAGACAATAGCATTCTCTTATGGGTATACACATCTCTTTAGTGGGGAGAAAATAGAGGAGACTCATGTAGACAGGTTGGTAACCTTCATTCTATCCGAACCACAAGGGTAATGGCCAGTCTATCAATCAGATATGGTTCGGAGCGAGCTATGAAGCCTAGGTAGACACTTGCACTGATAGAAAAGCATGAACCGGCACTATCTTATCGGCAAGCATTTGGTAAGCGGCTTGTTCGTGGCGGCATTTTCTTGGCGTAAGCTAAAGTATAACTGCTACTTTATTCGAGCCACTCAAAGAAGAGGCGCTTGAAACTAAATCAATGTTTAGCTGCGAGCGACGAGCGGCCATTGAGCGGAGGACCACATAACTATTATCATCGAATATTACACCACGAAATTGTCCCCAGGGTGTTCTTCTCGTTTGAATATTTTCCATGAAAATGGTTAATATAGCGACGGGAGAATAGCTTCAAAGCATTTCTGACTACTGCCTGCCATAATTGGTGAAGCTTTGAAAGTAGCTACTAAAATAAACCGAGTGAGGAGTTTCATACAAGACACAAAAACGACGCAAGTGTTGTGAAGAAAGCACCGACAATCAGATGATATACTTTATCATATGGGAAGATTATGAGATTTTAAAATAGCCACAAAACCTCAACTAAGTAGTGTAGGTTTTTTATATTGCTATTCAATCGGTAAAGCTAGCTGAAGCCCCCCAGTAACAACCGATACCATATTGTATGCAACCAGGATGGACATCGATCTATGGTTTTCGCAATTAATCAGTACCTATGTCACATTTAGCAGATGATATGTGTGATGATTGGGCCGGCTGGAATACACATAGCACGAGGCCCAGGGCAACAGGAAGCAAAAACAAACTAACAAGGGTATTTTTTCTTAGTTTTATGGCTGGCCAAAGCGGAAGATCAGGGGTGCATCAGTGAGGCGATGATAAGAAATATTTGGCCAATATGGGAATCGAAATTGAGAATTGGTTTGTAATTTGATTCAAGCGCCAGCCCCCCTTCTTTTTGATTAAAACAGAAATGAACAGATGATTTTTTTATTTTTTTGGAGTGCATTTCTCGTTTTAATTATCCATGCGACCTTCGCTCAATTATTGCCGTGGTACTTACCCCAATAGAGCAAAATAACGGAGTCTGTCGAACAATCAGATATAGTTTCCAGAATCAGAGATGCGAGATTCCGAGAGGGCCAAGACACCTCAAAATTTTACCGACATCAGTGCGAGATCATTGCTCCGATACCGGTCACTAATGATAAGTTGGCAGATAACCCGGTTTTCCCATTAAAACTTGGATTCTCGACTGGTGTCCCGCTTGCAACAATGAGTGCTCAGCTGGACAGGTATTGATCGATCGGGTTCCCACCGGAAACAGTAATCTGGAGAAAATTATTGCTCGATGCCTGCTCATAAAATCTTTTAACTATTCTCGAGGTCTCCTGATTCTAATTGTGCGCCAGTAATTATTGGCCCCTGCCACCACCAGAGGGCGTGTGGGCGGCCGCATATCAGAGCCTTGACCACTCCTAGGTTATGGCAAATAAAGGTTGTGATGTCGCATCTGACATTGAGAAGTAATTTAAAAGAAGAAAAGAAGGTTGGCTTCCATGCAGTCGTAATCCATGCAGCTGCCACAGGCAATCTCTCTGTAATTTAAATTCTTAGCTGCTCTTGCCAGTCGAAGGGATGGGCTTCCCATTGCCTCTTGCTCAATAATTAGGCAGTCGGGCTCAACCAAAATCTCCTAGCATCGAACTAGCGGGAAAAGCCAGCTGGTTTTAGCCAGCAGAAAAGAGCGGACCCAAACGCCTCCCCAAACAAGCTACAAAATACAACTGATCAACGCCATCGACCGGCACTCCCACCACCCTTTGTAACAAACTGAGTAAATAGATTTCAGCCCATAACTCCGTTTCGCTCCAAATTCACAGATCCTTTTTTTACTAATATCATGCCTGGTTAGTCTCCATACCCTTTGGTTTTCTTTCCCTTATTCTGGCTATGCTTCATCCCCTTCCCTTTCCTTCCCTTCCCCTTCTCAAACTTACTTTTTCCCGTCTCTTCTCCATGTAGAAATTGCTGTGCCGGCTCACTCCACTGTTTGCTTTAGTGAGATCTCTCGCAGTACTGCTGGCTTAGCGGGGTGGTTTTCAACCGCAAGTCTCCCTATTTTTCTAATTTTTTTCCCAATTACCAGAATCTCTCTCCTAGTTCCACCTTCCGCCGCTGCCTACCAACAACACCCACTTTACCCACCCAGTCAACTCTTGTCTTCAACCTAACTCCCTCCACCCACCACCCTCAAGCGCCTAGTCATCAGAACGAAACCGACCCACTTGTTCTAAAACTCGGCCAAACACCAATACTGGAAGCGATTTCAGGCGCTGTTCGAACAGCACAATATCTGAACCATCCATTCAGTCAGCTGTATTCCTACTAGTTGTCTGTCTGCCTCCTCGTACTCCTGTTCAACCTGAGGCCAGACCTGTTTGCTGGCTCACCCCCAGTGCTGCTCTGTTTTCAGACGCCGTTGATCACGGAAAGCCCGTTAGGTGATTCCATCGATTTCGTCGCCTTCTTTTTTTTTTTTGTACGACTATTCCTCAATTGCTTGGCTGTTTGTGAGCTATACCATTTCTTAGGGTATTTGTCCGTACTCTTCAGCTCCCGCTCGCTCACACCTGTAAATCATTGGGCCCTCTTTTTGTTTTGAGATTTCTTTTCTCTTTGTGAGCCATCTTCATTCGATATTTTCTCAGTTCTGAGTTCCATTTTCTGCCATCTATTTATTCTTTCTTGCCCTTTTTCTGTTCTTAGATGAATTCTTCGGAGACAGCACAGCCAGCGTTTCGCTCCCTATCCGCGTCGGCTGTTTCTCTCACCAACGGCGGTGGCAGTAGATCGGCTTCAAGTTCCACAAATCAATTGAACAACAATAGTACCACAATCGACTCATCCAATGGTATTTATTCAAGCCGGCACGGCTCTGTGTCGTCAGTTTCTGCTGCCAGTTCCAAAACTGTTCGCGTCTTGACTCAAACGCACTTTTCCACTAAAATCGAACCAAGTTTATATCCCACATGCTTCACTCTGCTTTCCCGACTACGTAAGATTCCTCAGGTCAAGGAGCATATCGATGCTTGCAATGTGGCCTATAAACAATTTCGTGCATCGGCTTACTCTATCTGTCCGAACTTACATAATGCCGCTACAGTTTCAACTGCCATCGCCGCTGTAGCCAACGCCAATGCTATCAGTGTACAGCAGCCTTTAGACATCAAACCATATTTGGCAACAATCGGTTCCATTCCTCTCAACATGGATTTGGATCCTGTGTCGCACATTTGGAGTTTTTTTAGAACTGGCTCGGCTCTTTGTGCTCTATTTAACGTTTTGAATCCTTCGACTCCACTAAATGCAACAATACGGGATGATCTCAAATTCGCCAAACGAGCTGTTTATGATTTTGTACATGCATGCAAACAGGAGCTAAGTCTTCCTGATTCTGATTTATTTACTATTTCTAATGTGTTTAGCGACAACACGACTGATCTCTTCAAGGTATGTCTCAATCTTCTTTGGCTTGTGCCCGTTTTTTTACTATAGTATTGTTTTTCTGGATGCCTATATTTCTGATTTGGAATTTTACGGATCTTTTTCCCATGAATTATGGACGTGCGGTTGCCATGGATCTATAATTCAAGTGGTTGGGGATCGCCTAAAGATCTGATGTCTCAAGTTTGTCTTTCTTTTATCGGTTTCTTCATGCTGTCTCATCTTCAACTTGACGTGATCACTAAGCCACTATCTCCATTTGTGCTTTTCCATTACTATGGCTTTCACTAGAAATGTATCACTGTGTTCACGCTTAGTTGGTTCATACGCAGCGCTTCACTGTTCTCTTTGTGGGGACCGCAAAGTAATGCCAGCCGGTGGCCCTGATTGGAGTATAATTCAAGAAGTGCAAATAACTCTCTTGAGACATTTGAACAGGTGAAAAAGGGTATATTAGTCAAGAATTGGATAGCATCCAGACAAGGCAATCAGTGTAACTTAATTGTTGGTGGAACAAAGACTAACTCTCAACAGGTTATAAAAACTGTTCAAATATTACTAGATACACTGGAATCGAGAGGTAAAATTGCAGCCGCAGATGACGGTGATTTTTTGAAGGACCCAGAGGCCAATGACAAGAGATCGAAAGTGGTCGAAGAGCTTGTTCAGACCGAACGGCGTTACGTTCAAGATATTGAAGAGCTCTGTAGGTACCAGATAGCCCTGCAGTCGAGATTGAGCGTCTCTCAGGATATTGTGCACAACTTGTTTCCCAACTTGAGCCAGCTTATTGATCTTCAACGTCGAATTTTAGTGGCCTTCGAGTACCATGCACAATTACCTCCCAGCCAGCAGCGATTTGGTTCTGTATTCGAAATCCTGCAAGATGGGTTTGCAGTTTATGAGGGCTATGCTCTCAATCAAAAGAAGGCTGTCGATATCGCTACATCAGATATTGATCGTCTTAGGCTGCAGCCTGTCAATTTTGACTTTGCATTCGATTTGAGTTCTACTTTGATCAAACCTATCCAACGAATTTGCAAATATCCATTACTTATGCAGACGCTCCTCAAGCATACACCTGAAGAGTGGGATTGCTGTGAGGAGTTAGGTGACGGTCTTGAAACTATCAAGTATATCACTACTGAGGTGAATGAAACGCAACGACGTGTTGAAAACTTCCAAATCGTTAAAGATCTTACGGAGCAGGTGCGAGACTGGAGGGGCCATCGAGTTTCTGATTTCGGTGATTTGCTCCATGATGGAAAGTTCACAGTGGTGAAGTCTGACATCGAACGCGATTATCATCTTTATTTGTTCGAGAATATCATTCTTTGCTGTAAGCCAGCACCACCTATAAAAAAGCAGGTGCTGAAGAAGGGCAACTCGTCGTCTTCTTTCACAGGTTCACAACTCGCTGCAAATAGTAGCGCAGCAAGGAAACGAGAATCGCTTGTACTCAAAGGCCGTATTTACATGGCATACATAACTGATGTCGTGGCATCGCGCTCTGGTGGTTATATGCTGCATATATCCTGGGGTCGAGATAATGCCACAGACACAGGATATTTCGATATCAAGTTTCGACACGAGGAAGCCTTGACACAATGGGAGACTACCATCAAGAAAATGCTTGCAAGATACCAAGAGTCGAGAGATTTTTATCAGTACAGTGCAGGTCAGAATGATCCCATGTACGATGTTGCTAGCATGAAGAGCCAAAGTCAACAGCCGACTCGCAAATCGTACACGGAGTCTGAAGAAGAATACGTTTACGGCGGTGGCTCAGATGCCGATGGTCTTTTCTCACCAATAAGTGAGGACGGGAGAGCGGCTCGCTCTATGTCCACTAGCTCTCAGTTCACGAACGGCGTAAACGGTTTGCAGGAAGAGATGAACGGATTGACTCTCAATGGAGGTGGTAAACCAATCAACGGGAGCAACTCATCTGTTTCCTTGAACTCGTCTCAGTCAAGCTTTACCGCCGCAAATGTGACCACTCCATATAATGTGAGCAATCGAAATCGATCTGCAAGCCAACCGAACCACCCCGGAAATCCTGGTTATGTTAATATGGGCGGGTCATATTCCGATGGTAATGCTGCAGGCAGAGCAAGGAGTGAAGGAGGTAATTTTTCTGCAGCACAGGTATCGGCCAGTGCTCTTCGTGGACCAGTTATCTCGCAAGCTACTGCTCACCGTGATGCCACCTCAGGGTCCCAGGATAGTTCCAGCTCATCATCGAGCTCCATGGCGTCTCGCTCGATTAGCGGCTCTTTCAGCAGCCTCACAGGAACCACCTCGTTGTCCAGTACTAATGGAGGAAATCCTATGTCATCGAATCCGGTTTCTTATATTTCATCATCTTCAACTGTTCTCGGTGGTTCGACAACCTCTTTGGTATCTACGGGGGGAACTACTAACACTATCATCAGCCCAAGCGTACCGACTGCCGGCCCTGCATCACAGATGAAGGTCAAACTTCACTTCCAAGACGACACCTTTTTACTTATTGTGCCGGTGAACATCAAATATGCTCAGTTGGTGGAGCGTCTTGAACGAAAAATACGACTTTGCGGAGGCCAGACTAGTGGGTCCCTGAGAATGAGGTACAAAGATGAGGATGAAGATTTTGTCACGATTCACAACGACGAGGATATCCAAATGGCCTTGGAGCTGAGCCATCACGAAACTAATGCTTCTAGTAATGGTAAGAGCATCAACGATACGTTGACAATTTGGGCTTCCTAATGGTTTTTTTTTTTTACGACTTAAAAACAAATACGAAACACGAAATTTTCATGATAGCATTTCATACATATTATATACATTATTTCAAGTCATGTAATATTTGGGACCATCTCCACCTTCGGGAACAGTCCAGTTGATATCCTGAGCAGGAATCTTGATATCGCATGTCTTGCAGTGTATACAGTTCTGAGAGTTAATTTGGAATCGAACACCAAGCTCCTTCGTCTCGTCGGGAACATATTCGTATACACCAGCTGGGCAGAATCGCTGCTCTACGCCTTTGAACTCGGGGTAGTTCTTCTCTGCATGTTCGTCCATGTTCTGATCAGGAACACGCAAATGACAGGGCTCATCTTCGTCATGATAAGTGCCGGTTCTAGAAACCGAAGTCATAAGATCGAAAGTCAGTTCTCCATCGGGCTTGGGATAATCGATAGGCTTGTACTTTTCAGCAGGCTTTGTAGCAGCTGCATCCGTCTGCTTATGATGGAAAGTCCATGGAGTTCGGCCTTTGAGAATAAAGGTGTCAAGACCTGAGTAGGCCAAGCCACCCCATAATTTGAGAGGGTTGTGAAATGAAGGTCGGATATTTCGAACCTCGTGGAGTTCCTTCCAGACCCATGAATTCTTAATCTTGTCTTCATAGGAAGCAATGTCGAAAAGCTCTTTCTCTTCCTGGCCGTTGATGGCCTCAAAGGCAGATTCTGCGGCAAGCATACCGGACTTCATGGCTGTATGTGTTCCTTTGATCTTAGGAACATTGAGAAAACCGGCAGAGCATCCAATAATTCCTCCACCTGGGAAAGTGAGCTTAGGTATGGATTGAAGGCCACCTTCATTTAATGCTCGAGCACCATAACTAAGACACTTGCCTCCCTTAAGCGTATTAGCATAATAGGGATGAGTTTTCATTCGTTGGAATTCTTGGTAAGGCGAGATGTAGGGGTTCTCATAGTCCAGTCCAACGACCATTCCAACCGAGACCAAGTTGTCACCAAAATGATATTGGAATCCACCACCGTAAACATCAGAAGACAAGGGATAGCCGACAGTATGACCAGCATAACCCTTCTTCCAGTTTTCCTCGGGAACCTCCCAAACTTCTTTTATACCAAGACCATATGTCTGGGGGTCACAGTTCTCTCGAAGATTGAACTTCTTCATGATTTGCTTCGACAACGATCCATGGCATCCTTCGGCCAATAAAGTGATCTTAGAATGGAATTCCATTCCACGCTGGAAATTATCTTTTGCCTTGAAATCTCGAGAAACTCCTTGATCGTTGGTAGCAATACCCTTAACACGCCCAGTCTCTTCATCATAAACTATTTCTGACACAGAGAATCCAGGATAAACCTCAACGCCTAGCTCTTCAGCCTTTTCAGCTAGCCACTTGACTACTTGATTCAATGACACAATGTAATTGCCTTTGTTATGCATCTGTGGCGGCTCAGGGAGAGGAAATGCGGACCCCTTGGTGAGAAATTTCATGCCTTCACTGGTGACCTCCGTGCATGCAATAGGAGGATCATCTCTCCACTCAGGTAGCAACTCATCCAAAGCCCGCGGTTCCAATACCGCTCCAGAAAGAATTTGAGCCCCCATATCAGAAGCCTTTTCCAACACTATGACCCTCAATTCTCCAGAGCCGTGTTCGAGATCAAGTTGCTTAAATTTGATAGCAGCTGCAAGACCAGCAGGTCCACCACCAACGATACAAACGTCCACTTCATCAGCTTCTCTGGGTTCAAAAAGAGGGTTCTCGCTATCAGATTCAGTAGAAAATCGACGGTGTGTTTGTAAATTTAAGCCTGAACTTCGTTTGACTCCATGGGCCAATAATATTGCAGGTGTTTGAGATGACGCATTGGATAAAAATCGGCTCTGTAGAGACAGGGCCTTAACCAGCGGCTGCGTTCTAACAAGCTCTTCGGAATACGCAAGTGCTCGTCTAAGACTAGCTCTCCTAACAGTGTTCAACATACTTGTTGTGTGAGGTAACAAAGCAAACTCCTTTGCTCTTCACTAAGTTCTTATGATCTCGGCACAAGAGCTGGGCTGATGAGAGAGGGGCTTTCGGCCGCGCGCCGGTTAGAAAGTGGTGGACCTAAAGCCTCTATGGTTACCATGACAACAATATGCTCATTTTACCCAGTTTCCCAAAGGGGTTGCAAAATTGACCGGCCCTTAGCCATAGATTTGGCTTCCCTCGAGCAAAGGTGAATATTGAAGGACAATGAAGCGATTGATAAAATTTGGTAAATAATTCTGATTTCTCGAAATGTAGGGAATACTGCATCCTTTCTAGTTTTATTTACTAACACTTTGGCGTTGAGCTAGACTAAACTGCTTATCACCCCCTGTCAGTCCTAGATTACCTGTTTGGGCAAGCACACATACATCAGGCAGGGTCTCCTCACGCCTCAGTTATCTTTCTCAATTGAAACTCCTTTGAACACTTGCTAAATTCTTGATTGTCGTTATTAATGGCTTTACAGTCTGATGAAGCTCTAATGCTTCCTATCTCAGGAAAGCATGTACTCAAAATTGCTTTGCGTGTAAAGCAGCTCATCGATACTATCATCCCTATTCAGTTTGAAGCCTCGTCAATATCGCGCCCTGACTCTCCTATCCTCACGCAAAAAGTTTATGACTTGCTTCTTGATTCTGCTGGAGGAAAAGGTGGAGGAGAGCCAGGTACATCTTCTCGTAGATATCGAGCAGTGCTGGTGTTTGCTCTTTTGATTGTTCGGAGGTGGAACAAGAGCTCCAGTCTTTCTGTGCTGTATGATTCTGAACTCTATGAGACGCGAGCATTGGCTGCCGAAGTTCTTGCTTTGAAGTTTATCGACTCTGAACAGGACGAATATTATTTGTTTAGAGACGTTCTATGTCGGCGGTACTCCATCACAATTCATGGACGAGATGCTCGACCCCTGAATGCTTTGGAATTAGCTGTTGACATGCACGCAACCATTGTGATAGGAGCGGCAGGTTTCCAGCGTTGTATCAATTGGCTTTGGAGAGGCTGGATCATCCAGTCTGACGAGGATCCTACTGTCTATACTTTTTACAAGTACGTGAATGATACCCGATTTTTTCGGCATTTTGACCCTGAGCGAATCAAGACTCCCATGTACCAAAACTACATTCAGCTGATAATTTCCTTTGTTTATCTTGGTCTTTACACCATCTGCATCAACACGATTTCTGGTGAAGGTGAGCCAATTGAGCTATTTGAAGCCTCGTTTTATATCTTCACTTTCGGATTTGTGTGGGACGAGCTGACCAAGTTTTACAGCGTAGGATGGGATTACATCGGCTTCTGGAATGTCTTTAATGACACGCTATATGTACTGGTGATCACTTCTTTTGCTCTGAGATGGCTTGCGCTAAGTTTTGCCAAGGACTCTGCTCAAAGACTTGAATGGGACGTGATCGCGTATCGAACTTTTGCATGTGCTGCTCCGTTGATATGGGGTCGAATTCTGCTTTTCTTGGATTCTATTCAATTCTTTGGTGCTATGTTGGTTGTTTTGAAGGAGCTCATGAAGGAGTCTATCATCTTCTATGTTCTTTTGATTGTTGTCTCTGGTGGTTTCTTGCAGGCCTTTGTTGGGCTGGATACTGCAGATGATGCGGTCCGCAATTTCTCCATGGAACTTGTCAAGGTGATGACCATGACTGTTTTGGATTCTCCTGACTTTGAACTCTTTGACAACTTTGCACCTCCTTATGGAAAAGTACTTTATTGCATATTTACGTTTTTGATTTCAACCTTGCTTCTGAACATTCTTGTTGCTCTCTTCAATTCTGCTTACGAAAAAATTTATGACAATGCCGTTAGCGAGTATATGGCTTTAGTTGCACAAAAGACATTAAGATTTGTTCGAGCTCCTGATGAGAATGTTTTTGTTCCGCCGTTCAATCTCATTGAGCTTCTATTTCTCATGCTCCCTTTTGAATGGTGGATGGATCAGACTCTCTATGAACAAATCAACAATATTATTCTTACTTTCATTTACTCACCATTTCTGCTAGTAATTGGTTGGAAAGAGGCCAAGGCTGCGCGAAGAATCAATTATAATCGATCCCGAGGGTTCCATGATGATGCCAATGAAGTGGATGAGCAGTGGGATTTGACAGACGGCTATGATGACAGTGACTCTCAGCATGACAATCACATTGAAGTCGAACAAATGGAAGCTGTTATTGCGGCCGGAGATCCAGAATTCATAATTGATGAAAAGGCTTGGCTAGGCCATGTTCAAAATGCTGCTCCAAAGATTGAAAAAGGTGATTCTGTAGGGGTCGGATGGGAATCCTACGCCTTGTATGAGAAGATTGAAAAGCTGACAATCATGGTTGAGGAATTGAAAAAGCAAATTGATGAGAAAAAGTAAGGGTTGAGTAATAAATACATTGCACAGAATGACAAGTTCTCAAAACTGGATATCTGCTTACTTAGCTTTCCTATACGATTCCGAAAAACAATATCTTCACACCAAATGCAAAAATCGTATGAAGAAGAACAGCTCCGACCAAGATGGCTACTGCTGGCTTCTTGTTGACTTCGATAGCCCCCTGCTCAACAGGAACCACTGCTTTGTATAAGTTTTTGGCAATAAAAGAGCCCGAAATGCTGTATCCAACACCAACCAGAATCCAGCGAATTACGTTGCTTATTACCGGAGAGTTAACAATCGAAAGTAGAGACAGAATTGCCACGAAAATCCAAATGGCATTCGAATAGCCATAGAGGCAGACAAACTGCAACAGAGTGACGCTTGGGGCAATGTTCGTGTAACGCACTACAACAAAGAGCCCCAAAGGCACTAGAAAAGTATAAGTATACATCAGACTAGCAGCTCCTGTGAGAACATCAACTTGGTTTTCATAATTGACGTTCCGAAGACTTGAGAATACAACCCCGGCGAGAGTAGATGCAAAAAATAGCATGAATACCACAGTCGCGCACAGCCAGAATGGTCCATAAAGGTCAGGATAGCCTCCGACAATCAATCCGCTGCCTCTCCCTTCAGCTTGTTCTAATCCAAATCCATCATCGTGGTCTATGAATTGAACCTGGGAGAAAGGATTCAATGCCAGTAAACACCTAGCTGCTACCTCCGAGGTCTCGACATCGAAAAACCACGAATAATATTCAAAAGAAAAAATACCCCCTTTTTGAGGTTCTCGAGGACTGGCCATATTGCCTGAAACCTGTGGGTTGGCTGATGAGCTCCCAGTTCGGTCAAAGTCGCTGGGTTCAAACACCTGCTGTCCCATTGGAGAGGGCTTAGGCTTTGATAATGGGGCAATCTATAGTGTTCGTTAGACAATTGCAATTCGCTTTATATTCTCATTCGATTTCTTGTGAAACTTACCTCTACATCTGGTTCAATCTGATCATCCATCTTGATAGTTACGTGGTGGCAGATGGCTGAAGCATTGAGTCTATTTAGCTGTCTTTATACAATCGTCGAGTAACAGCCTTACTAGACGATACCTTCCTACCAACAACAGGTGTCTTCTTCAAAACAATGCATTCTGTTTACCAGCGGTTACAAAGTGGCTTTGGCTATTTTGTCTACGCCAATGTAGCCTTGACGGTTTTGATATCCATTATAGCATATGGCCAGTTGTACTTCGGCGGTGCGTTGAGCGCAGTTTCAGGGCACTCTGGCAATTTCAAAGCGTAAGTGACATTGTATAGATATGAATTTTTAGAGTTCGGTGATTAACATCAAAGATCATTGAAAATGGGCAGAATGGCTGCTTATGGCCAATATAACAAGGTTTCGGCAGAAACATGCAAGTTGAAGTTTGATCTCGACTATGATATCACTCCGTTATTCAATTGGAACACCAAACAGGTGTTCCTATATGCCATAGCTGAGTATCCTGGATCTAGGCCGGATATCAATAACCGTGTTGTTTTCTGGGATCGAATCGTCACTGACGTGTCTGATGCTAAGAAATCGTTCACCAACATTGAAAGCGCATACAAATTCTGGGATCCCAATAGGAAATTCCGGGAACAGAATGCTACTGTCAAGCTGGAGTATAATATTCAGCCATATACTGGATTCCTACAATTTGGTGAAATTCCTCTGGATGATGGTAGCTGGTTTGAAATCCCCCAGAACCTATAGTTTGAAAATTATATTCACGTTCAGCGTATTTACATATTAATTGTCATGAGGTAAATTTATGTACACAGAGCTGAACCTCTTTTTCAGCAGCTTTTTTTCAATCGATGCGTCTCTCTTGCGTAAAAATCCCAGAGTCTTGAAAATCAGAGGGTGGCTCTCTTTCAATCTGGCATATCCCTCATCTTTTGAGCAGTTGTTGACAATGCTTTTCCTTTGAATCGCCATGTCCAGATTCGCTTTCAACAGCTTACTTGTGCTGTTACTAATACTGTTCTTGCTGCTTCCCTTGTGGTTGGAGAGTAAACAATGCTCCACAATATCCCACCCTTCAAGTATGGTCTGATCATCTTGAAGTAAAGCCTTTGCTAGTGTATTGTAGTTTCCGCTTGTAAAAGTAAAGCCTTCTTCTTCCAGCCCGTACATGAATGACATCATAGCACGCTGCCTCCCGTAAAATGATAACTCGAGCAATTTCGCGTTGATCTGCTTTGAAAACTCTTTGCGGTATCTCCTTGGTAACATCATCTTTGGCGGATTATTAGCATCCGTTTTGACTGGCACGTAGGATCGGCCTCGTATAGAGTTGAGAAATAAACTCCAGTAATTTGAAATTTCGGCAAAATATCCACCTTTGACGAATATTTCAAGCATCAAAGCATAGATTTTGTAGTCCTCTTGATATTTGTGCAAAGGAGAATGAGCCTCGATAAACTCAGCTACTAAAAGCCTCGCAGAGAAATAGTCTCGTTTTCTGCAAAGTTCGCGAACCACAACCTTCAGCATCTCCGAAGGAAGTTGATTGCGAGGTACCAAGTCCGACGTCAAATCCAAAACGGTCTTTGACTGGCGCAAAAAGTTCTCCGCAGAAACTGTTAATGAATCATCAACCCAATCACGATTGGAATTCCTTGCTTTCAAGGCGAGATACTTTGCTTGGATTTTGAATGTCGGAACAATATTTCTGCTTCCTAGCTCTTTGTAAATTTCCTCTGCTTCGTCAAACTTACGAAAGCGAGTAAGTAAGTCCAACATGATTCCATAATGGCGAGCGTTGAGCTTGAAACCAGTGTTTCCAGCTGATGTGCTAATGAGCTTCATCTGATCAAAAAGCTTTAAAGCCTTTTCAAGCTGACCAGTCTGACTCAGATAAAACAGCTCTCCAGCATACCATTTGGAATTCTTCCTCAAATCGAAACTGTCCAACTCAGCTTGTGTCCAGTTTATCAAACTCCTATCCTTCAATCTTGCCGCAGGAAATAAAAAAATGCTTAGTGTGTTTGTTGATGGTTTCACTCCAGCCTCTTTCATCTTTGAGTAAACCCTTTTGGCTTTTTTCAGCTCATCAGAATCGCAATATACAGAAATGAGACTATTGTAAGAGACCTCATCTGGCTTTATCCTCGTCTTTTCTGTCGACCACTTCCAAATACTCTCCGCAGTGTCACAATCTCTTCTTTTGGCACAGAGAGATAGTAGAATGCTTATTTCTTTGTTATCAACAGGTAACTCAGCTTCTAGCATTTCCTTGATTAAAACCATGGCATAGTCAAGGTTTTTTGTATCTCGACATGACATCAGTAGTATAATATAAGTCAGATGGTTGGGCTCGACATTGAACAAACGCATTTTCTTGTAAAGGTCCATAACCAACGCATGAGATCCAAAAGCAAAACGTGTATAAAGCATCGAATTGAAAATAGCCACAGTGGGTTGAAACTTGCGTGAGACTAGGCCATCAAATAATAGATCGACAATATCAACACGACCAAGTTCCGACAGTGCACGAAGAACTATTCTATAATGCTCCAGATTAGGTAAATCACCTCTTCCAAACAGCGAATCGAAGCACTTCTGAAGGCTTGCCCAATTTTTGGTGGCTGCATGACATTTCAAAAGAGTGTCAAAATGCGAATCTCTATGCAACGTGAGGGAATCGTCAAATTCAGCCAAAGCCTCCTTGTAGTGTTTTCGAATATAAAGATAATCAAAAGTCAACGTCAAGTCCAACGGGATTGCTAGCTGCTGTGACTTCTTATATCGGAAAATAAGTAATAAGTCGGACTCATTAGACTGATTCTTGTCCAGCTCGTGTGAGAGAATATACAAAGAAGTAGTTGCCAAATCTGAACTTTGGATTCCAGGCTCCTCATCTAAAAATTTGTTGATAAGTGATGAAATCTTGTTCTCCGGGCAAAAATTGAAGATCTGTAATAAAAGCGATCTTTCTTCAACATTCAGCCCTTTTTGGGTGTATTTTAAAGTGCCGTCCTGCTTGAACATGACAGATGCAAATAACTTAATGCAAAAATATTGTAAATCAAAAGATTTATGCTGCCGAGCATCTAATTCGGTGAAGGTTGCTCTAAGTAGAGAAGTGATTTCGCTACTAGGCACAAAATCTAGCGCGTGAAAAAAAATATTTGAGAGCTCATCTAGTTTTCCAGAAGCAATATAGCAGCCAATTTGAAACCGAATGTCTTCCGCAGTTAAATCTTTCTTCGGAATTGCTTGGATGATTTTATCGGAAAGTGTACTCAGTGAGGAATCAACCGCAGAAGATTTCAATGCATAGTCGTAAAAGAGCCCACGTAGTTGAATAGCGGTCAAATCGTTAACGGGCCGATCTTCGAGCGAACAAAGACTCTCATAAACATTTCGGACTCGATTCCACTGGGTGTAGTCTTTGTTCTCGAGGATCTCAGTCAGATCATGGTCAGATACTACATCTCGTAGGGAAGACATATTACGCATTAAAGTTTGCGAGCAACGAAGATGTCGACTTTTTCTCTCAACAGACGTCGAACAACCAGGAAATAAAAAGGAGCCTGGAATTGACCAGTTACTTATGCTAACAGTCCTCAAGTTTTGCCAAGAATAGAAAACCACATCATGAAATACTGTTCTCTGATGCAGCGACCAAAGCAGAGCCTCCGACCGCTGAGAATAAACAACAGCAGCAGAAACTTTGCGACCAGCTATCAGCGAAGAAGCGGATCCCATTGTGAGCACTTGTCAGATCGAAACCAGCTGCCGAGTTCGCCTTTTAGAAAACGACACCGACAACTGGTATATAACTATTTCGTCCGAACTTGCCAAAGGCTAGTAGAAAATCTACTGACACCTTGATCCAGCGGCGTTCCCTTCAAAAAGCCAATCTACAATTTATCAACAGAATCGGCCAGTATTCTGCCTTGACTTTGCCTCAAAATATTTGGCTCGCCTTTAGTTTTTGTTTTCAATGATTGTATCTCACTTTTCAGTTGATGAAAAAACTAGCCTACAAATCAGTTGAGATTCTCCCACAGATAGCGTGAGGCTGAACAAGACATGATAAAAAAAATTAAATTTCGAACATCTATCAACAATCAATCAATTAATCCATCAAACAACAATGGCAATTACTGGCCAGAGGAACGCTAGAAGCACTCGGAAACCCCACAACAGAATGGAGCAGAAAAGTCAGTATCATCGTGTCCCTCTTGCCGAATCGAAGGCTTGGATCTAACCTCTTTCAGCTGCCGAAATTCAACGGAGTCTCGTCCATCGTGCACGACTACGAAAAGCATATTTTAAAATGCTAGAAAAAGATGGCCAGAAAGTACCCGATAAAACAGATGCGAGAAACTCACATAATGATGATGACAAGAATGGGGAATCACAGTCCGATGATGAAGGCAACTTTTTTGAAGGAGAGGTTGACGGGGACGACAAGCATGCCAAACATTCCAAACAGCAAGACCGGCAGAAAAAACATGCTCCGTCGGCTACAACGTATGAAGACCGCAAAAGAATGATCAAAGAGAGAAAGCGACAGAGGAAAATTGAGGCAGAAGAGCGGGAGCGACAGCGGGCAGCAGAGAAGGAACAGAAGCTCATAGTGAGAGAGAAGCATAAGAAACAAATGAAAAAGTTCACCAAAAAAGGTCAACCGGTTATGAGAGCACGTATTGATCGTTTACTGGACAAGATCAAGAGTAATGAACAGTAATTTAGATATCAAAACTCGACAAAAGCTGCTTCAACGACGAATGCCCTTCTGGCAAATGCATTTTCAATATGTCACCATTGATAACACCGTTCTCACCGATGGGATTTCCTGCCCATTTATGATACATCAGCGAAGAACTGTTGGGTTGTTCTGCAGTCCTTTTGCACTGTGCCGTGATCCATCGCAACTCCTCTTCACCAAGAAATGTGAAGCCATATACCGCACCACCTGTTCCTGTAGCTACAGCCCGCGGCAGATTAAAAAGTGGAAGTGTTTCGGGATCGTCTTCAAATTTATTAGACACTTCTTTCCACACAAGAGAAAAATTGCCCAATCTCATTCTTCCAATGATGGACGGCATCTTGAATTTCAACATAGTATCGAAATTGATAGACTTGTTGGTGACAGTGTTATCATCAGTACACATTGCGACCCAGCCGCTTTTGTCACTGATTAGAAATTGCTTATCATTTAGTCTTAAGCAAGCTGCTGTTGTCCTATTAACAGAGTCACCACGGTCCAGTTTTAATAGACACTCGCTCTCTGAAGAAGTACAATTGACAGAATAAACTGAATTTCGAAGCGTAGAAACCAAGACTGTGCCTTTGAACGTCTCTCCTAGTGGTTTTTCTAGCGTGGTGATATTGCCATTCAAATATGATATACCAATGGGCATACTTGTGACTTCTTCATAAGAGTCTGTTTCGATTTTGAAGGAAGGGGAAGTATCGGATGCCACTAGTCTAGCTGAATAAAGGAGATTTTTCGACCCTCCAATAGAATATAATAAAAGTGAGTTTGTAAGCTGGAGCAAACTGAAAACCGGCGACTCAGTATTCCAAGAATACTGACAGGATACCTGGACTTCTATGCCAGAAATCCGCTTCACTCGCAGAAGTCTCACTCTACCCGAAGATTTATCCAATCCAGACCCCACCACCAAGTATCTGTATTCGTTGCCATTACGTTTAAGCTCCCATTCGCAAAACGCGTAGATCTCCTCATTTTTCTCATACAGCTCTGCTGTATCACTTTTCAGTACACGCCTTCTAACTGGATCGACAAACGATAACTTGCTATTTTGGTTACTGGTTTTCAAAGCCACCGCAAAGGCAGCAATGTGTTTGACATACCACAACCTGCGTGGAGTTTTTTTTGTAGGGGTTCGGAACACCACTGGACCTGGCCTTCTTGAGACTGAAATAATTTTCAGCTTGTTGCCAATAATTGCTGCAAGATGCTCCAATTTGTCTGGATTGCTTCTCCAATGAACGCTAAAAGAGCATACAGCTGATACTATTCCAGAAGCAGAACTAGTTTCCTGAGCATCAACATCCTTAGCTCCTTCTATGATGACTTTGACAGGAGTCGAGTCTTCATCGTTAGAGCGCACACACGTAAGCCTACCATCAAGCGCCCAACACACTGAAGAAACCTTGGACTCGATCAACTCAATAGGCGCATCTCCTAGCTTGTAGTGGCTCAAATATATCGGTTGCTCGTTCCAGAGGTTCCAAGAGTATGAATAGTATGTTCCATCACGTCTGGCAACAACCAATTCTATTGCGCCTTGATTATTGACGAGAGAAATATCACTAGGAATTGTTTCTTGGGTCTCAAATAACACCGATGGTCCCTCGATTTTGGAGTCCTTGTACAGCCAAGTCTCTACCCGCCCCGTATAAGAGCCAACAAAAACAGCCAGACCTTCTAGCATTTCCGAGACCTTAATGAAGGATATCTCATAATCTAGGCTGACATCTTGCTGAAAATTGATCAGCCATTCAGCAGAATGTGGGAACAATTTCTCATTTTCACTTATAGCAACTCTGAAAAACTTTAGACGGGGGTTTTTGAAGAATTCACCAACGACAACTAGTACAAGCAAAGGGCCCATGTAGGCAGCACGAATTATTGTTTCCGGAACAGTAAGCGTAGAATAACCACCTTCCCCGTCCGAAATGCGCACCTCGTTAGTTGTCACCTGAAGAATGAGTCTCGTTTGATAAATGCAATCCATAAATATCGTCTGGCAGGCGGTTCGAATACCGCAATCTTCAGGCATTTCTTCGAGGACTGGAATATAATTAGTTTCCTCGTTATCAGAAATCAGATATGCAAAAGTCTTCCAGGGAGAAGACATAAATAAATACTGCAAGCCCTGGCTATCAATTGCAGAGAATAATTTTGTAACAACACCCACTTCAGGACCCTCTAAGAAAACAGATCCTTTGTAGCCAGATGTGATACGACATATTGCACCTTCTGGTGAGTTTCCACTGCAGCAATAAACCTTTGCAATTTTGCGTGAATCTTTATGATTTACCAAATGAATGTCAGTTACAGGAGATAGAATGCTCTCATCACGAAAATCACACTCAAACTCCAAAAATACAGGGCAATCATTTTCGTCTAGCTCGGCGCTGAAGATCATGGCTTTCGTGGCTATGGTGTCACCACCGTATACTATTCTGATAAAGTCACTTTCAGCCACAATCTCCTCAATTACTCCTTCATTGGGGTCGAAGCTTTGTAAGACGAAAGTGGTACCTAGGGATTTTTTCAGACTTGCAAAGAGAGAATATTTCACCGAATCATTGTGGACTTCGAACAGATAAATAGAGCCATTCTCTGAAGCACCATAAAAAGATGCGTATTCCTTATCTGAAGATGCATGCGGGTCACAAAATATGGAAACTATCTCAAAATCTAGATTGCATGTGTAGATGTCTCTATTTCCAGACATTACATCTGTCAGACGAATGAATTTTAAAGCGTCGGCAGAAAAAAGAACCACGCCAGACTGACAGGTTACTGGAACAAAAAGATTGGGCACAAAAGAATGTGTGAGATAATACGTAGTTGAAGCTAGTGATGAATCAACCCCTTGAGTATTCCATTCAAAGTATTCCAAAGATGTGACATTATAAGGAGAATTGTAGCGAACATTGACCACTACAAAAAACACCTTTGAAGGTCGTTTTTCATCCTCTTCGTCTGTATGTAAGAAAAAAGTGTCAAGAATGGTGGCATTCTTCACAGAGAATTGCTGGCTAGAATTATCCGATACAAGACTGGATCCATCTGGAATAGCCAACGTCGACAGGTTTTCTGCAACACGACTCAACAGACACTTTTCTAACAAGCTCGACACAGCAATACAGGTTCCAGAAGGATCGACTGCAAAATATTGGCCTGGCGATTCAACATCAACACGTGCATCCGGCCGATGAACCGCTGCATAATCAACAACCTTGAGATCCTCATTATGATCTACTAATCTCAAAGCTAACAGCCACCCGCTTTCGAGAACCACCAGAAGCAAGTCTTCTACCTCCAAGGATAAAATACATGCATTCATAATCAACGAAGGAGTTCGTGTGCAATGCAAGCCAACCACAACTCCATGCTCTTTGATCTGTACAACAACTTGACGACCATCGCTACCCCTCATGATGGTCAGTTTTTTGACATATTCACTGTCTACCAGCGTTTGGGTAAGAATTCCAACAATAGGAGACCCTTCACCCACTCGCTCTCCCATGATGTTCAAACCTAGGCAGAGGCAGTTAGGATCAATCGCCCTTAAGCCATTGTTGGTGAGCCATTTCAGCCGGCTGCTGGCTGGGGAGGGCCAGCCGGAATAGCGCGGTTAGGGTAATTTGGTCTGGGTGAAAAAATCCGCGCTCCCCTCGTCGAAAAGAAATGTCCAACTAACGACTGAGACGCACCAATGTTCAAAAGCAGGAGTTTGAATGTCGGGCTCAGGCCTAGTATTCAAAGACTAAGTAATACTGGGGTGATTTGTTACCGGGGATTCCAATCCAGTCGGGTTGCTCGAGCAGACGACTACGAAGCTGAGAAGACTATTCTCGACGAGAATTCCAAAAGTATCCTCGACAATGAGAAAGCCAAATTAACGAAAATGAGAAATATCGGTATTTCTGCTCACATTGATTCTGGTAAAACCACTTTCACCGAGCGAGTGCTATATTATACTGGTCGAATCAAGGCTATTCACGAGGTCAGGGGCCGTGATAATGTGGGTGCTAAGATGGATTCGATGGATCTCGAGCGAGAAAAAGGTATCACCATTCAGTCTGCCGCTACATTCTGTGACTGGACGAAAAAGGAGCAAGATGGGTCTGAAAATGATTATCATTTCAACCTGATTGATACTCCTGGTCATATCGATTTCACCATTGAAGTCGAGCGAGCTTTGCGTGTGTTAGATGGCGCTGTGCTTGTGGTGTGTGCTGTGTCTGGTGTTCAGTCTCAAACTATGACCGTTGATCGTCAGATGCGGCGATACAATGTGCCCCGAGTTACTTTCATTAATAAAATGGATCGAATGGGTGCTAATCCCTGGAAAGCTATAGAGCAGTTGAATGCTAAGCTCAAGATTCCTGCTGCTGCGGTACAAGTCCCCATTGGAAGCGAAGACAATTTGGAAGGTGTTGTAGATTTGATCTACGAAGAAGCACTGAGAAATACTGGAGCTCAGGGTGAAACCATCGAAAAGGGTCCTGTACCCGAAGACCTTAAGGAGTTGGTAGCTGAAAAGCGTGCTCTTCTTATTGAGACCTTGGCCGATGTTGATGACGAGATCGCTGAGATTTTCCTTGAGGAACAGACTCCCACACCCGAGCAGATTGTTGCTGGTATCCGACGAGCTACCATTGCTCGAAAGTTCTCTCCTGTTCTCATGGGCTCCGCTTTGGCTAATAGAGGCGTCCAGCCTGTCTTGGATGCTGTGTGTGATTTCTTGCCCAATCCCTCTGAGGTCTTGAACCGGGGTCTCGATACCAATGAAAACGAGAAACCTGTCCACTTGATTTCTTCCGATTCCCAGCCTTTTGTTGGTCTTGCTTTCAAACTTGAAGAAGGCAAATATGGTCAGTTAACTTATATTCGTGTCTATCAAGGTAAGCTTAAAAAGGGTATGAATATTACTAATGTTCGAACCGGAAAGCGAGTCAAGCTCGCCCGATTGGCTCGAATGCATTCTGATGAAATGGAGGAGATTGATGAGGCTGGTGCTGGTGAGATCTGTGCTACTTTTGGAATTGACTGCTCTTCCGGAGACTCATTCACAGATGGAACTACAAAAATTGCTATGAGCAGTATGTTTGTTCCTGATCCTGTTATTCATTTGTCTATCCATCCCAAGAGTAAGGAATCTGCCAATTTTTCCAAGGCTATCAACCGATTCCAGAAGGAAGATCCCACATTCAGAGTCAGATTTGACCAGGAAAGTAAAGAAACAGTAATTTCTGGTATGGGTGAATTACACTTGGAGATTTATGTCGAGCGAATGAAGCGAGAATACAATGTCGATTGTACCACTGGTAAACCTCAGGTGGCTTACAGAGAGACTATTGCTACCAAAGCTAATTTCGACTTCACTCATAAGAAACAGTCTGGCGGTGCTGGTCAGTACGGTAAGGTCATTGGTGAGCTAAGCATAGCTGGAAACAAATCAGAAAATGAGTTTGAGACGGCTATCGTCGGTGGTAAGATTCCTGAGAAATTCTTGTTTGCTTGTCAGAAGGGTTTCGAGGAGGCTTGTGAGAAAGGACCCTTGATCGGTCATAAGGTACTGGGAGTCAAGATGCTTATCAATGACGGTCAAGTACACGTGGTCGACTCTAGTGAAATGGCATTCCGAGCAGCCACTCTAGGAGCTTTCCGAGAGGGATTCATGGCCGCTCAGCCCATGATCCTCGAGCCCATCATGAATGTCTCCATCACTGCACCTGTAGAATTCCAGAGCAACATCATTGGTCTTCTCAACAAACGAGGAGCTATGATCAATGACACAGAAATTGGAACAGATGAGTTTACCATCTACGCCGAGTGTAGTTTGAATTCCATGTTTGGATTTGCAACTCATTTGCGTGCAGGTACCCAGGGCAAAGGAGAGTTCAGTCTGGAGTTCAAGGATTACGCACCTGCCCCACCTCAGCTTCAAAAGCAGCTGATTGATGAGTATAAGAAGAAGCAAGCTGAGAAGAACAAATGATGAGAAAAGTCATTGTGTAAATATATATAAAAGGAAGCTATACTATAGAAGATTTAGCGACAATACTGTAAATAGTCGCCGGTTAATTGAAAGTTTGTCAATTAGTTTTAATTAAATAAAGTCAAGCCAACTAACTGGGTGGGTCTGCGCTGTGCCTGAATTTCTCACGTGATGTGTTTCATGGAGGTTCGGCAAACTCCCAACCTACTGAAAAAGTTTTTGGCGCCCAAAATTTTTCTTCCATAACTAACATGTCAGATTTGGATCTAAAATTCGGATCTGTTAGTAGCTCTCCTGCTTCGCAGCAGCAATCGAAAGCGGGCAGTGACCAAGAGTGAGTATTAATGGAGAATATCAAAGCATTCTACGCTCATCTGGCTGGGGTCTTGTCGTTTAGACATTGTCCATTTGGTGGTGGATGGCGTACATGTCGGCACAAATACGTGTTATTGGATAGCATGCTAACGATCTCAGGTCACCCGTACAAATTCGTTCCGGAGCCATGTCTGGCGGAGCCAATCCCCCTAAGAATCTTGGACAGAATGTCACAAAGATGACTTTTGGAGATATTGAGGTTAAGGCCGAGACTTCTCCTAAAGCTGAAGTGAGTATTGATCATTGTGTGTTGGTGAAGGCGATTGATGGGGCAGGAGAGGGGTGCTGTGCGGTGGTGAAAAAAGCTTGATTATAAGAAGACAAGGCATGAAAACTGTCAAACTGAGACAAGACACAAGCAACAAAGCCTAAAAATATTGAATTTTGGATCTTGTTAATGTGATTTTCTCGTCTTGATTTATTTTTCAATTGTGTGGACTGGAAAGTTCAGTTTTTGTATGATATTTGTTTGTGACCTGCTCATCATTTGACAGAAGAAGAATTGCTTGCTACTCGTGGTTTACCTTAATCTAAGTCAAGTTCACTTCTCTAAACCATTCATTCAAAAGTCGCATCAGCTCCTGAATGATTCTTTCTCTTTTGACTCATTCTCGCATTGTTCATTGATTATCTTACTAACTATAGTTTTCGAAGCCTTCGACTCCTGGTAGAGGCAATTTCAACCCGGGCCAGTACAACAACAACAACAACTATCGAGGAAACCATAATTATGAGCATCGACAACACCGAAATTCTTCAGGCGGTTATGCCAACAATAATATGCACTACAATAACAGAGGTCCTAAGGGTGCTCAGAATCAGCAGTATATGCAGCCTGGTCCTCAGATGATGAACCCTTATGTTTACGCAGCAGCAGCAGCAGCCACCTCTATGCCACCTTATTATTATGCACCCCCCGTCCACCAATATCCTTTGAATCTCGGAGCTGCCTCGCCATATAGCCCCCCACAACATACGTTGGGCGAAGGCTCCCCGAAACATCCTGGTTCTCCTTCTGTGCATAACTCTCCTCTCCAGAGAACTCCCCAAAAGGCTCATGCCACTATCAGACTTTCTGATCCTGTGACGCACCAGCCCATTGATCTCAAGGCTACGAGCCGCTCTACGGTATCTTCACCTGCTGCTGCCTATTCTGTTCCGGCTGCTACTGCTCCAGTTAGCCATAGCCCTGTTCCTAGTCCGATTGTTCCAGCTGCTGTTACTATCAGCTCACCAGCTAGCACTGCCTCACCAAAGGCTGCTGCTGCTGAGACTTCTTCGGCTGCTAATCAGACAAATATTGCTGTTCGAAATCAGTTGAAAGAAAAGATTAGACTTCGATTAGAGGAAGAGCGACGACAAAAAGACAAGCTCGAGTCAGAGCAGCAGGCTAAAGAAGCTGCTGAAAAAGCTGCCAAAGAGGCTGCCGAAAAAGAAGCTGCCGAAAAAGAAGCTGCCGAGAAAGCTGCCGCCGAAAAAGCTGCTGCCGAAAAAGCTGCTGCTGAAAAAGCTGCTGCTGATAAAGCTGCCGCCGAAAAGGCCGCTGCTGAAAAGGCTGCTGCCGAAGAGGCTGAGAAGGCTGCTTCTGAAAAGGCTGCTGCCGAGAAGGCTGCCGCTGCTAAGAAAAGTGTTGCTGAAGGCGAAGCTAATCAAAGAACATCATCAGCTCCCGCTGAGACTGAGGAAAAGATCGTCGCAGCCATTGCTTCAGTCAACAGCCAACTCAAGCAAGGAACCCTGGCATCATCGCAATATGCGACTGAGCAGAAATCTGGAGAGCCCGTTGTTAAGCGACCTCATCCGGCGCGAAATTTCGCCTCAGCTAAAAGACCTGTTGGTGAAGAGCTCTCAGAAGTGTCATACCCTGATGGCATTGAGAAGCCAAAAACCAATTCTTCGCAGCACAGATACAAGTATGATAACGATTTCTTGTTTCAATTTCAACCTGTCGTTGTTTTCCCTCCTTTGGAAAACTGGGCTGAAGTTAGAGCTTTAATGGATCTCAAGCCTTCTTTTGGTGGACAGAGTTTCGGTAGAGGATTCTCACGAACCCCTTCAGCCAAAAACCTCAATTCACACAACCAGCAAGCAATGGGTTCTTTCGGAAGCTCGGGGCCTGGTTACAGAGATCGATCTGCCTCTGGGCCTGGTGGCTTCCACAACATGGGTCCTGGTGGCCATGGTGGTAAGAACCTCAGCAGAATTAACTCTTCAAATAATCTTGGCGGCCGTGATTCTATGGGATCCCGAAGTGGACGTCAAGGATCTCGACGTGGAAAGCCTGGAAGTGAACGATCTGGATCTAACAGAGATCATCATGATGATCACAACAGTACCGCTGCTGGCAGAAATCCGGAAATTGTTGCTGCTGCCGCTGCTGCTCCTCTGAAGAGAGCAGAGAATGCATGGGTTCCCCGAGTAAGAGCTAGCAAAGGAGAGGAACCTGCTTCTATTGCTGAAGGCGAGAAGAAAGAAGACGGTGAAGGTGATGGTGAAGGTGAAAGTGAGCCAACAATCAAGACAACTTCAGATCCTTCCGAAATCAGTGAAACTGTTCGTATGGCCCCTGACATGGTTCAGCGAAAGGTCAAGTCCTTCCTCAACAAGATGACTTTGGATAACTTTGATCGTATCACTGTTCGTATCATGGAGATTGCCACTCAGTCCAAGTATGAGACTGACGGACGAACTCTCAGACAGATTATTGAACTTACATTTGCAAAGGCAGTCGATGAAGCTCATTGGTCATCAATGTATGCTAAGTTCTGTTATGAAATGACTAATAAGGTTGATCCTGGTATCGAAGATGCTAGTGTCCCTGGTAAGAAGGGTGGTCCTTTGTTCCGAAAATACTTGCTTGGACGATGTCAAGAGGAATTTGAGCGTGGCTGGAGTGATAAGCTACCTGCCAACGCTGATGGTTCCCCTATTGATACCGATGTGATGTCTGACGAATATTATCAGGCAGTTGTTGCTAAGCGACGAGGTCTCGGTCTGATTCGATTTATCGGTGAATTGTACATTCTTGGATTGTTGTCCGATAAAATCATTAATTCCTGTATTATTAAGTTATGCTCATCTAATGATCCTTCTGAAGAGGTCATTGAGTCTCTTTGCAAGCTGATGAGCACTGTTGGCCGTCGATTGGATGATAATCCCAACTTTCGTCGATTTGTCGATCGATATATGGACAGAATGTATGAGATCCAACAGAAGCCTGGCTTGCCAAGTCGTCTCAAGTTTATGCTCATGGATGTTCAAGACTTGCGAAAGAACAAGTGGCTTGACAAGAATGCTGACAAGGGTCCCAAGACTTTGCAGGAGATTCATGATGAGCAGCAGAAGAAGGAGCAGGAAAGTGCCAAAATCTCGTCTCGTGGAAGAGCCTTCATGGGCCGATCAGACGGTAACAAGAATAATAATTTTAATGTTGCGGGTGATTTGAGCAAGATTGGCAGAATCAGAAGCCAAGGCGTTGGTCAACCTACATTGGGCCCTACTTCCTTGAACCGGGATTTAAGTGGAAGCAATGGTTCAAGAAAGTCTGCATCTCCTGGAGTGCCATTGTCAAAAGAACCTTCTTTATCATCTCGAACCCCTAGCCAGAGTCAGCGATCAAATATTTTTGAACATTTGAATGACGATGATTCCAAGCTCGAGTCCGACGACGCTGATAAAGAAGCAGCATGATGCTTACAATGTAGATACATAATAAAGGATAAAAGCAGTGATGATTCCATATATTCTATTTTTCTATTCGCTTTGACTCATTTTTCTGTTGATCATAGCTGCAGACCTGGCATACAATCTTCGCCCGTAATGATGACGAGATGCGTTATTCAATTGACCACCGATGGTTTTCAAAACTTCGGAATTGATCACCGGTAACACCGACGTGGAGTCCGGTAATAAATCCGTGGAGGAAACTTCTGGAGAGTTTCGAGGCGCTTCCTCAATATCATCTGTCTGTAGACTTTTCTTCATTTGCTCTTGCAAGATTCTCGCAACTGCCCTTCTTTTGGAATTATACGAAATCTCCGTGTTAAGCCTTTGTCGCCTATTGGCAGCAAATACACGGTTAACCGGCTCAGAGCGGGCTGGCCGTGAAGAGCTGCGTCTCAAATCAGGGACGTTAGAACTCCTGGATGATACCCCGTAGTCCTCAGGATCAACATTAACATCAGACGGGGCCACAAAAGAGATCTTGGTCTTCGGAAGGCTATTTTGCCAATTCCTAGCCAGATTGGTACCTTGCTTTCTGATTTGTAAGATATCAGGAGGAACATTGAGATCCCTGAGCCGTCTTCCAACGGATATTTCCGACCCACTCCAGAAGAGTCTCCGTACAACCTTTAAGCGAACAAATTTGCCGCAAGAATTAGTAGAGACACTAGACATGTTGGCTTTGTTGCGAGCAAAAGTGGCAGCAAAGTATGCAATAATTATTAGGATATCTAGTGGCAGAAGAAATAGGTAGTGAAGGCCATTCAATAGCAGTACAAAGACATCTCTACCGAAGAATATTAACTTGATATAACAGACGAACAGCGAGCAAAGAAAGCTAAAAAAAAGCCGGGTCAGATAAGAAGACCAGGTGCTTCTAAATCGTTGCTCCGCCGCTATCAGCAGGTTTTGTAGCTCTTCGTCCATTTCAAGCGTTTAAGATCAATAATCTTCAACACAAACAACAACTAGTATGAACCTTGGAGCAATTTGAGCGCTGAAAATTGCTCTACCCACATTGATCCCACCCAAGATTGGTCTAAAGGACTAGAGGTGTAATTTGTTATAAACAACAGAATCAGGAAGGGACGTCAATTAACCCAAGCCTTCTTGTTAGTCAATGATGGCTATCATTCCGAAAAATTCGACTCACTTGTATAGTTCCCGGAAGAAGAGGCAGTAGCGCAGCGTACAGCAATAATATCGCGGTAACAGCTACAAATGAATAGACAACTAGTTTGTCCTTGATGGATTCCCGTTCTGCTTGTCAGTAATTTTGCAATTATCAAAAAAAATCTTTACTTACGAAAGCATGCCGTGCTTACAAGCACATCCTCATTATTTGTACAATGGTCTGACTTCTCAATACAAAAGTTCTTGGTACAGTTATTGCAGGCCAGTTCTTCACCAGCAGGGCCTAGTAAAGGGAACACAGTGCTATTTGTGCCACACACACATTTACAAAGTTGAACATAAGCTGACACTGCACCTAATGCCAGTAATAAAAGTGTCAAAGTCTGAAGTCTGAATCGCATTGTAATCAATAAATCAATGTCTCTGCGTAGTGGATGAGCTACTGAGATGGAAAAATGCTAGGCAATAGTTGAATAAGCACTTTGACGAACTTGAATAGACACGAATTTTATGCCAGAAGAACTGATGGACGTTTGAAAAATGACCCAGCAATTATTATTGGAGCACGCTGATGAAATTACCTGTAGTTGGCTGGTCTTGGAAAAGAAAAGAGGGGGGGCTTTGATGGCTTTGATGGCAGATCAGAGAATATCAAAAAGTTGGATCACGTGATTATGCCCATGGCTAGTTCACCACCTCGTCTATGTTAGCCACTCTTCATTCAACCATCACATCAGCACTGCTCTAGTCAAATTAGTGCATCAATTAAAATGTCCACAGTAGCGGTTGAGAATGGTATAGTCCCTGTAAGTATAATCGATAATAATCAAAATCTGTACTTCGAATTACTAACCTTATAGTTCTTTGCTCAGCAAATCGAAGAAGCAGAGTTTCAAATAAATGACAAAGCACAGAATCTCCGGCGGTTGGAAGCTCAGCGAAATGCTCTCAACGCCAAAGTGAGATTACTCAAAGAAGAATTACAGCTTTTGCAAGAGCCAGGTTCCTATGTTGGTGAAGTTGTTAAGGTGATGGGCAAAGAGAAGGTTCTAGTCAAGGTGCATCCAGAAGGCAAATACGTGGTTGACATAGCCAGTGACATCGACATAAAGAAGATCACACCATCACTTCGAGTTTGCTTGCGATCAGACTCATATCAATTACATCAGATTCTTCCCAATAAAGTGGATCCGCTTGTTTCACTGATGATGGTTGAAAAGGTTCCTGATTCTACTTTTGATATGGTTGGTGGTTTAGATAAGCAGATCAAAGAAATCAAAGAGGTCATTGAACTCCCTGTCAAGCATCCCGAACTATTTGAATCGTTAGGTATTGCACAGCCAAAAGGTGTCATTCTTTACGGTCCTCCGGGAACCGGTAAGACCCTGCTTGCTCGTGCCGTGGCCCATCATACTGAGTGCAAGTTTATTCGAGTATCAGGATCGGAATTGGTACAGAAATATATTGGTGAGGGAAGTCGAATGGTTCGGGAACTATTTATCATGGCCCGAGAGCATGCACCTAGTATTATTTTTATGGATGAGATCGATTCTATTGGATCCAGCCGAGTCGAAGGCAACAGCGGTGGAGATTCAGAAGTTCAGCGAACAATGTTGGAATTGCTCAATCAATTGGATGGCTTTGAATCTTCCAAAAATATCAAAATCATCATGGCCACTAATCGTTTGGATATTTTGGACCCTGCATTACTTCGACCCGGACGAATAGATCGAAAAATTGAATTCCCCCCACCAACAGTTGAAGCCCGCACTGATATTCTGCGAATTCACTCCAGATCTATGAACCTCACTAGAGGTATCAACATGAAAAAGATTGCGGAGAAAATGAATGGCTGCTCAGGTGCCGAAGTCAAAGGTGTATGTACAGAAGCTGGTATGTACGCTTTGCGAGAAAGAAGAATCCACGTCACTCAGGAGGATTTCGAGCTTGCTGTAGCGAAGGTCATGTCCAAGAACGAGGAGGGACAGATTGCTTTGGCCAAGTTCTTCAAGTAAATACCGTAATATATTGGTTTTATTCCTTGAGTGATAATAAATAACGACAATTACATGCAATTACATGCTATTATATGCTAAAACTTGTTTGATCAGTAGAGCTAATGAGCAACTACTTCTGAGACTCGAACTCCATTTAAATTTAACCAGCGGCGAGCCTCCTGCTCATTTCCACGAGCTGCTTCAATGGCTCTTGCAAGCCATGGTCTAGCATATTCCGAAGTTTCAGATTCGAAGTCAATGAAGAGCTTTCTTTTCGTGGCATTCTCGTCAACACAGAAAAAAAATTGGCCAGTGTTGGATGCCAGTTCTGCTACTTTCTTCATCACTTCACTCATAGGTTTCCCTACAAATTCACCGCTGGACGAAGCACAAAATTTGTTCATACACCAAGACTTTCCACATCCTCTTGTGAGTTGAATGACATAACGTCTCTCAATTCTCTGTCTTAATTTGGCACCTGTAGGATCGTTCACATTCGAATACAAGGGACCATAACATACATTGCAAAGACCCAAAGGCGAAGAGGCTGACGTGACATTAGGACAGTTCAAATTTGAGCAGGTTTGCAGAGTGACAGAAGCTAATCTATCTTTATCATGATATTTCATATGGCTATCCAAGTCTCTTAGTCTGATAGCTTTGCCACAAGACTCGCAGTCCGTGGTTCTACCACCGCAATAAGATTCATGACCAGTAAGACCCTGGAGTATATCCTGAGGGGAAGATACGCCTTGGGGCAATCTCAAGTGACAGAACCTACATATTATGCTTTTGTTAGGACAGCTTGTAGCCCTGTGCAAGCCCAGGGCAGAGTAATTCATCACTTCTTCTCCACAGCCACAGGTATAGTGCTGATGAACAAATCGCTCATGTTCATGTGAGCTTTCTAAATTATTGCCATAAACGACATTCGGAAGACACCTATCACAATGCCAGTGATTTTCAGGAATGCCACCATCCCGTTTGGAAAAAATCGCACCACAGCCTTGAGGACAAAGAACATTGTTTCTTTGGCAAAATGCAGAGTGTAGAGTATAAGCTTGAAGTGAGATCTTTTGATGGCAATTGTCGCAAACTTTGAAGTCTCCAGATTGGTCCTCAATCATGGGCTCATTAAAGCCATTCTGGGTGACGATAAACTCACTATTGTCCTTTTTCAGCACAGCTGTGAACCAGAGCTCTTTTGCTTCAGCAAGATATGCATTCGATGGCAAAAGTGTGATTACAGAGTTGTTTGGATCAGTGACGTTGGAAAAAAGAAACTTGTCAGAGTCGGCATTGTCTTCGTCTGAACCAATGAACAAGAAACCTCCATTGAATTTTATCTGGACTTGTTTCGTACGATCCCAAGATTTCAAACAAAGTTTGACACCAGATCCGGAGTCTGGTTTCAAAAGTTTCAATGGCTCACCAATTTCTAAATTCTTCACCAAAGATGCTTCTGTTGGTTTTCTCGAGATGACCTTTCCATTCTCATTGTAAGGCAGTATGTCTAGCACCAAGTCTGTATCCACAATACAGACAGCATTGCTGGGTTTCAAATCTACAACCTGAAGTTCATACACCTTGTCACTGTGAAGTGGATCAGCCACTTTGATGTGCCTCGAGTTGGTCAAAGTAGTATAACTAGAGTGCAAACGATGCTCCAATAGGGCTTTCCAATCATCAATAGATTGATCATTGTCCAAAGGCTGGAAAGAAACCGAGGCTCCCTTTGGTAATGCTTCAAAAGAGACAATGACTTCACTGTTCTCAGCTAAGTTGATCTCCTCTCGTATAGGCTCTGGAATCATCACACACCCACTTTCAGCAGAGAATTCTCTGATTCCAGCATATGTGTAGTCCAAAGTTCGAGGATTAGTAACTTTAAAAGTGAGCGGAGAAGGTAACGGGTCAGAGCTTTGCCTGGATACTAATGAATCTAGTATATCAGATGGTAGATTGATCTTATCAGTGTAGACTAGTCTATAGTCGTCGACATTAGTGGTTTGCAGTGGTGAAGCTAGCAGATGCCACGAGAATGCCCATTTCTTATTTATCAAATCAAGAGAAGTTTCCTCTGCCATGTTTAATGTTGTACCCAGATGAAATTAGAAAATTTGTAGTATAAATACTAAATCATCCAGGAGTCGGAGGCGAAGAAAGTTCGGGAAGATATGATGAATAAGCTCTAGTTGTCATGGCAACAATCAACCATAACTAGTCTCACTATAGACTAGCAGCGATGGCTTGGTAAATTTTCATATTGACCACTAATGAGACAAGTGAGTAAATCACTTTGAGCTCATGTATTAGATTCAATATTACTCAATATTCGAAAGAAATAGTTTACGGTTTTTGCTGAGCAACAAATTCTGTTGGTAGTAAAAATCAAGGAACTCCTATCTTGTCCGCGCAGCATCTTAGAGAAAAGAGAAGAAAACGTAAAGCAGAAGTCAACATGGTTCACTTGAACTGCTCAGAGACATTGAACTGAAACTAACACCCCTGGATGTTTAAAATCAACAGAGATCAATCTGCTCAAGTCTTTGCTTGCTCTCTTCGTCATAAGGCTGTGCCAACAGCTCAAGCTAACCCCGGACTAAATCAGGCATGGTGACAGGCATCACCTTAAAACACCAACACTATTGCTAAATAAAATCTTTTCTAATTTTCCTATACTGTTGCTGGGAGTTTTTGCTCCGACATCCATCAAAGAGCATTTGTTAAGCCTTCTGATGACCCATTGGGGGCGTATTAGGCTCTTCTTTGTTTAGCCGAGGCTCGGTACCGCGTAATGCCACAAGACACACCCACCCCACAAATTAACCTCCCTCGGTATCTCGTTGCGTCAAGTATATATTGCCCCAGATTCGGAGCATTAGAAGTTAATTTGATACCCAACACGTAGGATTGTTTTTGCATCTGAAGAATTGAACACTCAGCAATCGCTGTTTCCATATTTTGCAGAATTGACTCTTTTATTGTGCAAATATTAAAAAAAAAATATGAGCGAACTAAGATTTGACGGCAAGGTTGTCGTTGTTACGGGCGCTGGCGGAGGTCTCGGTCGAGCCTATGCATTGTTTTTTGCCTCCAAAGGCGCTTCAGTCGTTGTAAATGATCTCGGAGGATCAGTCACCGGTGATTCCAGTGATGGCCACAGAGCTGCCGATGTGGTTGTCAAGCAAATCACTGATGCTGGTGGAAAGGCCGTTGCCAATTACGACTCGGTTGAGAATGGTGACAGGATCGTCGAAACCGCAGTTAAAGCATTTGGTACAGTACACATTGTTATTAACAATGCTGGTATATTAAGAGATATTTCTTTCCGAAAAATGAGCGATAAGGACTGGAATCTCATTCAGCAGGTTCATGTTTTCGGCTCTTATAAGGTATCCGCCGCTGCTTGGCCGTACATGCGAAAGCAAAAGTTTGGCCGAATCATCAACACTGCTTCTGCGGCCGGTCTCTATGGTAACTTTGGTCAAACCAACTACTCTGCTGCCAAACTCGCATTAGTTGGTTTCACCGAGACGTTGGCCAAGGAAGGTGCCAAGTACAACATCAACGCTAACGTCATTGCTCCTTTAGCTGCTTCACGAATGACCGAAACAGTTCTTCCTGCTGAAGTGTTGGAAAAACTGAAGCCCGAATATATTGTCCCCGTTGTTGGATTTTTGACGCACGAGAGCACTACTGATTCCAATGGCATCTATGAAGTTGGTGCTGGAGCAGTCACTAAGCTCCGATGGCAGCGGTCCGAAGGCGCCGTCTTCAAGGCCGACGATACCTTCACCCCTTCAGCTGTTTTGAACAAATGGGATAAAATCAATGATTTTTCCACTAATGCTGATTATCCCGATGGGCCTAAGGACCTTCTTTCCTTGGCCGAGTCGAACGGTAAGCTGCCGCCCAATGAGCAAGGTCCTGTAGTAGACTTCAAGGACAAAGTTGTCATTGTCACAGGTGGTGGTGCTGGAATTGGCCAGCAATATGCTTTGCTTGCTGCCAAACTTGGTGCCAAGGTCGTTGTCAATGATCTTGGAAATGCTGAGGGTACCGTTGATCTGATCAAAAAGGCAGGTGGCCAAGCTGTTGCCGACAAGAACAACGTCGCAAACGGAGAGGCCGTTGTGAAGACTGCCATTGATAATTTTGGAACCGTGCATGTTGTTTTGAACAATGCTGGAATCATCAGAGATAAGTCATTTGCTAAGATGACTGATGATTTGTGGAATATTATCCAGCAGGTCCATCTTTTCGGTACATACTCTGTCACTAAAGCTGCATGGCCCTACTTCCTCAAGCAAAAGTACGGACGTGTTGTAAACACTACTTCTACCTCCGGCATTTACGGTAACTTTGGTCAAGCCAACTATGCTGCTGCTAAGTGTGGTATTCTTGGATTTTCTCAAGCTCTTGCTCGTGAAGGACAAAAGTACAATATTTTTGTCAACGCAATTGCCCCTACAGCTGGTACTGGCATGACCCAGGGAGTGTTCACTGAGGAGATGTTGCAAATGTTCAAGCCTGACTTCATTGCACCGTTAACTTTGGCTCTTGCCTCTGAGGCTTCTCCAGCTACTGGTGAGCTGTTCGAAGTTGGTGCCGCCTGGGTTGCACGAACTCGGTTCCAACGAACCAAGGGTTATGCATTCCCATTGGCGAAGCCTTTTACTATTGAGGATGTTGCCAAGAAGTGGAAGGTGATCACAGACTTTTCCAAGGTCAGCTATCCCTCATCTCCCTCTGAGTCCAACATGGAACTTTTTGATCTTGTCGCTGCAGCCAATGATCCCAGCAATGCAAGCGAAAGCGAGAGCACATCTGATGAGGTCACCGTATCTGAATACGAGCTGAATCCTGAAAAGATCATTTTGTACAATTTGGGTGTTGGTGCTACTGCCAAAGATTTGAAGTACACTTTTGAGTCAGACAACAACTTTGGTGCTATTCCCACTATTGGAGTCATTCCTCCTTTCAAAGGTTTCCCCGATTTTAGCAGTGCTGTTCCCAATTTCAATCCCATGATGCTACTGCACGGTGAGCAGTATCTTGAAGTGTTAAAGTACCCTCTCCCTACTGAGGGCCTCTTGGAGACGAAAAACAGGATTCTGGAAGTACTTGACAAGGGCAAGGCTGCTGTCGTCTTGACAGAAGGTATCACTGTTGACAAGAATAGTGGAGAAGAACTTTTTAGAAATATTAGCAGCAACTTTATCCGAGGTTCAGGTGGCTTTGGAGGACCTTCGAAGGGCAAGGACCGTGGACCTGTGACTGCCGCTAACAAGCCCCCATCAAGAGAACCCGATTTTGTGTCTGACTTCAAGACTAGTCCCGATCAGGCGGCTTTGTACCGTCTCTCTGGCGATTTCAATCCCTTGCACATTGACCCTGAGTTTGCTGCTGTTGGTAACTTCCCGGCACCTATTTTACACGGTCTTTGTACAATGGGTATCTCCGGCCGAATTTTGTATGACAAGTTTGGTGCTTTCAAGAACATAAAAGTTCGATTCTCTGGACATGTTTTCCCTGGTGAAACTCTTAGAGTTCGCGCTTGGAAAGAAGGTAACAAGGTCATATTTGATACTCAGGATCTTGACCGAAAGACTACTGTCATTTCTGCTGCTGCTGTTGAGCTTTCTACCAATGCCAAATCCAAGTTATAGGCAAATGAATGGTACACATAAAATATACATCACGGGTAAATCTATAATATAATGCAGTCAGCTTATTATTTCTCAAGTTGGATCTCAATAGTGTTCCTGGTAGTGCTACGTAGCGGAGTACTCGAATTATACAATAGAAATAATATAAATTATTTGTCTATAAGAGCAATTGTTATATAATGTAACGGAAACTACTATGGTTCATATTTCTGCCAGATGTCACTGAACCAAAACTCTCCAATCGATGATTCTCATCCAGTCTACTATTCAGACGTTTGATATAAAAAACATTCATAAATATAGTAGTGGTCGCAAGAAGGAAGCAGGCAAAGCAAATAAATGCCCCTCGATGGTAATATGGGCGCTCCACAACAGGCCATAATGTAGCACCTATGACGGCTCCTAATTCCCCAATCATATGCAACAATACGAAGCTTGCCCCCTTCTTTGTGCCAGAACCTTGATTATCGCCTTGCCATGTGAAAAGAATGACTTGACAGCTGTAAGCTCCAGCACAGCCTATAAATACTGCTAGGTATCGTACTGCAGCCAGCTCAACAGTTGCCAAAAGAATAAATCCTAGTGCAGCAAATAATGATGCGGCACCAGCAAAATACCCCCTGCAATGTGTTCTATCCGAGAGTCGAGATACTGTATACATCGCAACCATGCTAAATAAAAAAGGTGGAGCGGTCAAAAGTTCAGCCATGATGTTGTCATAGCCAAATCCATGGATAATTGTTGGCAAAAACACAGGTAACGACGTACAAGATATATTTATCAACAAAAATGTGATCGCCGGAAGCCAAGCTTTAATATCAGCTAGAGGAACAAGCGCTTCGCGCAATGAAGAAGATGTCTTATCGTTATTGGTAACAACGCCAAGTTGTCGTATGCCACGATCATGTGCTATATGTTTTTGCCTCTCATCTAAGAAGTACGCCTGATCTGCCTTATTGACCATTGCAAAAAGAGCAATTGCACCAATTATAAAAAGAGGAGCACCCTCAGTCAAAAATACCATTCTCCAAGGTGTCAATGCTTTAATAGGCTTAGCATCCATAGCACAGGCAAGCAAGCCAGCTACTGCCGCAGAAAAAGGAGCAAACATGAGAAACATGCAATTCTTCTTGGCGAGCTCAGTGCGATCATAAAAAAAAGTCAAATAAAAAGGCAGACCTGGGCAATAAAAGCATTGGGCTATACCGAGTAAAAACCGAACGGCCAATACACTGCTGAACGACTGCACCAGACAAGAACACATAGATATCACACCAGAACTCATAATAGCAATTGGCGCAAACTGACGAGGTTTGCATATTTTGTAAAGCATAGTGACTCCCTGGCATAAAATATAAGAGACGTAAAACATGATTATGGCCTGACTATACTTTTTGGCAGTCAACGATAAATCGGTGGACAAGCCAATGGTATTTGCGTTACCAATGTTGGTACGAGAAAGTTGCGTAAAAAAATAAATAGCACACACCAGTGTAAGCAGATGCCTGTCAAATAGCTTTACAACTTGACGCTCTTCCTCAGCACTGTAAGCAAATAGCTCAATACTATGGTCCAAGCGTATTGAAGAGATACTTGCAGGACTCTTAACGCAACTGATTGCAGCTTCAGCAATATCTGGTTTGAGCCGAAACGAAGAGTCGGCATTCTTTAAATTAGCACATGCTAACTGATCGTGATGACCCTCAGTGGACTGGTGATAAGATGGGGATAAGCTCTCTATAGACACTTCAATGCTGGTCAGCTCATCCGACTTTCCAGAAGATGGGCTTTGGGATGCTCTTCTACCCATATCGAAAACAAGGTGCCAAAAGCTAACAAGCAAAGGATGACAATTTATACATTTTGTTCATCGGATAATCAAGTAAAACATCTACATGATCTTCCGAATAATTTAGAGAGTTTGATAAGACGGCAAAACCAAGTTTTGATTAGCCCACTAGGAGGCTCATCTGCGCCGGTCCATAATGAAAAGGCAATTCGCGCACGGCAATTAGAGCTATACGGCAGCCCGAGCAGAACCGTTAATCGATAAACAGCACACCCAGTTTTTTCAGAAAATAGAGCCGATTTTGTAAGCAAGCAGAAAAGTGGTGAGCCATGGCAAACCTGTTGAGGGTTCAAGAATTGCTGAGATGATACCTGGGCCAGGACAAATTCCACAAAGGCCCCACCCGATGCCGAAGATACTGGATCCTATAACGAGACGAGGTGTGATTTGTTTCATGGTAGGTAAGTTGCTTGAAGATACTGCTGGAGAAGGGCCCAAATTGGCGCCTTTTGTTAAGTGGTCATATAGATTAGGCAAAATTCCGAAAAAAACCACCATTAACAATGTAGGATTAAACTTGGCTAAGGTCGGCATGGCAAGAAAGCCAAGAGTTGTTCCCGGGTTGGCAAGCCCACTTATCAAAAGTCCAGAGCCAAATAGTAGCCCGGAAAGAAGTGAGTTGAGAACCTGATAAAATCGGGATACCAATGAGTGTTTTCGTAGAAATGAGGTGGATGCAATTGCGGCCAGAAGAACGGCACTAAGCTGCATAACTTCCTTTGCAGAAGGATGTACAATTACCGCACATGATCCACCACAATCTGGAGCAGTACTGAGAAAATAAGTTGTGAGCATACCTGTCAGAGAGAAGCACATGGCAGCCACGAGGGATCGCAGACTCAAACGAGCAATCCCACAAAGCATGTGGCCAGAAGTACATCCTGAACCTAGCTTGGTACCGAGCCCAGTAAGCAATCCACTAATCGCTGATGTATAAATCCCAAGAGGCGCAGTGGCAGCAGTTTGAGAATAAGTGGGCAAGAATTGCGGGAAGAACAAGCTGACAAGTCCAGTTCCTAAAGCCATGCCACCAACTACTGGCACATTGAATGTCGATGGGCTTGAAAAAACACCAGCTAAAATGGAGGAGCATCCAAGGACTCTGCCATTATTATAAAGAAAATTGGACGTAGCTAGATGGAGCAAGAACGCTCCAACAGCACCATTAAAATAACCAAACATTTTCAATTCCCAAGAGTGAAGAAGAAGAAGTGTACACCGCTTACAAATTCTGTCGGTCTCGATGCTCACGCATTGATGGTACGGCTGATAGTCCGGGGTGCTCCACTACACTTCACGCGAGGAATAGCCGCATAAGTTTCCAGCTATCAGGTATAACTTTATTCTAACTGTTATGTGCGAAGCCTATAAATATTAATTTCCAAGGTTCATATTATAAAACGAGCACGCTTACTGCGTCAGTTACTTTTACTAGTATGTATATGCTTAGTGTGAGATATTTGTACTAGTAGGCGACATCAAAGAAAAACAAGAACTACAAGTATTAGATGACAACAGCGAAAAAGCGGAATAAAAAACATAAAATTAATTTGTGGTAGCATAACTGAATTTATAACGGTACGGTGCAAAATTTGATTGAGCTCTCGAACCCATTTATAAGAATCAACTTGTTGAGAGATGAGGCATACTCGACTGAGATCACTCCGCCATGTTCGTCCTTGTTATCAGCAAAGAGTAGGTGGGGAATTTTGTAAGACTCGGAGGCCTTCAGAATAATCACGACAGGAGCAGACGCAAATGAGTTGTTGTCGACTTCTTGAGATCTATTATAATGTGAAATGTAATTAGTATTGCTGGCGACCAGGAGATCTTTGTTAGGTAGCAGCTTCAAAGCCTGTGGGCTGGTTCCTAGATAGACAGTATCCAGTAAAGTTGACAAATGTCTCTCTCCTCGTTTATAAATCTTGACTTCTCCAAGCTTGGAGTCAGCCATAAAAGTAGTGTTTGTGGCGAGATCAAACTCAATTGAGCTGGCCTCCGACAGACCGTGGGCAACTGGTCGACAGTAAGGAGCTTTATTGAGAATGAGAGGTGCAATACTACCCTCCTCGTCTTCCAAAATACCATCATCTTCGAAATCAAACGAGCAATAAACGGTACTTGCCCATTTCCAAGGACCGTACTGGTCTTCCAGTGCTCTCAGGCGACCGGATCGGAACAAATGATCATTTGTGATATAAAATGCGTCTTCTGCGACAGTAACCAAGTCACTTGGAGTATTGATGATATTGTCTTTGACATCATAAACATGTCGAGCTTCCAGCGAACCAATCGAATGGTTGAAAACTGACACAACAGAGTGACTAGGCTTATAATTTATGACATACAGCAAGCGAGAGTTAGGATCGTGAGAATCAATTCGAACATCAATAGAGCCTGCCACAAAATCCTCATCATAATCGAAAATTTCGAGCTCTTCTACGATGTTCGATTCCAGATCAAGAAAATTGATTCGATCCTGACCAGTGCTGAAACTAGCATTGAGCCGGCCAGCGGGAGGGTAGAACTTAGCTCGGTCGCTAGCATCACTTACAGTATAGTAAGCAATTTTGCCTGTGGGATCAATTTTGATCCCATGAGAAATACCGTCGATTGAGCTGTATGCACAATCCTCGTTATTCCTGTTCTTTGCCTGAGAGTACTCATTAAGGAACCTAGCTTCGGGTCGCTGAATAAGCTCTGCCGGGTGGATGAGCTCAGTATACTTCTGAAACACTTCGACATTCAGGAGATATACGACACATAAAACCAAAATAGAGCCAAACCAGAATCTGTTCATGATGTTTGGTTGATGAAAAATATTTTCCACCAGTGCTTTAGTTATTTGACATCAAACGGCTCACCGATCTGAAGCGTGGTACAACCTGGTCGCGTGAGTGGTCAACAGTTAATAGTTCCAGCCGTTCCACGCGAGCGATGCTTTATTGAGCTTCTGCAAGTGATCTGAGCTCTTGGGAGTAAAACTATCGTACAGACTTTCAGGAGATTATGTGAAGATGTGAGTATGTAAACGTAGATTGGCTTTAAAGATACGATGGAGAAAGAAACATGTGTAGTAATAATATGGTGATAAGTGAGAATCTGAAGCTATCCTCAAAATGAGATTAGCATGGATCTGAAATAGTGGAATCAAGGAGTTCCACCAATCCAATCAAATCTTTATTTAAAATCTATGCTCTAGCGAAAAGACTATAGATCAAAGAGTTCCACTTCAATTGTGGTTTCTTTCGCACTTTTAGTCCTCATAGTTGTGGGGACCTATGCCTCCATGTAGTCTGGTTGGAGAGCAGACTACTGAACCACATCATCGCATACTAATGGCTTAATATTCTGATGACTAATAGTACCTCTACTGGCATGTCTTCCGACAGCAAAAATAGTCATGTGCCCAATTATATTTTTTTCTACTCGTTTTAATCTAATCTTATGTTATCAAAGCTTCATTTTAATTCTATGCACTAGCAAAAAAGATTACGATTATCTTTTACAATTGAGAATCTTGAATTTAGGTCTGGTAATCAGAAGTGTTGTGACAACTAGACCGAGGACGGCCCCGAGGACGGCTCCGAGCTTTGACCAACACGGCTGTGAATTCGAGGTACCAGACAGTGCGGCCTAGATTGCGCTCGTTCAATGCCAAGCAAAAAGTATCGACATGTCAGCCGGTTCTTCAGGAACTCACAATGCTTGGCTATTTAGAAAGTCTGAGTTTGCCTTTTAATACGTTATTCCAATTTCCTATTGTCAGCTTTTCCTCTTCCTGAAGATCTGTGTTTTTGATGGATTATTTGTTCTTGCCTAGGGCAAAACCTTTTTCGTAATCGGATTCCGGGACCATCCCGCCCCGAAAAGGAGTTTCTTTCTCCGAAAAATGGTCATTTCTCTATAAAATAATTTTACAGGGTCCAAAATACCGCTCTACTAATTCAACACATTGCTGAATATAAAGGAGTCTCATTCTTTTTCTATACCGACCATACCAGTGAGCAGTATCACAAGGCCGAAATTCTATTTTAAATAAGCATTGCTCTGAATTGTGGGCATTGCCGTATTGATTATTTCATGATTGAAACAGATCAAGAAGGGTCATCACTTGATGGCCTCAAGAACCTATCCGATGATTATCATGAGCCTGTTGCTCTTACACAAATTTCTACATCTGATGAAGATGAAGGTAAGAGTCATGCCGGGTCTTCAAGGAGCATGAGTCGAGTTCCGACGCAGCAGGAGATGAATGAACTAGTCCGGGAAGGAACCGTAGATGCCCATCTAGATAAGGAACTTCAGGATACGCCAGATGAACTCAAGTTTCTGGTAACATTTGATGTTGACGATCCTGAGCGACCTATCAATTGGGCACATAAGAAAAAACTGTATCATACTGCTGTCTATGGTATAACAACCTTTTGTGCACAGTTTGGATCGGCTATAATGTCTCCGCTGGTTAGTCACCTGAGTGCTTATTTCCATATATCCACAGAGGTGGCTATTTTACCGACATCCTTTTATATTCTAGGAATAGCATTTGGACCAATGTGCTTTGCTCCTGTATCTGAGATGTATGGGCGAAAAGTTGGCGTTTATCTACCGATGTTCATTTCCACAATGATGTCTATCGGAGCAGCTTCTGTCACGACCACCGCTGGCATAATGTTGACACGGTTTTTTGCGGGATTCTTTGCTGGAGCCCCCGTAGTCTCGTCAGGTGGTGTCCTAGCCGATATTTGGCATCCCGCCGTTCGAGGAACTTATCTTGTGTTTTATGCATTTTTTGTTGTCTGTGGTGCAGTTTTTGCTCCCATATTTGGCTCTCTAATCACCAAAAACGGGGAAAAAGAATGGAGATGGGCTCTCTGGCTTTGTGTCATCATCAATTTTGTCGTTATAGCCGTAGGAGTTTTGACATTGAGTGAGTCGTATGCTCCCGTCCTCCTGAAGAAGAAAGCCCGTGATCTTCGTATTTCCACTCGAAATTGGGCATATCACGCTAAGCATGACGAGTGGAACTTGGATCTTCGTGAATTTTTCACAGTGCACTGTTTGCGTCCTTTTGCCATGCTTGCGACACCTATTGTACTTGTAGTAGCATTGTTTGCATCTTATGTGTTTGGAATTCTTTACCTGGTGATCACTGGTATATCCTATGTCTTTGAAGTCACATACGGTATGGGATACGTGGCTAGAAACCTCCCATTGATATCTTTATTTATTGGCTGCATGTGTGGTGGCACGCTGAATGTACTGTATAATCAGCGGTACGCTCGCTTAGTCATGGCTAACGATGGCAAACCTTTACCCGAGGAAAGAATGAAGCTGCTAATGTACGTGGCATGGCTAATGCCTGCGGGTATTTTCATCTTTTCGTGGACTTCTTATCATCATGTTCATTGGATAGCTCCCTGTATCGGAATTTTTGTCATGGCTGCTGGTTTCTTCGTGATTTTCCAGGGATGCCTTAACTATTTGGTTGACACCTTTTCCAAGTACGCAGCCTCGGCAATTGCAGCCAACACCTTTCTGCGATCAGTATTTGCAGCAGCATTTCCATTGTTTGGCAGGATCATGTTTCATAATCTGGGAAATCATTGGGGTGGATCTATTCTTGCATTCATCGCACTGGGGATGATTCCAATTCCATATGTTTTCTACTTTTTCGGAACAAGCATTCGAAAGCGAAACCCATATGCAAAACTTGTATCCTAAAGAACACTCAATATATTGGGAAATTTTGTAAGATCTTTTTTTCTTGACCTTGGACTGAAATATTTCCTGAAATTTTAGATTTTTATCATCGATAATATTTAATTAATTATTCTTCTTTTGCGGACCAATTGGCTTCTTCGTATTAATAGATCTCACAAGCCGATTACCACATCGCTTTGGGCACTGTATTATCCATATTTTCACTCGAGCTCGCAATTATCAGTCCCAATTCATCCTCGAAATTACTCACAATGACTGGTTAGTTGTTTTTATGCCCTTATCAGTGCACGGCTGTCCCTAAAATGGTGCCGTTTGGCGACCTTTTACACAAAGCTCAACCCCGACGGACTTTCTCTCCTCCATTGCTGCTTTATATATACCTCGGGGTGGCAGGAATCAAGAGTCACTGAACCGGCACTTTCCATTGTAATTATGCTAGGCAAATTCATATCTGACAGCATTTTTGCTGGTCGGGATATGGTTAAATCTGGTCTGTCATACCCCGAAATATTGCTGCAAACTAGCCAGCGGCCTTGGGAATCTTCAGCTTGGCAGAGCCTTCAAATCCAGACGGAGTCTGCTGCTGAGCTTGACTGTTTATGTAGGGACCCAAGAGGAGCTATATCCGTTTTGATTGACTACAGGTTTCTATCTTGGTGCTTCATCAATCAGTATCTGGTTCTTCTGCCGTTTGGCTTGTTTACTTTGGCCTCGCTAATCAGGCTCTTCACCATTCATCGCCAGGCACCCATTGAAAGTTTGCCAAAATCAACGCGACAATGGGACTTTTGGGCTAAAATCGGGCTATCTTTGATTCAGGTTATCCTCTTATCGGTTGCCGAACTCTATCAAAATTTCTACCATTTGTTTGGAATCAACGCCTGGGCATCGGCTGTCACGGTTGCGTCTTTTCTTTTTGTCTTTGCAATCCAGACAATAGAACCAAGCAAACAGATTTTACCCAGTGATACCGTCTTGTGGTACTGGCTTGTCTTTATCATTTCCTATTCCTTGAAGTTGGGCCATATAGCCTACCATGGGTATTTTTCCTATGATCTTCCAGTTGCGCTCCTTGAAACTTTCGTTTTTGTGAATGGAGTGATCATTTTTTTGCGTAAGTGGACCCCGAAGTAACATGCTAATAATGTCCGCTGCAGAGATGCTGCAAATGTTATAAAACTTCGAACAGATATGCTTTCAAAACTGAATATCATACTAACTTTATTAAGTGGAATGGATCATTCCAAAATACCGTATGCCTGTGCACAAAAAATTAGGTGTCGAAGAAGCGGACGCTTTCTCTAGAGCTTGCATTACCTGGACGAATGGTCTTCTGTCAACCGCTTATGAGAGACCCATCACTGAAAAGGATATGCCTAGCTTGCAATCGGACTTCCATACGGTATATTTGTCTGAGAATTTTGCTGAGCAGTGGGAAGCTATTGGCGGTAAAGGTGGAGCTTGGAGCTTAGCTCGAATTCTTTTCCGAATCAACGCTTTCAAAATTCTCGCTATATTTAGCTCTGAAATTGTCGAAAACCTACTTGGATTGGCTTCTCCGGTATTACTTTCTGCTCTCATCAAATTTGTGAGTGATTATCAAAGCGATGAGGAAAAGCCTGCTTTATTTGGCTTATATATTGCGGTCTTGTTATTTGTTGTTCAAATTGTTAGAACATTTGCGTCTAATATTCTGAATATCAATGAAATCAGCCTCCTCATGGGTATTAAAGGCCTTGCTTACGGTGTGCTTTTGAGAAAAGCATTGAGATTTTCACCAAAATCTCGAGAAGAATTTCCTTCTTCACACATAATGAACATCCTCTCTGTTGATGTGGCTTTTCTCATGGAGGCTCTGATTCAAGTCCAAAACTTTTTGACTGCTCCTTTTCAGATTGTCATATGCTTCATCACGTTATACCGGTTTTTGGGTAATGCTGTTTGGGTTGGTGCTGCTCTCCTTGTGATTCTCTCTCCTGTCACTGCTTTCGTAAGTCAACAGTTCAACAATATGTATAGAGATCAAATGGCAGCTAAGGATAAACGAGTAAAGCTCACTAGCAGTATTTTATCGAACGCAAAAAGTCTGAAGCTTTACGCTTGGGAAAAGCCGTTCTTTGATAGGCTTGACAATGCTCGAAACGAGGTTGAGCTCGGTATCTGGAGAAAGGTTATTGTTATCTGGTCTGGCTTCCAAGCTTTGTACTTAATTATTCCTTATGCTGTCGCTACCTCTTCTTTTTATGTGTTTTTGAAAACTCAAGACAAGCCTTTGACTGCTGACATCGTATTCCCATGTTTGAGTTTGTTCAGCTATCTGTCGAGACCGTTATCTGTCTTACCGGATGCAGTCATGTCGACAATCCAGTCTAAGGTTTCTTTCACTCGTGTTTCTAAGGTTCTTTCTGCCCCTGAGAAGAGTGATGCTGGCTTTGAAATTTTACCGCCTGCGCGCTCTTATACTGATGAGACAGTCTCGGTAAACTGCAAAACCGTCAAGTGGAGTGAAGATGATGATGCTGTTGTGGCTCTTCGGGATTTGCGATTCTCAGCTAAAAAAGGCGAGCTGGCCAGCATTGTTGGTAAGGTAGGAACTGGCAAAACTGCTTTCCTGCTCACACTTTGTGGACTCACATCTATTTCTGAGGAAAGTAAAGTTGTGCTAAGAGGTAATCTTGCTTACGTTCCTCAGGAACCTTGGTTGCTTAATCAATCTGTTAAGGAGAATATCATTTTTGGTAACCGTTTTGACCCTGAGTTTTACCAGAGAACGCTTGAGGCATGTTGCTTGATCACTGATATAGAAAACTTTCCAGACGGAGATGAAACTGAGATTGGCGAAAAAGGCGTCACTCTCTCCGGTGGTCAGAAAGCACGTGTATCTCTTGCTAGAGCAGTTTACGCTCGAGCAGACATATACATTCTTGATGACGTTCTTTCTGCAGTCGATGAACATGTAGGTAAGCATTTGGTCGATAACGTTTTGGGCCACGAGGGTCTTTTGCAATCTAAGACAAGAATTCTTGCTACGAATAACGTAAAGGTTTTGTCTGAATCTTCGGCTATCTACATGATTGAGAATCAAACTTTTGTAGAACACGGTACATTGAGAAGCGTCATGCAGAAAAAAGAGAAGATCTACAAGCTTATCAAAGAATTCGGAAATGATGATGAAAATGCTTTGGACGATGTTGACCTTCTTGCAGAGGAGATTGATCATGAAAAACTTAGTGCTTTAAATGAACGACGAAACAGCGTGAGGACTTTACGACGGGCCAGTGTAGCCAGTTTTAGCGAAAGTGAACTCGAAGACAGCAATGCCAAGATATTCAAAAAGACTGCTAAATTAAAGGAGGGAGTTGAGGTTGGCAGTGTCAAGAAAGACGTTTTTGTTCGATATTTCAAATCCACCAGTATCGTTGTCGTGACTGTGTCTCTCGTCACTGTCATCTTATCGTGTGCTGTGCAGATGGCTGCCAACATTTGGCTCAAATATATGTCGCAACAGGATCTCACTGGTTCTTCTTCTGATATCATCTTTTTTATGACAGTCTACTTTGGAATTGGCTTATTGGTTGCTGTTTTCTACATGCTTTCTTTCCTTGCTATGATTGTTAAGACTGGCTTGGCTGCTTCTCGTAAGTTGCATAACCAGATGATGTGGTCCGTTTTGAGATCACCAATGACATTTTTTGAGACTACTCCTATGGGTCAAGTACTGAACCGATTTACCAATGATGTGGGTGAATTAGACATGATGCTTCCACACACTATTTTCGAATTCTTCATGTCTATTGGCAAACTTGGATGCTCAATTCTCATTGTCGTTGCTGCCACTCCGGTTGTTCTCATCTTTGCGTTCCCTCTCAGTTTTCTTTATCTGTCGTACCAGAAGTTTTATATACCCTGTACTCGTCAACTGAAGAGAATTTCCTCTTCTTCTCGATCCCCTCTTCTGTCCCACATGGAGGAAAGTCTCAAAGGTGCCAACGTCATTGTCACTTTTGACAAGACCGCCAATTTCGTTCGTGCGAATGATCTCCATGCAGATCTGAACTTATCAACCGTCTTCCTTTCTCAGACTGTTGACCGATGGCTCGCTATGCGATTGAACTTTCTTGGCGACTTAGTTGCCTTGAGTGCTGCTTGCTCTGGTGTTTTTTTGACAACACAGAATCGAATGACAAGTAGCTTGATGGGTCTAGTCATGGCCAATGCTCTTGAAATATCTGGTTTCTTGTCTCTTATTGTTCAGTGGATGGTTAGACTTGAACTGCGAGGTGTGACTTTGGAGAGAATCATGGAGTATATCGATCTTCCTAGTGAAGCTCCTGATATCATCGAAGGCAAGAGACCTTCTGCTGCTTGGCCTGTGGAAGGAAATATCAAGTTTGAGAACTACAGTGCAAAGTATCGAGAGAATCTAGATCCGGTTCTCAAGGGTATAAACTTGGACATCGCGCGGACTGAGAAGATCGGAATCGTTGGGCGAACAGGCGCTGGTAAAAGCACTCTGACTTTGGCTTTGTTTCGAATTATTGAGGCCGCTGGTGGCCAGATCGATATTGATGGAACTGTTACCAAAGATATTGGTTTGTTTGACTTAAGATCACGTTTGTCTATCATACCCCAAGATGCACAAATTTTTGAAGGAAGCGTCAAAGATAATATTGATCCTAATAGGGAATATAGTGAGTCCCAATTATGGGATGTCCTGGAAATTTGCCATTTGAAAAAGCATGTTGAGGGAATGGGAGATGGCTTGGACTCTGCCTTGGTTGAGGGCGGAGGGAACCTCAGTCGTGGACAAGCACAGTTGATTTGTTTAGCACGGGCTCTTCTTCATCAGTCAAATATTCTTGTTCTTGACGAAGCGACTGCTTCGGTTGATGTAGAAACAGATGCAATTATTCAGCAAACAATTCGTTCTGAATTCAAGCACAAGACTATCATCACTATTGCTCACCGGCTCAATACCATTATGGATAGTGACAAAATTGCTGTGCTCGAGCTAGGTGAAGTTGCAGAATTTGACACTCCTGCTAAGCTTCTTGAAAATGAGAAGTCCCTTTTCTACAGCTTATGTGAGAAGGGAGGAGTATTGAATTCTCGGCCTGGCAGTTCTGCTGCTTCCAGCAAATCAGTATCTACATAGGATGGCTTGAAAAGGATTGAGTCTACCTTGAAACAAACCACCAGAGATAAACAGATATCATCTTAGGATATCATATTAAAATTAAATATTCCATAGCTTTGCTTCCAATTGTATAAAAATCCATAAAACCCAGAAATAAATTGTTTTTTTAGCTTATATGTTATCTATTTCATCTTATATCTTTTTCGGCGTTTTCCCAAGCCATTAAACTGAGAAAACGGTCCCAGGGTCTATGCAAAACTTGCACCGATTACAGCTATGTTGAAGCCGATCATGCATTCAAGAAAATATTGGAGAACCTAAAGCATATTAAGGAAGCTATTCGTATCGGCTGAGCCTTTGTTCTGGAATAACCAGCCATCACATTAAAAGATTGAATAGGTAATTCAAAGCAAACCAGTATCATCTCGTCGGTGGGTCCAGAGACCTTTGTCTGAGTGATATTTGGTGAACAGTCCCACTTTCCAGCACTGATCTGACAGCTGCAGAAAGTCAAATCGAGAGAGTCTCTCATTTGTAATTGAACACCCCAAGGTATTAGCTGACAACTGTGATTCCGAAATAAGAAATCCAAGCTATTTTGAATCAACCTGTATAGAATGTTGTTTAGGTCAGTATGTCATCGTGACTACTACAATGCAGCGACGCAGACTCAAGCACTCGCCTGGTGACATCAGGAACAAGCACCAGTTTAATTTTCCAGTTTTCGCCACGGTATAACGATATAATAAGGGGCTGCAAAGAACCGCTTTTTCAAAATAGGCGTTTTAGTGCCATGCCAAAAAACTCCAGAAGTTCTCAATATTGACTAGCTTGTCGCTGGCTAACACAGTTTGCAGAAAAATCCGAAAGCAGGATTCTGAAAGGGGAAAAACGATCGAGGTCGGCCTACAAAAAGGTATGGCAACCAAAGCGTTTCAGATGCCAAATGTTGAACGTCGCATAAAAACTAGAAATGCTACAGTTTGTTTGTCATCTAGTGGTCGAGATAATTCGCGGGCTCATACAAATAACAAAGTTTACAATTTTCATCAATCGGTTTGCTTTGTCAAACGGTGACCTCGCTTCGACTAATAAGGTCATAAGGTCATATACTTTTTAAGTTGATCGGTGCCTGTTGAGAATGAACCTTGGGAGCTGCTCAATAACCTAAAGAACATTGGGCGAGGGCTCGGGAGCGATCGCCCAAAGATACCTTCAAATAGAAGCAGCCTCCTAAAAGATGGCTCGGGAGATGTAATTTGACCATAGGCCGGGGAAATTATAGGTGGCTAGTCGTAGGTTCCTACTTTGAGAATATCCATTACAGTGTGAAATCATAAGATTCGGAGGGTGGAATAAGAAAGTTTATTGAGAGGAACAAAAAAAATTGTCGAGAGGCATCCTTAACTGTAAAAAGCAATGTGGATGAAGGGGGGTAAAAAGCATTGTCATAAGCCGCATCTGCTGTTCAAAAAGAAAAATATCTTTTAATTTTCCCACTCTATACATTGTAGCATTCGTATCCTTGAGACTGTGTAGCAATACATACGCTACTCAGAGCCTATGCAAATAGAAAGACTGCCGAAGAATACGGGACGCTCCAGTCATGGTCTCCATCTTTTTGCCTCCCCAAAGTGCTTGCTGCTTCTGCATTGCAAGGATTTCTCCTCATCTGTCGTTTAAAGTGGATCCTTGTGCCGAGGAGTTTCGCGCAACTTTATGGCACTTGCAAAAAGGCACCCCCATATTTAAATCAGATACCATACTGGAGCATTTGAGTGGTCAGCAGAATACGGTTTCTAGTTCTCAGTTTCTACCCAGCGGATTTTTTTTAATTGAAAAACATAATTATTAATGATGCGGTTACGGAGTTCCGGACCGAATATTTATGTTGAGAGTGCTCTTGTCGTTCTAGTAGACAACAATTACTGTGCAGTGTAGTGGATAGTGCGTACGCAGATGTGGCATATAACAGGGGTCTGGGGAGAATTCGGGACTTATACATCACAAGAAAAAGTGTAGTGACATGGGAACTACGAAAATATATGACCACGAAGGGTTAACCTCAAATAAAGGAGGAACAGATGGAAATCGTATTTTCCTCTAAGGCATAAATAACTGTTTCTGGTTTACAACATCGCTAAAGTGGTCAGATTGACCTGATATGCATTTATGTCCTGCTTTCATAAAATTACTAGCGAGCATTTACTTTTTGCGGCTCCTTGCACCTGAACACTTAGGTTTCTTGTGCTGGCGTTGACGAGGCATTGGAAACTGTCAGCAGTTTTACACAATTTGTTGAGGCAGTAAACCGACCAGTAAGCCACTAGCTGTACGTCTCACAGGATGGCCAATGTGAACTTCAATAAAGTTAGCGTTTGTATTCTCCCTATTGCTTGTAGATCTTTGACTGGTGTCAGATTGTACTAATGCTGCAGCTCTGTACCAAAAATCTCCTTGACTACTAACATGCTACGGGCAGTCCTAACAGGCCCTAGACCCTGCTTAGCTTTTTCCACTATTGGGAGAGATGGCTGGCTCCAGCTGCAGCCCGTTGCTGCTCTCTCAATCCAACTTAGAATATTATATGTTCAGCTGGACCCTTTCCAAGGTTAAGGTTGCAGATAGTGAAGAATTACAGAGACGAGAAAACCTCGAAATAATATAACAATATCAATTCACTTCTCCTATTTTGACTCTATCATTTACCATCAATCGGTCACGACTCGACCGTTGAATAGGCTGCAGTTGGAATCTTCAAATCTGATAGTCAGTAAACAGGTAAGCATCTGCGCACTCCGCTGTTGTACACCATTTTGGTTTTTAGAACTTCCCCTACCCAAGTAGGCCAAAAATACGCAAGCGGAAATAACTAAGGCAGCTTGAGCGAATGATGAGAGCCTGAAGGCTTTCAGCCCATGACGATGTAATGACTGCAACCCTCTCTGCTTCTGTCGGATAGTCGGAAAAGCCCATTTGGATCTAGTTTCTTTTGATTTTTCATATTTTGAGCTTTTCTTTTTTCGGTTTTTCTTACACGTTTCTTTTTTTATTACCTTGTTTGTGACGATCCGGTGTGTGCAAGAGGGCGTCTTTCACTTTCTTCCGTTCCCTACCCCAAGCAAACAGTCGCCTGCACAACCGACCCACACTGAGCCAGCAGAGTCAAAGGATTATCAGCCTACCAGCATCAGCAGTCGTTGGTTACCAGCTCTCTCTCTACTGTTACATAAATACCGTATCATTTACGTCAATGTGCTAGTCCCGTTTGTATTATAATACAAGATCGTGCCGCATTAGAACACTTAGCTGCCGTCACCCGTTGCTACTTATTGTCATTCGACATCTCTCTTGCTCTGAAAACCTACTGAGCTGCTTGCTTGAGCTTGAGCTGGTACTGACGTTAACTATAAACAACTAGCAGAGGTGCACCACCACACCAAAAGGCCTGATAAAAGTGAAACCCATTAAGAACAGCGTTCAGCTAGGGTCTCAACCACCTAATAGGCATTCCCAGCTACTCGGAAAACCAAGTTGTGCTCGAACCCGGCTAGCATTTTTCACCCTACATACTATTCACTTCATTGTTTGAAACTCGAGTCCTGGGTGATTTTTTGCCTAGCATATATAATATCGCACAATCAGTATCTAGTAAGTGTTACTCTTGCGGTAAAAACTCTTGCACACTCACCCGCATTCTACCAGAAATCCCACTGTTGTGTCTCTTTGGCTCCCAGGGGTCCGCCGCCGCCGCCCAACTAAGGAAAATTTCCAGAACTATAATATTTTTTTGTTTTTCCTTGCCAATTCGACCCCGCTAGTAAACCTATTGCAGCGTGGAATTTCACTTTTGAATTTTTCTCTCGACATCTGCTGTTCCTCGCTGGTCTTGTTACGCTGTCTTGACAAATTACTGGCGTTGACTGTTACTGTGATTTTCATCCCCAGTTCGGCCTTTATTACTCCTAATTGCCTTTTTAGGAGAGCTTCTAGCCTAGGCTCGGCCCTCCCAGCTACTTACCGTGGAGTGGTACATTAACGATCCGCAAAGGGCGGGGGAAATAATTATTGCGAAGCACATTGCACGTTAAAGGGTCTTGGGCTCTGCGGTTTCAAGGTTGTCCCTGTGGATTTCACCTTTTAAACAGATCAACTGATTTTTTTCTCAATGTAAGTATCGCGACCGTGTTTATGCAATTATTGGACCAGACTTAAGTGCCCTATATCACCCACAAGATCTTGAAACGCCCGCTGTGTCCAACCTGGGACTTGTAGACGATTGCCGTGTGGATTTAAAAACTGAGTAACAAAGAACAATTGCTTTTCAAGTAGTAAGGAACTGTCCCTGCGTGCTTAGTTTTTTGGAATGCTTATAGTCTGGGTATTCTGGGTCTCCATATAGACATTCTCTGACCGAATGTTGGCGCTTTCAATTGTCGAATTTCGAGAGAGAGCTCTACGTTGCTGCGCAGCTTTGCAGCCAATCTGACGACAAACTCACGGATTGGAATTTGGCGACTGCAAAAGGATATACAAGTAGTAACTTTGAATTTGCTGGATCTCTGGAACGACTCTATATTATTTTTTCAAATGGTCAATTATTCCATATTTTGTGTCGCGGTCTGGTTTTTGGATTTCGTGCGATCCCTTGCCTCTCTGGTCATCTTATTGCTGTAAAGAGCAAGAGAACTATGCAACGTCGCCTTCAGTGTTCCGCGGTAACTAGCCACCTATCGTTGACAGATGTACTCAGATTGTTATTGCTTCAATCTTTATCTTAATCACCTTTGGTCCAGCTTTTCTTGGGCAAAAGTTGTCAACGACCAGAATATCACCAGAGCAGCACTGCAGCTACTGTTAACATAAGCTGTGGAACAGAATGTCCATGAGAAATGATCTTATCAGACAACATTCCTAAAAATTCGCATATTGAGTTGTCTCCTCCATCCAGGTGGCTTAATTGATTGGCAGTAATACTAGGCTATTTTGATTGTCGTGGTGGTGATGGCACAAATCTTGTCCATCTATATTGTTTTTTACGGATGCTAACTTTTCACAGATCGATCGCTGAAACACTTGTTCACTAGTGCTCAAAATTTCGTGGTGTCATCACCTGCTATTTTGTTAACATTGGATATCTCGGCTCTTATCGACCTGATCTGACACGCCGCCGACGCCGTCGATCAACAAGAGCGAGTTTGCGATTCCGACAAATCTTATCGGAACTTAGTGGGAGTCGCTCTTTTTCAGCCATTGTGAATTCAATTAAATTTTGGTACATCAGCTTCAACCTCTTTATATCAGTGCTTCAGTGCTTTTCAGCTACTAGTGGCCCGTTACATTTTGATACTTTGCCCCACCCTGTTTGAGCCCACCCAGACCTTGATAACTGTGGCAGCGACTTGCTCACGCACACGCAATTCAGTGCACAGTTTCTGCCTACATCGATCTGAGACATCTTTCTGATCAACTTTATTGTCCCTTGCCCTTCTCTAAATTTTCACCTTCCCCACCGTTTGGCTGGCTTGGAATACTTTTTGATATTATAAGAAGGATCTAGACGCATTTCCTATTAACTGCTAGCTCCAAATCAGCTCACCCACCACTAGTATTTAAAGTACTGTTGGGTCAAGAACAAAAAAGAAAACGACTGAGACTATCAGCAATTGCTATTGCTCTCAGATATTCAGGGGCAATCGAGCAGAGACATTAATCAAAAGCCATTTCCAAGACGTTGTGTATCCTTGGTTGAATTTAGCAATATTGGTAGCCACGAATTTCGAGGTCTCTCCAACCATTTCAATCACCCAACTTGTGCCAAGTAGTCAGCTGGAACGGCCTCTATTATAGCACACTAGGATACACTTGTTGAGCCGTCTATTGTGATTTTGACAAAAAGTATCGTTGTAGGCATTGTCTTCTTTCTCGCCAGCAGAAATTCTTTTTTGAATTTTGTTTTTTTTCAAAACAAACGCATCTCTAAAGCAAAGTCAAAACCACAACCAAAACCAGAACCAGAGAGCCAGAACCAAAGGCCAGATCCTAGCGATACCTAGTTAGTTCGAGGGACCCACCAAAACTAAATCCTTCGGATCAGAACCAACAGAAGAAAAACAGATAAAACCGGTACGTTCTGCCTTGCTGATCGCGCTAGCTTTCAACTCAGATAATACCCCTTTTTTTCTTGGTCTTCTCATGAAGTCTTAAACTGTTGGCCGCTAGAATTTTTTTTACACTATAAAGCCCCTTGACGATACAATTCGTTTCAGCTTGTCTTTGTCTTTTGAACCGCGTGCAATTCTTTCTCTGAGAAGTGCATTATTTTCTCGAACCAACAAATCCAATTGGTGTTTATAATTCCGTTTGTTTACCACCTTGGGTTTTAGATCTAATATTAGCCTCGTTCGTCGCATTTGAACTTGTGTTTACTTTAAGATCCGATTCGACCAACAAGCATCGAGCCGCACCAGATCTCGCTACCAATTAATCTACTCGAGAAAACGAATCCGGAAAAGTAACAGACGTGCATTTTGGCATATTCGTAATTGCTGATTAGCTATCTGTTATCTGGTTGTTAATTACTGTCTTGTTTACTCTTGCTCTCTTGTTGCTTCGATTGGTTTTCTGAGCTCTTTATTAACTGGTGAGCAGCCCTCTCCCTATTTCTGATCTGTCTGTGGTCGATCAAGTGGTATCTGATCTTGCTTCAACTGTGGTGAAGAACTACCCCCTTTTTTCTTTCACCAGCGTCTTTCCGCGTTAGTTTTTGCAACGGCGAACTCCTAACCGCTTGTTTCTTAGCTGAAAAGAAGCTGTGATTCAAGTTTATTTCGCATCAAAAAATCAACTGTGACAAGTGACTGAGGTGACAGGTTTGTTTTGTTTTTGCTCTGGGATCTGCCAATTACCTCTTACATCATTCTGCATCTAGCCGCAATTTCTTGTACATTTGCTTTTGGTCTGCTCTCTACAAAATCGGCTTCAGCTAGGGACAAATCATTAAAACTTTCAACCAATTCCTACTATACCAGCTGGGTTTTTCTTTATATTAAACTTGCGCCCTAAAGGGCGCTCCGACCAATTCTGATCTTTAGTGTATTCGACCTTTATCAAAGACCTTGCGATCTCATTAACCTCAATATTCTGGACAATCCTTCAAGCTCCTCTTAGTTATGTCCAATCAACAACCCGATGATGATTCCCTGCTTGCATTTGCAAGCTTTCGTTACGACCCAGGTAATCCCTCCTCTTCAATTCCTCCGAGTTCTTCGACTCCTGTCTCGGCCGCCAGTCAAGCCATTGGCCAACCTCAGGCTCAGCCCGGTGGTTTTTACAATCCGGATATGATATCCCCTGCTGGCTACTATGATCAGATCTATAAGCAGCAGCAGCAACAACAGCAACAGCAACAACAGCAACAACAGCAACAGCCTTATTTTGCTAATCCTTCTACTACTGGCTATCCTTATACACCGATAGACATGGGCCCTCAGGCTGCTTCTGCTGCTCAAGGTACAGCAATGTTCAGTACCATATCTGATCAACAACAACCGAATCATCAGCAAGGATTTTATCCAGGATTCAGATATCCTCCACAACAAAATACCATTCATTCGCCTCCTCCAATTGCTCAACATGACCCGAGGTATAGTCAAGCTCCAGCATATGGGAATCGCCAAACTCAGACTCGCTTCCCTTCCAATGTTATGTCTTCTCAGAATGCGGGCCAATTGCAACCTCAGTTCCAGTTTCCACCTCCGGCGCTGGATCGTCGCATGGTTCCCTCTAGCCAGAGTCTTGTCCCTCCTTCTCCACCTGGTACTCAGGTTCCAGCTGATGCAGGATCAGTGTCTTCAAGTTCCGGAAGATATCATTCCGAAATGAATTCTCAGTCCATGTTAAATTCGGGAAATCAGCAGCTCCAGCCATTCTCGTACGTTCCTACAACTGCAGCAGTTACTCCTGTCCATGGTGGGAATACTCGATCAAGAGGTCCAAGAAGGCGGCGCACTGGCTCTAAGCGATCCCTGGAAGACATGATTCTTGATTCCATTATTCCCACAAATGTTAATACATCTTCGACAGTTCCGGGCTCGAGGAAAGGGCCCTATGTTGGTCTTCTCACTGGAACAACAGAAGAAGGTCTTTCATTTTCGGCTTCAGCATCTGTGATACCGCAAGGAGCAACCGGTGGCCCAATCCTACCATTGACTCTGACTGAACCTCCACTCTCTACTGCTGTGCCCATCAATCCCAATGCTCTGGCATCTGACACACAATCTCGGCCAAAGAAAAAGTCCAAGTATACTGCAGAACAAGATGCAATCATTTTACGGATGAAAAAAGATGGTAAAGCCTGGTCTGAGATATCTCAAGCTGCACAATGTGGTAACTCTCTTGCTGCAAGAAACAGATATCAAGTTCTTATTGGACAGCAAGGAGGTGGTGCAGTAGCATGGGACACGCAGGATACTATGACTCTCAAAAATTTACTGGAAGATGGGGAGCGTGCCAAATGGGAGTTTGTCGCAGCCGAACTTAGCAGAATGCGGTCGGTGCATGTTTCAGAGAGCTCTTGTCGTAGAAAGATAAAGGAGTTATTTGACAGAGACCCTACGTCCTTTGGTGTAACGGTAGGACTATCGGCCGAGTCCTCTGGTCACCTTGAGACCGTTATGAGCGGTGCAGGGCTTCCAGGTCTCGCACTAACTCACGGGCACTCTACTGGTGGTGTAAATAGCATGGCACATTTGGGCCCAGACGCTTGGAAGCCAAATGTAGCGTATGGTCCCCAGGATTCAAACAACCAGCTTCAGCACCCTGCTAATGTTGAGCTACCCGAGTTTTCGAGACAAGAATTCGATTTTGGATGAAGATGATATTTTTGTCATTTGGACGAAAGCTTGCATGAAACACATGTAGCAGCTATGACATCCTTTGCGGTGAAACATTGAGATTCACTAGCAAATGTATTTTAATATTTAATACCTGTCTGGAGCTTATGAACTCTCCTAGACAACTTTGTTACGACTTGACGGGCGATAATGCTTCAGAATCGACAAAAAACCATATGTAATATACTTTCGCTAATAATAAACACGTCTATGGTTAGATTTCCACCTGCTCTCTTAACACGGGCCGAAAGTGACTTCCTATGTGACGATCAAGTTTGCAGGCAGTTATCCCTGTGCACAGCTGACTATACACAGTAAAGCAGATTTTGCAAAATCCAAAATCCGTTCAATAATAAAAGATAATTCATTCTCGCCGTGGGTTGATTTCATAATGCTATTGACTTATAATTACATTTCAAGCAGTAATCTCGGTCAGGTCATACTGCATCAATTCCTTAGCTTTATTTCTCAACTGAGCAATAGACTTGACAAAAATCTCCTCTGGAGACATTGCTCCAGTAGACTCCACATTGAAGATAAAATGGTCTCGTCGTCTACCTAACCTGACCCGTCCCTTGAATTCATCATGTCTCAATACCTCTCTTGAAACAGTGTCGGCTCTGGCATCGGCAACAACTGCCTCTCCGTCTTCGTTGATTTCAATGACACCCTTGGGGAAACATTCTTGGAATTTCTTAGCGTCATCTCCCTTGATCGGCTCGCCAACTATCTCAATTGTGGGGAGTAGTCGGTAAGATGCAGTAGCCACAGGGCTGAACTTAGCATGGTCGGATCCTATACCAAGAATAGCAAAAGCATCTAATTGAATTTCTTGACCGGGTCGCAATTTGGCAATCAAAATATCACCATTGACGACAGTAGGCGCAGGGTTCATCCATTCTTCCTGGCCTCCAAAAGGCACAAATTTCAAATCACGAGAATACACGTTGGAATTGATGTAGAGCTCGTTAGGATCGGTGGATCCTCTTGGTGCGTCTGGGTTCCTCTCGCATTTGATTCTCAAAGAGAATTGTATGGTGTTTGTAGAATTGTGAGCAGTAGCAGGCTCTCCATCAGCACCTGGCTCTCCAATAGCAGTAGGATCAAACCAGGTAAGCCAATCAGGGTCAACTTTTAAGGGTACTAACCCCAATCTTTGAGCAAGGACTTCATCCTGTATTATAGAAGTGTTGTTGTAAACGTTGATGGTCTCAAGTGCAACAGTGGGAATCTCAGCAATCATGATTCGACGAAATGCATTAGCAACCGAGGTATCGATACCTATCAAATCAAAGTTCGCAGTCTCCTCTGTTAAGTGAGATATGTTGATATCGAAATTCTTTTTGAGTTTTTCCAAGTCCCATGAGTTATCGACGCCAGGAAAATGCCCCGGAAAATCTGTCGAAGTAGTCTACATGTTAGAATACCACATGCGAAAAAATATATACTTCATAATCATAAATACCCACGTTAGACACTCTATCGTGATGAATTTGAACAATCTTATGAGAATCGTTGCTCATTATGCCGGTCTTGCAGTCTCCAAAGTGTGCTGAAAAAAAAATTCCTCCATCAGCTTTCTCAGCACATTGATGTTTAGAAATCCATGCACGGCTGTGCTGCTTGTTGATTACACGGGCGAATTTACTCAATAAGCCATTCCATCAAACTCTTCAACTAATTAGAAAAAAAAAATAGCAGAATGGGAAAGTTAGCAAGCATTAAATCACAGCAGGCTTTGGATACTCTCCTAGAGTCCAACGAATTGGCGATGATCAAATTCACTGCTTCCTGGTGCCGTAAGTTCGAGACTAGTGGCGCAAAGTCCACCTCACTTTGATGCAAATTACTAACATGTTATTATTAGAACCCTGTAAAGCAATTGCTCCTGTTGTTGAAAAACAGGATGATCAGTTTCCTAACGTCAAATTTGCTGAGGTTGATGTCGATGAGTCTCGTCCTATTGCTCAGAAGTACCAAATTACTGGTATGCCAACATTTGTATTCATCCATAAGAAAAAGGAGATTTCGCGATCAGTCGGAGCCAATGTACCTGGTATTACAAAAGGTCTTCAAGAGCTCAGTGCTTTGAATCCCTCTGCTACAACCTCAGGCGCATCCGGTAGTAGCAGTGGGAGTGGACCCGCTTCTTTGCCTAAAGAGATCAAGGACAAGATTCCCAAAGGATTCGAGGTGTTGAACGACACTGTTCATTTCGGAGAAGCAGAGTTACTCAATGCGAGTCATGGCAGTCAGGAAGCTATACGAGGATTGTTGGATCTATCCAAGAGGAATGCTGCGATCAAATCAGATGCTGACTCTCAGCTCATGCTTTATCTACCACTGCAAAACAAGACCAAGCTGCATACTATATTTGTTCAAAGTAGAAAATCCGCTTTAGGTGAAGACGAGGACGCAGATGAACTGCAAGAGGTTTCTCAAGTTAAAGTGTGGGCAAACACCATTGGGCTCATCTCTTTTGAAGATGCCACTGATGGGGTCAAGGCACTGCATGATGAGGATGTTACTAGCAAAGATCTGGGAGATGGATGGAGAGAGTTGAAGCTTAGATATGTCCACTTCCAGAATGTCGCCTCTGTGTTAATGTTTTTTGACGGTGAAGATGAAGATAACTATACTGTTCTGGAAAAGATAGTTCTGGTAGGATCTAAGGGTGACAGTCGTGACCAGGGAAAACTGGAAAAAGGAGAAGAAGAGTAAACAATTTGTGCTATTATAATTCTGTATCTATGAAAGAAAAAAAATTTTTTACGAATATATGCTTATCTCTGGGGATTCTTCCATGTAAGGGCTTCGGATTAACAAGCAATTGATTTCCAGGGGTCATAATGCTGTCGGGTAACTTCCCAAAGAAGCATGCTGAAATTTTCTTGTTCTTTTCAACACAGGGTTAAAAAATTTTTGCCCACCAACCAACAGGTTTGTTATTTGATATATTTCATTGAGAACACTTTTCAAGTTCTTTTGAAATAAGCACGCCGTATAATTTAAAGGAATCTTGATATTCTTGGAAATCGAAAAATAATAAAAACTTTGCAACATGTCTGGACTTGAGAAAGTTGACGCTGACCAGATTGTCACCAACTACCATGAGGTTATCGACACCTTTGATGCTTTGAACTTGAAGGAGGAATTGCTCCGAGGTATGTAAAATACAGCGTTTTCAATGGTTGCAGCTTTGGAGGTGAATATCAAGTTTTTGATGTGCTGTTTTGCTGGCGACGGCTTTTTGCTTTGAGGATGAAGCCCCATTGCAATCAAAGCTCATCACGGAGATGATGACCACCCCCCGCCCCGTTCATAGCAATCGCCACTGAGTCATTTTTATCAATAATCTCGTTTTCTAACTTTTAGGTATCTTCGCTCATGGTTTCGAAATTCCTTCTACCATTCAGCAGCGAGCTATCTTGCCTGTCATCAAGGGTCACGATGTTTTGGCCCAGTCTCAGTCTGGTACTGGTAAGACTGCTACCTTCTCCATCTCTGTTTTGCAGAACATTGATACTACTGTTCGAGAGACCCAGGCCTTGATCTTGGCTCCCACTCGAGAGTTGGCTCTTCAGATTCAAAAGGTCGTTCTCGGTCTCGGTGACTTGTTGAACGTTCAGTGCCACGCTTGTATTGGTGGTACTAACGTCCAGGAAGACATTGCTGTCTTGCGAGAGGGTGTCCATGTTGTTGTTGGTACTCCCGGTCGAGTTCAGGATATGATTCAGCGACGATTTTTGCGAACAGACAAGATGAAGATGTTCGTTTTGGATGAAGCCGATGAGATGTTGTCTCGAGGATTCAAAGCTCAGATTTATGACATTTTCCAGCTTTTGCCTGAGAAGACCCAGGTCGTCTTGCTCTCTGCTACTATGCCTAACAGTGTTTTGGAGGTTACTACCAAGTTCATGCAGGATCCCATTCGAATTTTGGTCAAGAAGGACGAATTGACCCTCGAAGGTATCAAGCAGTTTTACATTGATGTTGGTGAGGAGCTGTTCAAGATTGAAGTCTTGATTGATTTGTACGAAACCATTGCCGTTACTCAGGCCGTCATTTTCTGCAACACCCGAAGAAAGGTCGAGTTTGTCCAGAACCGACTTCAGCAGGAAGAGTTCACCGTCTCTGCCATGCACGGTGACATGGACCAGTCCCAGCGAGACACTATTATGCAGGAATTCCGAACTGGATCTTCCCGAATTTTGATCTGCACCGATTTGCTTGCACGAGGTATTGACGTCCAGCAGGTTTCTTTGGTCATCAACTACGATTTGCCCACCAACTTGGAGAACTACATTCATCGAATTGGTCGAGGTGGTCGATTCGGTCGAAAGGGTGTTGCCATCAACTTCGTCACCAAGGATGATATCAATGTTATGCGGGAGATTGAAGTTTTCTACAACACTGAGATTGCTGAAATGCCTGCTAACATTGCCGATTTGATTTAAGCGGCTGTATGCATAATGAAAATGAGTGTGAAATCACGTTGGAACGGAGCCAAAAATATATTCAGGATTGGGATTGTTCTTTTGTAGAAGAAGATGACATAGAATGTTAATGAAAATATACAATGTTAGTCAATGTTATAGGGTGCTTGGGTATGATGAGATCTAATGTCAATAACTATTAGTGGGGTGGTTGATATCAAAAGGATCACCATTAGGTATTTATGGATCAGTATAATTATCTTTCCTTGTTTCAATCTTTTTAGTCTGTTTCATGCCCTATTGTCATCACGTAATGCGTGATGTTAGCAGCAATATCTTAGTAGATGTGTTCCACAAAGCCACAAAACAATGTTGGTCAACACAACCATCGCCAAATTAGACAAATCATTCTTATCTGGAAACTTGTTTTTTTTTCAGCAGAAAAACCTGTCATCCAATCATCTCGAATTTCGTTTCACTTGGTTGGCGCAGGCTCTTATTACCTGACCAATTAGCTTCCGATGATACTTACTTACCAGTCATCATACCGATGTCCATGTGATGTTGCCCATGTCCCACGGTCCGATACTAGGGTGATCGGCACATTCGAGAAGGGTCATACACGTAACTGGCTCAGCCCAACCCGCAACAAGAGCATTGCCAATTCAGTTGAAAACCACTGCCCAAATTACATCAACTAGTTTGTTTGATCCCCCATTATCTGTAGCTGATGTTGTCGATCGACTCGGATGAATTAAAATATTCATAAAGCCAGGCCTAAGCAACTCAACCCCCTTCCCCCCCTTTCTCCCTGTTAATCACATTGACATCTCCGCCCCGTTGTATCCTCCTGGGTCACCGACGCTCCCCACAAGTTGAATGCGAGTTGCGTAAAAGTTGTACCGCCTCACTGCAGCCAATTCTTGGCAGACTGGTGTTTGCGGTCGAGCCGGCAAAAACTGAATACTCTTGGAAAAAATCCGGCGAAAAATCTCGGACTAGAATAACTGGTTGAAATAAAACAACCCCGTTTTCAACTGAGACAAATAGTTGTTGAGGAATCTTCTATTCACTCAGGGTCTTCCGGTTTGCAAAGAACTCTTTTTAGTTAGGATCAGCAACGTCTGGTGGAATAACCTATGCATGAACACGGAAGTGGGATCACGTGACTTGTCTCCCCCTCCGTTAGTAAAAGTAAAAGCCGACGAACACAAACTTTCTTACCTATTTTCACAACCTCAGGCCAAGAGTCCCTGCAACATTGTTGTTACGAGTCATAGAATAGGTTTGGCATTGATTTCTTCACAGAAGCCTGTTTCTTGTTCTGTATATCGTACTGCTCATTTCTGGTTTTCTTTTTGGTACACTAGGAAGTTGTTACTGCTTATCTTTGGCGACCGACAACTAAGTCGCATCTCCTTTTGATTCTCTTGGTTTAGGCATTTTCCCTCATATGATAACAAAAATCGAACCTCTCCCATATTCTGATCAAGGTTGATAATATTCTTTTTCTGTTTTCTCAGTTTCAAAGAGGACAGCTTTTATTGATTTTCTTTACAATTTCCCTGACTGAATACCCTAATCTATAACTATGGCGTGGGATCAGTTATGGATAGACAAACCGCACGTCGCCTACGCTCTAGTAGGAGGCTTCGTTTCAGTTTTCAGTTTGATTTCACTTTTCATCAAAGAAAAATTGTATATTGGTGAGGCCACTGTTGCTACAATATTCGGTCTTATCATAGGGCCTCATTGTCTCAACTGGTTCTCTCCGGTAACTTGGGGTAACTCTGACTACATCACCATTGAGGTGTCAAGAATTGTACTTGTAGTACAGATTTTTGCCGTTGCTGTCGAATTGCCTAAGAAGTACATGCTCAAGCATTGGCTTTCGGTTACAATTCTTTTGTTGCCCGTCATGACATTTGGCTGGCTCATCTCATCAGTTTTCATTTGGAAACTAATCCCAACTTTATCTTGGGTGGAAGGACTTGCTCTAGCAGCTTGTGTTACTGCAACAGATCCTGTTTTGGCATCTGCTGTTGTTGGTAAAGGTAAGTTTGCAGCGCGTGTTCCTGGTCATTTAAGAAATATATTGTCTGCTGAATCAGGATGTAATGACGGTATGGCTTTTCCTTTCGCCTATCTTGCTCTGAGTTTGATTCAGTATAAAGGTCATCATCGTGAAATTGCATTCCACTTTATAGTGATCACCATTCTATATGAATGTGTGTTTGGTTGTATTGTTGGCGCTGTCATCGGCTATGCTGGTCGGCACTTAATCAAATTTGCCGAGAAGAAAAATTTGATCGATAGAGAGTCTTTCTTGGTGTTTTATTTTGTTCTAGCTCTTTTTTGCACTGGAGTCGGAACTATCATTGGCGTTGACGATTTATTGGTCTCGTTTGCCGCTGGTACCGCTTTTGCGTGGGATGGCTGGTTTGCCAGAAAAACCGAAGAGTCTCACGTATCTAACGTTATCGATTTACTTCTGAATATGGCATATTTTGTTTATTTCGGCGCCATTGTTCCTTGGGAAAAATTCAATGCTACCGATTTGGGTATCTCTGCCTGGAAATTGGTCATACTTGCAATAATTATTTTGGTCGTAAGAAGAATTCCCATCATGCTTATGGTGAAACCTATTGTTCCTGACATTAGAACTTGGAGAGAAGCACTCTTTTGTGGCCACTTCGGTCCCATCGGAGTAGGTGCCATTTTCATTTCGATCTTGGCTCGGGCCGAGCTTGAGCATGGTGAACCTACTCCATTGGCAGAACTTCCTGACCCTGGTTCCAAAAACTACTATGCTATTGCTACGATCTGGCCTGTCACTACTTTCCTAGTAATTGCCTCGATCGTTGTGCATGGCTCTTCAATTGCCGTATTCACTCTCGGTAAGAGATTGAATAACATGACAATAACAATGACCTACACTCAGAATAATGACAATAGTAATTGGCTTCAGCGACTTCCACCTATGGGAGCTGGAAGATCTTTTTCATTTTCCAAAAGTGAAAAGGCAACTGGACCTAAAGCGAAGCCTGCTGGTGGCATGAAGAGAAGAAAGAAGAGAAGACATGTGAACAATGACTATATACCCGAGACTGAACATCTTGAACTTGGAAAGAAACCAGGAGATAGTCCTGAAGTAGCTTCCAACAGCGATGACGGTAGTGGTATAAATGGTGGCGTTGCAGCCTACCAGGAAGGTGATCATATTATTGTTGAATCTCCTGATGGTGAAGTATTGGCACAGGTCAATTCTAGACAATCACAAGCTGATGATATAGAGTCTCAGAATATTAGACGGTTAGCGGGTGCCACAGCTCCGGCACAGGGCTCTTCTTCTTCTACGGAGGTTTCATCTGACCCACAAGATGATGAATTGGTTCCCAGAAGAACCAGAACGCTGTCACCAACTAATAGTGTTAGCAATGAGCAGGTTCAGCGCTCAGGAAGAAGAGTCATTGCTTATCAGCTTGACGATGATGTTATTGTTGAGAACGAGGACGGCGAAGTTATCAAACGGTACAAAATCAACCGAAGAAAGACTAAAGACAGTAATGACGCCTCAGGTGAGTCTTCTGGTGCTGCCACTGGACTGATGAACAAAACTTTATCACTTGTTGGACTCAAGAGAAATACTACTAATGCAGATGAAGGTAGTAATACTGCTCCCAAATTGGCAATGAGCTCAACTCATCAAACTGTCGATTTAGAGGACAATCCGGATCTGCGTGTACTTGTGCCAAGAGAAGGCCGTAAGTCTTTCAATGACGAAAATGTCAAGAAACGGCTCAAGGAGATGCTCAAAGGAAACAAGCCTCAGTCAAATCAGCCTCAGGAAGCACTCGAAGATGACTATGACGATAGTTCTAATGACAGCTACAGAAAATCAAATACCCAGGGGCCTATCTCGTCGCGACGTCGAAGCTCTGTTGTACCACACAAAACTGCGAATAAAGGAGATCTCGGCCAGGCAAACCACCTTTTGGGTCACCAATCAAGTGTTGGCGATTCAGAAGAATCTGAATCTGAATCTGAGTCTGAGTCTGAGTCTGAGTCTGAGGAGCAGAATGAACATAATATTGATGAGACTCCTGCTGAAAGAAAGCGTCGTCTAGCAGCTCTGGGCTTGCTGGATCAGAATGGTGACGATAGCGATGAAGAGCCAGGAGCTCCGCCAGTTCGACGACCCACTCAGCGCGATGACAGTGACGAGGAAGAGGCTCCGAAAATTCGTTTTGCTGTGAAAAGATGATGGAGCTAACAATTGTTACTAGCATTTATTTTATTAGCATTTCTATACTAGTCTTAATATGAATGATTCATTAATAGTGTTACACTCAAGCTGATTGCAGAGTAGTGAAGGCTCGCTTTTTCATAGTTTTCTCTGTATTTTCCCGATGCTCAGATTCATCCAAAAACTCCTTCTTGTGAGAATAGTCCCACGTCTGCTTGATGTATTTGATGCCAGCCATGTTGTAACCAACACGGTCTTTCTGATCCTCGAGAGCTCGTCGCAGATTCAACCGAAGATTTTGAATAGTCTGTCGCAAAACATTCTTTGAGGCGACAATTTGCTTGTGATGAACTTGAACTGTGTATGCCAAAACTTTGCAGACTAATGGCATATTCCAGCTCTTGGCTGCCCAAAGTTCCATAAACCGGAAAAGAGAAACAGCTTTATCGAATGGCAAAACTAGAAGAGCATCCTCGAGATGACTTGGCTTGATTTTTTCCAATACATTCAAAACGTATCTCTCAGCACTGATGTTGAGTGTAGCAAGGATCACATTTCTAACAGGAGCAGCCACTTTGGGGTCAGCTCTTCGACGATTCTCGTATGCTGCGATATCATCCAAGTCACTGGCACCAATTTCTAGTGCCTCTATAAGCCTTTCACCAGCTTTGAGAGTGTCCATCGTCTGAACACCGGCTTTGGCTACAGCTCCTTGGTCTTCCATTTCGACATCACCATTAGCCTCCAAAGCTTCATTCTCTTCTAGCAAATTGCTTTCATAAAGCTCCTCCATCTCTTTTTCCTTCTCTTCCTCAATAAATAACGGTTCGTCTGTTCTTTCCCAAACTCTGATCGATTTATCGTGAGATGCAGAAACAATAAACTCGCCATTGTTTGCAACAGCTAGAGCCCAGATCTCCCCATGATGACCAGTCAAAGTTTGAATATTGACGAACTTATCACCATCCCAGTATTTGATGGTCTTGTCTTTGGAAGCCGAGAAGAAATTGTGTGTTTCGGGTTCAAATGCGACCTTCATGATAGAATCGGAATGTCCAAATATTGATCGATGACAATCACCAAAGTCCAAGCCCCAAATTTTGATGTTCTTATCTGCAGAAGAAGAAATGAGAATCTTCGAGTCGTGAGAGATATCAATCGACAGAACTGGAAGCTTATGTCCGTAGAGAGACAAGAAAAACTTGAGTGTGTCGGTGTAATAGACCTTGATTGTATTATCCAGGAGAGATGCAGCAACTAGCTTTCCATCAGGAGAAAGTTTGACAGCCAGGACATCATCCGTCAGCTCGATAGTCTTGGTGAGCTTCAATCCCATTTTCGAGACAGTTCGGGCAGTACCAGGAACAAGTTCTTCTTCGATTGCAAACTTCCAGAAGTTGACTTTTTTATCGGCACCACCAGTTACTAGGGTCTGTCCATCTTTGGAAATATCCAAAGACCATATGGCCTGACCATTGTGCGTCTCCGTAGAAGAAATGACTGATGAACTAGCCACATCATAAAGCTCGAGAGTACCAGACTTTGTTCCGGCTACGACAATGGCATCGCCGGGCAAAAATGCCGCACAAAGCACATAGCCTGTCTCAAATGATCGTAAACAACTTCCTGTCTTGATATTCCATATTTTGAGCTGGCCATTAGAAGCTGAACAAATCATCTTATCATCAGATGATAGTGTAGCAACACGGATATCTGACCGGTGCCCCGCATTGTCTACAACCATAAGCTTATTGTACTCAGCGCCCTGCTTTCGTTCCTCAGTGGAAATCTTATAATACTCCAAAGAATTATTTGCCAAGTTGACAACGACATCAATGTGGCTCGAATCTTTTGTAGCACTCCAGTCAAATCCTCTTAGTCGGGAACCAGCTCTGATTGCAGTGTAGGGAACATAAACATCATTGACATCGATGCCGCTGGGTTCCTGTAGTTCGTCCATGTCAATGATTTCACCGTCCTCCTGCATTTTCTTGAGTTTCTTCTCATGTCTCTTTTTCTTTCTTGAAATGACTTTTTTAATCTCTTCGGAAGATCGCTGTCGGAATACCTCTACAACTCGGTCAGAACTTGCAATAGCGAAATAATCCTGAATCGGATGAAAAATAACCGATATTCCACGCTCGTTACTAACTTTCTCGATAGTCCCTCGCTGTTGGATCATGCTTCTCTCAGCTGCAGAAGTATCGATTGTCCAGATTTTGACCTCCTTTCCCAAACCACAGGTTATGGCAATGGTCTTGTCCTTTGACGTCCCCATACTCCAGCATTCGCCGGTATGAGCAATATGCGTTTCAATGCTAACCTGAGTCTCAAGATCCCAAATCTTTATCAAGCCGTCTTTTGAGGTTGTAAGAAGAAATTCGTCGTTTTCACCGAGAATCTCCAGTGCAGTGATCTGATTTCGATGACCCTTCAACTTGAACAACCCTACTTCTTCAACCAAATCCCAAACAACGATGTTCGAGTCTTTGGATCCGGAAACTAAACGAGCACCTTGCGAATCAAATTTCAAAGCTGTTATAGCCGCCTTATGGCCAGTAAATGAGACAACGACGGTGCCGCTCTTCATATCCCACACTTTTATGCTACCGTCTGAAAATCCCGTAGCAACTATGTCATTGTTTTTTTCATATGCAATTATAGTGATCTCTTCTTTCGACACTCCATCAGCCCATCTACTGAGAAGAGTAGATGATTTGAGGTCCCATATTAAAAGTTCTTCCAATCCCGCAACAATAGCTCGTCCACCAGTCTTGGATTTCGACGAACCGTCAGACAGTGACGGCAGCCAAACGACATTACTGTTGGATGAAATAGAACCAATGGTAGAAAGCGGTTCAAACCGTAAATATGACTTTACCATTACTGTCGTTCTTGGTAGATGCTGAGATTTGAGCTGGTGATGATTTGGTGAAAAAAATATTTTTCAGCCGTAGGGTGCCATGGATGACATCTATTTAACAAACCCACTAAGACGCCAGCTCTCCGTGGAAACTGGACCCAACATCTTCATGTAGGAAAAAGTTACAATAATTTTGAAAAATATCCATTATTTTAATTTGATCTCATATTTGTAAACGTACATTGCAGTTCATTCATTACATACCTTTGTTTCCAACACTTCGACTCATATTAACACCAGCAACCTTCTGAACATATCCTGAGGTGGGTGCTATTTTACGGACTGATCTGATCTCATCCGAACTAAAACCGGGAATTCGTATGTTCCAGTTTCTTTCCAAATGAAGTTGCAAGTCTTTTGCCTCCAGAACATCGGCTTTTCGATGCTTCGCGAGACGGCAGGCAAAAGATGTCACGCTGGTGACGAATTCATCGGCCAGATCTAGAAGAAGCTCCTCCACGTCTCCATCTATCATGGCATCATTTTCACTCCCTACGACAGAAGCTACCAGCTCACTTAATTTCCTCTTTGATAAAACTCTGTCACCAGTCATTTCGAACGTTGGAACTTTCACCATTGCTGGACTGTTCAGAGTCAACGAGTCAGAGGAATGACCTCCAGTCAATGTAGGACGGCTATCACGGAAAACAGTTGGACTAGGGCCAGTAACTGATAAATTTTGTGGAATAGGAAGAGGAGAAACAGTAGATCTGGTGCGATTCGACATAGCTTGAACTGCTTGCGAAGCAGAAGGAGGATTGGGTCTTGCAGAAGGGCCTTGCACCGTGCCATCTGTAGACGCAGCGGCAGCGGCAGCAGCAGCAGTAGCAGATGAAGCGGCCACGGCGGCATTACTGGCTTGACTCTGCGGAACTAAATTAATCTGGCTTCCAGCGGATCCTGCCTGCGACGGAGTAACAGAATTTATCTGTGACACCGCTGGAGATGTAGCAGCACTAGGACTTTGGGATCCATTCGAACGATTCATGATAGCAGCTGCTTGATGGGATGGCAAAGCAGCAATGTTCGGCTGCTGTTGAGAAGATTGGCCTTGAGACATGCCGGAAGCTGGCCTAGAGAGATTTGCTCCAGTAGAACGGGGAGTCTGCCCAGCAGCAGAATTTTGAACATTCATCATATTAGAAAAATTACCAGCAAACTGAGCTTGAGATGGACTTTGACTGGACATCTGACCATTTTGGCTTTGTGCGCCCTGTACCGGGAACTGCTGCTGTTGTAATTGCTGTGTATTAGAACTATGCTGTGTTTGCTGCTGCTGCTGTTGTTGCTGCTGTTGTTGCTGCTGCTGTTGTTGTTGTTGCTGCTGTTGCTGCTGCCTGTTATTGTACGATTGAAGTTGCTGAACAATCTGGAGCTCTCTTGTTCGGACCTGATCACGTCTGGCTCTCAAAGCCTGTTCCTGTTGTCTCAATCGTGCGCGTAATGCATCATCCATATTAGGCTGATCGCGAGAAGCCTTCTCTAGGTTCTCAAATTGAGTCTGAAGCTCTCGTAGAAACTTTCGAACTTGTTCTAATTGTTGTGTCAAGACTACTCTCTGCTGCTGAGGAGTCATCTGCTGAAACTGCTGTTGCTGCTGAAGTTGTCTTTGTCGAAGTTGCTGCTGCTGCTGTTGCAACAAAGCCTGTCTCTGAGCTGGAGTAGCACCTGATGCTGATTGCATGCCTGGGTTTGCCGATGCAGATTGTGTGGTCTGATTCACACCGGGAACATGGATTTGACTCTGAGCTTGGCCCTGCTGGGTCTGAGCAGCTTGCTGTTGCTGCTGCTGTTGCTGCTGTTGCTGCTGCTGCCTCTGTTGAATTCTACCTTGGTATTGCTGTAGTACTGCTTTGATTCGTTGAGCTACTGCAAGATGCTGCTGACCATCTTGTGTCTGGGGACCTGCTTGAATGACAGCTTGCATCTCTTGCTGATACTGCTGCATCAAAGCATTAATTTGCTCAGGCTGAAGATTGATTCTCCTCTGAGGGGCAGAATTCGACTCCATTATATAAGATTTCCTTCAATAAATAGATGCTGTTGAGATGGCTCCAGCGCAACAATAAACTCCAATTAAATAAACAGAAAGTTGAAAAAGCTGCACAAATAATAGTCCACGAGAATCCAGATGAGCTGTAATTCAAAAGTCTTGGGTGATTGAAGCAGTGATGCCAGATTTCACGTACACAATGATGAAAGGAGTGGGATGGAGTGGAGAAGGATAAAATGAAAAGTTCCGGCCAGCCTCACAAAACACGCTATAGTAATACTACCTAAAGCATGCAGCCGAATCGAAGTTGAAATGGTGGAAATGAAAGAACCCGAAATAATTTATAGATTTTCGAGGGATGAATAAAATCGCATTATTTCTAGAATGTGCGAGTTATTTATAACATTAATTACGTTTAGCCAATATCTACAATGCTAGCCATCATCAAGATTGCTTCAGATACTCCACGAACTCATCAATGGCACTGGGCCAGGCACCCTCTTCATCATATTCAACTAAGTCAGGGTCCTGTCTCATGTACTTTGCAAAATCCCATATCATATTCCAGGTGTCCTTAGATATGTTTCTTTTGTAGATGGTGGACACAAAAGTCACCCATTGATCCAGCAATGGAAATTTCCGTGGCAATAGAAGATTCCAATAATCAATTGCTGTTTCATAAGCTTGAAGATTAGATTTCGCTCCTTGAGCTGAAATAAAAAAGGCAGATCTGCTGCTTGCAGAGTTGACCAGAATCAAGCTGTCTATTCAACTCTTCGATTCATACTCACGTAGTAGTCGCTGCCCGTCATTAAGATTAAATGCGAAAGTAAATTTGTACACATCTGAGAAATAGCTATCATCAAGGTCCATGGAATTTTTCATCTCGGCCACTGAATTTCTCATGTCTGATATAGAAGAACATTTGGCCATAGACCAGCCTTTGACAAACCCCGACCTTGTAAATTTACCCATTTCCTTTGCTTCAAGTTGATAAGCAATACATAAAACCACGGGGTCTTCTAAAGCAAGCCCGAGATCAGTTATAAACCTGATTGTCCCGTCAATACCTATCTCATCAGAAGTTTCTTCTCTAATTAGCATCAATACAATTACAACTCCTTCCCTAGATTCATGTGCCAACATACCAGCATATTGATCAAATATCACATTGAGCTTTTGAGGATTACCAGAGTCATTTGCCTTCAAAGCTGCATCTAGTGCAGCTGAGACGTCAAAGTTATATTTGCGAAGAATGCTCTGGCTCTGCCTACTATTGTAACCGGTGATCTCACTAAAGTTTTGAATAATTGTTTTTTGATTGGCGCTCTATAAGTTAGGAACTCACAGATCAGTTATAATTTATGTGCTTTCAGATTGTGCTTCTAACTAATACTTACACTCATGATGCACCACAAGCCTGTTGATGCGGGAGAGTTGGCTCAGGTAATGGAAAGCTTATTACCAGCATTGACGACTACTAATTTGAAATTTGCAAAAAAAATTTATTCAGACAACCAACTGAATGTTATAGATAGCAGCAGAAGATGAAAGGTTCTTTTGATCTTAAATAAATAAAAGATAATCAGCGGGTGTTTTTACGCCTGTTCGACTGCTTGTTCCAAGTACTTCTTTATATAGGTCAACAGCTCCATCTTTATATCCTGAGGGACCATGTCTAACGGTTATTAGTAAATGCAACTGGTATAGATGATACTCAGTAACTTACTCAAGGCTTTATTCTCCACTTTCTTGGAAACCGCTTCAAAATTAGGGGTCTCAACTCTACTCAGTTGATCTAGATGCGTCAGAAAATCTTGCCATTCGTCAAATTAAATTAATTTCCATATTCATACCCGTAACCAGATCATTCACATCCGAGTACCATCCAGAATTAAGAAGCTTTTCTTTCAGCAAAATCACCATTCTATTGTTGTCAGCTCACTGATCCCCTTTTCATGTCTTCTCAGCCATCGCTTACTTCTCATATTCTCCACTCTGAGCTAGTCGCTCCAAAACACTGGACTTGAGATCTTCAAGACTTGTCGTGCTCGTTGTAGTCGTAGACATTTTGCAAATCGCTTTGCTAATAGATGTGCCCTAGTTCAGGTGGTCTCGGCTCTTCATACTGCCGCCTTTCGACAAGATTCACAGCCGTATGATTTGGTGACATTCGAGCCATATGATCGTCATCAGTTTATAATATCAAACCAACATACACATTTTTGACTTATATATTGTATAATTTCACCAATAGCTGGAATGACTTTTGAGCATCAGGATTCTGCCGTAAAAATTGTATCAGATATTTCTCAGCTGGACGTTTCCAACGGCCTTTGGCTCTTCGGCTACGGCTCCTTGATCTTCAAGCCTCCACTTTATTACGATCTTTCAGTTCCTGGCTATATCAAAGGATACGTCCGACGTTTTTGGCAATCTTCTAATGATCATCGTGGAACCCCGGAATCTCCGGGAAGAGTGGTTACTCTCATAAGCAAGGACTTTTGGCAGACACTAGATGATCCGCACCCTGCTGCCGAGGATGATACCACATGGGGTGTAGCTTATAGAATTCCCCCAGAAAATATAGAAAAAGCCAGACAGTATCTAGATTTCCGAGAAAAGAATGGATACTCTACTATTGTAGTTGATATGCATGTCGGCAATCCTCATGATCCAATTACTGAGGGTATGTCGAAACAGGGAGTGATTCCATGCTTAGTATACATAGGGACTCCTGAGAATGAAGCATTTGTTGGACCGGAAGAGCCTCGGAGATTGGCTGAAAAAATTCTTGCCAGTAAAGGTCCATCGGGCGAAAATAGAGAGTATTTGTTTAAATTGGGTGAAGCTCTACTAGAGTTGACTCCAGAAGCGCACGATCATCACATTGAAGAGCTCATGAAGATATGTCGCAATATCGAGGGCCACGAAAAATGAGCCCTGATTCATATGAATTGTGACTTTTCAAATGCTACAGATTGTATATAATGCAAAACATGATTTCATCATTTCTGGCGTAAATGCAACCGCTGGTACGCCTCCAGCTCCTCCTCCGTTGGCCATTCTCCTTTTACTATCTCCGCATGTTGTCTCAGGAATTTTCCTTCAGGTGAATAAGCCATCAATGCACATAATGTTAGTTTTTTCGGACGAAATTTCAGTCTTCCCATCCAAGGCAGCACCTCTCGAAGCTCTTCTTGGTAATGTGACTTCCCTAGCATGACAATATAGCTGCAGAACAAATCGTCGGTCGGATAAACTTTGAACGGATCTTGTACATCACTGCCACTGCTGTCTGCTCCGCGAACCCAGCTCTTAAATTCTACAACACACCTCTGAGAAGCATATAGTTCATCCCAGATAAGGGAGCGGTTTGCTCCCGATATGCATAGTGTCTGTAGGGTACGAACTGTCGGTTCATAGCCCTCTGCTAGCAACTGGCTATATGTTCTCCACACTTTTTCAGGTTGGAATTTCGCTTCGGCGCTAATAAGACGATCATATAAGAAAACCGAGTTGTACTGAAGGCTTGACATGATGATTCTGGCATGATTCAGGTCCGACTCGTTATTGATATACAAGAAATCCGGAGCACTTGCGGAATTAATTGTGATTTTCAATCCCTGAGCTTGAGCCAGCTCAATGACTTGAAGCGCTTTAATATCATTCCTAAATCCACGCATCAGCTTTTGTACCAAAAAATTAGAAAGCCGCACTTTTTCTGAGCAAATCTTTTGCCAGATGGCTTCCATGACTACTCTACTCAGCTCACCCTTTCTTATTAAATGTATCAGTAGAGTTGTCCAAACTATTGGCTTGACAATAATTTCTCTCGGTAATCTGTCAACGATATTCAAAGCCTCAGAGTAATCTTCTGAAACTAAAATATCCATGCAATACACAGCTTCTTTGTAAGGAAACCTTCCTAGTATGTTCTTATTGTCACCAGCAGAGTCCGCTGGCCGTTCCAGACAAATGAGTTCTTCTCTGGAATAGTTGTAGTCATGATTCTTAACTATTTTTAAAATTTCTCGTGATCTCTCTGTGAAGATGTCTTTTGAGGTATAAGCTAATGAGAGATATCCTTTTGTGTCCAGCTCCACATTGTGCTTCGCCATATCCACGACAACACTTTTCTGAGCTTCAATCAGACGATAAACATCATTATGATTCCAACTGACGCCAAAGTTTGCTATCGACCATAAAAGATTGTTGTAAACTAACGAGACTCGCGACTCGGGATGCATGTGAAGCAAAAATATTCGGGTGATCACAGGTACAAAATCAATCAGGTACCTATGACAGATTCTCAAGATTCTGTTGTATGCCATGACTTCTGTAAGAACATCAAAGTTTTTGAACTGTCGTTGAAACAACTGAACTGCACGATATGCACTGAGACGGCTATCACAGCGACGTTTTAGTGTATATAAAACAAGAAAAACAGGCCAATTTTCATAAGGGATTTCTTTCATAGATTCTAATGCAGAAGACATTTTTGATGCAGTAAAACACTGAACCCATGTCAGAATTATGCGAGGATCGTTACCGGGGATTACGTCCCGTAAAATGAACCCACTTTTGCCAGCATTATTATCAAGAACCTCAAACATTCCATCTATCAGTTTCATATGTGGGATATCCACATAGTATCGTACTCTTTTGGTGTACTTTAATAGCAGATCTTCATCCACAGCACCATCGCGATACTGCTGCACCTGCCAGCACAAGATGCAAAGCGCTTCCATTAGATCTATTTTCTGCCATTTCATATTCTCCTGAGCTACACCCCGCAAACTCTCAGGGACTTCCTCACTGTTGTAGCTGAACCGCTTTTTTCCATAAATGTTCCTAGCCATATTGACATCAACAAGATTCTCGTTCACATAGTCGGTCAAACGCATGCCATTACGACCAGAAAAATGTTTCAATATTCTTGACTTTTTATCTTCCTTGACCTCAGCTAGATCAGCCTTGACTTCTGTTGATCCAGCAAAATATCTAGCTTGACTTGCCGGTCCTAGATGACAAACCCAAGATTGCCGCAATGCCCCTATCTTCCAGGAGTCCTTAAGCAGTCTGGAAGGCTTATAATTATGAAGAAGCTCACCATAAATGAGCATCTTTTAACTGGTGTTACACTGCTTCTTCACGATCTCGAAGACATCCAATTTTGAGACTCAAGGGCTGATAGGAAATTTCACCTGGCAAGGCTGAAACGACCATCTTATTATTTCACAATTGATCTTGATTTCAACCCATGAAAATAAAGCCGAGCTGATTCTCAAATCAATGATCCGAAAGGCTTTGAACTCGACAAGCTTTACACGCCTATTTATCCAGAGCCGAAGGCTTTTCAACTCAGATGCGCATCAACCGTTGGTTGATCACTTGAAGGAGCGAGGTCTGGTCGCTCAGATCTCTCATCCTGAACTGGAAGATCTTCTAGCTAGCCAGAAAATCACTCTGTACGCCGGAGCAGACCCGACCGCCAAGTCTCTGCATATAGGCAACTTGATACCTTTAATGGTGCTGCTGCATTTCTCTTTGAGGGGACATCACCCACTGACTCTTGTCGGAGGAGCAACGGGTGAAGTTGGTGATCCATCTGGAAGAAAGACAGAGAGGAATAAAATGGAAGACAATGTGAGGGCAGCAAATATCGAAGCAATCGGCAACCAGATGGTCAAGTTTCTGAAGAATGGTCAAAAGTTGGCAGAATCCAAAGGTTACAGCAGCAGCCAATTCGGTCAATCTGGCTTTGTCAACAACGCTACATGGTGGAAAGATGTGGGCATGCTAGATTTTTTGGCAACTTATGGTCGTCATATACGAGTAAATGCCATGATATCTCGAGATAGTGTCAAAAACCGTTTGGCTGGAGAACAAGGCTTGGGATTCAATGAGTTTACCTATCAGGTCTTGCAGGCCTATGACTTTTGGCATTTATACAAAACCAAAAATTGTGTGGTGCAAGTTGGAGGAAACGATCAATGGGGTAATATATCAGCGGGTATTGATCTGATATCAAGATTGAAGAGTCATCTGGGAAAAACCAACGATGCTTACGGTTTGACAGTACCGCTACTCACCACACCTTCTGGTGAGAAGTTTGGTAAGTCTGCTGGCAATGCCGTTTGGCTTGATCCTTCTATGACAAAACCTTTTGATCTATATCAGTACTTTGTAAGGTCGCCGGATGAAGCTGTCCATAAATACTTAAAACTGTTCACCTTGTTGCCTCTGGAGGAACTTGAAGCTGTCATTGAAAAGCATTCTAAGAAGCCCGAAGAAAGGTGGGCTCAAAAAGTTTTGGCGAAGGAAGCCACTGATTTGATTCATGGCTTAGGATCTGGTTCTCGAGCTGCTGTTATATCCTCTGTTCTGTTTCCTGACAAATCCGACAACGCACCTTCCACCAAAGCTATACTTGAAGCTTTCGAACAAGAAGCAATGCTGAAGAAAATTCCTAAAAGCGAAGTCCTAAATATCCCATGGAGATCTTTAATTTCTACGTTGACAGGTAAATCCAAATCCGAAGCTAGTCGACTAATAAAATCCAGGGGAATTTATAATGGACTAGCGCGGACTGTTATCGAAGACAGTTTGGTGACTGAAGATCAGATCGAAGAGGATGGCCTGCTTTTGGTGCGGGTTGGAAAGGCTAACTATCACGTCGTTCAAATCATATAATATTGTACAAAAAACCTTACCTCACCATGTAAATAGTTTAAAATCTTATTAAGAAATGCATTTATAAATGAATTACTTTAATTCAATATGCTGAACCCGCGATAAACCAGCAATCAGGAACCATGAGCACATATCGCTCCATAGCCTCTCTGAATCGGTTTTTATACTGTCTAGGAGACACCACTGTGGGCTCCTTTACACCACTTCGCACAAGACCCCTTTCTTTCACCCAAGATTCTAGCTTCTTGTCCCATGTGAAAGTTCGGATAAAGTCAATGATGCCAATCACCAGCAATTTCTTACTCTCGTCGATCCCAACAACCAGTGAGTAATCCATAACGTTCATTTTACCAAGGAAAAGCGTGTCATTGAATAAAGATGATCTCAAAATACGTTTCGCATGATCTCTCACAAATAAAGGTGACTCGTAAATGTATTCGACCATGTTCTCATCAAGAAGAACCTCGTTTTCACGCCCTGTTTGCTGAACATGCCTGTTTCTCATTGAGCCCTTCAAGTCAAATATTCTGGTCATCTTTCTGTTGTAAAACAGGTTCTCCATAACTATCAGATCCATTCGCAAAAATTTACCTGTAACAGGGTTTCTAATGAGAATTTGATATAACCCAAAGATCTTAGCCAAAGCTGTAGGCAGATCGTGAAAAAAAGCTTGAGCCATGTATTTGAAATAAGAAGGAGCGAATTCGATAAATGCATCCAGCTCGGTTGGGGAAAGTTGTTTGACAACCAAACGATCATCTAAAGTCTTCAGGAAAGCAGAGCCAGACTTTCCTCCGCTAGAATCCCATTTCACACATCGTGCCAAAGATGAAACGTAAAATTCACCACAGCCACATTGTCTTCTAAATGCATCAAATTGCTCTGCGTAAAAGATCTTGCAGGAAAGCTTTCCACTGCCTTCGTCAAACTGATATTTCAAGTGTGTACCAGTGGTCTTCAACATCCATCGTTCTAAATTGGAACGTGCATCTCCTTTGGATATATCCTCAGCATGCTGATCAGCCATCCTATTGATGTAATCTGGTGTATTGAGGCAAAGTGCAATCAGTGAGCTGGGTTCATCCTCACGAGCTATGATATCCGAATCTGCATATATATGCTCAGTAGACGCAATTGGGTACTCTAATGGCACCCAACCGGTAGTAGACTTATCATTCCAAAAAGCAGATAAAGATTGCATCAAAGAAGCAATCGTGTTGGTATCTTTATCATGGGATGTAGAGTCAGATGGCTCTTGCCGTGATGGTGGAGCCGTATTGAATGTAGCTTCTGACTCTGCAATTGATGCCACATCAGTAGAGTCTTCTTTTTTGGCGTCCGAGCTATTTTCAACTGTCTGATCTTTCTTTTGGTCAAAAGCCTCCCGCTCATCTCTCCCGTCGTTCGAAAAAGAATCCTCAGCATTTTTTGATATGTCTGACGTATTAGAAGCTGTTCGACGTGCGTCACCATTTGCATAATTTTTCCCATGGCTTCGTTTCCTTGAATTCCTTGAATAAGACGCTTTTGATTCTTCATCATCATCCGATGCATGGCTAACCGCATCTTCTAGGTTCTTGAAAACTTCAACAGTAGGTTTGGAAACTGGTGGTAAAGCCCGGTATCTTCCTTGAGCCAAACGTTGACGTTCACGTAAACGTTCCCGCTCAATTTCTTGCGAGAGATCATCAAAGTGCTTTGCTAGAGAAGCAACCTTAGCAGAGGAATGTGGTTTATTTTGCATGATGTGCTTTTCAAATTCCTTGACGTTCCCAAATTTTTGTCTTAGAACCTGAAGATTTAGTTTATCCGAGAGGTCTTTCCGCATGACGGCAAAGTCTTTTGACGATGTTCCTTTATGGAGCCCAGCAGAAGAATAGGGTGCAATTGCTATTCCTGACTTCAGCTTTCTAGTGTTAGCACCGAGTTCTGAGGATCTTCTTGATGGTCCAGAGGGTCTGTTTGATATGGCAGCATTCTGTGAGCTCAAGGACTCGTAATTGTCGCTGATGGCATTGTCGAACAACTCAATCCGCTCTTTGACGGGGCTTGAGGCGCCAGACCCCGTAGTGCCAGCCACATGAGAAATGGTGAAAGGTTTTAGAGGCGACTTGGGCCGAGTAAGTGGCAGCGGCTTACTACCCTCTACTGGCGCAAGAAGTTTCGGCATTACAGAACCTTGAGAGCCCACATTATCATCCTCTTCTGTAGCCACTGATTTTTTCCCAGCTGGATCCGCGAGCTCTTCGTCCACTCTGGGAACTTCTGATACTCCGCTTTTTACGGCGTCATCTGCTTTGGCTTCGATAAGCTCATTAGCGAGTTGGTCACCCTTCTCATGAATTGCTTGGTCCACAGCATCACTTGAAGTTTCTGGGTTGACATTTTTAGTATTATCGTCTTTTTCTGTAGCAATACCAGCAGTTTCGGGAGACTTTTCTGAGGCTTCATCAGCCAGAAATATTTTTCTAAGCTGCTGCGTTGTTATCCGAGCGAAATCCTTATCAGAGATCAAAAATGTCGACTCAAACTCCACAAATTCTGCATCCCAGCTCACTACATAATCTTGAATATCCCTCAATATTGCATTCATCTTAAGGGCCTCAGTAAACTTTGTCTCCAAGAATACCGTGGAAAGATCATTCAGTGTGTTGCCTCGTTCCTCCAACGCTTTACGCTTCAAAAATTCCAGTTTTAACTTGCACTCTTCAACTTTTTCTTGCTGATAGACGGAGTCCGGAGACACCTGATTCAATCTTTCACTGACACTATCCCAAAACTTGATGACTTTTGCCTTTATCTCCATGTAGGTTTTCACCTTGAATTTAACCATTTCTTGTGGCCGCCAGAATATCTTCTGTTGAGGAGGCAAAATTTCAAGCAGGTCCACCGAATCGTATTCAAATCGCACGGTCATGTTGTGGAAACCGAAGTATCTCACATGATCTCTGTACAAGTTATGCGGACACAATAGCGCTCTAAATGATAGTGGGGTGCTCCAAAACGAGAGCTCCATATATTTTCCAAAGGAGTATTTCCATGTTGCAGAAGACATTGGTATCACAGGCATCGTTATGTCGCATTTTTTACAGTAGCTCCACATTAATATTGTATTTTCAAGCCCAGGCAAGCGACACTGAAATTTCTCAACAACCACACTAATTCTTCCTGACCCGTTAACATAGTTTCGATAGTGACCAGAATGAGGTGTGTTACACTCAGAACACATGTCATCCGATGTCAAGCAGAGCTGCTCAACAAACTGCCCAATTGTGAGATCAGTATCACCGTAGAACTCCATACCCACTTGCTCAGGACCGACACAAGGAGTTCGAGTGATTGCATTAATCTCGGAGTAAAGTAATACTATGCTTTGATGGCTCATAGGACTGAACATGAAAGGGTTACTTGAAAGTATTTGCTCCCAGAGCTTTTTCTGTGACAACCACTGATCCTTGAGCTGTTCAAGGCGTTCGTTCATGACAATCCTGATAATCTCCTTAGTAAAATTTTCAGAATCAGGAAGATCACTAAAATCTATGTCCCTCAATTCCAAAGCCTCTAGGGACTTTGACACTCCCTCCGCAGTGACAGTTGTTAGTTGCTCATTTTCAGATTGCATCAACCTGAATTTCTTTTCGAACTCTCTTGCCCGCTGAAGCATGTAAGGCAGTGTATAATGAACAAATGGAGAAGATGAGAAAACGCGCTTGTTTTGCAGACTCACCAGTTCATCAAAATAGCTTTTATCATTGAAAGTGTGCGAAGATTCTGAATTTTCATCCTGAATCGTACCATAATGCGGGTCCTCAGACGGTATCAAAACAAATTGATCACGCATGAGCGAGGTCTCCAATTTCAAATTGAAAACCACATATATCATGAACTCAGTAACAGCTTTAACTTTATGTAAAGTGTTATTGTCACCTCCTCTCAGAACAATTGTACAGCCAAGCTCTTTCTCTATTCCAGAAAAATAAAGACATGTTTTATACTGATCAAGATATCTGAATGCTTTCACCTCAAAGCAGGCACAAGTACCTAACCTCGGTGAAACTGCAAGTTTGTCAATTGAAGTCAATATATCGGCTCTTGTGTAACGCGCGATACGTGAGATAACAGCACCCTTTACATCTGCAATTACAGTTATTCCAGAATTGGCCAGCAAACGCAGAGCAGTGCCAGAGACTGCCTCAGCGGTAACCAATATTTGAGGTCCTAGAGAGACAATCCGCCTTACTAGTTTTCTCAGATACTCCTTTTCTTGAGCGAGAACTGGCTCAATGCTCATAAAATGCTGTTCTGCCTTGGCATATTCAATAGGGAAAGCAACCAGCAAAATTTTGGGCTGCATGATTTTCGTCGGCATACTTTTCAGCGATATCATGTGTGAGAATACAATTCCATCAACGTAGGTGGTGTCTTTCGGTCTTCCCCCAGATATCCTTTTGAGTTTCACGTAATGCCGAATGTCTATGTGATCTCCACCTCTGATGTCTAGGTCAATGTTCTCGGAGCACCGTAATAGTGGAGGAACCAAAACTTCAAGCCAATGGGAATCCAGACCGTGATCCAGAAGAAGTTGCTTGATGAAGCGGTGAATGTGATTGATACTGGCGTCATTCAAATCAGTGCTAGGAGAAGGATTAGTGACAGATTCCTTCTGGTGTGCTTGCGTAGTTTTGAATGCCTTCTTGTTAGATGGCGACAAACTGTTGACATTTTCATCTGCAAATAATGCTTGTAGCCCTGATTTGATCGGACGGTTAGATGATGGCATACTGCGCCTTCGATGCATAATTTTCATCATTGTTGCACGACCATCAGCGCTCTTATTTGTCTTGCTTCTGGGTCGTCTTGGGGAGCGTGAATCCTCAGATACCTCATCAATTGATTTCTTTGACAAATGGGAAATTCTAACAGGCGATTCTCCACCATTGAGATCACTGCGCAGAGCAGAAAAGACTCTCATTGCTTCTTCATCCTCAGAACTATCATCACTCGCAACTATGTCATCTTCACTATCATGTGAAACGAAACTTAGATTTCTCGACGTTTTTCTTTTCGGATAAGAGTCCAATGTAGAAGATCGCGGCCTTGTCATTCGATCACTTTTCCGAATACTGGTGGATCTTTGATTGGTTTCTGGTCTAATCTCAAGCGCCTCTCCTTTCCTGGTAGCGGCTATGGCCATTTTTGGTGCACTTGCAACAGAGTTATTGTAACTTATTTCAATGTTGCCTCGACTTCCAGTAATAGATTTTGAAGGAGAAGTCTGGTTGCTAGTGAGTCCCGTAGAAACAGCGTTCAGAGCTGGAGATTGAGTCGACACCGGGCTTGAGATCTCGTCTCCAGAATTGGAATTTTCATACTGATCCACAAGCTCTAAGCAAGTCTTGCAGACTCTCATTCTCCCTGCGTAATTGAATTTTTGCCCACTAACCAAAGACGTACACGATGAGCAGAAAATCTGTCCACATATTCGACAATGATGCTTCCTTCTCCATGCAGTAAAAGCCCTTCCACACGTGAAACATTCTGTGGCATTTTCATCCTTCATCCAGAACTCTTTCCCAAGTGCTCCAGATCTTAGCGGTCGCAATCGTAACTCGACCGATGGTGAGTTTGCTGTAGACATGACCGACTCCGTGTCAGAGTTATCATCACGTTCACCGTTATAACCTGGTAAATGACTTAATGGATTCATTGAATAAAGGGTATTGATTGAAGCAGACCTTGACAAAGGATTAGGAGGAGTGATGTGATGGGTAGTTTGCTTTCCACCAGTGCTATTGGAGTCTTCCCACAATGTGTCAGTCACCAGTCCGCCAGTCGGTGGAGCTTTATGCAAATGCGCAGCCACTAGACCAGATGCTTCTGTTTCATTGATAATTACAGGCTGATCTTGCATATATCGTAGAGGGGAGTCCATCATAGGAGACGTTCCTAGCCTTCCAGGGCTTCTAGAAATAATACTAGATTGATCGTTCTCAGCATCTGGGGCCAATTTGATACTATGGATATCTATCCCTTTGGGTTCGAGACTATCCAAGTGTGAGGGTCCAGCCGTTGTATAAGGGCTGTTCAATGAGGCCTGAGAGTTGGAGATAGGAACAATGGCAGCAGTGGTCGGAGAATGACCAGCGGGAATCACGTTTTGCATCACTGAGCTAGCAGCAGACATGACTCTAGATGAAAAAAAGTTCAAGAGCCCTTTGGAATTTTCGCTCAGCTCTGTAAAGCCCTCCTCAGGGAAGGACGTGAGCGTATCAACGACCCCTGATGCTTTACGACTCTGTTGCCCAGTGTGAACAGCACCCCCCGCATACCAGGACTGTGGTGAACCGGAGCTCTCAGAAGCTTCAGACATAATTTCCGATAGCTACGGCACAGGAGAGCTAAGAAGAATAGCTTCTTGTGGCTTGCTTGTTTATTCGCTTTCTAATAACAGATGCAGTTGAAGATGTCTTACTTATTTGGGAACTTCTCCTCAACTACTACGAGCCGATAATGAGAATAGCATGGCTGATAGCAGCAACCCTGCCAGTCGCATTTTGCTATCGTTCGGTGAGTAAAAGGGAATTGTTGAACTTATCCAATTACTATGCGCCAGAAGATTACCTGAATATCTACGATGACAACGGGCTGATTGCACCTATTATGGTGGAAAGGATCCCCGATACTGACGGGCACATGCAAGTCCAGAAGTTCATTAACGATACAATCAATTCATTGCCCAGCGGAAAATGGGATATTGAAATTGATCGTTTTCAGAGCCAAACTCATAAAGAATCCAATGTTTCATTCACCAATATCATAGCTACTAGAGACCCTCCCACATTTTTGCCGGGAAAGTCAAAACGATTGGTATTTGCTGCTCATTATGACAGTAAAATTGATCCGGAAGGATTTCTCGGGGCAATTGACTCGGCTGTTCCTTGTGGACTTATGCTGTATCTCATGGGTGCTATTGATGAGATTCTGAGCGAAAAATGGACAAAATCTAAATTGGAAAAAGATACTGGCCTTCAATTCATCTTTTTCGATGGCGAAGAAGCTTTTGAGACTTGGACTTATTCAGATTCTCTCTATGGCGCTCGTCACTTAGCGGAAAAATGGGCAACTAGCTGGTCTTCGACATCGCAAGATGGCCTGACGAAAATCCAAACAATGGATTTGTTACTTCTGCTGGATCTATTAGGCTCTTCTGACCCTAAAATTTATCCATATTTTCCGAGTACCGAGCATATTCATACCAGTCTTTCATATATTGATAAATGGATTCTGAAAGCTGGCTTAGCCAAACGTTCATCGCCCACCAGGATGTTCAGCGGTAAGAAATACAGCGGCTTTATTATGGATGACCATGTTCCTTTCATGGTAAAAGGAGTTCCTGTTGTCCATATCATACCTGGAGAATTTCCACCCCAATGGCACACAATTGTGAGTATCCGACCGCTCTCAGTCAATTTTTGAGTTGAGCAGCTGACTATTTTTGTCTGGTTGTAAATGCCGGCCCGACCGTTTTTAATTTTTCAATTTACGATTATTCTAACTATCAGAATGACGATGCTGAGCATCTAGATCAAGAAGTGATATATGACTGGAGCTTGATTCTCAAAGCATTTCTCTGGGAATACTTGGAGCTAGGAGCTGACCCAAGAAAGGAGGAGCTATGAGACAATTCAAGCGAGTGCTGCCTGTTAAGACCTTTCTGACTCCGTTTGTATTTATGTGGATTTCATTGATTATAGAAATGGTACAAGTATGCATGATTTAAGATTGAGCAACGGCTGCTCCTCCTTTACTATGTCTGAAAAATTTCATTCCAACCCATGAGCAGACACACCATATCCAGATGACTACAGTGCTTAAAATAGTCATGTAAAAGTAGTATCCCGGAATGGGGAACCCAGTGTCTTCTTCGTATTGTTCATATGTGGTAAAAGTGGTTTCAGGGTGAAAAAAGCCGAAAATATGAGCTAAGATAATAAATGCACTTGTCCAAGTAACAAATAGAATGATTATTCCATTTCGAAGTAGGCGTGAAGATGTCTCTACCGAAGATTCTGATTTTGCCCGAGGTTTTGTGATAAAATGGCCAGATCCAAAGTTCAAGGACATGTCACGCCTGTGTCGGATTGTCTGCTGAATTCCGATTTTTCGGACTTGCTTCAAAGTATTTGGAGTCAACGGCCTTGATGGAGAGTTGCTAACCAGTGAACTTGTAGATTTGTTCGGCAACTGTGTATGCAAAAAGTTATCACGGTCTGGAAGAAGGTGCTGGCTGTTTCCAGCTTCGCGGTCATTATATGCGAATTTCAGAACTGGTATGTCATGTATGTCAGATCGCTCTGTATGAACTGTGCATGTTTCTTCCTTCTCTGTGGTTTGAGGGATGGTTTCGATCGAAGGAAAAGGTAGGATTTGTAAATCAGAAATAGCGTACTGGAAAGAAGAGATCTGAAGAGCCGGTGTGCACCATATTAGCTCAAGAGCGCTGCCACTCGTTATTTGATGCGTGAAAATCTTCCGATAAGGATGAGATAGTTCCCGGCTCACTTCAAGGATGTGTAGGAATGAAATGTTGCCTGCTAAAAGTAGATTATCCAGAGATTTAATGTCACGCAGCTGCGATTGACTCATTGAAATGCCTATAATTATATTTGATATGCGAGAAAAGCGATCAATAAGTTCGGTTAAAGCAGATGTATCGTCAAAGTTGGAGACTATGAGTTAGCTTAATGGTCTACGATTCGCTTTCTGATCCACTTTTCGATATTGCCAAACGTCTTTTTTGCCATATCAACACCTACCCAAGATATCTACAGCTTGAAAATAATCCAACTGGTCCTCAATATTGTCCCCAATGCTCAAAGTGGTGCATAAACATTGCAATTCCAGATCATCCACCGAACGTGCACTGAGCCTTGAAAGATGCTGGAAACTCGACTCATTATGCAAAACAAGTTTTGATCCAGTGTCGGGAAACGAGCCTTTTATTCTGTGTCGCATGCCCTATTCCTCGTTCCCTAGCTCCTCCGGCTCTCCTAGTATTGAAGTGGTGGTTGGAGTATTGATCCCACATCACCTAGAATCTACTGATATGGACGACTCATTAGCATACTTCGCGCAGACCTCGCCATTTGCAGCTAATATCATTAAAGTCTCTAAGACTCCTTTTGAGTTTGAAAATAGTGGAGATCTTGACACATGTTTATCTGTGTTGCCATTGGAGAGACTATATTCTACAGCTGAGGCTAGAGAGGCTTCTGATGAAAGCTGGGGAATGCAAGACTATTTGATACAAGAACTTTTAAAATGGTTCAAGAACGACTTTTTCCACTGGGTGAATTCTCTTCCATGCGGAAAGTGCGGGGTAGGTACCTAGCCAGCATTGATTGGCTTGAGGATCATGATAGTTAACATATGGCAAGTCAGATAGCAGGGTCACCGGTAGTGTACCTACTGAAGAAGAACGCAAGCAAGGGTGTTCAATGACAGAGCTACATACCTGCGAGAAATGTAATTATACAATGCGTTTCCCCAGGTATAACAACACCGCAGCTCTTCTGAAAAGCCGTCGAGGTAGATGTGGAGAATGGGCTCATGTAAGTACAAGGCAAATACGAGAGCTCTACCAGGATTCAAAGTAAACAGCACTAACAAAAGTGTTTCGGCGCGCTATGCCGATCTTTAGGATCACGAGTTCGGTATATCTGGAACTCGGAAGATCATGTCTGGACAGAAGTATACTCAGAGAAGCAACAGCGTTGGGTTCATTGCGACTCCTGTGAAGAAGCGTGGGACAAACCCAATATCTACAGTCAAGGCTGGGGAAAGAAAATGGCCTATATAATAGCATTCAGTATCGAAGGGGCAAAAGATGTGACGAAGCGGTACGTGAGAGATCCGTCCAAGCAGCTTCCAAGAGAAAAGATAGACGAGGATGCTCTGACTACTCTTCTCACCTTGCTGACAATTAACAGTCGAAGGACACTTTCTGAAGCGGAAAGAGATAACCTCGAGGATCAGGATCAATTAGAATGGGCGGAACTAGAAAGTTATTCTGTTGAAGCTCAAACTCCGATAGAGGTCAAAGAGCCTGCTCTTCCTCGCCAATCGGGTAGCGCTGACTGGAAGCGAGAAAGAGGCGAAAATGGAAACCAATGAAAACACTAAATAGCAATGTAGCCAAATAGCAAGATCTCGTTGATATTTGATTACATGGCGGGAGATATCACCTCCCACATATTAGATGGATAGTTGGTTCTGTTGCTTGAAAACATCACCAAACAAATTGACTACATTCAGGATAGGCAGTACTGACCTATGAAAAATAGCATGAGAGAATCGGGGGAACTCAGTTGCCAAATATCCCTATGTGATTGAAGTGCTCACAAAAATTGTTGCTACTCCAAATGCCCACCTATTTCAAATTCCCCGGGTCTTGCCTAGTTAGGCAACGTCGATAAGCCCAAATAATGCTCCCAATGCTCCCCGTGATAACCCAGCCCGCCGTGCTGCTTGCCATCTAACCAAACTCACTTAAAACAGCCTTTGTAATTGAGATCGTAGAGCAATTCTGTGTCTTCATACTGGCTCTTTTTTGTTTGTTTGTCAAGTTGATTATGAAACCATCTGCTCTGTTGACGGCTGCAGTTTTTGTACTGCGGCATGTTTTGGCCTTAGAATCAGTCAAGGACTCCGATACTCAATTGAGTCTGGGGTTGGACTTAATTGCATTGAGCACCTCAGCAAATGTTCCAGATAAATGTCCTCCTTGCTTTAATTGCATGCTTCCTGCATTTCCTTGCCGTCAATTTGGCAGCTGCAATGAATTCACTGGGCGGTGCGATTGTCCCGAAGGATTCGGAGGCGAGGATTGCTCTCAACCTGTATGTGGCCATTTGGGCGAAGGTGCTAACCGACCACTGAGAAATGGAACTTCTTGTGATTGTACAGATGGCTGGGAGGGTATCAACTGTAACATGTGTACAGATAACAAGTCTTGTGATGCTTTCATGCCTGGTGGTGAGAGTGGTACCTGTTACAAAGGAGGCATATTGATCAACGAGAACCACCAAAGCTGCAAAGTCACCAACCGAAAAATTCTGGATATCCTCAAGGGCAAAATTCCTGAAGTTACATTTTCTTGTAATAAGACTGGTGGTGACTGCTCGTTTCAATTTTGGATTGATCAGAAAGAATCTTTTTATTGTGGTCTAAACGACTGTGAGTTCCAGGTACCCGATGAAGACCATCCTGCGAATTCTACAAAGTACAATTGCAAAAATATTGAATGCGCCTGTATTCCTGACAGAATGCTTTGTGGGGAGGCTGGATCTATCGATATCACCGACTTCCTCTCTGAGACAGTGAGGGGTCCTGGTGAGTTTAACTGTGATCTCAATACGGGAAGATGCGAGTTCTCAGAACCATCCATGAATACATTGATACACGATGTATTTGGTGACAGCTACATTACTCTGGATTGCGAATCATCTGAATGTCTTCATTACACCGAGATTCCGGGCTACAAAGCCCCGGTAAAAGAGACGAAAAGATCTTTCGTAATTGCTGCGCTGATTTCTGCACTGGTATTTGTGATTGCTGGTGCATCAATATTCAAGTTTTTCATCGAAAGAAGCCAAAAGTCCCATGACACTGGTGCTATTCGTTTACCTCTTGATAACAATGGCTTGACGAAGCTGATCACGCAGCACAAACCTGCTAGTTTACAGTTCAAAAACTTGGGCTACACTTCTGAGAAGAATTCAAAAATTTTGGAAGGCGTTTCCGGTTCTGTTCAAGCAGGTGAATTACTGGCTATTATGGGAGGATCAGGCGCTGGCAAAACTACCTTACTCGACATCTTGGCTAAGAAGCACAAGCGGGGGCATGTGAGTGGTGAGATATACTTGAATGGCAACGAGATTAATGATGCAAAATATAAGCAAATGATCGGTTTTGTTGATCAAAATGATCTTTTGATGCCCACTCTCACTGTTCACGAAACTGTGCTCAATTCTGCCCTGCTAAGATTACCCAGAGCAATGGATGATGATGCAAAGAGAATTAGAGTTCTTGAAACTATGAGTGAATTGGGAATCATGGGTATTAAGGATCGAATCATCGGCGACGAAACAAATCGTGGCATCTCAGGAGGTGAAAAGCGTCGAGTAGCCATTGCATGCGAGCTAGTCACAAGTCCTTCAATTCTATTTCTGGATGAGCCAACATCTGGTCTTGATTCCTACAATGCTTTCAACGTGATGGAATGTTTGACTCAGTTGGCTCAGAACTACCACAGAACAGTGGTATTATCTATTCACCAGCCGCGATCCAACATTGTCTCACTTTTTGACAAGCTTCTTCTCCTTGCCAAAGGAAAACTTGTTTATTTTGGACAGCTGGATGATTGTGCGCGATTCTTCGCTGATGCAGGATACACTTGCCCTTCTGGCTACAATGTTGCAGACTACCTTGTAGATCTCACTATGCAAGCTTCTAATGGTCGAACAAGCGTATCTATAGGGGCATCTTCCGAAGCACCCACCCCCCAATCAAATGATGAATACGATGATATTCATGCACCTCCTCGATCGGCTACCCAAGAATTTGATTCTACTCGTGAGTGGAGGCACTTACAAGCTCATCAGCAAGACCTGCAACCTGATAGGAAACAGAGGCCGCAAGTTCAATCAACCCAGGTGCCTAAAGATGTGCAGCTCGGATTACTGATTGCAATGTACCAAAACAGTGCCCTTGCTGAGAGTGAGCGTCGTAAGATTGAAGATGCAATCAGCGCTGCGGGTAGTTCTGCAAGCAGTAACGACGATCCTCTAGCTGATGGGAAGATTCTGAAGGCGCCAATTTATCGCCAATTTTTGATTCTATCCGGCAGGACATTCAAAAATATTTATCGGAACCCTATGTTGTTGTTCACTCATTATGTGATAGCAGTGTTGCTGGCTGTATTTTGTGGCTTGCTTTACTACAATGTAAGCAATGATATTAGTGGTTTCCAAAATCGACTAGGTTTATTCTTCTTCTTGCTAGCTCTCTTTGGATTTTCCACATTAACTACTCTCAATCTATTTGCCGATGAACGAGTCATATTTGTGCGAGAGCGGGCAAATGACTATTATCACCCTATAAGCTACTACTTATCCAAGGTTGTATTTGATGTCGTACCACTGAGAGTGTTACCACCAATTCTTTTAGGACTAATTGTTTACCCCCTTGTGGGGTTGAGCACAGATGACGGAGCATTTTGGAAATTTTTGCTGATTCTTGTGCTGTTCAACTTAACCGCAGCGAGCATTTGTCTGATGATTGGCATATTAGTTCAGGATGCAGGAGTAGCTTCTTTAGTGGGATGTCTGGTCATGCTCTTCAGCTTACTGTTTGCTGGCTTGTTTTTGAACCAGGACTCTATGCCTCCTGGAACTGTGTGGTTCAAGTACTTGTCCATCTTTCACTATGCTTACGAGGCATTGGCAGTCAACGAGGTGAAATATTTAACACTCACCGAGAAAAAATTCGGACTAAGCATAGAAGTTCCGGGAGCCACAATCCTAAGCACATTTGGTTTCGACAGTAGCGCTCTGTGGACTGATGTGATTGGATTGGCAATCTTTTTCGGAATTTTTCTGATCGCCGGCTATGTGTGCTTGCACGTAGTATTAGTAGAACGGAGATAATCACATAGACAAATTACGTATACGTCATATAGTAATACGAACATAATGGCAAGTTGCCACTGCTTTTGACTCAGCCCAGTTCTGTTACACAATGAATACGTATAATTCGGGCCGACCCAGCCAGGCAGATGAAGCCAAGCCAATCCTGATAATTACCCGATATGGATATCAGCCTTACGATCAGATCAACCACCGAAAATGGCCTTGCTACTATGCTAGAGTTTTATTCACCTCAACCAGTTATAGTTGCCACTGACATCATCTGATCGGTGGCGAAGTTGAATATTTAAATTGTTTGTTAGCTCGTCCCTGCTTGAAGACTAGACCACCACATAACATTTCACTATGCCTGTCTCTGCGAATATTTACCGAGGACAGTCTGAGCCCCAGCGTCAGCAACCTAGCAAGCAGTCGTCCAATAATACTGACAACAGTCAAGAAACAACCAGTCACATGTCCAAGGAGGAGGCTGATCGTTTATACATGGAGCGGATGGAAGAGGAATATGCAAAGCGTGAAGGAGGAGCCTAAAGTGCCTTACGTTGTTGCCACTTGTTTTAGGAGAGAGACTCGAAACTCTTTACCTACCCTAGAGTGCTTGCTGCCCATAATCTGCCTGAAAAGGATCAAAGATCTATGAAGAAACTGAATAGTGGTGTAAAGTAGCCAAAGCTGTCACCGCGCATTTTATGTAGCGAATATCAATTTCGATAATTTATAGCTAATAGTCAGCACTAATGTTTGTTATTTACATTGACTAAATAACTAATAAACCACGGTCTCATACTAAGCTCTGGATCTCGTGCAATTCCAACTTCTGTTATGAAACACTCTCTAAGCGCTTACCTCCAAGCTTTTAGCTGTTAGTTTCTCTCGTCTAGGCTTTTTTCTCCAAGGCTTGGCAAGAGCTATCAGGTCAAAAGCTGCAGCACTCGGCCATCCAACTAAGGTTGGATGATCGTCGGGGCAGTGCAAACCAATCCACGGCATAAGCCGCTGAAAGTAGGGCTTTTTGGATAAAAAATCTTGCAGACTTTTGATCAAGGATAGGGGGGAGGAGACAATCAATTAATTCGCCTCTGAGCTCAGGCTATGTAGAATTATACGAAAGGCAAAACTCCATGGCGAAGTGCACTGGAGGTCTGCTGACAGCTTTTTCGAGCACTGCCGGCACCCCAGCCATATCTTATTCATTGCGATCTGTGCGTAGTACGCCTTGTCGATGCCCGCCGCGCAGGGCTGATGGGCAATACCATACAAAATGGGACTGGCTCTATATCGCTACTTTATCACCACTTGTGTACGCATTTCGACCTGCCTTACTGGACTCCGACGGGCTCAAAATTACTATTTATTTGGCCAGACTGGTTTTTGTTGCATTCGACTGGTTCGCTTTACGATTTTTCAAATTATCAAGCCAGTTGTTTCCGTTTAGGCTGTTCGGCCAGTGCTACTCCACCTTATTGCTGTTTGCACAATAGACTCCCGAGTGTTACTTCGCCTAGGCTTGGCTTATTTTGATTGTTTGCCAGTGGTTTTACATGCTCAGCCCTGCTCGTGGCTCTAAACTCTAGTTACTCTCGAATCTGTTTCGATATTCAAGTTGCAATTACATTTGCTCTCATTTGTTTATATAGGCTTCCATATCTGCTCGGACTTATCGCCTCGATTTTCGACCTCCTAAACAGTTGTCAAGAGTATCCTCAATGGGAAGTCCTCCTAAGATCAGAATAGATACCAATGTGAGTTATCAATATTTCGGTATCTTCTAACTGCTGTTTTTGATTTTGAAGAGCCTTTTCTGTGATTTTGTTCCTTACTAACTCTAATAGCTATCGGGATCTGCTGCCAGCATCGAACCTCCAAAGCTGGTCCAGTCTGATGAGCAGGGGGCCGCCAAGGATTGGTCCCAAGAGTCAAAGACTCTTCTGGAGCATGCTTCTGATGTAGATGCTCATAACCCAGATTTCGATTTGTCTCCAAAGCAGCTTGAATGCCTGGTCGATCCAAAGAATGCGCATGTTTTGGTTGAGCTCGGCGGTGTGGAGAATTTGGCCGCTCGGCTCAAAACCAACATTGATGACGGTCTTAGCAGCGATGAGCTAGTTGATGGTAGCGATCTTCTGGAATCGCGGACTGAATATTATGGCAAAAATGTTTTACCTCAGAGAAAGCCCAAGTCGTTACTTCAACTCATGTGGATTGCTTTCCAAGATAAAGTTTTGATCATCCTTTCAATAGCAGCTGTTGTTTCTTTGGCTCTAGGACTATACGAGACCTTTGGTCAACCTCCAGAATACGATAGCGAGGGAAGGCCCATGCCTAAAGTCGATTGGGTCGAAGGTGTAGCCATCATTGTCGCTGTTATTATTGTTGTTGCTGTCGGTTCAGTGAATGACTGGCAGAAAGAAAGACAATTCGTCAAACTCAACAAAAAGAAGGAGGATAGGCATGTAAAAGCTATCCGCAATGGCTCACCATTGGAAATTTCAGTCTTTGATGTTCTAGTCGGTGACGTTCTGCTTGCTGAGCCTGGTGAACTTATCCCAGTGGACGGTGTTGTGTTGACTTCTAATGGATTGAAGTGCGATGAATCTGCAGCGTCAGGTGAGTCGGATGATTTGAAAAAATATACTGCTAAGGATGTTGAGAAATTAGCTGCATCAGACGTACACTTGAATCCCACTAATAAGCGGTTGGACGCTTTCGTTCTCTCTGGTGCAAGAGTTGTTGAAGGCACTGGCACCTATATGGTTATTGCTATTGGGCCCAATTCTATGCACGGTAGAACGATGCTCTCGTTGCAAGAAGACCCTGACTCTACCCCTTTACAAGAAAAATTGAATAATATTGCTGAAGGTATTGCCAAAGCTGGTATACTCGCTGCCCTCATTCTTTTCATTGCTTTAATGATCAGATTCTTCGCCAAGCTTCATAATTCACCTCAAACTTCATCACAAAAAGGAGAAGCTTTTATGAACGTGCTCATTACCTCTATCACAATTGTTGTCGTAGCGGTTCCTGAAGGACTTCCTTTAGCTGTCACTCTGGCCCTCGCTTTTGCCACCACAAGAATGCTGAAAGACAATAATTTGGTGAGAGTTCTTAAAGCTTGTGAAACAATGGGTTCGGCAACTGCCATTTGCTCTGATAAAACAGGAACGCTTACTCAGAATAGAATGACAGTGATTGCTGGTATTTTTGGCTCTATTCCTTTTTATGTTGACACCCAAGCTCGTAAGGCCCCTGTTTCAGTGGAAGGCGATGCTGATGATGCTGCATCCGTCCAAGAAGCTGTTAACGAACGTTCCAAGATTAAGATTACAGGAGAGGCTCCTGAAGTCGTTCTTGGAAAATTTCCTGAGAATGTAAAGGATCTTTTGCTGGAGTCGATAGCGCTTAATTCCACCGCGTTTGAGGCACCACCAGATGTTCGAGAAGCTTTCGTTGGTTCTAAGACTGAAGTTGCCATGCTAACATTTGCCAAGGATTTCCTAGCATTACATGATTTGAAGGACTATCGAAAACGAGCCAATATCGTTAGTGTTTTCCCTTTCGATTCTCGAAGAAAGTATATGGGCACAGCAATTCACGAAAAAGCCTCTAGTGACCAAGTAACATTACTCTTGAAGGGTGCTTCGGAAGTTGTTCTTGCTAAAAGTCAACAGTATCTTGATCCCGTCACTGGTAATGAATCTGCCATTTCTTCTGATACCCGAGAAAAGTTCAGTGACAGAATTTCTGACTATGCATCACAGTCTCTTCGTACCATTGGTATCGCTTATCGGTCTCTGAGTGCTAAAGAATTCGGCGCAATTGCTAAGTTACCAGAAGAGGAAGCTTACTCTAAGCTATTCACACAATGTACTTTTGTTGGCCTGGTTGGTATTATGGATCCTTTGAGGCCGGGTGTCAGGAAAGCTGTTGAGACATGTCAAAAAGCAGGAGTCACTGTTCGGATGGTTACTGGTGACAATTTAACTACAGCCAAGGCTATTGCTAAAGAATGTGGTATCTTAACGGGTCAGCCTGTCAACGAAGAGCCAGAGATTGCTATGGAGGGCCCCGAATTCCGAAAATTAGATGTTTTCGAAATGAAGCGAATTGTCCCTCGTCTGAGAGTTCTAGCAAGATCCTCGCCACAGGATAAGAAGAAGCTTGTAAAGTATCTCAAGAGTTGTGATGAAGTCGTTGCTGTTACAGGTGACGGTATCAATGATGTTCCTGCTCTGAAAGCTGCTGATATCGGTTTCTCAATGGGCATTGCTGGTACTGAGGTGGCCAAAGAAGCCTCGGAGATCATTCTTATGGATGATAATTTTGGTAGCATTGTGAAAGCCATGATGTGGGGTCGAACTGTCAGTGACGCTGTCAAAAAATTCCTGCAATTCCAGTTGACTGTGAACGTAACTGCTGTTCTTTTGACATTTGTCTCGGCTGTTGCAAATAGCGATAACACATCGGTTCTCACTGCTGTTCAGTTATTGTGGGTTAATCTTATCATGGACACTTTCGCAGCTCTTGCTCTAGCAACAGACCCTCCTGCTCCGTCTGTATTGGAACGCCCACCTGATAGTAGGAAACAGAGCTTGATCACAGTGACGATGTGGAAAATGATATTCGGCCAAGCTATTCTGCAATTAGTAATCACTTTTGTTTTGCATTTCGCTGGCCGCCAAATATTTTTCCATGGGCAGCATAAAATTTCTGGAGGTCAGGAAGAAGAGCTTAATGCCATGGTTTTCAACACCTTCGTATGGCTGCAGTTCTTCAATATGTTTGTTAACAGACGGCTGGATAACCGAATGAATATTTTTGAAGGGATAACAAAGAACTTCTTCTTTATTGGAATCATGCTAATCATTGGTGGCTTCCAGGTGCTAATCATGTTTGTTGGTGGTGCTGCTTTTAGCATTCGTCGATCCACAGGAGCCATGTGGGGTACCGCTATTATCTGTGGTCTGACATCTATTCCTTGGGCTATGATTTTGAGATGCATTCCTGATAGTTTTGTTAGCAAATTGTACCCCAACTGGCTGGACAATATCATTCATAAACTGACGTTTACCAGTTCCAAAGTTCCCGGTATTCACCTTGTTGAAGGAGATGATGAGAACGGAATGGGTCTTCCCAATTACAAATGGAATTATGGCATTGAGCGAGTCCGGGATGAATTGGAGTTCATTAAACGGGTCAAGGGTGGTCGTGTTAAAGCCCTCAAATTCAAACCCAAGGACATCTATTTTAACATCAAGGAATCACTCAGTCCTAGCAGTGCTAGTGAGAATAGCTCCAGTCCTGTAACAACTCTTGGCGCTAACATGGATCATTCAGCTGATTATCACGCTGGTGTCACCAGCGACAGACAGGACGCCGACAACCGGCTATTAGCTGTTCCGCTAAGCTCATCTAAGGGGCTTGGTGCTCGCTCGAGTAGCAGCCACTCTCTCAATAGTCAAGTCTCATCTCCAACAATTGGAGCTTTTGCTATGATCCCTGCTATTGTTGGTGGAGCCGTGGCTGGATGGTCGCCACAGTTATCAGAGGACCAGACACAACAGCATCATGAGTAAGTGGATATCTGAGATTTTGACTGATAATCAAGGAGATACGCTTTATATATAGTTTTTTGTAATGTTTTTGATTGTTTTGAGTTATTTAATGCCAAATTTAGAAAAAGCCCCTCTCTGTCCTTGTCACCGAGCCCAAAGAGCACACTGCGTCCATGCCGAACTGACTTCCGGCAGCATGGTCGCCAACCAAAGTCTCTTGCGACTCGGACTTCATCGAGAGACAAAGATGAAAAGATTTTTAACTTCATGTCTTTTCAAGGCGCTCAGAGTCGCGGGACGATGCTATAAAAACAATCGTTCGCTTTGTCTCTGACAATCTTACGCGCTAGAGTATGCCTAAGAGTAAACCCTGCACTAGTTATTCAGCTTTTGCAAGTTTGTACCGGTCCTTTGAATCGAGCAATGATAATCTGATTTGCTACGTGATCCTTAACAAACATCCTTGTCCTTATTTATTATATAACTTTGCATCAATTGATTCTTTTTTTCTCTGCTCTATTTTCAATTTCAGCAAGTCCGGCAACGGACAGCATGTTGGTTTGTCTTCCTCTCCGTGCTGCTCATAGAACCGGCCACAACAAGCATATAATGCATCAATGTACTTGGTGCACTTTGACTCGTCGTATTTGTTTCTTTGAATACAGTCTATAATGTCAGAGCCCTCTCATATGGAATAAATCTATCGCTTTTCTTACTCTGAATACTACAGGCCTCTGGTTTACACACAGTCTCCAGTGCCATATTTGCGGTTTTGACGGCAAAAGTCCTATTGCTTGTGAGAGCCTGAAAAATTGCTCAGTCATGTGATGTGGGCGAAGCATAACATGACTGAATCTAAACTACGGGCAAATCAAGTTGAACTATTCTCTAATTGTGATCAGTTAACAAAGTTGATTCATTAATATTATGTCTTGGTGTAATGCTAGCGGGGGTTGAGCTCCATAGCTATATAGCTTTAATGTTTCATAGGCTGATCTACTCTTCCATGTCGACTTTATCGCAAGAGCAGAAGAGGTTCACATCTCCGTAAGTGTCATCTAGTCTGGTAACGCTAGGCCAGAACTTCTTTTCACGAAGATATGGCAAAGGATATGCTGCCAACTCACGAGTATAGGGTCGATCCCATTCTGTTTGTAGAAGATCATTGGCTGAATGGGGTGCATTTTTCAAAACGTTATTCTCTTTGGGAACAGCGCCAGATTCAATATCAGCAATTTCCTTACGAATAGAGATTAGTGCGTCGCAGAATCGGTCCAACTCTTGAATGCTCTCGGATTCTGTGGGTTCAATCATCAGAGTGTTGGCTACGGGCCAAGACATTGTAGGTGCATGAAAACCATAATCCTGAAGACGTTTGGCAATATCAATTGCCTCAATGCCAGCAGTGGCTTTAAATTGTCTAGCATCAATAATGAACTCATGGGCACATCTTCCATTTTCATTTGTGTAAAGAATAGGATAGTGTGCCGCAAGTCTCTCCTTCATGTAATTGGCATTGAGAAGTGCCAATTCAGTGGCTTTTCTCAAACCATCAGAGCCCATCATCTTGATATAAGCCCAAGGAATGGGAAGAATACCAGCAGACCCCCAAGGAGCTGCTGAGATTGCTGCAATGGAATTGCTTGTAGCTTTGTCCATACTTACCACATTGTGACCAGGCAAAAACTCAGTCAAGTGTTGCTTGACACCGATAGGACCGACACCAGGGCCACCACCACCGTGAGGAATACAGAATGTCTTGTGCAAATTCAAATGGCAAACATCTGCTCCGATCTGACCTGGTGATGTTAATCCTATTTGAGCATTCATGTTTGCTCCGTCCATGTAAACCTGGCCCCCAGCGTTATGAATAAGCTCAATTGCTTTCTTAACAGTAGGTTCAAAGGCACCGAATGTAGAAGGATAGGTAATCATAATGGCAGCAACATTTTTGCTATGCTTAGCGATCTTAGCTTCCAGATCCGTGAGATCAAGCTCTCCATTTGAGGTACATTTGATAGCAACTACCTTCATACCCGACATCGCGGCAGAAGCAGGATTGGTTCCGTGAGCAGATACAGGAATGAGACATATATTTCGGTGGCCTTCGCCTTTAGACTCAAGATACGCACGAATCACTCGAAGTCCGGTATATTCACCTTGAGCTCCCGAATTGGGTTGTAGCGAGACAGCGTCAAAGCCCGTAATATCAGACAAATCAGCTTCCAACTCATCGATAAGCTCCTTGTAGCCTTCAGCCTGATCGAGAGGTGCAAAGGGGTGCAGGCTGCCAAACTCAGGCCATGTAATGGGAATCATTTCAGTGGTTGCATTCAACTTCATAGTGCAGGAGCCCAAAGGAATCATGGAGTTAGCCAAAGACAAATCTTTGGATTGTAAATGATGAATGTATCGCAGCATTTCTGTTTCTGTGTGATATTGGTTGAACACGGGATAGCTTAGAAGATTTTCTGAGGATCCTACCCCTCTGGCCTGAGCTCCAGAATAAGTCTCCAAAGGGATATCAGATACCAGACTCACAGATTCGTCAGCTGAGAATATACTTATCAGATCCTTAAGGTCAGCTTCCCTGACTGTCTCATCCAAGGACAAAGAAACTGTCTCCTTATCAACCTTGTTCAAGTTGATCTGATAAGAATCGAGGGCTTTCTTCAGAATCTTGTCACTATCACCAACTTTGATGGTCAATGTATCGAAAAAAGTTTTGTTTACAATCTCATAGCCTGCACTAGAGATGGCAGATGCAAGATATTTGGTCAATGAATGCACTCTATTAGCAATCTCCTTCAAACCCTCCGGTCCGTGATACACAGCATACATGGCGGCCATGTTCGCAAGCAATGCTTGAGCAGTGCAAATGTTAGAAGTAGCATTTTCTCGTCGAATGTGTTGCTCGCGTGTTTGCAAAGCAAGCCGATAAGCAGGATTTCCGAGACGATCCTTGGACTTTCCAACCAATCGTCCTGGCATTTTACGCTTGTCAGCATTTGCAACTGCGAAGAAAGCAGCATGAGGACCACCGTAACCAAAAGGAACACCAAATCTTTGAGAGTTTCCAAGAGCAATATCGGCCCCAAAAGAATGAGGGGATTCTAGAACAGTCAAGGCAAGCAAATCAGTAGCAGCAGACACAAGTCCACCTGCAGCATGAACATCCTTAGCGACCTGTGACCAGTCCTTGACAGAGCCATCAGAACTGGGGTACTGAACTAAAGCACCAATGGCCTGTTTGTAGTCATCGGGATTTTCAGGAAGACCAACTTTGACCTCAATACCAAGAGGGCTAGCTCTGCTTTTCAGTACAGCGACTGTCTGATCATGAACACCACTATCAACGTAGTAAATAGCTCGCTTGTTCTTTCCTTTGAATGTAGCAGCAGACATTATCATTGCCTCGGCAGCAGCAGTACCTTCATCGAGAAGAGAAGCATTTGCCACCTCCATTCCAGTGAGATCAGCTACCAAAGTTTGATAGTTCAAAAGACTCTCTAATCGGCCTTGTGCAATTTCGGGTTGATAAGGAGTATATGAGGTATACCATTCTGGGCACTCTAGGATGTTTCGCTGGATAACCCCCGGAACAATTGTTCCATAGTATCCTTTGCCAATATAACTTCGGTACACTTTATTCTTAGATGCGATCTCTCTAAGACGCTCGAGCAGCTGTGACTCGGTGAATCCTTCAGACGGGCTGATCTTCAACGGTCGTCTAAATAGGACATCGGGGGGAACTACAGCCTCCACAAACTTGTCAACGCTAGAATAGCCAACGGAGTCCACCATTTTCTGAATCAACTTTTCAGAGTCAGTGCCATTGTGTCTTCTCTTGTAAGTATCCAAAGGCCGCAGAGCTGATCGAGCAGTGGAATATGCAGCGTAATGAGCAGCTCCTCGGCTAACTGGTAGTAATCGGCGGCAGCCGTTTCTTAGCAGACGAGATGAGATCATTACTATTCAGCTAAAATTCGATAAAGAGGCCAGCAAGTTGATTGTCAAGTGGAATTATCAAATTTGATCTGAAGAATGTGACTTATAAGAAGTCAAAAAACAGTCGTACAAAGTTTTCGGTTCCTAGGGAGCTGTTTTGTGTCTCGGTCCTGATAATAAAAAAATTGGCGACACGGGTCCGCTGATAACAGTTCCCTCCAGCCAAAATGTATACTTTTTATACACCCAGATGGGTTAAACAACCAGGCGCAATATTATTGATCCACGATGAGAGTTTTCTGCAGAGAGAATTTTTTGGAGAACGGCAAATCTTCTCAATATATGAATCCTCAGGTATATTAGACTATTTTTTTGCCGAGAACCGTGTATTTTTCACATGTTTCCGTGTGCGACAACCCTCCATTTCACCTAAGCGTTGACTCGGGTCTCATCCAGCTCGGGACCGAGCCACAAATAATTCATCACGTGACCAAGTTGTGGCCAACATTTTGCACTGACGCGTAGAATGATAAGCCCCATAGATAAATTATCGGGAATTGAATGGAGATTATCTTGCATGTGATAAATAAAGAGCTCCCGAATTATTGTTATCTGTAAGTTGAACATTTTCAGTGTTCATAAAATAATCATCAATTGCATACACACATATATAAGGATTTCTCAAATATGCAAGATCATAAATTAATAAAATGCGGGTCGTTATTTTGTTGATTATGGCGATGGCTTCAGTTTCTTTGGAGTTGAAGGAGGCACTAAGTTGCCATTAGCGGGGTCAGTCACGGTCGATTGGTCACCGCTGGTATTCGTGTCCTCTATCTCATTAACAGGAGTGTTTGTAGAAGTCTTAGTATCCTGTGATCGTTTAACACCATGACTTGGTTTGCTTGCTTCAGTTTCGTGATCCCTCTTGTCTGAGGTGAATAGCTTGCTCAAGGAAGACGTCATGCCACGAATAACAGACGCCTTCTTCTTCTTGTGAGAGTCAGTGATAGGAGGAAATGCATATGTACCTTGCAGCCTCATGACCATCCTCTCATAGTAACTATCCAAAAGATGGCCCTGTGGGACGATTCTATAATCAACTCTCGTCAGAAACTCAACTTCTAAAAGATTCATTTCCACCTTAGAAAGACCACCAACTCGAGCATAATGAGAATTGGTACAGAAAGAATCGCACAAGCCCTTCGATGCTACCATTGCTGCCGTGATCATAAATCTATGGACAGTCAGAGAGTTTATGTTGAAAGTCGAGTAGGTTTGGCATAGAAGGTCAATAAAATATATCATTGTGATCAGAATAGACTTTTCCAGTGTGCAAAAGCGAATAATTCGAACAATGTATTCTTGAATAGATATCCCGGGCACCGACCGAGAGTGGAATCTTGTAAGTTGATCCGGGTTGAATGGAAGAGAGTCATTGATAGTCACTAAATCTTGTAACATTGAAGATACCAATATAGCAAGGTCTGACATGGGACAATCAAAATAATCTCGGGGGACAATTTTCGCTGCATTCAACGCTCCAGTGGGACCTCCAGAAGGTGGTGGAGATTTGGTTTGAATGACTTGATGTGTGGCCGCGGATGGCGAATCTCCAGTATGAGGAATGTGAGCACCTGTTTCAGCAGGAGAATCGCCAGTCTCCACGATCCTTCCTTTCCCTTTGATGCCTAGGGTGTCAGAATGTGTCGAAGTACGATCAGGCAACGGCTCTACTTTTTTGCGTCCAAAAGCTGGCATTTTTGATAGTGCTGGTGTGATTGATAAAGTGACTCAAAAAAGAACGATCTCTAGCATGAACAGAATCGATATAGATGAAATAAAGCTGATAGTAGGAATCCAAACAATATAACGTCAATGACAGAGGTATAAGACCTTATAGAGTCCATTCCAGTGCACACCAGCGCACCTGCTCAGAAATACAATTTATCCCACTCTTCGAGAAAGACAAGCTTCTCCCGTGATCCTTGAATTATTTAATAGCCAAAATTCAGTTAAACTATGAGAGAGTTCAGTTACAATCAGCTTTTCAAAATCTTCCCGGAATGCAATGGCTCAAGGGTATTTTTGGTGTCCGGAAAAAAAAGCGCACTGGTTCGTTTGTTCTCTACAGCCTTTCAAGCGTCCAATCGAAGTGACCAGAGAGGCCATGTTTTGTTAGCCGCACCAAACCCAGAACCCACCGCTATAAACAATGCCAGCTCTGCTAGTGTGCTGTGGGATGTCACATTCTGATAATACAGAATATTTAGCATTTCAAGATATATATTACTGACTAGTTTTGTGTTCCTATGGTTGTTGGACTTCTAATTCCTTTCTACAGTTTTTCCGTCGGTTTCCGTGGTCACTCGCCAAAGATTTCCGTTGCTTGCATGAACAGCATAAAGAACTAATGCAACACTGCTGGTTTTATGCCTCATTGACCTTCTATCAGTAGCTTTTGAGAGCCGATAGAACAATCGAGTAATCAGCTCGGTGTTTCGTAAGCCGAGCAGCCGTGCTCTATTACAGGGCTCCGCCAACAGCGTGAGGCTGGGCTGCGCTCAAATCATACTAGTAAAAGTCGTAAAAATCAATGAAAAAAGTTACAGATTTGACATCACAATTATGAAAGTTTTCGTCTTTTTGATTATTTAGTAGCTTTTTCGGTTGTGACTTTTCACGAGTCTGTCCACCCATCATAGCTCCAAGCTGTGCTTTGACAGTATTGTTCGGTAGTTCCTATATTCTGAATGAGCATTTTTTTGGTTACTGCTCAGGACCTTTATAAATTTCCAGTTCAAGGTTGTTCTTCATATTAGTAGTGATTAGTTTGCTGCTGACCTCCACTCAATTTTGTCCATGTCTAATCTAGGTATAAATGCCTTACAAGCCACGTCTGACCCGATAATACCATGGATATTCTGTTAATTCTTGTCATATAGTTTTGTATATATCGTATCTCGTACAATTGATAATACTATTTCGTCTCTAACCTAGAAATCCAGCTCAAAGTTTTCACTGAGAGTGAATTTCTGTTTCATAGTCACGGTCATGATCTTGCTAGTCGAATTGTAAGCAAAACTAGCACTTCCACTGTCGCAATCGGAACCAGAGTCGACATTCAAGAAAGTCAGAGTAGTCAATGGTTGCTCTATAGTGTAGTTTCCGCATGGGGAAATAGATAATTTACCACTGTTGTACTTGAAAGCAACTCGGGTAGAAGTAGTAGGATTCTCAGATTCGCCATCGTCAACGTAAAGATCGCCTTCAGCATTGCCATTGGCATCAGGAGCAACGATTAATTCCCAGTCACCGTTTCGAGACTCAGATGTGGTATATCCAGGTTTCTGTATGGGAAGAATAGAGCCACCTCGAATATATACAGGAATATGGGTTATGGGAGCTGAAATTGTTACATTGGTATTAGCAGGAACATCAACAGCAGTTTGATTATACCAATCGTACCATATGATTCCTTCACCAGGGAAGACTCCCTCGACAGTGTCGACCAACGGCTCTAGAACAGGTATGACAAGAATGCTAGGACCAACCAAAAATTCACTAGCAATCGCCGACAATGAAGCATCAGGGAACTCCCATGAGAGGGCTCTTAAGTAAGTGTCTCCATTTTCGTGAGCATTCTCTAAAAGAGTATAAAAGTAGGGAAGAAGCTTGTAACGAATAGCCATGGCATTCTTGGCAGATTCTTCGACAGAAGACCATCGGAAAAACTCCTGAGGAATGTACGCCCATCCGTTATGGTTTCGATAGAAGCTAAAAAAAGCATTCATCTGAGACCATCTAGAACAGAGTTCAGCATCGGTGTTCCCGTTAAAACCACAGGTATCAGTACCAAACATGGGAATACCGAACATACTAAAAGAAAGACCTTGTGAGATAGAATATCTCATGAAAGCCCAGTTAGCGGTGTTATCTCCACCCCAATGACCAGCATAAGATCCAGAGCCAGGGAAAGTGGAGCGAGTAATAATAAATGGTCGTTTGCCTGGGTGAGTAGTCTTCAAAGCATCGTAGGTATGTGTGGTTTCACCCAACCCGAACAGGTTGTGCCAATCATACTCTAAATAGCCATTGTAGTGAGTAGCATTTGGTGAGAGTGCGTGTCCGCCGAGTTCGGTGGGACTTTGGTTATTGTTAATAGCATAAGGGGGATAGTTGATTTCTCGAGTATCCCCATTCACCGGTCCATTGAAAGGAACTGAACTGCTTGACGCTGTACTCGAAAAAGCATTGGATGTGCTTGTAGCGGCTGCTGCAAGCGAAGAAGATGAAGATTGTGCCTTAATGGAAGCCCATTCAGAGGAATTGCTGACTGAGAAACCATCCGGGTACGAAAACCCTGGTGAATCGCTCAACTCGATAGTTAAAATGGGATTCAATGCAAGATAGTCGGAGCCACAAGATCCTACACAGAATGAAGATACCTCATTCATATCGAGCCAAATACCATCGAATTCGATATCTTGGAACCACTTAGTAAATTCATTAGTCCAAAAGTTTGTGGTATTTACGTGTGTCCAATCAGGGAAAACAGTGAAGCCAGGCCAGACAGCTCCGATGTATTCGGTTCCATCAGGGTTTTTGACAAAGATATCCATAGCATGACCATTTTCATATGTAGAGTAAGTATCGCTCTCGTTGCTGGGGTTGGGAATGTAGATAGCAGCGTCAACAATAGGAACATAATGCTGAGATCGGTTGTGAACGAAGTCCAGAAACTCTTTGAACTCAGAGATAGGGTACGTGTTGAGATCAGTGGTGAAATCTTTCCAGTTCTGCATGTAATCAATATCACTCCATATGGTCTCTAAAGGAATTCCATGGTCTTTGTATTGTTCAACAATCCACTGAAGTTCGGTAAGGTTAGAGTAGCCCCATCGGCATTGATGAAAACCGAGAGTCCAGTATTGCTGCATTGTTGGTAAACCAATCACTTCTTGGTACTGCTTGATCACCTCTTGAGAAGTGTTACCAGAAAAGAAATACAGCTCCACGGAGCCGCCAATTGTTCTCCACGTCAAATCTTCAAATCCCATCAAAATTTCGTGTGCATGAGCATTTCTGAAGTAAACACCATGAGATTCTGCAGTCTCATTGTATCTTTCCTCAAGATAGAAAGGATGCGTACCGTATAAATTAGACTGCAAACCGTCACCAATATCAGCATTGTAGAGAGTTCTTGTAGTATTTGGAACAATCTGCCATTCACCCATAAGTTCTCCTAAGCCAAAAAGTTTATAATCCTGTGGCAGTGGAGATCTGAGCTCCAAAAATTGATCTTGAAACACGATTTTGCTACCCTCAGTTGAGAATAAAACATCTTGATTTGATTTCCTAACAACTTTAAACCAGAAAGGAGATTCACCGTACTGTAAATCCAAATCCCTATTGCTCACAATTCCAGTAGAAGAAACACCCTCTGGAACCACACTAGTGGGAAGAGTATAGTAAGTCTCGTTGTCAGATGTGACAAAAGAAGGAACAATCTTAACAAGAAGTCTTTTTTCGGATTGATAATCCACAGTGAGATCCAAATCGATAATATCATTACCATAACTGTTGCAAGCGTTGCCAGCAAGCCGCAGCTTTCCAGTGAAACCATTAGTCGTATTGGTAATGACTACCAAGTTGTAGCCAGGACATTCATCTTGAGAATTACGAGCAGTAGAATTGTCAATCGTTGGAGTAACATCAATTCCAGTGGTCATCCATTGTGGCATAAAGGTCTGAGAAGCTAGAGGTACAATTAAAGTAGAGTAACCAGCGACCTCAGTAACAGTGGTATAAGCTGTATAAGAGTTCTCATCGGCAGAGGCTGTGAGAATTAGCAAATTGACAATAAAGCATTTGAAGAAGTTTAGTCTCATTTCAAGATTTATAAAGAATTTTTTCAAATTATAGGAGTCGTGAATTGTTGATCTGCTTAGACGTTGTTATATATATGCATCTCCACATGACAGTAGAATTGCTTTTGTCGACTTCAACCTGAAGAAGAGCTACCAGGTTCTTCCCCGCCTTTAAATTTCTTGTTTATTAATCTCGGAGGGTCGTTTGTGATCCAGTTCCAAATACAGTATCGCTCGCTCATATGCGTGATTCAAGCGACCCCGCTTGTGTCTGAGCAATGAGCCGATTCTTCCTGCAACATGGTTCCAGGCTTGTCTGCCCTGCAGGAACCATTCCCAGCGAGCGGAATTATGGCATCGCTAGAGCAGCTAAGAACAATCCCAAGATTTGTCTTCTTAAAATCAGCCAAAGCTCTAAAATCATTAGCCCGAATTATTTTTCTGAATTTCATCTGTTTTTCCATGTGTGGTCTATTTTTCCGGCGTCCCTTATTCCTACACTGAATGGAACTTTTTTACTCCGCACCCGATGTTAACAGACACATGTCCGTGGCCAGCTCGAGATACTGACGGGAAGATCTCGGCGAGTTCCGAAATTTCTCACAAACTTGGCTTCATTTTGCCAACTTAGAAGAATACCAAACAGTAGCACTTTGACAGTCGGTTGCAACGTTCTACAAAAAACAAATCACGAAGGGCATCAGTAGAGCTAAAATGGGGCAAATCACTAGTTCCACTATAGTCATACACAGTGTTGCTTTCCCGATATTCACACTTTTGCGTTCACTTTTGCTTTTGCTTCTGGAAAAATAATCACATGTTGCTGTGGCTTCACCGAAGTTGGTTAGACCAGCCGAAACTCCACCTTTAGTCGTATTTAAACATCAGAGTAGCAACACTTTGGATGATAGTGGAATTATAAGCAAAAAAAAAAAAAGCCAATAATAACGGAAGGCGTGGGCGGAGTTGAATCTGGATAAAATTATTCATCTGACCCAAATAAGGTCCAGTGAGTTTAAGCTAGGGTGCTGACAAAATATTATCCCGGCAGACAGGAATAATTCTAGCGATGTGCATCCGCAAGGTATCTGGTTTGCGGGGTAGAAGCTGGCCCGGCTGAATCGCCGGGCACATAACGAGAGATAAGGAACGTTCAGCTCCAAAATCGAAAACAGAATCAATCGGTGAAAAAACCTTCATCAGGTCTTGAATGCTTTGGATTTCTAATTAAGCAATTATCTATATGATTGGACTGCAAGACGTCGTCTCTTTCTAGCTTTTTCTTCTGAAGAATAAGTATGGTTTTGCTCGTCTGTTTTGCTCAGTGGAACCCAGACCGCTTATTCACCATGTCTCACAAAGAGAATCAAAGATATTCGTCACACAGCTTTATGCAGCAAAATGCTAGTGACCGGTTTCGGCTGCATTTCACGGCCTCATAAGCCCTACAGTATTCACAGGTTGTGTAACTCTTCATGTAAATCATGTCGATCATCCCCGCAGCGGCACTCAATCGTAACAATCTGGTTTAGCTGGGTCTGGTCAATTAGTGAATAATTATAGCCAGAATTTGATCGCAGGGGATAGCGGATATCTGATTTAACAGCGACTTGCTGGGACACCAAGAGATTTGTTTACTGCAATAAATAGGTTAGCAACTCTAAATTCTTTTGACTCATGTCTGCAGACTTGTCAGCCCCGTGAAGAGATACACTACATAAGCCAGCCTGAGTAATAGAATTTTTCCTGTTGTAATTGGCGAAGAGGCTTTGGGGAAAAAATGGCTTGTTATATCGGTAAATTGATTTTTGTTTTTGAAAATAAACTTGAGGATGTCTCGTGGAATCATTGTTGGCACTGGTGATCTTGGATGTGATAGGTTGCCGGGGTTTGCTGATCAACATAGTTTATGTCACCAGTCTAACTATATTATTTTCAAGCCTCGGTAATATCAGCGGACTATATTTCTTTATAAGTATTGGATAACTGAAGCCGTACGCGAACATCTTATGTGTTCTTAGTCGCCAAACTCTCCTAAGTAAAAAGCTCATCAGCCTGTATATCGGCTCTGGGAGATGTGGAGATGGTCATCGTACAATATGCTCATTGCCAATATCAGTGACACAATTCTGTTTCCAGTCATTTTTCACCAAGCGGTCTCTATAAATTACTTTGGAAAATTTTGCTTCCAGTTTGGTTTACTTTTTTCGTCAAATTAACTACTGACAGCTGTTGGTTGGTTCTAATGGCCATCTTTTGCTATCCAGAAGAGCATCACCGCTTCTCTTTCTCTAGTCTGGGGTGTGAAGGGCTGAAAAAACTCCCGTCCCACCAACCACACTATTGTAGCTCATGAATAAGACTGATCGCAAGAGAGTCGTGTTGGCTTGCGACTCTTGTAGGAAAAGAAAAAGGAAATGCGATGGAGTTGAGCCGGTCTGTGGTCAGTGTCTTAAAGTGGGGGCTATCTGCTGCTATAATCGCAAAACTGATGGCCGTGTACCACCCAGTCGAGCGTACCTGAATGCAATACGCCGCAAACTAGAAATTTTAGAGAATAAAGTAAAGCGATACGAAGAAATTCTAGGTGTAAACACTGAGTCTACGGCAGTTTCTACTGATATACTGCATGTGGTAAGTGGTGACGAGATAGACAGTAGGTCACCAGAAAGTCTGGATGAGACTCAGGCAGAGTCGGAGAACGACAAATTTGACAAATATACTCGGCTGAATCTTGGAGAAGATGGACAGATGCGCTCTTATGGTCCTCGAAGTGCTATGTCGTTTCCTTCTCAAAAACTGGATCTTTTCAGAATACCCGGCTGGAAAATTAGAGTTGATGCCTACGCCGATGCTGCGCTCCAAGGGAAAACTTTCACAATCTCCGATGAGCTCAGAGACGAGCTGCTCGAGCTGTTCTTTACTTTTCAAAATTCCTCTGTGATGTTTGTCTCCCGTACTGTCTTTGAACGTCATATGGATAGTCACGGTTCCTGTTTTAGTCTGGCCCTCTTGTCGGCTATGCTTGCCATTGGAGCTCGGTTTTCTGATCGCCCAGAAACATGGGATCCCAAAAGTCAGTCCCCCGGTACTGCTGGAATGGCATATGCAGATCTAGCTAAGTTTCTTCTTCATTACGAAGAAGCTGCCCCGAATATTACGACTGTGCAGACCTGTGGTCTTTTGTGCATTTTCTACATTATGACAGACCAGGAAGTGCTTGCCTGGAATTTTAGCGGAATGGCTACTAAATTTGCTTTTGTCACTGGCATTAATATGGAATATAAGAGCATCGGTGGACCGGCAAACGAAATTTCCGAGGAGGAGGATGAAGTGCGAAGAATCACTTGGTGGGCATGTTATGTACTAGAAAAGCTGGTGAGCAACTGTATTGGACGACCTGTGTCTATCAAGAAGTATAATATCACTGCTGGATTACCTGGAAATGAGTATATTGAAGAGCTCGGTTTTTTCTATAACCGTCATATTGCCGAATCCAAACCTGAAACGGCGAAGCTTCTTGCCGATAGGTCTTGTCGATACTTATCTCTCACACAGTTCATGATAGAGTTATACATGACTTGCGATGAGCCACTCAATCAAATTTATCTCGCATTTAGGCCTCAACCTCAGTCAGAAACAGTGAAAGTCATCGATGTTTGCGACTTGGAGTTGATCGAGTTTGAGAGGGGGTTACCAATCTTCTTGAGGTTCAGCCAAAGCCGTCCAAGTCAGCAACTACCGCACGTGTATTCTTTGCACTTGAGATTTCACCAGGTTCGAATTCTGATGCACAGAGTTATGTTCATCAGAATTAATAAGCCGGTCGTTTCCATTGACGAAGAGGATAGATATCAAAAGACCTGCCGAACATCCGCCAATGCAATCTGCAAAATCATAAAAGAATTCGATATTCTTTATGGCTGGAAATATTTAGATTTTGTTGCACCGGACTCAATTACTGCCGCTGCCATCGTTCATATGTATCTTCTCAGAGCGCCTTATCCTGACATTGTAGGTACTGCTCAGCGGAATTACGCATTATGTGTTGCTTGTCTTAAATCAATTGTACAAAGGAACTTGATGGCTCGGCGATTTCTCCGAGTCTTGGAACTTCTCGCTGAAGACTGGAATGTGGCGGTTTAAGGCGCACTCTTTATTTATAAACATTAACGAATTATGGAACCAAAACCTCTACTTTTCTTATACTATATATGCTCAATGAGAGTATTTGAAATAAGGAGACCTATCACCGAGTTTCACGAGCTCACTCAGCGGTACACCATTATACTTGCCGGAAGCGATATCGGCTGATCTCTTCTTGTTGATTCGCCAATAGGCCACATTAATGATCGTCATAGCAATGATACCCATTCCGATAAACATCAGCTCCATACCATATCCAAACAGATATCGGGGAGCATCCTTAGCTCTAAAAAAATTAACACAATAGGCGCCGGACATGTTTCCTAGACCAATCTGCAGGGCCATCGATACACCACGCTTGTGTTTTCCTTCCACATTAACAGCGAGCCAAGAAATCATAGCGGGAAAAGCAACGTAGCTGGCTGTGGTCACTAAGAATATACCACCATACACACTTTTAGGGTGGGTTGTTACATCCATTCCCATGGCGACTCCGTAACCAATTATTTCCAGTAAGTAGCAAGCAAGAAGCACTGGGGATCGCATATTCACTTTATCAGCTAGTACTGCTACCAGAACCGTCATAATAGAAGCGCAGACGTATGGTGGAACAGACATTAACTGAGCATGAGCAGCTGTATAACCCATGCTCTTTATAATTGTTGGAAGAAAGACACTAAGAGCATAACTGGTTGTAACGACTGACATATGAACAAACCAGTGACAAACCCATTGCCAATCTTTAAAGGCTTCGAGAATGTATTGCCTTTTTGAGGTCGGCTCTTCGACCTCGACAAAAACTTCACCACTATCAGCTGGAACACTATAGCTTTCCTTCAACAACTTATTCATCACGTAAACACGCTCTTCTTCAGTCAAAAAAGAAGCATCTTCGGGGTAATCATATATAAAGAAGTAAGCAAGAATGGCGATAATAACAGTAGCAATTCCCTCGAGATAAAAGATCCATCTCCAGCCAGCTTGACCACCAACTCCGTCCATAAAGCCAATACCATAGGCAAGCAAACCACTAAAAGCACCAGCAATACTTGCAGCAGCATAGAATAAAGCCTGTCTATATTGAATCTCTTGTTTTCCGTACCATCTAGTCAAGTAATAAGCAACACCAGGGAAAAGACCAGCTTCTGTAATACCCAAGAAAATTCTTGCAACAATCAACCCGTGATAACTCTGAACAAGACCAGTTAAAGTAATAACAATACCCCATGCAACCATTAGAGCAGGAAGATAAACATGAGGTTTCAGTTTCATGATTAGATAGTTACTGGGGAGTTCAAAGGGGGAGTATGTCAGATAGAAGCATGTCAAAATGATGTTGAATCGATTGCCAACAAGGTCAAGATCAGTAGCAAGACCTTCGATCTTGGCATTTCCGATATTTCCTCGATCAATATAAGACAAAAGATATAGAATAGTCACACCGGGAATAAGGTGCCAGTCAAGTTTTCTAAGAAGCTTCTTATTATCAATGACAGCACTCTCTTCCACAAGAATTTCTCCCTTACCGGAATCAGTAATGAGATGATTCAGTTTTTCATCTTTGATGCTTGCAGCCATTTTTTTTTCAATTTGTGTAGATTTGTTTCAGCATTGGTTGGTCTATTTGCTAGGTTTTTAAATAGTAATCCTGCTTATCTGTAGATAAGCTCTTGATCTGGTACACCACAAACTAATGTCTCGATATGGGCATTGTAGATGTGGCAACACACCACAAAATAGATTAACACACAGTGGTTAGAGCATAATATCCAATCGGTTGACGGTTAATGGTTTCCGCCATTTGATAGATATGCCTAATTAAGCGATGCACTTGAAAAATCATCTGCGGAAACAAGTAACCACCATTGTTGAGCATATGTAATACAGATATTTAACATATTTTCGACGGAAACCAGTTCCCGTTACCTGAGCCTTTTAATTTTTGAAAATTTATATAAACAGCTTGCTATTCCGTCTCAGATTTCCCCGAACCAAATTTTCAAATCAAGTATGTCTCTTCCTATCTCCAAAGTTGCCGCCTGTCATATCGCACCTGTCTTCCTTGACAAAGCTGCAACTCTAGAAAAGGCAACAAAATGGATTTTAGAGGCCCACAAAAATGGAGCTGATCTGGTGGTCTTCCCAGAGGTTTTTGTTCCTGCATTTCCTATCTGGAGTGCCGCAAAAGCTCCGATTGATAACCACCATCTCTTTCAGAAACTTTGCGAAGAATCCTTATATGTTGATGGGCCCGAGATTCAAAAACTTCAGGAGCTTTGTAAAACTCTCAGAATTTTGGTATGTCTCGGCTTCAATGAGAAATCTCGAGCTTCAGTTGGCTGTCTGTGGAATTCCTTTGTGTTAATCAATGATGATGGTACAATTTTGACTCACCATCGAAAGCTAGTTCCAACATTTTATGAGAAGCTCACTTGGGCAAATGGAGATGGACATGGAATTCAGGCTATTGATACTCGAATTGGCAAAGTTGGAGGTCTTATTTGTGGAGAAAATACCAACTCTTTGGCAAAATTCACTCTCAATGCCGAAGGTGAAAACATCCATATTGCTCTATGGCCTCCTGCATGGCCAACACGAAGACCCGGTGAAGGTGTTCAATTTGATGGAATTTCCGCCAACAAGATCAGAACTGCCTCGCAGTGTTTTGAAGCTAAATGTTATGGAATTTTGTGCTCTGGCTTCATCGACCAGGCCATGAGGGATTTTCTAATTGCTGACGATCCTTCCAACAAAGATGTTTATGAAAATCTGGCTCAAAGTGCAACAATGTTCTTGGACCCAACTGGAAATGAAATTGGCGACAAGTTCGTTGACAAAGAAGGAATTGCATATGCCACTTTCGATCTCAACAAGTGTGTCGAATTGAAGCAGCTCCATGATACTGCGGGCTACTACAATCGGTTTGATGTTTTCCAGCTTCATGTTAATAAGTCCCCGAATGTTCCTATTCACTACTTCAACCCTCAGGTTGGAAACAACGTGTCTCTGAAAGCAGTTGCAGAGCCTGATTCCAACTGACTGTAAAATATATCTTCATATTAACTTTATGAAACCGTATCTTTATATTATCTTCATGAAAATATATTCTTAAAAGCATTGAATCTGATCAAATATCGCTTACATGCACTTCATCGATCTAAACAATCTAACAGATCTGAGAAAACAGCTTCAGCATATCTAGACATACAATTTACTGCTACTACCTATAATCTACTTATATAAAAAGTTACTTTTTCTAAACCAAGTAGAAAGCCATGTGAGAATTTCCTCAGCAATGCGCTTAGAAGCACTTTCGGTGGACAATAGAAGGTCCAAACTCGTCGTACTCCTGCTTGGAGATCCACATCTGCTGGAAGGTACCCAAGGAAGCCAAAATAGAACCACCAATCCAGACAGAGAACTTTCGCTCGGGAGGGGCGACGATCTTGATCTTCATAGAGGAAGGAGCCAAAGCAGTGATTTCCTTCTGCATTCGCTCGGCAATGCCAGGGTACATGGTGGTACCACCAGACATGACAATGTTGAGGTACAAATCCTTTCGAACATCGAGATCACAGTTCATGATAGAGTTGAAAGTAGTCTCATGAATACCAGCAGCTTCTCGGCCAAGCAAAGAAGGATGGAACAAAGCTTCGGGAGCTCTGAATCGTTCGTTGCCAATGGTGATAACATGACCATCAGGAAGCTCGTAAGACTTCTCCAAAGAAGAAGAGAGAGAAGCAGTCTGCAACTCCTGTTCGAAATCGAGAGCAACATAACAGAGCTTCTCCTTGATTTCTCGAACAATTTCACGCTCAGCAGTGGTGGTGAAAGCATAACCTCGCTCAGTCAAAAGCTTAACCAAGTAGTCAGTAAGATCTCGGCCAGCCAAGTTGATTCGCATGATAGCGTGGGGGATGGAGAAACCAGCGTAAATAGGGACAACGTGGGTGACACCATCACCAGAGTCCAAAACAATACCAGTGGTTCGACCGGAAGCGTAAAGAGACAAAACAGCCTGGATAGAAACGTAAAATGCAGGGACATTGAAAGTCTCGAAAATAATCTGGGTCATCTTCTCTCGGTTAGACTTGGGGTTGGAGGGAGCCTCAGTCAACAAGACAGGGTGTTCCTCAGGAGCCTCTCGGAGCTCGTTGTAGAAAGTGTGGTGCCAGATCTTCTCCATATCGTCCCAGTTGGTAACGACACCATGCTCAATGGGGTATCGAAGAGTGAGGATACCTCGCTTAGACTGGGCTTCGTCTCCAACATAAGAGTCCTTTTGGTTCATACCGACCATCATACCGGGGTGTCGAGCTCGACCAACGATAGAGGGAAAGACGGCACGAGGAGCATCATCTCCGGCGAAACCGGCCTTGCACATACCGGAACCATTGTCGATGACGAGCTAATGAAAATGTTAGTAAAAATATTTATAAAAAGGTTTGGTGTTTGGCGCTTTGGGTGGTGTGTGATGGTGAAGCAGTTGATGACTAGCAATAAAACAGTAGTGTGAATTCATGCCATATTTTAACAGGGGGTACTAATGAAAAACCACACCCAATCACGACTCAAATTAAGCAGCAGCAGCATCCAATAGAAATACATACGGCAGCGACTTCTTCTATTTTGATTGTTAGTATAATATTCCGCAATTATATATGATGATGATGATGATTGATAATGATTGATGGTGATTGATGATTATTGATTGATGGTGGTGGTTACGTGGTTGCGGCCTTATTCGGAGCAGTTGCTCAAGAACTGCCACTGCCACGCCTCCTTGTTCGAAGGGGGATCCATGTCAACGACAAAGCAATAAAACGAGAGCATTTATCATTTAGAAAATATGAAGGATTGCATAAAGTGATGAGCAATTCCTCGGTAAACGTGGCTCAAGTGGATGCGAATGCGAATGCGAGTGCTCTAAGGTTTGGCTGCCAGTCCGTCCGTGGCAGTTTCGGGTTGAAATTTCAACACCTTAGACACAAGCATCAACCCATCAACAACAATGACAAGCCATCATCAGAAAGCGATTAATCAATCAATATCCATCAATCGATCAATCCTTTATTGGGGGTTCACTTACCTTCCATATTGACTGAATTCGATGGGTTTTGGAAATCTAATCAAAAACCACGCGGGTGTGTAGATGTTATAGAAGGAAGAAAAGGAGGACAGCAAAGGACAGCACAAACGCTCTCAATTTGCTGCGTAGATCAAGGCACAGCTCGTTGTAGCGGCTTAGTCCACCCCACCCACCACCAGCCGCCCGGAGCCAACCCCTTTTATCAGTATAGTGTTAAAAAAAGGATACTGCGCTGCGCCCAGCTATTGATTCAAATGTGCAGGAAATAGCAGCAGCCTGCTGTTTAATTAGATCATAAAACCTGGATATGTTACGCTGTAATTGATACAGGTCTTTTCCCTCTGAGCTCAGCACCCAACACCTGCTTTTATCTTCTTTTTCTTTCCCAATCTCTAGGGAATTCAATTTTGGTTGTACCTATTAATTTGCCTATCGTCGGAGTGGCTCGGTACCTGGTTCCGTCTGGTCCGATTCCCAGGCAATCGCTTAGTTAAAAACTATGTGGTGTAGACAGTGGATTGGGCTGAGTCTGATAGAAAACTACGAATAGATGGCTGTCATCAGTTGGTGTTCTGGTGGGAAACCCCTTTTACTGCGGTTTTTCGAGAATTTCCTAGAATGGCATAAAAGGGTGGGTACTAGGAGACGGCGATGATCATGATTGTACGGAGAGCCGGTACAGATGAAAATAAACCCACCGCATTTGCGTGGCTGGTTAAATTGCTATCTAATTCCCGTAAACAATTATCAATAATGGGTCTGATGGTACGGACGGATGAAATTCAATATTTACGACAGAATTTTATCTATTGGTTTAAGCTTGTATAGAGGATTGTATATGCATGGAGAAAATGATCGCTTCATGAATGTTCAATGTCCTCCCAGTTACGGCCTTTAACATTCTTCAATTCCTCGACGGTCATGACTTTTCCAGTTGTGAAATATCCAGAATGAATTTTGGCGTCGATTTCTACTCGAGAATCAGGCGGGATCATTTCCTCTGGGATAGGGACTCGCTCAATGATGGGAATACCTTGTTCGACAATAGCATCATGCTTCATATTGGACATGGAGAGCATTCTGTCAATTCGTTTAATGCCCAAGAAATGAAGAATATCAGGCATAAGAACCTGAAATCGCATATCCTTTACACCAGCAATATTTTCTGTACGCTTGAAGTACTCAGCAGCGGTGTCACCGCCTCTCTTTCGAGCATTGTACACCAAGTACTTGGTCACCTCTCCAAGTGCTCGGCCTTCTTTTCGGAAATAAATCACAACACCCGATCCACCATTCTGAGCTTCTTTCACAGCCTCAGCAATGCCGAAAATCAAATACGGTCGGCATGTGCAAATATCTGAGCCGAATACGTCTGATCCATTGCACTCATCATGGACTCGCAAGGCCAATCGATATTGCTCATCAGAAACCTTGGCAGGGTCTCCGAAAATATAAGCAGTCATACCTCCGATCGGGGGCAAGAAAATCTTGATATCAGGTCGAGTAAGCAATTCGGGATAAGATCCTCCAGTGTCTTCGAAAAGAGCTCGTCTCAATGTAGATTCGTCAATGCCAAATCGCTCGGCCACACCAGGCAAATACCACACCGGCTCGACAGCGACCTTGGTGACAGCAAGATCACCATTCTCATTGAGAACAATTTTGCCGTCTACCTTGAGCTCTCCTGAAGTGAGAAGATCTTTCATCTCATGCAATTGCATGTGAGCCTTGGTCACAGCAATAGTAGGCTGCAATGAAAGATGCTCCTTGTCAGCAAGTTCAGAAAACACCCAAGGTGCTACATGACCATAAGGATCAAGAGAGACAATCTTCTTAGTATCTCCCCACTGAGGGAAGGGTCCGATTTCAACCGGAGGCTGAGCATTGGTAAAATCAGGACGATGATCACGAGACAAGTCATTGCTGGCGACAGCAAGGGCGTGGTAAATGGAATAAGAACCAGAATGAGCACCAATCGCATTTCGTCGCTTAATGGTGTTGTTATCCCGATTTACAATGATGGGTCCTCGTTCGGCGGGTGATGAGGCGCCCCACTTCAAAGGGACGGGATTGATACCATTCTGACCAGGATAAGTGGTAATAACGATTCGATCGCCCCACTTATTCGTGGTACTAGGGATCACAGGCTTTGCAAGAGTAGTAGTAGGAGACTTAGGTACGATTTCCGATTCGTCAGAGAGATCAGAGTCCCGTCGTTTAGTCTGAACACTATCCACACGAGACTCCAGGTTGCTGATAGAGTTGAGAAGAAACTTGTTTGAACCTTCAACCTTCATTGCAAGATTCTTTTGCTGTTGAGCAAGATTCTCGACAGAGGCCAAGATTTGGCTCAAGATTTGTTCCTCCGACATGCTGGCAGTAGGCATGGGTGGCTGTAATTGGTTGCGTTGGAGATAGATCTATAATCGCTGTTCAACAGTTAACTAGTAAAGTGTAGTCACAAGCAATATTCTTTCTTATGTTACGAATCTTAAAACCAGTAAGGGCCCTTCGATACGGACAAAGAGAGAAAAAGAAGAAGAGGAGAATGAATAATTGACGATTAATTATGCCCTATTTATACTTTTGTTGTGGTATCACGTTTCTGGTGTTGTGTTAGTACTTGCCGGGGCCCGCCGCCGATAAGGGTGGCCAGGTGTGTGTTGCCCTTATCGTTGATAGAGGGGTCGGGCCACCTGATAGACCTGGCCTGATTTAGGTGGAGCTCAGATAAGGCGCGCGCTCTCGGACCATACCCGTCTGATGGCCTTAATGGTAGGCTTTTATTTTCTCAATGAGAAAGCTCATATCTATTCTTTATTTGGTTGGAAAAATTATTCATCATCAAAATGGTTGGTGTGTTCCTACTGCCTGATGCAATCATGCCTATGGATACCCCATGGCCTACAAAACAAGAAGATTCGATATGAGAAACATACTACACTCCATACAAAAAGATTGCCTCAAATATGAAAAATAAACTAACATATTTGTTCATTCGCATTAATTAGGGCCCTGCCCCGTGGCACGCCCGCTCAATGCAACCTTCGCCATTGCTGAACGTCGGCCCCGTCGGATATCCCCTCTGGAGATGCTCGGCGCCGCAGGGGCCTTGGGCATCGACCGATCGATTTAGCTGGCTTGGTATCAGCTAGGTCAAGCCATGTTATTGGCGGCGGAAATAAATCAAGTAATGATTAAAAGAGTGAATGGCCGTGAGAGAAAAAAACGTTCGGTCTTTTCATAGCTCTGCTCATATTTTGTGGTCTGTGTTATAGCATCCACCAAATCAGGAGGCTTTCTATGCCTTTAAGAGCGAATCCTCTCAACGAGAAGACCTTTCAGCTCGCTATAAAGTTATCTGCGATTGAATAACGTGTATTCTCAGTGTAGATATGAGCACTATGAATATCAATTTATTGAGCCCGCTGTGCCGATCAGGTCCGTGGAAGGGGCCCCACTAAATCCAGCCCGGAGATTATGTCGAATTCTATGGCCTCTTATCTAAATACGAGAGCTTGAGGGCAACGCCGTGAATAAACGTCTGATTGGCACTAAACTGGGCGCTGCTAGAACATGCGCGAAATCGGGCAAAACTCGCGTTAAGGATATCAAAACTACGGCTTTTTGCTACGTTCAATTGAAAGTTGGATCTCATTTTGATTTGTCCCCTGAAAAGCGTGATAAAGGCAGCAGTTTCTAGCAGCAAGTTCTCATATCTTTCGTTGAACTTGAACTAATCTTTATTTATAGTCTATGCACATTGCGGGAAGACTCATGTAGAACTCTACATTACCGGGCTTCGTAACTCGGATTTAAATCTGTAGTGGCTATAGCTTCGATTAAGGCGAATAATGACAAAAAATAGCAACCAACTTGAGCTATCTCTTTAGCATAAACCAATGTTCAATTGTGTAAAACAAACTCTTCGAGTAATACAGTAATTAGCCGGGGAAATCGATTCTTGATGAAAGCCATCCCGGTCGTCAAAATATGGTTTGCTCCGGCACTCGGATAGGTGCACCTATTCAGCATAGCGACAGAAAAAGAATGTTTTATTAACCATATTTTATGCAATTTTTTTCTCCTCTACCTGTAAGAGTGAGAAGTAGTCTCTACAAGACTGGAAGCATCTCGATGTCATCATCAGCATCTTCTTGCTGATCCTCCTCACCAGCTTCGTTGGAATCATTACCAGCATGGCCCATGAGGGCAGAAAGTGAGTTTCCAGACCCCTTCATTTGTTTGAACTCGGGCTTGAGAGTATATTTCATCGCGTATGGGCCCTTCTTTATCAAAATCGCCATGGTATCCAACACCTCTTTCAGGTACGTCTCGGGCTGTTTGGTACGTTCTCGCAAGCCTTTCAAGCTCCAGTAATCATATTCCTCGAAAAGTTTGAATAGTAGGTCCAAAAGCTCGTTTCTTGAAATTCGGGTTGCTTTGCCTTCGCCGTTCTTATAAATATCTTTCTTCTGGGCACGAATGAACTGGCTCTGATTACCACGAATAGAAGGCCCGAAACTTGCAGCACTAACACCTGGGATATCATCCAAAAATGTGACTTTTGATCTCATGGCTTCGAGTTCCATTTCCTTACGTTGTTTGACAACATTTGAATAGTTGGAATCTTTGAGACTTGGCATCACCAAACACTCGTGGCAGGCGGTACCCACTAAAGCAGTTTTTTTTGGAATAGTCTTCACATAAGGCATAAACCTTTTGTTTTTGTTGAAAGATCGATATTTTCGCTGATCGGCTCCGTCCTCTTCTTGGTTCAGGTATTTTTCAGCATCCTCACTCAGCGCACTAAATGTAGCCTTGCGCTTATTATATCCTTTCATATCCTGTTCAGTGAAAACATAGGTGTTTTCCAAACTTTTATTCACCAATGAAATGTCATACTCACGAGGTATATCGGCAACTTCTGGTGTTTGATTGAGCACTAGCTTGACTTTCCATTGATCATTATTGCCGGCCTGATTTTGGATCCTGACTCTACCAAGATCTTCTCCACTTATTTTATCGACTTCTTTCCACTTTTCCATCAGAAACTTCGGCAGTCGTACCAGCCATACCTTTGTATCTTCCTTTGAAGTATCCAAGTCTAACGAATCTTCATATTTGTCGTCATCATCATCGTCCTCATCTTCTTCATTTGCACCGGCACCGCCTTGCATACCACTCGCTTCTGGTGACGAACTACTCAATGAAACATCATCTTCAAACCCCGACTCGTCTTCTTGTTTGATACTTGCTGAAAGTTCCGCCATTGATGGTAAAAAGACAAGACGCTTTCAAAGCTTGTGCGTGCTGTGCTAGGCTATCAAAGTCCCAACTACTCTCCGCCACACCCTGCGTAAAATACCGTTAGACAAATCAACCTCTTGTTCTGGTTTGGTCAACGGGACGAGGGACTGATCTGACATTATTCTGTTGTCAATTAGTTGAGAACGAGACATTTGCTTTCAAAGGACTGTAAAACACCTCAGATCTAGCATGTTTGGCGGCTGAATTGAACGAAATCAACTAGTTTAAATCAACTCATACTATCTCCGCGAACAGTGCATTGGCGTTATAGGCTCTTCCGACTTTAAGATACAACTTTATTTTTTTTTTTTGATCCGGATGAGCGGCGTTACTGCTTCTATCTTGGGATTGCGGCCATGTAAACCACATTCTGACAGGTACAATAGCACATGCTCATTATATGACTATTTTTTTTTTCGGTTTCAAAGAAAAATTTGAGCGCTTTCTTGTTGTTAAGGCGATTTTTAATTGTAGTTTGGCCTTCTCAGTGTCTTCACTAGCTGTACTCTGAAGATCGTTATATCTAGATTAGACATTATTGTGTCATATCATTGCTCTTGTGCCGTATAATCGAAAAGATTCATCATTGATACACTCGGTTGGTGATAATGAGCATTCAAGGAGATGCTGAGACTGGAGAGCTTGAGAAGGCTATGAATTTCCAGGAATTAGTGACTGGTATCAAATTGGGCTTCAAAAACTCCGCTCCAGCCATCATTTCCGCTTATGTGAAACTTCCGCTTGGTCTCGTTTTGATGCTCCTACCTCTTTATGGGCTGAACAAACTCATGGTTTCTGTCGCTCATATATCTTTGCCATCTTCTGTTTTGTGCATGTTGATTTTGTTTTTTGGTCTACTTCTGCTAGAAAGGATTTTTGGAACCAAGAAAGCTACGGCCGTCTTGCATTATGTTGATATTCCCTGTGGTTGGTGTCTAAGGTGGATCAACATTTTCTTTACGCCAGCCTTTACCACACTTCCTCTTTCCAATAGAGTATCTGCTGCTGAGGCCTTTGAAATTGCTGGCGTTTTTGTGTTTGGCTATCTGGTGATGTTGGCTGGCTCGGTGTATTTTGTGAAAACACTTCAGTTGTTTTTCAAAATCACCAGAAAGACTAATGAGGTCGTCGATGATTCTTCTAGTGAAGGATTACCTGAGGACAGTTTTGCGGTTGTAAGACAGGTTTCTGAACAATATGAGAACAGAGAGCCTATTGAGTTACAACGATTCAATACTGAGGCCTCTCAATTGAGTCAGCAGCTCAGCCGGCAAGTCACTCGACAGCTAAGTAAGCCTGAGCCTGTGTTTGTACCGGGTGTCTCTAGACAGTTCTCTCATTCAACACAACTCAACGTTGATGAAGAAGGCATACAGAGTATCAGTGTCTCTCAGGCCCCTTCTACCCCTACATCTGTACGGTCACAAACACCTGAAATCAACAACAGCCCAATGCCATTGATAAATGATAGATCCGTCTCTCAATCCAGTCTTCGCTCACGCCACATAGCGTCTTTCATTGCACTTTTTTTTGATTGGTGTGTGTACTTAACTCTGTTTATGATTGGCATTGTAATTTATTTCACAACCTCTTATACAATGCCTCTTCATCTTGGGATTGTGGTATGTTGCTTCCGTGCCTCTTTACTTACTCCGTCCAAATATAAAAAGGTATTTCACCCCATCCTTGTCACGGGAGGAACTTCAATGTTGCTCATCTACATTTTTGCCTTGATCAAAGGGGCCAATGTGATGGATACATATCGCTCTTATAAGACAGGAAACAACTACCTCACGCTATTTGATTCAGACAAAAAAGGAGTCCACCCTGGTGCTGGTGATGTGTTATCGACATTATTGGATTGCAGCATTGTGGCTTTGGCTACCCCGATGTATCGCTATAGAACAGAGCTCAAACGTTTCTTCTGGATTTTGACTATCCCAAGTATCACATTTGGTGCTGCATCTTTTTTTGTGTATCCACCTCTTTGTTATGCTTGCGGTATACATCCAACGCGTGCCTTGGCCTTTATGGCTCGCTCCGTCACATTGGCTTTGGCCCTTCCCATAGTTGACTCTATTCAAGGATCGCAGTCACTTGTCTCGGTAGTGGGTATTTTGTCAGGTATTGTTGGAGCTTTATTTGGATTACCTTTGCTTGGAAAACATGGAATGCGTGTTCGGAATGACGATTATGTTACAAGAGGCGTTTCCATGGGTATTTCCTCCTCTGCTGTTGGTGCTGCTCATCTGCTCAACATTGATCCTCGTGCAAGTGCTTTGAGTACGTTGGTATTTTTCCTATATGGTATGGTAATGGTGATCATGAGCGTCATCCCTCCTTTGGTCAACATTGTACGAGGATGGATAGATCTGACCCCTATCTGATTTCATGATCTGTAATAATCCTCTTCAATTATGAACGAAATCTCATTAGGTTCTCCAACCGGTGACCTACATCATTGCATGAATAGTTTGAATGTTGAGTAGAGAAGAGAACCAAATAAGGTTCGACTTTAATTTGATTCTCGATGAATAATTTCAATGGCAAACAATTAAAAAAAAGGTTATATTCTTAGTATTGATTTTACAATATTTGGGTTGAACGATCCTCTGCTTGAAGCCGATCTTCTAGTCTCGTCACAGCCGCGTATTATACCGTTGGAAACTTTGAGCGCACTCTCCCTCCTACCTGGTAACCATAAGATATCGTTCAAAGAACGAACGATTCACAATGGCGGTCGCAAGCATCAATCGGATTGATATGTCCAATGATAAAATATTGAATAATCCAGCTGATGATTCGATTTCAGATCTTTCGTTCTCAAGTCAGGCTGACCACATGGCGGTGGCTTCGTGGGATAGTAAAGTCCGTATTTATGAAATCACGTCGACAGGAGATCCCCAGGGACGAGCTTTGTATGAGCATGGTGGCCCTGTCCTTTCTGCTCAATGGTTTCCTGATGGCTCTAAAGTAGTGTCTGGAGGTTGTGATAATGCTGTCAAAGTATATGATCTTGGATCCAGCCAAGCAATGCAAATAGGATCGCACGATGCGCCGGTCCAATCTGTTCGAGCAGTTACAGTGAATGGTTCATCAATCATAGCATCTTCATCATGGGATAAGACCCTAAAATACTGGGACATAAGACAGGCTCCTAATGTGCCAGTTTGTACAGTACAGCTACCCGACAGATCATACAGCATGGATGCAAAGAAAGATTTACTGGTGGTTGCAACTGCTAACAAACATATTAGCATTGTCAATCTGAACAATCCTCAGACAATATTCAAGACAGTTCAATCGCCGCTCAAGTGGCAGACCCGTGTGGTGTCTTGTTATATACAAGCCAATGGGTTTGCAGTTGGTAGCATAGAAGGACGATGCGGTATCATGTATGTTGACGATGATGACCAAAAAAAAGTGGGTTATTGCTACCGATGTCATCGAGAAGACACAGGTAGAAATGAAAGCAACTTGTATTCTGTAAACTCAATTGCCTTCCATCCTACTTATGGCACTTACGCTACGGCAGGATCAGATGGTTCATTCCACATTTGGGATAAAGATTACAAGTCGCGGTTACGAGGAAGCTCAACTGTTGGTGGAACCATTCCAGTGACTTCGTTCAATCGTAATGGAAATATCTTTGCTTATGCTATTAGCTATGACTGGAGCAAAGGTCATTCCTTCAACACCCCCCAGTATACTAATGTCATTAAGCTGCATCCTGTTCAAGATGAAGAGGTCAAGCCACGCCCTAGAAAGAAGTAGATCCAGAAGCTAATTGCCTGTCAAAACTGATGTATTAAATACTAATTATTTGTTAAATCATTCAACCTAGCTAGATCCAGCCTGAGCCAGTCATTCAGATTGCTAAAATCGCCTCAGTTGATGACCAATTCGATTCACACCGAGTTGAGAATTCTCTTGGCCGCTACAATGATGATATCTTGTAACTTTGTTCTTTTTTAAATGATTTCTGCGAGATTTCTCTTGAGCCTGTCTTTCACTCAACTGTTGCTATCTTGTTAGAGACTAATAAATAAGAGAGATGTATCGCCGAACATTCGCAAAGCAATTATAGCTGAACATCACTATTGTCATTCTTTTCACTGGTAAAACATTATCCACTCTTCTCCTAGTTTTAATTATTGGTTTTCATCGGCCAAAGAACTCTGTCGATGAACTGGGCTCTGAGGTTGCTGGGGTTGCTGCTCGGCTCCTTTCATGCAATGTGGCACTGCTTCTGGCTCTGGATGCTCTGATCCAACCTGATTAGAGGGTGTTTGGCCTGCTCTACTCATAGCGTAGTCGCCCGAGTCGAAATATTTTCTCTCCTTAAGGTTTCGATTTAGCAGTTGCTGTCTGGTGGGCAGCTTGCCATACATTCGCTTGAGCTTATCTTCCTGAGACTAGATTAGTTAGTAAACTTGATTTCTTGATTGCCAAAAAAATTACTTCTGTTCAAAACAATTCAGGATTTCCTTACCTCGGTAGTTGAACTCATTGTCAAACTGTCTTTGGAATTATGGCGTGGATTTCGTTCTGTGGTTACTTGCCCGCAAAGTAATAGTACAGTTGCGAATTTCGAGGTACTTGAACGAAGCACTGATGAAGAGGTTTTTTTTATAAGCCCTGGTTGACCACCCCCGGAAATGAGCCCACACATCACGAGATTGCGGCTAGCTGCAGCCAGGAACTCCATGCAGTCTAGCTGCTTTCCGCCTAATAAATGAGTCATTTGTGCAGGTGATCTTTGTCGGATATGTTGCTTATTCTATTGTGAACCTTTCGTGTACTGGGGCTTCCGTGCTTGGTTCTGTTCAATTGTTCACTTGGTTAATTGGTTAGATCTCACATATGATATCAATTTAGGTAGCGTAGCCAAACATCAGCCATTGAGAAAACAGGTAAATAGCCAAAAATAAAGTTAGAATAAAATAAATCAGCAAAAAAATAACCGAAGCAAATCAATCCAATTTACTAATTATCATGTTTTACTGCTAGAACATATCTGAGTCCAGGCTTACAAAATCCGACCTATTTCTGAGTCTGGACCCAAACCTGCTTAGTGTCAATTCTAGCTAGCCTCCGAGCCGTAGTCCGACTTAGTGTCCGAGCCCATCGTCACAACCATCAAAATTTCACTATCACCCGAATCAACAGACCAACATCCTCTGCAACAACGCTAGCTAATTACGCCCCGAAAACGAGAATTTGCTGCCAGGCAGCCCATATCATGGCTTTTCACACCCAAGTCCGAAATGTGGACCCGGCTTCCATTTCCTTTCAAGGAGATTCGTTAGTTATCAGTAACCCCGAGTCCAAATCGCATCTGGTGCAAGCTGCTGAAATATTGAAAACGTCGGCCGATCCTGTTGCTTTTCCTACGGAAACAGTCTATGGATTGGGGGGATCCGCTTTGAACACTGAAGCAGTTAAGAATATCTACAAATCTAAGAATCGTCCAGCTGATAACCCGTTGATTCTGCATGTTTCGTCTGTGGATCAGCTCAAAAGAAAATTATTGCCAAATACCGACATCCCACCCGTCTACCTTCCATTAATAAAGAAATTTTGGCCTGGACCACTCACAATATTGCTTCCTGTACCCGGAAACACCGAGATTTCTCCTGCAACTACTGTAGGCCAGCCTACATTTGCGGTTCGGCTTCCTGCTCATCCTGTTGCTAGAGCTCTCATAGCACTGAGTGATCTTCCCTTAGCTGCCCCATCTGCAAACACATCTACTAGGCCCAGTCCAACACTTGCTCGGCATGTTTATAAAGATCTTCAAGGCAAAATACCGTTGATTCTTGATGGTGGTCCTTGTGACGTTGGAGTAGAGTCTACCGTTGTCGATGGCTTATCAAATCCCCCAGTTCTCTTACGACCTGGAGGAGTATCGGCAGAAGACATCATGAAATACGGCGGAGAAGCCTGGAGAAATCTTGTGATAGCCAAGGGAGAAATTAAGGATAATGAAGTGGCCAAGACTCCTGGCATGAAATACAAGCATTACTCGCCTACAGCAATGGTTGTTTTATTCAAAAACTGTGGTGCCGATTTAGTTCCTGTCGAAAATTATCTCAAGGGTTATATTGAGAACAATAAGTCAGCCACGGGATCAAAAATTGCTCTTTTAGCTTCTTTGAATTTCGATCCTGATCAATCCAAGAAAATACTCGCACCCTACAATGTTGACGTTTTTGATCTTGGAAATAGCGCAAAGGAAATGTCTCGTAACTTATTTGCAGAGCTGCGAAGACTGGATGAAGAAGATTACAGTCTCATATTGGTGGAAGGTGTGGATGAGACCAATGATGGTTTAGCTGTGATGAATAGATTAACCAAAGCTTCATCTCACGTAATAGACGGATCCACTAAGTAATTCACAACATTATTATTCTTTATTATAAACTTATCTTTTCTGTCTTTGAATGCTATCAATGAGTGCAAGTCTAAACTAAGCTGCTCGCAATGTAAGTGCCGGTGGTACCACCGCTCATTAACTTACGCTTTCTAGCGTAATATTTTCTGGCCTCATCAACAATGAGTACTGAACTGGTTATAATAATCAGATAAATCAAATCACCCAAACTGAGAGCCTCCGTTTGGAAAATAGCCTGTAAAAATGGCACATAAATGACTGCCAGTTGACCCACTAGGGAAAGTCCAACTGCGAGATTGAACATCTTGTTGGAGAATAAGCCAATCTCAAATACGCTCTTGGTGGCTGATCGACAAGATAGAGCGTTGAACATATCGAAAAGAACAAAGCACGTGAATGTCATGGTGGTGTCCCGTCTAGTAACGACTCCATCGCTCATTTCATTGATATAAACAAACATGGTTCCAATGACACCAATGACACCAGACTGCAGCACTCTATGAACCACCTTTTGAGTCAAAACGTGATCGTCTCGTGTTCTAGGTGGCTTGGTCATGACTACAGGATCCACAGGTTCCACACCAAGAGACTGAGCAGGTGGTCCATCCATCAGAATGTTGATCCAAAGAATCTGCATGGCATTGAGAGGATTTTCCAGTCCGAATAAAGTAGCCAAAGCCACCAAAGACAATGCAGCAACAGATGTACTCAACTGAAATGTCAAAAACGACTGGATATTGGAGAAAATGCCCTTTCCTTCTCTGATAGCATTCAAGATAGTATTGAAATCGTCATTTACGAGAATCATATCAGCAGCTTCTTTGGCAACGTCAGTACCACTCTCACCCATACTGATACCAATATCAGCCAGTTTAAGAGCAGGTGCGTCATTTACACCATCTCCAGTCATCGCCACAACATCCCCTCGCGCTTGGAATGCTCGGACAATGTTGAGCTTATTCTCTGGAGATGTTCTAGCAAAGACACTGACAAAAGGTAACACTTCAGCCAGCTCATTAGGAGAAAGCCTTTCTAATAGTTCACCATTCACTACTGCGTTTTCACCAGACATGGGAATACCAATCTGTTTAGCAATGGTAGTAGCAGTGGCTTCAGAATCTCCGGTGATCATGACGACTCTGACACCACCATTCAACAATTTTCGAATAGAAGATGAAACACCAGGTCTGGGAGGATCATACATTCCGATTATTCCGACAAATACCAGATCGCTTGGTAAAGTGGGTTCCTCGGTTTTTTCACCTGAACCCTCCTGAGGCGTAGATTTTGATGTTCCGTAAGCAAACGCTAACACTCTGAGACCTTCCAAAGCCATACAAGTAGCGACATTGTTAACTATCTTGGCTTGTTTCTGATCAAAATTCTTCAATTTGCCGTCATCGCCAAGATATTTGGTACAGCTAGGAGTTATTCTCTCGTAGGCACCTTTGACATATATAGTCATATTCTTCTTATCTCCTGAATGAGCCATCACAGACATCCACTTTCGCTTAGAAGAGAAAGGTGTCTCATGTACTCTGGTTTTTGTGTTTCTAGCGTCATCCAAACCAAATTTTGAGAGAACCTCAATTAGCACAACATCAGTGGGATTCCCCATGTTCTTACCCGCTTCCTCAGAGTATCGACTATTGTTACAAAAATTTCCAACCTCCAAGAGCGATTTAACTGGAGCACTCAGCTGAGAAGTGAGGTCGCTGCTGTCATTCTTTACCTCTATCCATGCAACATGCTTATTGTGATAAGCAACAGCTTCAGCAGACTTAAAATCAGCTGGTGGTGCTTCTTCAGGACCACCCATAGATGCAGTCCAAAGTCTAGTTATAGTCATTCTATTCCTTGTCAAAGTTCCTGTCTTATCGGAGCAGATAACATTGACAGAGCCCAAAGTTTCTACCGAGGGGAGACGTCTCATAATCGCTTTCTCATTAGCCATTCTGAGCACACCCAAAGCCAAAGTCACAGTGACGATGATAGGAAGACCCTCAGGTATAGCAGCAACGGCAAGCGAAACACTAATAGTAAACATTTCAATCCACGATCTACCTTGAATGACACCAATCAAGCAAATAATACCAATAACACCAAAACTGACAAATGACAACTCCTTTCCAAGCTTATCCATGGATTGCTGTAGAGGGGTCTTAGGCTTGCTGATCTCATTCATCATCTCAAATACAGCACCGAATTCAGTGTTGGAGCCGGTACCAACTACAATACCAGAGCCATGCCCTGAGCAAACCAGGGTTCCCATATAAGCAATGGAGGTTCTATCACCAACACTAATGCCAGAACCATTCACAGGCGAAGAGAGCTCAGATTTCACGGGATCAGTAGATTTATGAACGGGAATAGTTTCTCCAGTAAGATTGGACTCATCAACCTCCAGATGAGCAGCAGCGGTGATCCGAACGTCAGCAGGGACTCGATCACCGACAGAAAAGTGGACCAAATCACCAGGAACAAGGTTCGATGCAAGAATTGTCGAAGTCTGGGAGCCTCTCGTCAAATGTGCAGATGGTGGTACGAGACGGTTGAGAGCCTCCAAGGACTTCTCAGATCGGTATTCTTGTACAAATCCAACAGTAACCACAATCAATATAGCCATTGTGATTGAAATAGAATCATCTTTGTTACCCATTATAAAAGATATCACGGCTGATCCCATCAACAAAAGAATGAGAGGATCCTCGTAAAAATTGCCAATGAATTTCCAGAGCAAAGACTCCTCTTCTTCACCTTTAAGCTCATTCAGACCGTGAATACTTCTACGGTAACTAGCATCTTGCTGAGAATCTAGACCATGCTCGATTGATGTATGTAGTCTCGAGACGGTTTCTTCAACAGTTAGAGAGCAAAAACTCGCAGCAGGAGTGTTGCTATTGGTTGACTGCGACAAAGTCGGTGGTTGTGCTGCTTCGGACATTTTTCACAATTGATCGTATTGAAGTCAAGTCGATAAGAATGAAAGACGAAAATCAGCAGAGAGCGCACTCAGAGGTTAACTTTTCTTTAAGGGAATTCCAAATGTCAGCTCGATGCTCAAACACGCGACTCAAAATACGGTGTATGCGATAAGCTCACAAGCTGCGAAAACCCACCTTGAATCGAGCCCTCAAATCGAATATGGTAAACTAAAATAAGTCACAATCTTTTGATAAACTGCCCTGAGATCTTGAAATATGACTCCTAGCAGAATTAAAGAAAAAACCACTAATTTGCTCCTGTGATTTGTGTTTTACAATTCTTTTGATGTAAATCAGCTCTACCGCACTAAGTAGCAGATTGGGACGATTAGTTACGGGAAAAAATACTACGTGTACTCGAAACTTTGGTGATGCTGTTAAGGAGGCTGTGCGAGATGGGCCCGGGAAGAAAGTATGAAACCATGAAAAAGCCAAGGAGAACATTTTAAGTAAAGTTTGAGATTTTGAGACAAAGAGCTGAGAGAGAAGATTTGGAGAACGTGTGAGAAAAAAAGAGAGTTAATAGAAAGCGAGGAGGAGTGAAACAGAATAAATGCGAAGTAGAAATATTTTGCATTGAGGATTTATAAACAGAAATATACAGTAATCTATCATGGACTGGCATTGAATCTCATTCGAATACCCATAGCCGCAAGTTCACTATCAAGGTATTTGAGAACGAATGGAATAGCGACAGTCGCAATATTGTAACCACCAGTAAATCGGTTTCCTTGACCGTCTTCCCAGATAGCGGCGTTGTCTTCGGCCGACCTTCTATTTCGGGAAGTGATCTTGGTAGCGCATCGTCGGCATCTAACTACAGCGGACGAGCCGATTCGTGGAACCGAGCTTTGAGTGGTAAGAATACTGCCACAATCTTTACATAGAGTTGCGTGAGAGTAATCCGAACAGTTCAAAAGTCGATCCTGTAAAAGGAAGGCCGTACCGTGACCAATTAAGGCATCTCGCTCCATCTCACCCAATCGGATACCACCGTGACGCTTTCGTCCCTTGACAGGCTGCATGGTCAACCGATTTACCGGTCCTGTAGATCGCACCTGGAATTTGTCGTTGACCATATGTCTCAGTCTCTGATAGAAGACCACACCGACATAGATATCGACTCTCAGCTCCTCACCAGTCACCCCTGAGTACATAGGTTCACTACCATGATAATTATAACCAGCCTTTCGTAACTCTTCTCCGAAATAATCAGCTGCTGTGTTTTCCTCTGAGAACTTGAATGGTGTGCACTCCTGTGCATATCCATGTAAAGCACCAGATTTACCGGCCAAAGACTCGACAAACATACCAATAGTCATACGCGATGGGAAGGCGTGAGGATTAATAATGATATCTGGCTGAATGCCTGATTCACTGAAAGGCATGTCAACTGTCGGCCACTTCTGAGAGCAGACACCTTTCTGTCCGTGACGAGACGAGAACTTATCACCAATGTTGGGTGATCGATTCACTCGGAATTTGACAACAATGCTTTGGAACTCAGAATCTCCGTTATCATCAGAAATCAGCTTGACCTCCGATACGTATGCTTGTTCGGAACTTTTATACGCTTTGATCTTGGTCTTTCCAAGAATCTCGTCGTAATATGCGCAGATTGGGTCGCCCTCTTGAAGCAAAACACCAACAATAGGAAGACCATCTTCGTCCAACTTTTCTTTCCATTGAGCTGGCCATGAGTCTTCGCCAAAACCAAATCTTTGAGAAATGGGATCGCCTCGTCTTCTCTTAGCAGACAGATCGATCTTCTCGCTTTTGTACACACTACCGTGTCCGAAACCTCTTTCCAATGCAGATTTGTTGAGAATCATGGCGTCGTCCATATCGTAACCAGTATAAGAAATGACGGCGACAACGGCATTTGTTCCATTCGGGAATTCGTCCATGCCATATTCGTCATATAGCTTAGCTCGGACAATAGGACTTTGTCCGGTCTGTAATTGGTATAGCTTATTATCTGAACGATGGATTAATGCTGTACCCGGGGTACCCATAGTCTGTTTACCCATCTGGCATTGGTACATGTTTCGCGGAGACTGGTTGAAATCTGAAAATGGTGTCAGATTTGCCAAGATGCTGAATATATTAGTAGGAGAGTATTCCACATGAGTATGCACATTGGACTCAATTTCATCGGGTGTAACAGCAATGTTCATGTACACTTGTTCGAATGGGCCAACCCAATCTTCCTGATCAAGAGGCAAGTACTTGGCCGGTCTTACCATACGAGCCTGTTGGCTAAACATGAAAATACCAGGATATTGACCACCGCTTGAAGAGGGGACATAGCCCACTTCCAAATCTCTGGGGATGCCATGAGATCCTTCGACCTTCCAAAACCGAATGGTATCGGAAATGATCTTCGCTTCTTTATGAGAACAGTAACCAATGATTCGACCATCAAGCTGAACACAGCAGTTCAATGGTCCAGCCGCAAGAGAGTCAGGGGAAGAAACACCAAGGCTTCTCAGAGCCTTGGGTACCTGGCTTACATCAGATGCAGATACCGCTACCTTACACATGTGACTCAAATGATTCAACAAACCACAAGGAGAACCATCAGGAGTATGCACAGGACACAAAAAGCCCCAAGATTCCGGAAGCAGTTTTCGAACAGTTGTGGTTTTCAGCTCGGCAAAAAAACTTCCTCTATGAACCATTCTAAAATGAGAAATGAAACGATGGAAGTTGATTTTTTCAGCCACGACGGTATAACCGGAAACTTGCTGTAAATCGAGGCCAGACTGAGACACAAGATTACCTGTAGAGAGGAAATAGGTTAACTTTTGTCCGATGTTTTCATTGATTTTCAAAAATACCCGTTGGATGTATTTTTTATCCGTGAAATTGACGGCGACAGATTGCCGGTTGACATCACTCATAACCTGTAAACGGAAATTATTCAAATATTCCTCGATTTTCTCCTTGATAATCATGCCGTAGAGGAAACCACCCAGCAAAATTTCTTGATGCTGAGCAGCATCCGGATTGTCAGGACAACATTCACCTGCAACCAATGCATATAGTTTTCGAATCATGAAGAGAAGCATTCTGAATTTGGCTCTATTGTCGTCCTGAAGATGAACTAAAACAATTCGCTTCAACACCTCTTTGCCAACATCGATATCCGATTCAGCCAAGCTAGCGCCAAAAGCTACTCGGAACTTGTCTCCAAGATAGGCCAGAGTCTCTTGCTGAGAGTGGACACCATAGGCTTTATAGGATCTTAGCAAGAGTTCAAGACGATCAGTCAAGAAAGAGTTACCAGTTTCCTGACCAACAATTCCGTCGAAGATCTCTTTGTCATTTGTTTCAATGAGAGCCTTCAGAATCATAACGACAGGAACCAAATATTCGTTTTTTCTCCACGAGAATCGGAAGGTTACATTTCCGTCATTCAAGTAATGTAGAACATTACTCTGTGAAGTCTGATCAAGCCTGGTGCTTCGAATCTGAATACCATATTGACTGTAAGAGCTACCTCTGTTGACAAACGAGTTTCGAACAATAGCCATGGGGTGGTTTCGTCGCTGTACAATCAGCATTCGAATCAACTTCTCAATACCATTTACAATGAAGTAACCACCAAGTTCTTCGGATTCTTCTTTGTGGTCGACCAACTCCGCGGGAGACAAGCCCTCCAGATGACATCTATTTGATCTCAACATGATGGGCAACAAACCAGCTTCCCTAGTTTCAAACACCTCTGGACCATCATTCACACGGTACGCAAACTTGAGTGTTAGGCGAGACTTGTAAGTGGACAATCTTTCACGGCATTCAGCGGGGTAAGTTTTTCGATTTAAAGTAGTGTGATCCTTAGGAGAAACTGCAGGTTTGGCAATCTGTACGGAATCGATTCGAAATGATAGCTTATTACCAAGACGATCCGGATCAGTGCTATCAAAAACCGTCTTTGTTCCGATGTCTTTGACGGCAAGATTGAGTAAGCCTCCACCCGGGCCTTCTAAAAGAGCATTGAAAGAGCCCACATGAGGCAGAATAGCCTGCTGCAACAAAGGATAAGGCGACTTATCCGTAGGAGGATTTCGGTAGATCTCCTCCCGGTCCAAAGTATGGAAATCCGCTTCGTTGGTTTTCGTTGGCATCTTTTTGAAGACTTTGGAGGAGTTGGAGGAAAAAAGTGCTTTGGGTCGAGACTGATGAAAAAAAAAATTCACCGACTGCCAACAGCCGTGCCAACGATGCAGTTTGATTTTTATCAATTACACCAATGGCCAAATCACGATTTGAATATGTCAAGCAATTCGAGAGAGAGAACTATCTTGTTCCAGAAACCTGGGTAGTAGTACGAGTTGATGGAAGGGGATTCCATAAGTGAGTATTTTTAACACGAGTAGGTGAAAAATTAATCAAGCTAATGATTTAACAGATTTTCGAAATTCTACGAATTCGACAAGCCAAATGATGAAAAAGCACTGAACCTGATGAATCAAACAGCCAAAAAGGTGATGGAAAAGATCACAGAAGTTTTTCTTGCTTATGGAGATAGTGACGAGTACAGGTAAGTCATTGTATAACATCGATGCCAGCAATAGGCCTCAGCTAATGTAAATAGTTTTGTGCTTGACAAAAACTGCGCTTTGTTCGATAGAAGAGAGTCAAAAATAGTCTCCACATTTGCATCTACGTTTTCAGCCTACTATCAAAGACTGTGGGGGCAGTTTTTCCCTGATAAACCGTTAGATCTGGATCATTTACCAACGTTTGATGCACGAGCTGTTATATATCCTAATAATCACACGCTCAGGGACTATTTGGCATGGCGCCAGGCAGATTGCCACATCAATAACCTGTATAATACGGCGTTTTGGGCACTGGTACTTAAAGGAGGACTAAGTCCTCAGGATGCAGAGCAGGAGTTGTGCGGGACCGTTTCAAGTGACAAAAATGAAATCTTATTTAGTCGGTTCGGCATTAATTACAACGACGAGAAGGAAATGTTCAAAAAAGGTACAGTCTTGGTTCGGGTTTCCCAGTCGCACAACGAGGCTACTGACGAGAAGGAGCAGTCGCCGGGTCGGGTTGTGCCATTGACCAAGCGGCAACAAGATCGAGAAAGAGCGCGGCGGAGAAAAGCGGAAATCCAGATTCTTCATGTTGATATTATCGGTGACCAGTTCTGGCAACAGCGTAGCTGGCTTCTTGCCTAAACCAGTAATTGGTTTGTTAGCATTCGCTCAGCATTTCCAAGGCCTCAGGGGTAAATGTTGTCAACGATTAAGTGCGAGGTCGGAATAATTGGTGTTTACCGAGAGAGAAAAACACAGTGCCGAAAACCTGAAATGAGAAGTGTTCGAAAACATGGATGAGGCAGCACAATTGAAAACGATATGGGTAACTTTATTTGGGCTTGAACGGACGGCAGACTCGATCAAACAACAATGGAGCAGCATTTGGGTGGGCGAGCGGGATTGAACTGCCTAAACGTTAAGCGCTGTCAATCCAGTGGGCCTTGTACATTGGGTTTAGCCCATCATCAGTGAAAGACCATCGAAATATGCACTTTCCCACCACTATCAAACACGGGTATTTGCAGGGCCCTGTAGGTCTATGATGGCTCCTTAGTGGTTATTATCTTCAGTGGACAAGGTTTTCTTTTCTTTTGATGCGGATCTGTTATTCTTGGTTTCTTTTGTTAGATGTTGTTTTTTATCTTCGACTTCCCAATTCCCAGTATGTTTCCTGTGTATTTTTCTTGGCTTTAAGCTACTTCAATTTCTTTTTTGGCAACAAGTAATTTCTAACAGTTGATGCTGGAATTAGCGGCTTGAAAAGTGACAAACAAAAAAATAGACCCACATGGAATGACAGCTGAACCAGAGCTGTGACCACTAGTTTGTTATGCTAGACTCGACTAATAAGGATAATTGATCAAAGAGCAGTTTCATGCCACCATCATCAATCGAATTGGTTATATGGTACCATGATACCAGCATCACTTTCTAGTTAGTAGCGGTAATGAGTTTCGCATCATTGAAAAATCATCAAAAAGGAGCTCGATTAACTAGTGTTTGGATCGGCCATCAGATCAAACATGTCAACGCGCATAAGTTGTTGGTAACAAATGTCCCCGGCTGATCTGTTCTCCCTAAGCAGAGCAGTCAGTATATTGCAATCCGAAACTGACAGGAAAGGGGATGGCCAAACAAATAAGATACAATAACAAACCAAATGTTCCGGGCGCCAATGAATTTAGTATTCTGAATTAGTTGTTGTCGACTCTTTTCAGTTCTCCATAATCTTTTGATTTCCACATAGTCTTGCATTTTTTTATTATTTATCTATTTGGTCTTAAGGCTTGATTCTTAACCGGGGTCGAGCATAGGTGCTCTCTAAAGATTCATACAATTTGGCTGGGGGTGCCTCGACTAATTCATTTGCTGAGGACAGACCAGGCCAGAAAAGCACTGCAAAAAAACAAACACCTAAGCCAAGAAGACAATTCTAAAGGTAAAACAAGTCCCGCTTACTGATTAACTTCATGATATCAAGCGGCTAGGCAAAAAGCAGCCATGCGTCACTATGAAAAAAGGTAATCGACTGCACATCCATCCCTTCCAAGAAGTACGTACCGCACCACGGCAGGCTCGCGCATTACACAGCACAGGGAAACCACGCGAGGAGAAAGGGGGTGGTGGGGCGGCGGGAGAAAAAATAAATACAAGGGGACTAGGAAATTTTGTTGTTTGAGTGGAGCTTGGTTGCCAGGGGGGAGGGCCAGTACGCGTGCGACCCTACCACACATTGGCAAATACATGCGCACATACATAGAAACACGCGGGGTGAGCAAGGAGTACCACTGGAATCTGAGAAAGAATGGAAAGGGGGGAGAGTTTAGCAGAAGAACGGAAAAACGTTGCTGTCGTGAAGTTTGGAGGAGATGGACGGTTGCTCCCCAACCGTAATTTCGGCATGACCAGCATAGACACGATTGGCATCGTCACTCCGAGTATACCCACCAGTGTATTGCAGCAAGTCTTAGGCCCTTACATAGACATGAACTATATTTTCCAGTCAATATGTGTGCGTAATATGGCCCGGGCATTCGTGCATCGCCAGGCTGGTTTCAATTTGGGCTGATGGCCAAAACAAATTATGATTATCTCCAGATTGGGATAGGGGCGAGACCACAAGCGAAGCCATGGAGAATCAAAGGGCAACTCCTTTTATACCGGCTAGGATCTAAGGGGTGAGGGGGACATTTTGCGTTCTGACTTTGTGACTTGAACACGCCAGGCGCATCAGAGTCTTTGGAACAACCTCTTCAAATCCATCTTATTGTTGATCAAATTCACGTTCTGTGGCCTGCGTTCTAAATCTCGGTAGTTTCGGTTCTTCTTTCATCTCATCTTCCGCTCCCCATCTCTTCCGACCCTCCGCTCTCTTAATCAATCGGTTGGGTTATTCAAATTGCCGTCAAGCCTATTATTCGTTGAGATTGGCGATAACAGACAGATATCTTCATCAACACTTGAACATTTGACTCTTTTTCATTTTATTTTTCCCAGCTGGACATTAAAGTATCTGTGCCCACCATCATCAGCTGAGAGTTCCTTGTTCATCACCACCTCTTCTATTTTATTTGACTGGCTTCACCCTTTAAAGCTAACAACTGGGGTGTTTTACTAGGCTCTAACTTCCTGATTGCTACAATAAGGCAGCAACAGGCCCCACCTTGCCTGCATCACTATTTCTTTCAAAACTGGTTAATATCTACTATTAGCGACCTAGCTTGAGCCACTGGTCTAGCAACATTCATCTCGAAAGCAATCTTAACTCTGAGAACGATTGTGCTTTTATAAAACCGATTTCCGAGTAATCGTCTCCCAATTTTCAAAAGTCTAAGACGCAATTCAGGAAGTCTGGCTTCACCAGTGTCCTGAAATCTCTTGTGTTTGAAATTCCTCACTCCCGTGTCTACCGTTGCCGTTGGCTATCATCACCATCATAATGGCTACCACTAAAGTTCAATTGACATTGAACCTACCACCTCCACCAGCTTTGGACGAGCATCGTCAGGGCTTACCAATGACTAGAACTTTTTCCACTTCGTCGGCGTCTTCAGTTAGTTCTGTTCCGTTGACTCCTACAAACCAGACTGTTTCCACCCCAACCAGGCTTATGTGCTTGGGAAGGCTCAACTCATCGTCTTCGAGCTTGGCTACTTCTGACGACGAAGATTATTTATCAGCAGGAAACAATGCTAATAGAACCCCCAGTGCACGAGATTCCTTTTCAGACTGGGCTGCTGGTGACGACGATTTTCTCTTGGCTGTCTATGATGTCTATTTGACCAACCCTACGGTGGCCCCTTTCGCTGGGTCGGTACCACCCTCGGGAATAGTGACAAGGGTTGCCAAAGAGACAGCCAAAAAAGCCAAGATAGAAGGCCGCCCTTATAACCATAGCCTGAACGCTATTAGGAAACGGTTATTGTTTTTGTGTCGTCGTCAGGATGAGTCTAGATCAATGAGCATATCTTCTTCTCAGTGCTTTGGATCTCCGAAAGGGAAGCAACTGTTTTCTTTTGATGATATTGATGACACCCCCCAGACCCCTGTTTTCAAGCGTCCTCACCCATACATCGATGATCTAGCATCTTATAAAGCTGAAGATCTTCAAAATCCCCAAATTGATAGCCCCTTGGAGAAGATGAATATTGACAATATGGCCGTCAAAAATTGGCTCAAAGGTACACAGACTCCGGAGCAGCCAAATCAGCAACAGAACCTTTCTTCATCATTCTATGGCTCCACTGACATGCTTCCTCCTACTCCATGTTCGCCATCATTGCGTCAGTCTCAGAGAAAAAGAAGTGCCCCATTGCCTCTCAAGGGTCCATTCACAAGCTTCAGTGATCGACCTCTTGCCTCCCCGTTCAAAGAGAGTGCACCTTCTATTTCTACCCCTCCTTCCTTCAACTTTCGAGCTGCTTCATCTTCTCAGCTTTCTTTTGCATCAGGCGTGTTTGGACACAACAATAATGATTCCAGTCCTTCGCGATCTCGTGAAGTCGATCCTCTCGACTCTAGCGAGGATCCTTTCCCCAACTTCACATCGCAAAGAAAGAGAAACAGTCTGAATAATAAGAGAGGTGTTCGAAACTGATTTTCCTTATGTATCTCTTGATATTCATGTATGCATGATGTGTAACCTGAGCTTGCTGGTCCTGTTGCTGGGGCATGATCGATACCTGTTGCGCACTGGCTTCTGGCTGATATACCCTCCTATTTAAGTTGAAATGTGTATTTTAATAATTTGCTGCAAATTCCACCGGTACTATCCCCCGAATCAATCTTTTCACCATTTTCTTTTCTGTCCTAGTCCGAAACAGCCCTCTTTTGCTGTAGTTTCAACATTTAGCCTGTCTCTGTTTCATCACCTCCTTGCTCACTCACTACGATGGATAATTTTGATGCCCGCGAAATCTTGTCTCGACTGGGTTCTCAGACGATCAAGTCCAAAGGTCAAACAGTGGAATTTGCTCAATCCAAGCCTTTACTGCTACTTAGTTATTTGTATCCACAGTTGATGTGGCACACGTTCAGTCTCATTGATGGAGGACTCGAAGAGTGGTATTGCTATTGTTGCGAGGGACATCGCATTTACGCTTGTAAAAACGCATCAGTTTTAATATGTAATGTTTCACTATGGACATGCTCCTGTGAGGAATTTCTTATTGAATCGTTCCGTAAAGATCAGGAGAAAAGACAGCCTGTCTGCAGTCATCTCATGGCTTTATATCTTAGCCAAGAGCTGAAAGTGGATTGGGCAGCAGTGAATATTGTGACAGAGACCCTCAGTTGTAAGCGATACTCACAAGTTCTAGCTGATTTGTATCAAGGAGGAGGACAAAAAGAGGTGGTAATGCCAGAATGTTGATTTGAGCCCTTGAAAAGAGGCCATAAACGAAGAACTATGTACATAAAAACCAACTACAAAACATGCAAGAGGAACTATTGGATTCTGAACTGTGCTGGTTTATCGGTAGTACTAGTAGCAGGTTCTTGGACGGGTTTTTGTGGTACTGCCGGTCCGTGGTTTGGTTCCCATGTAGCTGGTAAAAGTCCTGCTTTGACAAGAAGTCGATGAACTGTAGGAGTAGGTTGAGCACCAACACCTAGCCAATATTTTGAACGCAGAAAATCAAGCTTCACATCCTTGATGGGCTTTTCTCCGGCCTCAATTTGATCTCGAGTCCTTGGTTCGGGCTCGGGGTTATAGGTACCAATGACTTCTATAGGAAGCTTGTCACGACCAGATCTTTTGCATGGTTAGTATACAGAATGTAGCTGATGGTAAGAGTCGCTGAACGCATCCACAATCAACAGCAGGAATGACATAGCAGCTTTTATCTATATCGAAATAATATCACATATACTCACTTAGCTTTGGCCACCACAATGTTATACAGGGGGGAATGCTTTCTGCCGAAACGGGCCAAGCGGATTCGCACACTTCCTTTCATTGTTGGTTGTGATTGGAAAAATTTCAGTTGGTAGTGGTAAAGTCAACGCTTTGAGGAGGTTGGGAGGATAGCGCCGCACTCAACCGAAGGCACCGAGTACAAGCACCAATTCCCCGACTTGCAGGGCTTTTCTCCCCCGAGCACCATTAATGCGACATCAGCCAGGTGCGGCAATCTGAAAGCATAATCTAGGTTGCATGGCCAAATCATAGTCCGATCGAATAGCATACCAAGCTGAGTGAATCATTGCTATTGTGGGGATGACTACCCACTAGCTGTCACAACCCCTCTTTCCTAGCAGAAACCTAGACACCTTGCAGTTGACCCCCGGCTTTCGATGGCCCGTTCCAAAGTGCGCACCCCCTCGGCTGTCTGGTGCCAATGTAAAGCGTGATCACGAACAATCGACAAGAATGGTGAATTGAACACGCAAAATAAGGAGCCTGTCACATGCTCTTACAGTTTCATTTTTCCTGAGCACAAGCATTACCAACGTGACTTTGTTTTCGGGACATTTTCCCAAATAGCAATAGTGTTTGGATCTAAGCTATGCTCATCGCAGTCCAAGGTCAGCCCTGCAAGAGTTCAGTATGTAAAAAATGTAATCTGCACCGTTTTGAAATGCCGTCTAATGTATTGCCCCATTTGTACCAAGATGTAATCATATTACCGCTCAATTACCGCCGCGATATGGATGTTAATGTATTTCGGTTAATATATAAGTACCTTGCATGACCAGTCTCCGATTCTGTGATTTTTATGTTTTGAAAGCTATTGAATTTTCGCCTTATCAGTGCTGTTGTGGTGTCCGTATTATCCCCCCTCGCTTCCTATCCACAAAAAAAAAACTATATATATATCGCAGTTTCGGTGTATTTACTCAATTATAAGAGACAGTATTTCAAATCATGGCGTCTGATACTGAATCAACTACACCTTCGGTCTCCTCGGCCTCTGCAACCCCAAGTCTTTTGGGTGTTCTCGGTTCTCATAAAACTCGGGTCATTGATAACGATGGCTCTGGCTATACGTCTGCCAAGTTTGAGGGCAAAGTAGCTCAGATGGAGAAAGGTGAGTGAGGTGCTGGAACAACAGTTTTGGAATTGACTGGTTTAAACTGACTATTTAGTTATGGATGAAGTCGACAGAAGATCTTTTATTCCCGAACCTCTGATTGAAAATGAAACAAAGGTATGTTACTGTGATTCCATCGGTGCTGCTGATAAGGATGGGTAACAAGCGAGATTGAGCTGTTTTCTCTCAACACAAACAGTAACTGTTTTAAACTAACCATCAGTGGTTTTACAACAATTTGGGAATTGACGATTCCTATTTTGCTACTGAATCAGTAGACAATATTGTTTCTCATATTCATTCCCTTTACGCTGCCAAAGTTGCTGCTTATGCTCGTGACGATAAGCAATTGATTATCCAACTTGACCGTGAGGCCGATGACCATGCTGTTTATATTGATACCTCGGTCCCTGGCCAGGCTCATCTCGATGGCCCGCGGTATGAGCACAGGATTGACGTCAAGTACCTTGCCACATCAACACCCCAAAATGCTTACAGAGTCGAAACATTTCGATCTTCTAATGCTTTGAACGATGAGTCTAGACAGCTACGATGCTATTTTGTGTACAAATGTGATTTCCTTGATCCTAATGCTGGTTCTGAGGAAATTGATTTGGCCAAAATCTCTGATAAGTCTTTTTATGAGAAATCTACCAATCACACCAAAAAAATTTATCAGGGAATCATTGCTCAAGCCGTCAAGCGAACCGGCCCTGTTATTGAGCTGTACGAGATCAATGGCTCTCAAGAGCGTCGTCTTATCATTGGCTACAAACAAGGGTCCACCACTGGATATTTTTCAGCCTTGAGTGATTTGTATCATTATTATGGCTTGACCTCGACGAGGAAGTATGTTGAGCAATTCTCCAATGGTGTGACAATCATCTCAATGTATTTGGTTCCATCTCAAACTGTTCAAACTGCCAAGACACTCGAAGACTTGAAAGCATTGAAGCATTTCCCTCCAATTGAGCACTCTATTCATCAGATTGTGAAGGAAGCTTCCTTGCTGTATTGCTTGCCACAAAATGATTTTAGTGAGCACTTCGCTAAAGGTGAGCTTTCGCTTCAGGAATGCGCTTATGCTTATTCCGTATTTATTTTTGCTAGTAATTTCATCAACAGGTTGGGTTCCGAGTATTCTACTCTGCTTAGCGTTTTGAACAAGAGTGATGCCGCCCAGTTAGAATTACTTGAAAAGATTAAGAGAAGATTGCGACAAGAAACTTTCACTAGAGAGTATATCAAAGAAATCATCAGCAGTCAAGTGGATACCGTGAGACAACTTTACCTCCAATTTGCTGACAGCTTCTACGCTCAGTCAGCCGCTGAGGAGGACAATCTGATGCCTACTCTTTCTTATCAGCGACTTCAAACCTCTAGAGTACTTTCAACCGATGAAATCAAGAGTCTGATTTCTAGAAACAGTGTGAATGAACATCAAGTGCTTGTCATGGAGACTTTCCTGGTTTTCAATGGCCATGTGCAAAAGACAAACTTTTACACACCTACCAAGGTAGCTTTATCTTTCAGACTGAACCCTGCTTTCCTTCCTAGTGAAGAGTATCCTCAGCCTCTTTATGGTATGTTTTTGGTTGTTGGTCAAGAGTTCAGAGGTTTCCATTTGCGATTTAGAGACGTCGCTAGAGGTGGTATCAGAATTGTCAAATCTCGAAACAAGGAAGCTTACTCTCTGAATGCCAGATCACTTTTTGATGAAAATTATAATCTGGCAAACACTCAACAAAGAAAGAATAAAGATATTCCGGAAGGTGGTTCTAAGGGCGTTATATTGCTCAACGTCGAGCAGCAAGATAAGGCCACTCAGGCTTTTGAGAAATATATTGATTCCATCATTGATTTACTCATTCCTGGTACGACACCTGGCATCAAAGACGCCATTGTCGATTTATATGGCAAGCCAGAAATCCTTTTCATGGGTCCTGATGAGAATACCGCTGGCCTTGTCAATTGGGCAACATTGCACGCAAAGAGAAGGGGAGCTCCTTGGTGGAAATCATTTTTCACTGGAAAATCACCGAAGCTGGGTGGTATCCCCCACGATACTTATGGTATGACTTCACTTTCTGTCAGAGAATATGTCAAAGGCATATACAGGAAGTTGAACATCGACCAGCCCACTGTCTTGAAATTACAGACAGGTGGGCCTGATGGTGATCTTGGCTCCAACGAAATTCTTCTTTCGGAAGAGAAATATGCTGCCATTGTCGATGGTTCAGGTGTTATTGTTGACTCGGAGGGTCTCGATAGATCCGAGCTTTTGCGCCTTGCCAAGGATAGACTTATGGTCTCGGAGTTTGACAAATCCAAGTTGAGCAAAAAGGGATACCGAGTTCTTGTCGATGACAAGGATCTGAAGCTTCCTAATGGGAAAGTAGTGCAAAATGGAACTTCTTTCAGGAATTCCTATCATCTCACTGCATTTGACGATAATCCTATTCAAATGTTTGTACCTTGTGGTGGTCGGCCAGAAGCGATTGACATCAACACAGTTCATCAGCTCATCAAAAGTGATGGAACCTCCAAGATTCCTTATTTGGTCGAAGGTGCCAATCTTTTCATTACGCAAGATGCTAAGCTCATTTTAGAAGAGGCTGGTGCTGTAATCTTTAAGGATGCATCTGCGAATAAAGGTGGGGTTACTTCCTCCTCACTGGAAGTTTTGGCCTCTCTTGCATTTGATGACGATGGATTCTTCCAAAACATGTGTGTGCACGATGGAGTCCAACCTGAGTTTTATCAGGAGTATGTCAGAGAAGTGCAGGCAACTATCCAGGAAAATGCACGACTGGAATTCGAAGCTATTTGGAGAGAGAATGAGCAGACTGGAAAGCCCCGATCCATTCTTTCTGATGACCTCTCTTATGCCATAAACGACCTTACTGAGGAACTGTCTGCTTCGAATTTGTGGCTAGACACAAAATTCAGGGACAGCATCCTCTCTGAGGCTCTCCCAAAAGTCCTTGTCAAGAAAATTGGTCTGGATACAATTATCAAGCGAGTTCCCGACAATTATTTGATGGCTATTTTCGGATCTTATCTTGCAAGCCGGTTCATTTACGAAAAAGGTACTAGCCCAAGTCAATTTGCCTTTTTTGAGTTCATGGTTGAGAAGAAGAATGCTGTTGGTAACTAAAACTAGCTACAAGTAATTGAGCACTATTTAATAAAAACAAAAATAATATAAACCCCTTCTCCGTGAAAATTGATCTTTAATTAATGCTGAAAAAAATAAGAAGCAAAAAAAAACTCGGCAACGGGGAATTGAACCCCGGTCCCCCGCGCGCTGCTACTTAAAGCTTGACAGGCGGAAATTCTAGCCACTAAACTATTGCCGATTAATGATGAAAAGAAATTACACTTTCCACATTTAGAGACATAATGTGGATGACTAAGCGATTAGTAAGCACGAAGTTTCATAAACGATAACTTCATGGTGAAGTAGGTTATAATACATCTGGATATATTTTTTATTTATGAAATGACGCAAGTCTAAGCTCGTATAATAAAGTATGCAAATTTTTGTACTTGAAATTTTTTTGTGAAACTTGTGTCAGGCGATAAAAATGCCTGAAGAACCTTAAACGCTGTTAGAAGGCAGTGTTGACCGAGTGGTTAAGGTGGTAGACTTAAGATCTCCTGGTCGTTAGACCGCGCGCGTTCGATTCGCGTACACTGCAATAATTTTTTTTTAAGCATTTATTTTTTTGCTGAATCACATTGATTGTATTAAATGCAATCAAAGCGGCTTTGGGTCTTGCTTTTGCCATAGCTAAAGTCAGTGCTTTACCGTCGAAGAGAATTTGCATAAATTGAACCCAGAGATCTCACCTTCTCTCACTACACAATATTACGAATCCATGAGTAATGTAAGATGCATGAACCAAATAAAGAACATCAACATATGTTAACTTGAAGAGACTAAAAAACGAAAATCCTATAGTTTTTGTCCGAAACTTGGCTTATGACACTAGTCGCGATGAGCTTTATGATCTATTCGGCAAATTTGGTGCTATAAGGTATGCTAATCAAAGACCAAATCAATAAACAATCTGTAGCAATAGATCAAATCGCCTGGATTGAAAACTAACTTACAGGCAAATAAGACTGGGGAATAAGGATGATACCAAAGGATCTGCATACATCATCTATGAAGAGGCTTCAGATGCCCGTTCTGCCGTAGACCAGCTATCGGGATTTAGCTTCAAGAACCGTTACTTGGTCGTTTTGCTTCATAGCATAGAAAAAATGAGACTTGCAGAGGAGGATATTGAATCTAGAAAGGAGCAGTTGGAAAAATTGAAGAAGGAGCATCAAATCGAATGATGTATAACGTTGCTGTTCACCAACATACTTTCCCTTAGCGAGACTTTTATTATATATCATTCATTGTTGATATGGTTCGGCGAGAGAACATCAATACACCTCTCTTGTATTTGATAGTTTTGATTTGTGCGAACTGTTGCGGACCTCGACCTTAACCTTTTCACCTTAGTAAGATTAAAAGGTTTTTTGCATCATTATGGTTTTATAATTGCAATGGCATTTCCAATAGCCACCGATAATCGGCCTTAATATCAGACCTAAGGCTACATTTCTACCCCAATCAAGTGTTTGCGAATTGCGTCAGTTGCGACAATTGCTTTGAATATGGAGTCTTACTGCCTGACGGGTACTCAAATTTTGGACTGTGCTAAGTATTCAGGAACGCTTTAAAGATTTAAAGCCTTGTAAATCTGGTATACTGGTATTGATTTTTTTCTTATGAGTAACTGCTCTCTTTTAAGACCCCTCGGTCATTTCAACTGTGGAGTATCTTACATCTCGCGCGATTGCGTGATATGCGGCGCATCAGCTATGCCAGTCATCGGCCAAGATACTCACCGTTATTCAGGTGTTTAAAGGATAGCACTTATCTCACCTTATGCCAGCTAGAATCAAATCACTCTCCAGAAATTCCGCGCTTTTTACAGTGCGTGTGTTGCTTTGATCTAACTATACCATACCCTATCACTTCATCTTTCACTATTTACTGAGACAGAATGGGAACTCAAGTGGAAACCTCTTTGGAATCTATTTTCAATGATCTTAAACTAGGCTCCGATGCTCATTTTGAAGCATTTGCGCTGCCGGATTCTAACCAAAAACAACTTGGATCACCTCATGAACCTGGAACAGTTTTCCCTTTAGCATTGAAGGCATCCAAACCAGCCAGTCTTGAAGAAGTTATTGAATCTATTGAAAAACTTCAGAAGAATGATATACTTACAGACCTTCTCTCTAAGCATGGAGCAATTGTCTTCCGTGGCTTACCTGTCAACAATGCTGCAGATTTCAGTAAGTTTTCGCATGCCTTTGGCTATCAACCCCATGAAATTATTGGTATAGTCGTGGATCGTCCTGAACTGGCACCTAACGTGGCTCCTGCAAACAAGGCACCGAAAACCACCACCATTGGATCTCATAACGAGAGCCCTCAGGTGCCCCATGCCCCTGGTTACGTCTTTTTCTACGGTCATATTGCACCGCCAATCGGAGGAGAAACACCTTTGGGCTCATCGTTGGAAATATATGATATTGTCAAACGAAAGAATCCGAAAATTATTGAGGAGCTGAGCGAGAAAGGGGTGCGAAATGAAATTCTGTACCACAAACAGCCAGCTTACGTTGGTAACTCCACAATTTTGCAAGCTTTCGGTAAGCATATCAAACCTGAAGATGATGAGGAGACAAGAATCAAGAAGATGGAGCATCAGATCAAACGTTACAACAGAGACAGCCGGTACACCTTTCATGAATGGCTAGAGAATGGAACCTTAAAAGTGACTAATATAGTACCTCCTATTCGAAGACAGCCTAAGACAGGATATCCGAGCTTTTTTACATCGCTCGCTGCTCGATACGAAGCGGCTTTGCGGGGAAAGGACGATGACCAAACTAAAGTTCAGGCTCTCCCCAGCTTCGGTGATGGTACCCCTATCCCAGAAGAGTACCTGGAAACAATCTTACAGGCTACTCTTGAGTCGCGTGTACTTCATAAATGGCAGCGCGGTGATGTCATTGCTATTGATAACCGAATAGCACAGCATGGCCGTCTTCCATGGGGTAATGAAGATGAAGATCGTGTGATTCAGGCAAGCCTCTGGGATGCCGAACTACCAGAGCCATTCAATGATTCACCTCTGTCTCAATTAAATGCTCCCCTGAAAGACAGTGAGTTGTAGACGTTCTTGCTAAGCGTCTGGTATTACTTCAGTCAAATACGTAACCCTCTGAGCTATGCAGCCTGAAATTGAGCTGTTATTGATATATGACCAACAAACTTAGAAATATATTTTTTCATTTATGATTTAGACTATCTTCACACAAATCAAGTCGCAGACCAGCCGGTGGGGGCCGTGATGATGCACAGCCGCATGTCTCGATTGACTCTTTTTCAAAATTTCACTTAGTAACCCAACCTCATAACTTTGTCATTGTTCAAAATGAACTTTCCCAAATCAGAGGAAGAGATTTTGAAGTTCTGGGAGGAAATTGACGCCTTCCAAACATCGCTAAAACTGAATGAGAACAAGAAGCCTTTCACTTTCTACGATGGTCCTCCTTTCGCCACTGGTACTCCTCATTATGGGCACATGCTGGCCAGCACCATCAAGGATATCGTCCCGAGATATGCCCACATGAATGGACATAGTGTGGAGCGACGATTTGGCTGGGACACTCATGGTCTTCCTGTTGAGCATATCATTGACAAGAAGCTGGGTATCACCGGTAAAGAAGATGTCATGAAGATGGGTATTGCTAAATACAATCAGGAGTGCCGATCTATCGTCATGCAATATGTCGACCAATGGAGACATGACATCGGACGTCTTGGTCGATGGATTGATTTCGATAATGACTACAAGAGTTTGTACCCTACTTATATGGAGTCTGTTTGGTGGGTTTTCAAGCAGTTGTTTGAGAAAGATGCTGTGTATAAGGGATATCGAGTCATGCCTTATTCGACTGGTTGTACCACCCCATTGAGTAACTTCGAGGCTCAGCAAAACTACAAGGAAGTTCTTGATCCTGCTGTCACAGTTGCATTCCCTATAGTTGGTGATGAAAACACCAAACTATGTGCTTGGACTACCACCCCTTGGACTTTGGTTTCCAATTTGGCATTGGCAGTTAATCCAAATTTCGAATATGTGAAAATCTTGGATGAGAAGACTGGTGCTAACTACATTTTGCTTGAGAAGTTGCTTACCACTCTTTTCAAAAACCCAAAGAAGGAGAAGTTGAAGGTTGTTGCTAAGATCAAGGGATCCGAGCTGATTGGTTTGCACTATCTCCCACCGTATGAATACTTCTACGAGGAGTACAAGGATACTGCATTCAGAGTTATAGGAGCAGACTACGTTTCCGATGACTCCGGTACTGGTATTGTACACCAGGCTCCTTCTTTTGGTGAAGAAGATTACAATGCTACCATGGCTAATGGTATTATCAGCGAAAAGAGACCTGGCCCCAATCCTCTCGACGATGTAGGAAGATTCACCTCAGAGGTGTCTGACTATGAAGGCATTTATGTCAAAGATGCTGATCGAAAAATCATCAAGCATCTTAAGGAAACCGGAAGGTTGTTGGTCGATGCTCAAGTCCGTCACTCTTATCCTTTCTGTTGGAGATCTGATACTCCTTTGATTTACCGTGCTGTGCCATCTTGGTTTGTTAGGGTCAAAGAAGTAGTTCCAAATATGCTCTCTAATCTCGATAAGACCAGGTGGGTTCCCAATACCATCAAGGAAGGTCGATTTGGCAACTGGATTAAAAATGCTCGGGACTGGAACGTCTCAAGAAACCGATACTGGGGTACTCCTATTCCTTTGTGGGTCTCTGAAGATTTCGAAGAAATTGTTTGTATTGGATCTATTGATGAACTCAAGAAGCTTTCCGGCAGAGATGACATCACTGATCTTCATCGGGAATCCATCGATGATATCACCATTCCTTCCAAAAAGGGTAAAGGTGTTCTTAGAAGGACTGAGGAAGTTTTTGATTGTTGGTTTGAGTCTGGCTCTATGCCTTATGCATCTAAACACTATCCTTTCGAGAACAAGGAGAAGTTCGATTCTGGATTCCCTGGTGATTTCATCTCTGAGGGTCTTGATCAAACTCGAGGTTGGTTTTACACCCTTACAGTTCTAGGTAACCACCTTTTCAATTGCTCTCCTTTCAAGAATGTTATTGTGACAGGCATCGTCTTGGCTGCTGACGGAAAGAAAATGAGTAAGCGGCTTCAGAATTATCCTGATCCTAACGCTGTTTTTGATAATTATGGTGCTGATGCTCTCAGATTGTACATCATCAATTCTCCTGTTTTGAAGGCCGAAACTTTGAGATTCCGGGAGGAGGGTGTCAAGGAGGTTGTTTCAAAAGTCTCGCTTCCCTGGTGGAACTCATACAAGTTTTGGGAGGGCCAGGTTGCTCTTCTCAAGAAGACTCACGGCATCGATTTCGAATACGACCCCAAGAAGGTGGCATCTTCCAACAATGTCATGGATAAGTGGATCATGGCTTCTTTGCAGACGTTGATTGCACATGTTCATAGCGAAATGAAGGAATACCGACTGTATACTGTTGTCCCAGGATTGTTGAATCACATTGATGATTTGACCAACTGGTATATCAGACTCAATCGATCGCGTCTAAAGGGTGAGAGTGGTCCAGAGGATGCTCTTGTTGCTTTGAATACTTTATTCACCGATTTATACGTCTTTGCCAAGGTCATGGCTCCTTTTGCCCCCTTTTTATCAGAGACTATTTACCAGCGATTGCGTCCTTTCTTCCCTGCTGGAGCTCAAACTGAGGTCGACACTCGATCAGTTCATTTCTTGGATTATCCTCAGGTTGAAAACGAGTTGAAGGACGACGAGACAGAGCGAGCCGTTGGCCGAATGCAAAAGGTTATTGAACTTGGCCGAACTATCCGTGAGAAATTCACCATTTCTTTGAAAACACCTCTGAAGTCACTTGTTGTTCTTCACCATGACAAGCAGTATCTGAAAGACATTGAGTCTTTGCAACAATTTGTCATTGATGAGTTGAACATCAGAGATTTGATTTTGACTGATGACGAAGACAAATACGGTGTTGAGTATCGTGCCCAGGCTGATTGGCCTGTTCTAGGCAAGAAACTCAAGAGAGACATTGTCAAGGTCAAAAATGGCCTTCCCAATCTTTCTAGTGCAGAGGTTCAAAAGTACCTGGAGACCGGTAAGGTTGAAGTCAATGGTATTGAACTTATTAAGGGTGATCTTCAAGTCATTCGAGGTCTTTCAGACTCCCAAACTAGTTCAGGCCACCAAGTCAACACTGATCAGGATGTGCTCATCATCTTGGATACCAATATCTATGATGATCTCAAACATGAGGGTGTTGCCAGAGAATTCGTGAACCGAGTACAGCGATACAGAAAGAAGCTTGGCTTGCAACAAACTGACGAAGTCCAAGTCCAGTATAAGATTGTCAACGATCCCATTGGACTCGTTGATTGTCTTTCAAAGAATGGACCTTTGTTGGAAAAGGCTTTGCGTCGACCTCTTCAAGAGTACGAGGGCAATGGTGATGTAATTGGCGAAGAAGACCAAGAAATTGGAGAGGCTACATTTAAACTCAGATTGTTAAAATTGTAGACAGTGCTGATGCAAATAATTAGACGGAAAATATAATAATGGCAGAATTGAAAGACGGATTGGAATAAAACCTTTTATCCAAGTAAAAAAAACACATTTTCAGAAATACTGTAGAAACTCACAAACTTCATCGGAAAATCATTCTGGGATCATCTTTAGGAAAGAAAATATCATACGCAATATATTTATACAGCACATATAAGAAAAGTTACATCATAAAGCATCATTTCATCTGAAATTAATTAGCCCACAAGAAAAAACCAATAAACGCTAACACAAACTTATCTTAGCATAATAGACGACTTACATGTTGCTTAACACAATTGCTGAATACTTCGAATTCGGCTCGGCAGCGGTCCTTGGACATGGTCTCAGCAGATGCAAGAATGCAGCTGGAATAAGCAGCACCAGTTTCAGCGCATTTGGCGGAGGCCATAGCGAACTTCTTGAGAGGCCGAATGGGACGCTGAGACGTCATTTCTCGGTTGCAGTATCTCTTTTCAGCGGATCTTGTTTTTGATCCAGCCTGACAAGTGAGATCAACTTTACAGTGTGAAGGATCAGGAAGCCCCGGGTAACTTTCGGGGACCGACCGGGTGCTTAGATAAGGGGCGGAAACAATGAGCTATAACAGCAGGTAATTCGTCGAAGGGCCCGAGAGACAGAGATATTAAATTGCTGGATATTAAATTGCTACTCTTTGATTCTATATATCTCAAGTTTTTGTGTGACTCACAATCTAGTGGATGTTATCGGCTTATTAATTAGGTCAACAAGCAGTCGGTGCTTATCACCTGTAATTGCTTGAAGTAGCCTCAGACCCCCCCGTCCAGTGTTTGCCTTCCTACAGACTACTATTGGTATTCCCACGCGTCTTGAACATAATCGAAGATCAGCTGGGTAAACCATTTGTTTGGCCGAAGTTATCTATTCAAGAGAAATTGATATTGGTGAGTAATTATAACCAGACCCGTTGCCAAGTCGTAGAGTAGAATGAAGTGGCGGATTGTAGCTGGGTTGTCGGCCAATGCCTATTAGTATACGTACTAACCATCAATCATTAGAAAGCAAGAGAAATGCGATCACAATTCAAGGACGAGCATCCTTTCGAGATTCGTCGAGCAGAGGCGGATCGAATCCGACATAAATATGGCGATAGAGTGCCAATCATTTGTGAGAAGGTGGACAAGTCTGATATCGGCACCATTGATAAGAAGAAGTACCTTGTTCCTCATGACCTCACTGTAGGACAATTTGTCTACGTTGTTCGAAAGCGAATCAAGCTTGAGCCTGAAAAGGCACTCTTTGTTTTTGTCGATGATGTTCTTCCTCCTACTGCCGCTTTGATGAGTTCTATCTATGAGGAGCACAAAGACCCTGATGGCTTTCTTTACGTCACCTATTCCGGGGAAAATACCTTTGGTGATTTATTAGAAGAAATAGCTTGAATTCACAACGGGCAGCTAGTAACCTAGTAGCTAGCATTTATTACTATATGCCCATTTCACACTCTTATTATTATTCTTTATTATTATTTCCTGCAACGGTTATTCTTTTAGTGTCGTATCAATACATTGCTCAGACTATTGTTGGCTGTTAATCAGATATTCCAGTATTTGATTTTCCATTCTGCTTGATATTATATATTTTTTGGAAGAAAAATCATTTCCTGTTCGACGTTATTAGAAGTCATTATGTTTAGAATTGTTGAACTTTAAGCCAATGGCTAGTGAGCTGTGGGATCGTAGTGGGGTAATTAGCCACGAAATCAACATGTCGATTATCCTTTGAGCACAGTTAGAAGTAATTGAACATAATTGTAGAGTCTCAGATCACAATGTAAATCATCTGGCTGACTGTTCAGAGGATTCAGTTCGAAATTGCTACTTGCGTAGTTGATATGATTGTTGACGTCGTAATTTCCACTACTGAGATTAACTGGGAATCATGAAAACATATAATACTGGGAGTGGCGGCGATACGAGTAAAGTCAGATTTCAAAGAGCGATAAACACCGGAATCAGTGTGTGTATGTTGATTAAATGAGAACGTATCTTTAATATATACATCTACTATATTGACAAGTTATGTAAGTTGGCGACGGAAATCATCGTCCTTATCATTACAGAAAACTTACAACTTGGCACCAACAAGCTCAGCGTACTTCTCAGTGCTGAAAGACTTGGGTCGCTCAATAGGAGCACCAACAGCTCGGTCAATGATGATCTGAGGCAAGACACCAATAGCTCGAGAAACAGCGAACAAAACAGTGTAGTAAGACTCCTCAGTCAAACCGTAGTACTGCAACAAGACACCAGAGTGGGAGTCTACATTGGGCCAGGGGTTCTTGGTCTTACCGTGTTCGGTCAAAACCTTGGGAGCAACCTCGTAGATCAAAGAAACAAGGTGGAACAAGTCGTAGTCAGGCATGTGCTTGAGAGCGAACTGTCGCTGAGCCATGTATCGAGGATCAGTCTTTCGCAAGACAGCGTGACCGTAACCGGGAACGACTCGTCCAGCATTCAAAGTGTCCCACAAGTACTTCTCAATATCAGCCTTAGTGACGTTGGTACCAATCTTGGACTTCATTTCCAAGATCCATTCCAAAACCTCCTGGTTGGCTCGTCCGTGCAAAGGACCAGCCAAACCGTTGAAACCAGCGGCAACGGAAAGGAAGGGAGAAGAGAGAGCAGAGCCGACCAACTTGGTGGTGTGGGCAGAGACGTTACCACCCTCGTGGTCAGAGTGGATGGTCAAGTACAATCGCATCAACTCCTTGAATTCAGCATTGTCACCGTAACCAAGCTGCTTAGCAAAGTTGGCGGAGTAATCGCTCTCGGGGTCAATGGCAGCAACCTTACCGTCCTTGAAAGAGTTTCTGTAAATTCGGGCAGCGATGGTGGGAAGCTTGGCAATCAAGTCGATGGAGTCTTCGTAAGCGTACTTCCAGAACTCCTTCTTGTTGACACCAGACTCATAAGCCTTGGAGAAAGCAGACTCGGACTCCAAAGCGTTAACAGCAATAGAAAGCTGAGCCATGGGGTGCAAGTTCTTGGGGCATCGGTCGATCAACTCAGTGACGTGAGCGGGGAGTTCGTGTCGAGCAGCAAACTCCTTGGAGAGAGCCTTAACCTGAGCATCAGAGGGGACCTCACCAGTCAACAAAAGCCAGAAAAGACCTTCGGGAAGGGGCTCGTTACCACCAGCAGCCTTGGGCAAAACCTCCTGGAGCTCAGGAATGGTCTTGCCTCGGAATCGGATACCTTCATTGGCGTCAAGAACGGAACCTTCCCAGACAAGGGCCTTGATTCCTCGCATGCCACCATAGACCTGGTCAAGCTGAACCTCACCGATAACATCGGAACCGTGGGTCTTTCGAAGAGTCTTAATCTTCTCGATGTTCTCGGGAAGCAACTCAGCGAATCGCTCCTTCAAGGTCTGCAGAGTGAGTTAGTACTGTTCATTTTTTATTTAGTTGGTTACCAAAGTCGGAGGTGCGGGGCACAAATGTTCCGGTCATGTGACAAGGAGGGCTAGTGTGGTGGGGGAAGTCGCGTAGCGAACCAATCAGAATGATTTACGGCCAAGGTGCAAAAATTTCGAATCCGGCCAACAATGAGTTAACGGGGCCGAATGAAGCGTAAGGTGATCGAGCTCAAAAATGATATTTGAAAATTTGTTCCAGCTTTTATGGCCTGACTCATTGTATTTCATTGGCCATGTTGAAAACTTTGAATGTGCAAAAGCCACCCTCACTGACAAGCCTGCCACAGAGATCAACTGCCAAAAAGATGCTGATTATACTAACAATAAACAGTCTCAATGGCGTAGACAAGTAATTGTCACCTTTAAATGCCAATAATATGTCTCATTGACCGGAACAAAACAAGAGTTGTCTCTCATATCTTGAGTGCCCACCCGGAAGATGGATATGCAACCCCAGACAGCAATTATTGATCAGGCAAAACCGCCGCTATATACTTACAGGTTCGCTGGAGTAGCTTCGAGCAGAGACAGCCAAAGCTCGGGCAGACAACTTAGAAACAGCAGGTCGCAAATTATTCAAAGCAAGAGACATTGTGGAATAGCGAATATAACTGATTAGTCTTTAAACAACTGTTGAAGAGGAAACAGCAAATGGGAAAGGACACCCTTTTAAATTTGGGCCTGAACGGTTGTCTCGGCAGGTCACGTGAAACACCTTTTCAACCCCCCTTCCGCCCGTTCTCGGCTTTGAGGCATACCCGCTTATCCGGGGTAAAATGTACGAATTAAAAGATGTAAATAGCTCATTTAGGCAAAGGGCTCATCATCTGATTGCCCAGTTTCGATTCTGAGGAGCCCCGGCTAACTTCTCATTAATTGAATGTATCTAATTGCTAGCTTCCTTTTGTCCATCTCCTAACAGTGAGCCAAAGTACCGTGGGGTGCCTGCCGCCGAGGTTTCTTAGCACATGCCAGAGGAACAAACCGGAGAAGAAAACCAAACCGCCAATAGAGTTGCAAAAACTATGAAGCTGATGAAATTCCAGATATGCCTCTAAAAGTTTCATTAATAGAAACGTTGAATAGATGCATCATTGTTGATTGCCAATGCGCGGCAACCGGCGGAGTAACAGCCGGGCCTAGATATTTCACGTCCACTCAATGACGTAAGAAGATATTATTTAGGTAAAACCTGTTTTATTGATCCATTCCATGCTGTACAAGCTAGGGCTCCAACAAAGTCATTCGCTTGGAGACAGCAGGCTAAAACATCTGTGATAAACATCTTGGTGAAAATTAATATCGTACTTTTAACACCCCGTGGGGGTCTTCTTGGACAAATTGGATCAGTCAGCCTACGGGACTCTCGGATCTTCCTGCAAACTGCGCCGTATCGTCGATTTCTAGATATAATTCTTAGGAACAATCTACAAATACCAGTTTTGGATCAGGCGTGGGGGCTCTTAGGCCAGAATCAGAACCCTTAATGAATAAACTAAAGCCACAGTCGATATACAATGCGACATAAATTGCCATAGTGTTCAGTGCGTTATAGACCCAGCATTCAAATAAATCTTTTTTTTCAATCATTTCCATTACGAGTGAGGTAGCGGAGCATGTAATGAGCAGTCCAAGACAGCTAGATGAGAGCAAAGAAATATTGTCAAAATCAATTATGAATTGAAGCAATGAAACACTTCCACTAATTGATTCGACAATCCACTGATTCCTGAAATATCTTTAATTTCTAATCTAATTTACTTCATTTCATACACGACCATCATTTCTCTTCCATCAAAGTTGAAGGTGTCTGCCCACCTAAGCATCGACAGCTTCGGTTCTGGAAAAGTCAGCCTCATCACTGGATTACACACCTAAAAAATTCAACATCAACCTCCAATAATCAAGGTAAAATACACTGGCTCCTAATTAAATCATTGCTACACTGCTAACCACGATAACCAGATCATTTCACCTAATCATCTGAAAATCCAGTTTGCTACGTGATAAGATAGATTGGCTGTTGGATACCAAGATGCCAGAGTTTTATGCCCGTCCGCAGTTAAACACGGATCATCAGCATCAACAACAGAGCCTGTTTGTAGGAACGCGCACTTTTGATCCGGCGAATCTGAATACTGCAGATCCTCTAGAACTTTCGTCACATTTCGTCGATGAGTTCTTAAAAGCGGATAATGAGTTTCCTGAGATGTTTACCTATCTGGATTGTAAGTTTTAATCAACGTGGTCCAAAAACTGCCTTGGATTCATCAATTGCTAACTTAATCAGTCGGACATACCGTTCGATATTTACCGACCGATCGAAAGAAGTCCGATGCCTCATATCCTTGGTTCAATTACTCACCTTTCACTTTCAAATCGGTCATTAATACGCCTGACGAGATTTTTGAGCAGTATAATAACACATCTGTCAGTACTTACATGGGACTCTTCCCCGAAATTGAGCGAGCTTGGATTGCTGTTGATTCTCGTTTGTACTTTTGGAATTATCGGGGAGACAAAAATGATTTCCAGGCTTTCGAAGAGCTCCAGGAGGCCATTGTTGCTGTCAAGCTTGTCAGACCCAAAAAAGGAACTTTCATTGCTGAGGTGAATTATTTATTGGTCATTGCTACAACTGACGATATTTACCTTGTTGCCATTTCTTATGCAAAGGGAAAGCCTATGGAATTGTATGACTCCGGAATGTCCATTTCCACTGTTGGTATGCAGGTAGACCAGCTACATGTCGACAACACTACCGGCAGAATCTTTTTCTCTGGTAAAAAAGACGGGGTCAATCTTTGGGAAGTCTGCTACGAGAGTCATGATTCTTGGTTTCGTAGCAAGTGTTCCAAGGTTTGTCGAACAAGATCTGGTCTAATATCAAATTTGATTCCCACAATTCCTAAACTACCAGCTAGTCTTCCTCTGCCACAAATGCCTTGGTCTGGCGATTCCTCTTTCAATTCGCATACAGGTGCTGAGACTATTATGCAAATATCTATTGATGAGACTCGTTCACTGATTTATGTTTTGACTACGCATTCTACCATATACGTATACACCATGCTCAGCGATAGAGAAGATGTTCGTGAATTGGCACGAATCCCGTTGTCAAAAATACGGGCCGAAATCCGTGGTGCTCGACCTGCACCAACTGATAATGCCTTCAGCTTTACAGGTGAAGATTTAACCTTATTGACAGCTAACTTTTTGGCCCAGCCATTCAAAATTGTTGCTTTGGAACCCGTGAAGTCTTATCAAAGTAGGTCAGTTTATTTTGCTGCTATTACAGATAATGGAACCAGAATCTATTATAGAGCTACTACTCCAGAGACAAGAACTGGGTTTTCAACAAGCCTCAATTTACAGTGCTTCCACGTGAGACCAGGGCCTCAACTTGTCAACGACATGGTTCCTAAAGCCCCATCGAAGCCCAGCTCACGAATTTTAGAACCCCACTATTTCTTCTCTGTGATGCCAAATGAAACTACGACGGGGGGAGACAGAGTCCTCTGTTGTGCTCTTGACACTGCTTATCTATTGAGTACTGCTCATGGCGACTATGAAGTTTATGATACTTTGGATATCGAGGGTCATGTCAGAGCTATTGAAATGATAACTCCTCGATTCTCTGCAGCTCCTACACCTGTAGGTTATGGCAATGAGACTGCTGCTCAGTATACTGTAACCCCCCCTCAGGTTGCTATAATGACAAACACAGGTATTTTCATTTATGAAAGAAAGTTCCCTTATATGGTATTTGAGCAATTGCTTCCTGATATGCAACGATTCTATGATTTATACGGAACGACAGAGGTTTGCAGTGAAGCTCTTGCTTTTGTTTGCAAACCTTCTTTAGCAGCAGACTCTCTCAAGTCACAGGTTGCTGCCAACTATATCGGTATAGGAGGGAAACCTGTGTACTCAGCTCAGCAGAAATATCAGAACAAGCTATTGTTTCAGCCCAGTGGCTGCTGCCAGGGACTGGCCACATATTTGTCCCGGATCATACGTGATACTTGGTCAAAACCTGTTTTCAGCGTGCAAAAAAATGTGACCACTAATGTCACCACATTGAGGCTGAATGCTGGTAGGGATGTTCTGGAGACTTTACAAGGTCGATTGCTCGATTTGCTTCGGTTCTTCGAAATGTACAGGGCTCACATTGATGGCCTAGAGGACGGCCCATCTCAGAAGGTCAGTGAGACTTTGGATGAAGAAAGTCTCTATCTCATGGAGCACAGATCTATGCAGGCACTGTTGAAACTTGTTAAGAGTATGCGTGAGGGATCAGGATTTCTCCTACTACTTCTAGAGGAGACCTTGCCATTTAGCCAAGGTATCGAGGCTGTACTTAGTCATCTGCCTGCTGAGCCGCGTAAGAAATTGGAAACTCTGACATTTAGAGAATTTTTTGCCTCTAATGATGGACGAGTTATTGCCAAAGAGTTAGTGACTTCGTTGGTGAATTTGAATATTGCTCGTGGCGGTAGTGTCTCATCTATTGCTGGCGTTTTGCAAGATCGATGCGAAAGCTATTGCACTGCTGAGGATGTGATTTTATACAAGGCAAGTGAGTTCTTGCGAAAGGCAAAACTAGGTGTGCACGATCTTCATGTGAAAACCCAAAACCTATATGCATCTTTGAACATGTTTAAATTGGCAGCGCCTGCATTGACCGAAGAAGTTCTTCGAGAAACTATAGAGGAATATGTTTCTTTAGATTTTTGTCAGGGAGCTGTTGATGTTGCATTACGAGCCGCCATGGATGTCGACAGAGCCAATTTGTCCTTGGCATATTACTTGGCTGGATGCCCAGAAAATGATCCAAGGGCAGAGCTTTTCGTTGCTAAGAAGAATATTTATGATATGATTTTCAAGGTCCTTGAGAGTGCAGACGCAAAAGTTGCCTCTACAACAACAGCAACTGTAGCGACACAAAACTTGGTCTCATCAATGAGGGATGAGACTTATAAGGCCTGCTTTTTGAGTGAAGACGAACTTTTCCATTATTGCTTTTATGACTGGTTTTTCGAGAAGGGCCTCGAGAGTAGGCTTATGGAGGTTCAAACACCTTACATTCTTTCTTATCTTGTCTACAAAGCTGAGCGAGAATTTTCTTTTGCAGAACTTCTGTGGATTTACTGCAAAAAATGCGGGGATTCATTCAGAGCTGCTGAGGAACTATTCAAATTGGCAGTGGGAAATTTCCAACTTTCGCTAGATGAGCGAATGCGATACCTTTCGCGAGCTCGAACCTATTGTGGAGCAGATGGCGATGCTGAAACCAAACATGCCATGGATCGATTAGAGACGATGATAGACGAATATCTGCTGGTCGCCTCTGTTCAGCATGAACTTCTTTGGTCTATTCAGGAGGACAAACGACTTGATACTAACATCCAAACAGAAAGTATTGCTAAGTTGAATGGAAAGATTCTGACAATTAGTGAGCTTTTTAATGACTTTGCAAAACCTCTGGGTTACCACGATGTTTGTCTGGCGGTATTCCGAGCTTCTGACCACCGGGACAGCATGGAGATCATATCGACTTGGACAGCTCTTCTCACTAAGGTGCACGCAACTTCCGAAGACAAAGAAGAGGCATACAAGGCTATTTCTGCCACAGTTCAAAAGCTTGGTCAGCAATTCAGATTGCAAGAATTTGTTTTTCCTTTGGAGTTTCTCGTTCCCTATCTGGAGAAGTACAAATTTGAAAGGACTACTGAGTCACCCACCGGCTGGACCATTGAAGCTTTTTTGAACGCTGGAGTATCATGTGAGGCTCTTTATAGTTTGCTACAGGATGTTCTGGAGCGTCGAGAATATCCTTTCGATAGCGAAGCGGCTTACAAAATGCTTGTCAGTGACATTATTTACTTGCTGAACAGATGGATCAGCGATGCTAGAGCTCGGCACGTGGTGCACCACATTAGGAAAGAAGACCTAGATAAGCTTGCCAAGGTAGATAGCGAAGGCGTTGCTAATATTGTGCGACGTTTAGCTGTCTAACAGAAACTGCACAGGAATTGGCAGATTTGAAACGAACATGTAATCTGAAATTTTGTATTGTATTCTTTATTCTATCAATCTACGGATATTTCCCTGAATTATTTGATATCCTCCAAGTAGCCGGCAGTACCAATGAGTTGGTTGAGTTTGTCGATAGGCGGGGTTTTCAACAAGACATGAAAATGTTCCAATGCTCTTATGCTCTGCAAAGCAGTTGTGTTCCTGAACCAGAGAATATCATCTTTCCTCATGCCGAGCTTTTTAATGAATGTCTCCACAACGTAATGCTCTATTGATTCTTTAGCAGCATCAGATATATAGCCATCAGCAGCTTTAGGACTGGGAGTTTTGGACCAGACAACTACATGGTAAATTCCTTCCTCTACTGCGTATGAAAAGTCATTGTAAAGTATTTGGACGTCGTGCTTATCTCCAAGGAAGATGGTAGATGCTGGCTCCAATTTACTGCTGAGATCATCCTGTAGATAAGAAGGGTCATCCACGTCAGGTAGCCACTTTAGTTTTTTCCTGAGAATATACTGTAAAGTACCACCATACTTTTCTTTGTATATGATTTTGCACCGATTGTATTCTGCTAGATCGGCAGGCGTTCTGGCCAACAATTCCAGCTTTTGAGACTCTGAAATTAGCAAACAATACAATAAAACCATATAAATAGATGAGAATGCCCCCTTGAAGGCTTGAATGAATGACACTTAGTACTCAAGGTCGCAGTGAAAGCTCTGACCGAGTCAGTGGTCGTATCGCGCCTGAGACTCGGGAAAACATCCTTCGATCATATCATCCCGCACATTGAATCACGGGCCGAGCTGATTGCAGCTACCTACCAATAATGGTCTCAAGTTTCTCCCACGAATATCTTTTGAATTCCGCGTCGCTAACCGTCATTTCGGAGCAGAAAAAGCGCTTGCAAGGTTTGAAAAACAAACAAATACAATGAGCTTTTTAGGCGCAGAGCTTACGAAGAACCTACGTTACATTCTATATTACCACCTCTAAAGGCAACATCTGGAGACAAATCATGTGATCTATCCGACACAGCCGTTCCTCAATCTCTCGCCCCTAATAATTGGTTATCGAATCTCGCGGTTTGAAGAATGAGGTTTCGTCTGCTAAAGAAAGATGCAAGTGTTATCTAAATCAAGAGATCTAAACTGAAGTAGCCACAAGTCGCACACATGGAATCAGATTATTTCTACTGTTGCGTTGTAAATATTGTAGTATTTTCGGTCTTGATTCCAGTAGTGCCTAGCCAGAAGTAGACGTGATCATATCAACAAGGCTTCCCGAGAAACGCAAACATATATTCGACATCAAAGCAAGATATATAGTACCGGGTGTTGAGCATGCTCGATACTAGACTTACATTTATGAGCCGATAAGAGAATATTTCTAATTTTTGCAAACTTGAAACGGTGTTGTCAAGTATAGTCACTTAAGAGCAAAATTATCTAGTCCTGTAGGGTCAGCGACATTCATCCAGGAAGAACCAACGACGAAAAAGTAGTGCCTGCATAATTATACCGACCGGCCAAGATCACCACATTCAGTATAAACCACGGAATATATTAAATGCTTTCACTTCATTTTATCTTGTATCCTACAAGTCCTCTATCTCTTCATGGTGTTATTTAAATAACTCCACCAGTTTATTCCGCTCGTTCGCACTCGTATCTCTTGGCCCCCATTAAATCCAGTCTGTTGACCAGCAAACTAATCCGCTTTGCGGTAGTCACAGCCACATCTATCCACCGTCTCAGTCTGAACCTCAGGCTTAGTGGCCAATTAGGACATTGATCAAAAATGGAAAATTAATACGAGAATAATAACAATAATTGCAAGTTTTGAGCTGGTGGCAAAACTACACTTTTATAGTTTGAACCTTGCTGTGAACTAGCTAGTGCGATCGAGACCTTGCACTTTTCAGCCCCATATGCGGCTGAATCTTGGCAACCGCTTTTTCTCGTTTGTTTTTTACCGAATTTTCCTGCAGATCGGGTAGGCAACCAGCTGAAAATTCGGGGCCATGTAATGGTGGAGTTTCAGGAAAAAAAATAAAAAAATCAAATACCTGCATATATAGGATATCTCGCAACAATTACAACTACGTGCTGTGCCGTTGGAATGCCACAAAAAATTGCTACATGTAAAGCCGAGGCTCGGCACAAATCATACAATCCACTACTATACAGTTAAAGCTTTCTAGGCAAGTCGCTCGATACATTCAATTTTTTTCTATGGTACAATTAATAGGAAAATAAATAATAAATAACCATTGGAGGGCAATCATCAGCGGGTCAAACGTTTTTAACAAAATATCAAAGGAGCGGATATGTTATCTATCTCGTTAGAGCAAGTGAAGCCACTGGCTTCACGCAGTAACTGAGTAGAAATATAATAATTAGGAGCAAGTCGACTTTGCAATTAAAAAAAGAAAAAAATAACGACAGGCCAAATTCCCCAAATGCATTCAAACCTCTTCATCAGAAGTTTCAGATGAAGCTAACTGGAGCTGGGAAAGATTCATGGGGCAATTTTCTTTCTGGTGACCAAGACGTCGGCATCGGTAACAGCCTCCGAATTTTCTAAGTCGGTCTCGTTCCTCAGGAGTGAGCTTGGGGATATTCACAAGGCTTGTTTCCAGGTTTTGTTGTTGAACCAGGTTCATGATCGAAGGAGGTGGAACCACGTTATTGCCCATAGCGAGTAACGGACATTGATCCTTTTGATGACCCAACTGTCGGCATCGGAAACAACCTCCTTCTTTTTTCAAACGCTCCCGTTCTTCCGGAGTGAGTTTATGCAAATTCTCAGATAGCATATTTTTGGAATCAAGAGACGTTGGTAATTGTTGGGGTTGCTGTGGTTGTTGCGGAGAATTGTACATTGTTGTAGGATAGCCCATCATCAATTTTCCTGGAGAGGGCGATCCAAATTGCTGATGCAATGCCGAGGTTGAGGATGCTGGGTTAGAACCCGAGAGCATCGTGTTGACTGAACCGGGACTTCCAGGAGCAGCATTCAGAGTATTTCCCTGACTATTTTCGGCTCCGAGGATAGAAGAAACCATATCGTAACCAATAGGATGTTGGTTCAATTCTCCATCATAAGCCAGTTGAATAGCCTGGGCCAAGGTCCTAGGCGCATGAGCGGATACAGCTCTTCGAAGATCCATATCAAGACCAGCGATATACTTAGACACAAGAGCCTCTTCATTGTGGGCTCCCACAGGCAAGGATCCCCATGATCGCTTAAACATTGTGGTATATTCCGAAACACTACCGTCCTGATGCAAGTCCGGCAATGACTCTGGGTCGGATCCGGCGGATGACGAACGCTGATGACTGCCGTGGCCAGCCGACAAATGATGTTGATGGTGCTGGTGGTGTTGGTGTTGATGGTGCATGTTCAGCTGACCACCAGGTTGCTGATGGTGAGTCAGCATCTCACTACTGTCCGGCACCGAGGCTCCGATGGCATAGACAGAATCAATCATAAACATTCCGGCAATAGCCTTCTTGAAATCGGGCCAAGGTGGCGTTGCCTTGAATGCCGTGTTCAAACTCCTATACCATACCCGAGCAGAGCCCCGAAGATTTTGGGCAGCAATTTGGGTCTTTTGAGTATCACTGAGACCATGTCCAATCATAGAGATGAAATAGTCATCCCAATAATTTAGCCATGAATTCAAAGTAGACACAGAAGGTTCACCAGAGTAAGCTGGTTGAGAAATCGAAGTTTGCTTAGTTATGGTGGGTTGCGCGGGGATTGGAACATTCGAGGGCTTTGCTGAGGAAACGCTCATCAAAGGGTTGAAATGAGGCATATCGCTATTGTCCAAAGGCATAAAACTTAAATTGTGACTGCTGTTATTCGAGGCAAACTGATTCGTAAATTGATTATCAGTCATAGGTAGAGAAGCGGGTCTGAGATCAAATAGCATGCTAGGGGTTGATGGTTGAGTGATGGTTGAGAAATATGTGAAGAGAGGTTGATTCAAAAGATGAAAAAAATCAAGTTTGCGGATTTTCTAAGTGGCGTAATGGCGAGGCAACTTGCAAGTTTGATTTCGTTTTTTTGCGTCAGGATAGACGCAGCAAGAGATCTGACTAGGAATTTGCCAGTTATAAATTTCAAAGGGGGCGAAATTTGGTGGCTATGTGGAAACAATTTATGGTTGTTTGCTGCTGTGGTTCCCGAGAACTATGAAGTAAGAGGGAAAGGGATAAGATTTTTTTTTTGGTGCTGATTTTGCTTTCGGGACGTTGAGAGTATGAAAAGAGTTAGGCACCAACCAAAATTCTTCAACAGTAGAAAGCCACAGAAGAAATTCCTAACGATGTGGAAATCCAGACCAAAAGAACCAAAAAAAAAAAAAAAAGAAACTGAGAATCCAGGAATGGAAGACCAGAAATTCACAGTGCAAAATGGCAAAGATAGATTACCAGTAGTGAGTTTGCTGGCCACGTGAGCCCAGATGTCTATTCGAGGGTAGCTGACAAGCGAGCCGTGTAGCTAAAAGATCAGTGATAACTAGTGCGGTCGCAGTTTGCGCGCAAGATGATAAATATTCTAAAAGGTGTGAACTCGAGGGAAATTCAAGGCCTTATATATAATGCTAGAGGCGAAAACCCAGATTTTCTTGTTACACACGGAATCAGTCAGAAGAATTTCTTGCTATGGGGTTGTAGCTTGGGTATTTATATAAAACCCATAGGGATCCGGTACGCGGGAGGCGATGAGGTCTCGTGCTAGCCTTTCTGTAGTTCCTTTTTGCTCACTTTACTTATTAATTTTTTGTTTTTTGTCAGCCAAAGGTTTGCCACAATTGGGTGCTACGCCGCACGCATGCTCCTCGGTGGTGGAGGTTCTGCTGAAGTAAGCCCGTAAGGAACTTCTGGTGGGGTAGAGCCTAGCGTGGCTCAGGGCCTGGCCCAGCCCAGCCTAGCCCATGCTATCACCGGTAGAGCGATGCCGGGAAAAAGGCCAATGCAAGGGCGCAGAGCGGAGGTGCACTCAAATAATCAGGGTATTGTTGTTAAAAGTCGAGACAGAGTTTTATTTATTGCTTAATACCTTGATAGCTTAGCCGGTCGCTGTCAAACGCTATCGGCCGACGGGTGGCTCCTATATTTAGCTCATTTCGAATAAATGTGTGGCAATTTTAGTCCGGCCTTACTTAGCCATGGCCATGATGGAATTACCGGGAAACGAGGCTCGCGGTTCTGGGATGGGCTATTAAGATAGCCTATCTGTTGGGGTATTCTAGGTATTCTTCAGAGTCAGCACCCCGATATCTGGCTAAACGGCATGCCATGATTGAATATCTGTGTCTAGTTCTCTTGTCATGATTTTTTGCTCACTTGATCCTTCTACGCATATCATGGAAGAATAAATAAAGTAGCGAGACTCACGTCACCACTGCCGCCAGTTTTTCCTGCAGCTTAACATGCAATATTTTTTTCTTCTTTTTTGAGTCATCTTTTTGCTACTCAACTTGGTATGCTTTGGCTTTTGTTTTTTTCTGTTAGCGCAAAATGATTATGTCTTTTCAGGTCCATAAACCGTTAGCAGAAGCCGTGTGATTCCAATATCAGCTCTTGTCTTTTTTCCGCCTGCATCTCTGAGTGGCCACCTAATTTTCACTCTTGCTGAAGCAATATTTCCCAATTTAACAAAAAACCTTGTTTTCAGAAGACCCGTTGTCTCGCCACCTCGTATTTTTTTCAAGCATTGTGAATGTCTCGGCTACTCGTATTACTCCTTTCTCGATTTCATAGAAATCGGGTGGTTCGTACTGCGCCTCTATTGATTGTCTATCACACTGGGCACGTGAACAGAACGGTTCCTTACTAAATTGGGGTAGATATTCCGGTAACGAGTACACTTATTTTATTCAGACAATGAATAACGTTAATCGCAACTAGAGATGGACATTTGAACGACCGAGAAAAATATACCTGCGAACTAAGGGTCGATGGCCAGGCACTAATACAGAGAAGCAAGTTAGAATAAAAAGCATCATAACGAGTAATAGATGGGGAGGCTTGTAACGTTCTCTGCTTCTCGGTGAAATGGTATGTGGTTTCCAAGAATAGATTGATCTTATCTGCAATTGACTCAACTGCAGGTATACTCTCATGATGTCACTATGCACAATATTTGAGTTTTAAATTTTGTTCAACCTTAAGCGATACGGGCTCTCTTGTTTCAATCGGCCCTAATCAAGCAACAATTTTTTTCAATAATTTCAGAGCTCCTTGTTTTGTCACTTTGTTTAACAACTTGTGCGGCATTCGAAGAAACTTCTATTGAAGTCTATTCTAACAATGATAAGGCATACGTAATTATGTCTTAGATGGATGTGCAATAAACATACATGGTGCAAATAAAAGTTCAATTTTAAAGTGCCATTTGTACATATTACTTGTAATACTACTTCGACCGGCCCTGTAGATGAATTAGACACAGACCGGTCTTTACAAAAGCACACATAGAAAAGATTTCTGCGGCATGCACGTCTTAATTTTAAGCGGCAGTCCATTAATGCAACGTATTTTTCTATTAACTCCAAACAAGGTTCATTCTTGTGTTGTTTTCGTCACAAGTCGAGTGCTGCACCAACTGGCTCATCACGGCAAAAAAGATTAAATTACTTTTCAATAGGCGTAAACAGAACACCCCTGGAATATCTCTGGTCATTACTTATAAACTGTTCAGAGCAAATGTGTGCATTTTCTTTCTTTGCATATTGCTTTGATTTAGCTACATAATTGAAGATAAAAATGAACCTTGCTCAACATACGATTGAGCCTAATCAACTATACCATTGCGTTTTCATGTAAAGATCGAGCACATTTATTCGCTGGTCAAACCAATGACACCACAAGCAGGTCGAGCACCAGCGTTACCGGTGGTCAAGGAGTCGGCGTGACCGCCCTTTCCAAGATCATCAGTGCCAGCATGGACAACAACAGTTCGGCCAACAATGGAGTGCTCACCAATAAGCTTGACTTCCAAGTCCTGCTTGGTGCCCTTGGCAACACCGCTACCATCGGTGGTAATGTTGCCCAAATCACCAACATGTCGGTCGTCGTCTTCGGGAGCTCCGTGTGTCTTCTTGAAGGGGTTGAAGTGGGGTCCGGCAGAGGTGCAACTGAAAAAGAGTTAGAATTGATCGGCACAAACACAATCGATTGTTATAATAATACTCACCCATTGGTGTTGTCACCAAAAGTATGAATGTGGAATCCTCTCAAAGCATTGGGGTCATTTCCTTCGATCTCCCATGAGATAGTGGTATAGTCCTTCTCAGAGGGCTGCTCAAAGTACACAGTTCCCTTGACGGTGGAGTCACCTCGCAAAACAGCAACTGCGTAATAGTTAGAAAATCAATTGACAATGCAAATTGAATCCATGTAATAAGCATTAAACCAACCCGCTACTTACCAGCTTTGACCATTTTTTTCTTGGAGTTTTGTTATAAATCTGAATTTCTCAATCAAATGACCAGCGTTATTTGTTGGTTGGTTGGTTGGAATAATGACAAAGCAAGCTACTCTTTGCCTCTTATGTACCGGCGGGGGTGTCGTCATAATTGGGTAATTCTCAGCATAATGGGGTTGAGTTCAGCCGTCAAGTCCGATCTAGGCCCATCGTTGTCTTCAAGGTTGGTAGCGGACTGACAATACCGTTACTTCTGTGGATTTAGTGGAAATTATTGATCTCGGTTATTGACATCGTAATTGATACATTTCAGCAATTACAGATGGATAAGGTCGGAAAAGGGTGTGGGGTATCTTTGCCTTTTATATGTGACAGTTTCACTACTCACCTTGGTGGATAAACTGCTCGTCGAGGGCTTATTTGCTCTAGCTGGGCTGACAGGAAAGCCTTAAACCAGAAACATAGGCCAGTTTAATGAATGTAGATTATATGTAAACTAAATGGTTCTTACATCTTTCTTCGCCCATATTACTCTTGATTTGAGTCTTATAATTTCAATTGGAATTCTCTTTTACTTTGTCTCATTTATCTAATGCTCATCACAGTTTAGTATTGGCCATCACAAGCTTATCTACGGTCGCTACTCAATTTAAAGCACAATCTATGATGGTCTTTGAACGGAAAACAACTGCTGTTAGACTACAGCTTTTCCTTTATCCATTCCAGACTCGGAACCGAATTTCAGTATTGTTACCTGAACCGGCTTTGAGTTGAATTGATTCTCATTTCACCTCTACGAACATGCAATGGTCTTCGCTTGTTATGGTGGTTTTCGGTATGGTGGTGGGTCTCAGTGGAGACACATTGTATCATATTCGAATCTGAGAGTAAGACACACACGTAAACACACCCTGGTCGAGCTTTACAAACAAGACGTGTTGACCTAATAATCTCAATTATTCATTAACTGTTTTCCACTTATCAATTTTTTACTAATTGTGTGTAAATACTGCCAGATCTGATTCAATCATCAACTTCTTATTACTGCGGTCTTTAACCACCTCCCGGATTAGGCGGTTTAGTTGAGCTTCTCAATTCAGGAAAAGATCAACCGACCTCTTTGAACTCACTGCCTCTTACTACTGGCTTGCCCTTTTTTCTGCCCGCTCTTTGAAAAAATCATTGAAGGCTCAATTTTTCCATTTATTCAATATTTCCGAGGAGCATAAAATACGCTAGGGCTAATTCTGATCGCGGGTTTCTTTCTGCATTTCTTTCGAAAATCCTTTGTCGGCTTAACAAACCTGCCAATCCATCTCTTCCGCCTGGGGTCATCAGCCGTGCACTCTGCTCTGTTTACATTTGGCAAGAATTGTATAGCGGCCGAGCAAGTCGCCTAGCCGTAACAGAAAGTCATAGTTGCTGGAGTCTTTTATTTTCGTTTCTACAACAATCATACAGTTACATCCATAAGTTGAGCAATTTCATTCTTGCTACGCGGCGATTTTTTTTCAACTGGTTTACCACTAGGCTAAAGTCTTTGTGTTTTCCTGCCAAACCTAAAAGCCTACTAATATCACAACATTATGTCGCAGCAGCAGTACTACCATGATCATAGACTGCCGGATGCACCTTCATTACCTGAAAAGCCTTATGCTTATGAGTCAAAAGGTCCACCAGTTCCACCAAAGCCTGCAGAATACCGACAGGGTCCACAGCAGTTAAAGAAGAGCCTATCGGAGTCCAACAGATCTAACCAAAACATCTCCAAAACTTTAGCTTTCATGAAACAGGTCAATCAAGCCAGCTCAAATAACAGTCCGGGGTTGCCTCCCAAAATACCTGCTCGAGCAAATAATATTCCGGTCATGGAATTCCATGATCGGCGACCCGAATTTCATCCTCTAGGACCAAGAGGCCCTGGTACTGGACTGCAGCGCTCTCAGACCCATAATCACTACACGAACCCGTCATCAGCTTGGTACGATGATGAGGAAGATGACAGCTATGGTATGCGTCCTGAGCCATATCCTGCATTGAGAAGCGAGCCCTTTGGATCCCGGTTTTCTTCATCACCTACAAAATCTGCTCATGCTTTACCACCCCTGCCTACTGTGACGCACAACGCCGACTCTTATGCTTATGAGGATGAAAATTATGAAGATTATGTTGTTACCTATTCTAATCGTGCTTCAATTGATAGAACAGCGTCTACCTATACCACACAGACATCATATTCGGGGTACTCGGAAAAACTCGACGAAGATATATACCCTGACAAGTATGGTAACAGTCTATTTCCCTATGAAAAGCCCGTGGAGATACCAGATCCCAACAACTATCGTGAAACATGGGACAATTCTGATAGATCATGGGGTAGTGACAGCCCTGATTGTACTTCCGCAGATGGTACCAGGGTGGACAATTTTTTAGAGGACGTCAAATTGAAACTGGATGACAGCTTACCTGTTATGCATTCAAGGTTATCGCAAAAAGCCATGGATAGTACAATGATGGATAACGTTCCATTTGAAGCCGCCAACATGTCTGCAGAATCATCTCCAAACAAGTATAACTCGAGGAAATATCCAACTGTTGATACGAGTAACGATTATCTTGATTCACCTCTAAAGGAAAATATGTGTCCGTATCCTTACTCACCGCCTGTAATGAAGAATCCTTACAGCTATGACATTGGTCCTTTTGAAACAAGCCAATCAGCGGAGAAGTCCTCCCCAGAGTTGAGTCGTCCTTACACCGTCAAATCTTCAAGATCATTTCATCATTCTAGGAGCCTTAGCCACAAATCTTTAGAAGGTCCATTTGGAAATCTCTCTACTGCGAGATACAACAACAATGTATCATCAGCTGCCCCAGATCGTGACCCTTTCATCAGGACCAAATCAGAACTGCAGATCCATGGCGATCTCACCAACGATTTTAACGATTTGCGATTGGCTCCATTAGTGCAACCACCATCATTCAGTCATTCAGTTTACTCAGAGTACTCGACGTTAGAACCTTCACTTGAGTCTTCTATGAGATCATCCCAGAGATCTGAAGATATGACACTAATGAACCAGTTAGGGTTACCGCAGATTCCGACAAGCAATCCGGTTTTAACTGCTTTGAAAATATCAACCCGAGAATATGAGAAGTGTACCAAGATCTGGAATCTAAGTAGCTTGGCGAAGTGGCTCTATAGTCTCCAGAAGACGGATCAAGATGTGTATTTTGGTGAGCTTCAAAAGATTCTCGGTGGCCTATTCACTCATTTTGTTCCAACAATGAGCTCACTTCAAGCCGAATCAATTGCTATGACTGCACTGGACACAATGAAGAGAACTAATTTTATTTCCGTGGATAACCAGATAGTGAGAATGGACCTGCACTATATTCCTACGGGTATCTATCCACAGCTGACTGGCTTTGGGTGTTACTCCATGTCTCATTCAGTGGTTAGTGAGAATGGTGATGAAGTCGATGAAATTGAGAAGTTACGTTGTTACTCGAGTAAGTGCTCGCTCACATTACCAGTGAAAAACTACCTGCCAAGCGTCGACTTGACTGAAAAGAGTGAAACAGACTGGGCTGCATATTACAATATCACACAGGAGACTTTGGAAGATCTTGGAAAACGGGAATTACGATACCAATATGCTATCCATGAGCTTATCACCGGAGAGGAAAGCTATTTGAGAGATTTAGGAACCCTGGTGCAGGTTTTTGGCGAATCTCTGAGCAAACAGGTACCGCCAGTGATGGAAAAACAAGAAAAGTTCTGTGAACAAACGTTTGGCTCAATAAAGAGGCTTATTGAGGTCAACACAAAGTATTTATTGGAGCCGTTAAAGATGCGTCAGAAATTGCAAGGACCATACATTGATGGCGTTGCCGACATAATCCTTGAGTGGATCAAACATGCTAAGCAACCCTATCTACAATACTCGTCGATATACCTCTTCTCAGATAGGATGATGCGAAAAGAGAAAGAGACTAATTCCAGATTTTCATCCTGGTTTGAGTCTGCTGCAAGAGATCCCAGAACCTGTGGAGTGCCCCATGGCTTTTTCTTTCATCGGGCAATTCCTCGTCTAGCGCGATACAGTTTGCTTTTGGGAGCTATACACAAAATGACTATAGAGTCGGCCATTGAGTGGAGTCTGCTCGAGAGGTGTATTGCTCAGTGTGACGAGCTCACCAGAGAATGCAACAAATCTCTGGCTCAAACTGAGAAAGTGATTGAATTAGTCGACTTCAAAGAGCGATTAAGGTTCAAAGGAGCTGAGTGTTTTGCTGATTTGAAGCTTAAAGATACAAGACGCAAAATATTGCTCAAGGGAGATATAGTGCGACGGGGGGATTATCGGCTGGACTGGATAGATGGTCACATGATATTGCTTGACAATTATCTTATATTGTCTAAAGTCAAGAAGGGCCCTAATGGAGACATGTATTATGTCACGAAAAAACCCATTCCTTTGGATCTTCTTGTATTGGAGTCTCTTGATGAAGACCCTGTCACCAAGAATAACAAGCTAGGTGTCGGTACATTCACTTCGCATGCCTCTCCAACCGAGACACGAAGGACCAGCCGTTTGATAGGTGGATCACCGACAAAGCAGGATGCAGGTAGCTATGTTACTGCGATTGAAGATAGTTCACAGGAGAAAGAGCTGCTGTATCCTTTCAGAGTGACACACCTCGGTAGACAAGGTACAACCTACACGCTATACGCACCAAGTAAGCATGAACAGCTGAAGTGGAGAGAGGCGATTCTCGATGCCAAAAGAGATTATGGGCTTGGACTTTACACAATGAATTCTGAACCATTCAAGCTCAGAGTTGTGAGCGAATATGGATTCGCCTATGAGACTGGTTCTGGACCCAAGCTGAGCGTATTTTCTCCCGGAACTGCGATTGAACGAGCTCTCAATGAATCATTAGAGCGGGTTCCGGCTGGAACGGTGGTGCCAAGGTTGCTCTTCAGGTCACGTATAACTTGTGGTGCTTGCTTTGTGTTTGCTGATAACAGGGAATACACCATTCTTGGAATGGATAATGGGGCATATCTTTGTGAGACTACCCATACCAATTCTGGTGCCTACGCATGGAAGAGATGTCTTGAGATTAACAAAATAACCCAAATTGATGCTATCCCTGATTTGAATGTGCTGATTGTATTGGCAGACAAAAACCTTTGTTACTACAATTTGGATTCAATCATATTCAAAGCACAACAACGGGAGGAGCCCTCTAAAAATACTCCAGCAAAAATCAAAGTTGAAAGCTCAGTCAAGGCAATACCCATATCTTCGTTGGTGGGCTATAGGCTTTCTAAACATCGAGACGTTGGGTATTTTGCATGTGGAAAGTTGCGCGATCGCATGGTGGTTCTTTACAAACACAGGGAAAACGTCAGCTCGGTCATCAAAGTTATTGAGCCTATTAAAGAAAAAGGGTTGCTAAGTCGGCGATCGAAGATGGCCGTTGCGAAGGGTGCTGCTGTCGACAGTACCGAATACTTCAGTGAAATCGAAAAGTTTGTTGTACCCTCGGAGTCATACGGAGTACAGATTTTCAAGCAGACTGTTGGAGTGGCATCTTCCAGAGGATTTGAGATTGTGTCTGCTGACATGAAGATCCCCCGAAGCGTACCACTTGCTAGTAGTATAACCCCAGCTCTCATCACACAATTTAACAAAATAAGCTCTAACCAGTCAAAGCCACTGTCTGTGGAAGGTTTCAAAAAACGCTTAGATCAATGCAGACCAGTCGCTATGTTTCGTGTTGGTGAGCAAAAGCTGGTTCTGTGCTACGATGAATTGATGCTTTTCATCGACAATCAAGGAAATCTCACTGGTCCATGTGTGACAGACTTGATTTGTAAAGCGAAATCTGCTGCTTATCAGCATCCTTATCTTATTGTTTGCGATGATGAGTTGGTGGAAATCAGAAGAGCGGATAAAGAGGGCCAGTTACGTCAAGTGATAACGGGAAAAGACGTGCGACTTTTAGATAAAAGAGAAGGGCAAATCACAATCTGCATGGCTCACCCCAAAGAAGCAGGACGACAGTTAGTAGTGGAACTCCACGGTAATGAGTTTGTGGTAGAGGATGACAATAGTAGCTTAGCTGCTCTATGATTAAAAGACCTATAATTTATTTGAAGGAATAATGATAAACCGTGATATGAATCTAGATTAATAATATTAATGATTAATGTTTTGTTTTTTTGTTGATGAAAATTAGATCTCGAAGTAATGCCTGACCACCCACCAATATGTTTCTTCATCACTTGCAATGCTGGCATCTGCCAAAGACCGCACAGTCGAGCTACAGGAAGAACTGTTAGAGGAGCGGCCTCCTATTACATTAGATGACATTGAATATATTCTGAAAAGTACATTCCTTCATCCCGTATATGTATGGAGCATTTCTATTTATCTCAAAAGGTGAGTATCTTCGGCATCAACAATTCAGATCAAGTGCCTAACTAGAAGCATACATCGACCAATCATATATGGCATTGCATTGGCAATATTGGTAGACTTTTTGTATTTTGCGTCATATTTGAATCAATCGTTCCTTAAAGGTGGATTTAAACAGGGCTTCCCACTTCTATCATCGGATACAGTGGTAGTTACAGGTGGTTCGAATGGTCTAGGGCGGGATCTGTTGGTTCTTTTATCGTTGAAAGGGATAAAAAACCTTGTTAATCTAGACATCAAAGATTCATCATATTACGGGAATTTCGACATTGAGGGAGTCGAATTTGTTGAATGTGATGTTGGAAATGCAGCTCAAGTCAGAAAGGCATGTGATTTGATTGAACTGAAGTACAAGACTGTGGCTCTACTAATAAATAATGCTGGTACTGCGCACGATAAGACCTTATTGGAACTTTCTGGGAAAGAAATAAGGAACATTATTGACGTTAATCTTTTAGGCCAGATTTGGACTTTGAAAAATATTTTGCCTGGAATGATTAAGGAGAACAGAGGGTATATTGTGACAGTGTCATCAGTGCTAGGCAAAATCGGCCCAGCAGGAGTCTCGGCGTACAGTGCCTCAAAGGCAGGTTTAATTGCATTGCATGATTCATTGAGCCATGAGTTGGCTGAGTATAAAGGAATCAAGACTCTGCTTGTCACTCCTGGTCAAATGGAGGGTTCTATGTTTGAAGGAGTATCCACACCGAATCGTTTCATAGCCCCAATAATTTCCCACATGAAGGTTGCACAGCAAATAATCGAAGCGATTGAACAGGGCATGGTAGGTGAAATTTCACTTCCTCTTTATGCTCGAATGCTTCCCATCATCAATGTTCTCCCTCAGAGTATTGTAGAAATCACACGATGGTTGTTCGGAATGGATAAGGTTATTGAGTCCAAAAGGAAATCGTCAGTGAGAAAGCAAAAGACTGAAAAGAATGATCTTTAATGACACTCCATTGATATGCTATAATTGAGTTGAGATGATTCAACACAATTATATGCAACTGCTGGATCACGAACAACATGCTAGAATATAGAAATTATATAGACTTACGCTTACTGGGTTTTTTTCTCGCTTTCGGGTAGAGCTTGCTTGACAAAGTCATTTAGCTTACTCTGAACTAAAAAGCCGCGAGTGTCGAACCACTCATTGTATTGAGAAACAATCTCCTTCTCACTTAGTTCCCTCCCAAACTTATCAGTTATTTTTGCAATCAGAGTATAATCTGGTGATTTCTGACCTTTTGTTTTGATGTAGACCTAGAAAATTAGCTTTGTTGATTGCATGGACGACAAAATACAACCTACCCTTTGAGACCCTTTCTCGCCGATGTAAGATGCTCCCTTTTGGATCGTACCGGCCCAATAATAATAAACTGCCGAGATGATCAAATAAGCTACGAAACCAGCTGCCATGAGATTGAATCCAGTCTTGAACCCGATTGTATATTCAACGTAAGCAACGGCAGCAGCAGCAACAACGCTACTATATCCCAAAGCTAATGTCACATTATCGTAAAAAAACAGCTGCTGATATCCCAAAGTTGATAAAGCCTTGATATTAGTAGCTGATTACAAGCCCAGCTGATTGATCTGCTTACCCTTGGTATGTGGTCATCGGTTGTGTTCTTGAGGTCATTGGCCGAACTGGCGATTAGTCTCACTACAATTCAAGCATAACTGTTCTCCACTTACTATAAATTCACCGCACTCTTCTGAATGATGTCCGACATGATTTATGCTGGTATGTCGATATAATCGACACGTTGATTCTCTTGATACTTGTAGACTTGTTGGTAAGTGATTACGTCAGACCTAAATCCATATACATCCGTCGACTCGCATAGGCTCATGATGACTGAGCACCACTCCACCAGAAATTGTTCTGCTAAACATTGCACATTATTTTAGCTCGTTGTGTTCGGTGAAATACATCTGTATTTCCAGTAACTATTACTTCAAGCCTTGTGATTTTTCTACAGTTCTCGCCAGTCCGAGAAACAGATTTCTGAGGGGTTCTTTGCGTTGCACGTGAACACATTGGCACGACTGTTAAAAACTGTTAACAGGTTACTTTTCGAAGTTTGCTGCTAATCACTGCTATCGACCAAAGCTCTTATCTGATAAATTTCATATTTGGAGTTTTCTTTGCTCATTGTTGAACCACGTGCTTTTCGACAGGTCGATTGCTTTGGTTATAGCTGAAAGCATCATCAAGTGACAAGCCGTCACTACCACAACTGAAAGGTCTCATAGAATTTACATTCCTACTCGCAGATACCCGACTTGAAAGATGCCATCTTATGACATGGATGCTCCTGTCTTTCGGCCCTCGAAGCAACAGGGGGCCACAGCGGGCAATAGCAATGGCAACAAGAATCAGAGGCCAAAACAAGCTATCAAATGCCAGAAACCAGCCAACATAAACACAAGAAACCGACTAGAAGCAAGCCAAGGATCCAACGGACCAAAAGGCAACACTGCCTATGCACATAATTCCAGACGTGATTCGCATGAACAAAGGAAGAAACGCAGCAATAACCAACAATCATCAAGTGACTACTCCCCTTATGATTATCTACCCAACGGGGAACATGCTCATAATAAGACGTCGTTTATTAATACCAGTTTCCAATTTGTGGTGGACTCTGCTTGCAATACTCTGGATATATGCAATAATCCGGATGCCAAAGTTCCCATGCAGCATGTTCTGAGAGTGTTGTGTGAACCAACATCTTGTCCAATTTGTTTAGAAGACGTTCCTGAGGCACCAAGAATGCTTGAGTGTGGCCATATTATGTGCTTACCTTGCATGATCCGCTTTGAAGCTGCAGAGCCATGTGCGGATCCTCTCAAGCCTGCCGGTAGAAACCGACAACAAAGCTACAGAGAATGTCCTCTTTGTTTTCAAGAAATGCGGCCTTTACGGTCGAAGCCAGTAACTTTCCAGAATCATTCCATGGATGCGCCAAAAGTGGGTCATGAAGCCGTTTTGAGATTGATGTTTCGTCCGCGGGGCAGTTTATTAGCAGTGCCGTTGGATATCGCAAGCGACATACCCAAAAGCTGTTTTCTAGACAAGAAGTTACTCAAGATCGACCACAAAGAAACTGGCGTATATTCACGAGTGCTAAGTGGTACTGCTGATTATGCTATTGCGGAAATTGTCAAGGAGATAGCTCTTCTCAAAGAATCTAAGCAATCTAATATAGCCTATTTCGGCGACGATGGGCAATGCTATGATGATGCTATATCTCGTTTAAGAGAAGAAATCAAGTCACTGGCCAGGATGAATGGTGTCGAACAGGAGATGAGTAGTAGTATTGATGCTTTGAATATAAGCAGCAATATAGTTCCAGAACACTATGGTGATGACGAGGCGTTCCACTTCTATCAGACAGGGTTTGGCCTACCTACCAAATATGTTCTTTCTCCGCTGGACGTCAAGATATTGAGAGCTGCATATGGAGAGTTTAGCTCCCTACCTCAATTCTTGATAGCCCCAGTACAACACATTGAGTACGGTAAATACTCCAATGCGGATTTGGTAAAGAAAATCAAATATTTGGGACACTTCCCCACCCATACTCCGCTGGCATTTTTGGAGTGCGACTGGAATGGCATAATTGACAAGAAGATTCTGAATGGCTTTTCGGAAGAACTAAAGAAGCGCAAGAAACGAAAAGAAGATCAACAACGCAAAGAGAATCGCGAGAAAGTCAAGTTTGAGCGCATCGAAAGAAACAAACTGCTAAGAGATGTTGAGCAGTCGGAGCCGTATGTTCTTCATGAGTCTGTTGCTAGTGAAGGCAGTTTACGTGCTCTGAGCTACGTGAATCCAGCATTACCGACGAGACCGCTTCAATCATTCGATACTGATGGCCCACCCACTGTTGGAGGAAAGACTGTTTGGGGTACTCAAGCGGTGAAATTTGCCAAGGAGGACGATACAATGGAAGCGGAGGAGGACGACATTGATCGGGTACTGCGGGAGGCTCAAAGTGCTCCAAGAAGCAAAGGACGGAAAAAGCTCGTTCTATATGCTAGCAGATGAGAGCAGTGATGGTCAAATGGTCAAAAGTTGTCGCATTCAATAATCCACTATATATATAGCATCTATCAGGCTAACACAATCTACTATAGCATATGATTCTAAAGGGTGGCAGTGAACAACTTGTCCTCAAGCTTTGCAATTCGTTCATCTCTTTCTTCGAGCTTCTTCACAAGCTCTTCAACTTTTGATCCAAGTTCGTGAACATGAGATTGCAGATTAGAAACAATCGAGTGAATATCTTTTGAAAGATGCTTTTCAAGTGATTCAGTTTTGCTGTTATTTGTCGAGCTGGTGGATTTGTCTTCAACACTGCCGTTCTTGATTGAATCTTTATCAGTCTTGGGTTCACGAGTCTTCTCAGCTGTCTTTTCGACAGGGTCGTCAACAGATTCATTGACAGGTTCTTTGATAGATTTTTCGGAAGATTCCTTGGAAGATTCTTTAACAATGTCTTTGGCCGGTTCAGATGCTTTAGCGGACTCTGGTTTCTCCTCTATATCCCAACTAGACACTTCACCAGGAATAGCCTCGGTCTTTTCCTCCTCCGGTTCATCAGCGGCCTTTTTCAAGAATGATTGGATTCCAGGTGTAGAAAACATGTCTTTAGTATCTTCGGCCCCCTTCAGGTCAGCCTTTGGAGTAGGCTTAGACTCTACACTCTTCAGGTCAGCCTTTGGAGCAGGCTTGGTTTGGTCAACGACTGACGGCTTTTTATCAGCTTCCTTCTTCTTAGGTGAAGGAGTAGGCTCATAGCTGTCGCCATCTCTTGCTGTTGCTTCTTGCCCATCGAAAATGGACTTTAGCGAGATGACTTTAGGCGGAAGAGTTTTTCCGCTCGCCCAGTCCTCAGCTGTAAGAGCAGGCTCCGAAGCTCGAGTATCAGGATAAATATCACCCTGAAACGACTGAGCCTTCTTGGGGACAATGAAGGAGATAGGTTGAATGGTTGTGTCATTAACAGTCTTGTAGAACCGAACAACCTCGTGATCGTGAATGTTAAGCCCCTTCTTCGGTACAACAGCTAAACCACGCTGAGGTTCGGATGACTGATATTCACTCAAAAAATAAAGTTCATCGTTACTGTACTCATAGTATCGGATATTTCCGTCACCTTTACCACCAAGATATAAACAAGTAGTGTCCTCATCATAGAATGGCATGCAAATGCCAGCAGAAGAATCTAAAATCTTGAAACCACCAATAGGACCAGCTGGAATGTCAGTTGAGTCCCACAAAGCAAACTGTCTATCAGAAAGCTTTGAGAAACCAGTAGTAATCAACCGATTCTCCTTTCCAAGCCAGACTATTCGAGAAGACTTTATACCAGTGTGGCCAGGCCCTTCTGAAATAACCTCTTCCTTCCGAATGTCCCATACACGAATACGCTTGTCACGACCGGTAGTAGCAATTAAAGAGCCATCATAATTGAACGTGAAAGAAGTGACCAGATCATTGTGCTGCAAAGTGAAAAGCACTTCACCAGTTTCAATATTCCAGATCTTAACAGTATAATCTGCGGAAGCAGAAGCCAAAACATTCTCAGCAGTAGGATGAAACGACACAAGACCCACTTTTTTTTGGTGACCTTCAAGAATCTTGAAAGGTGCAACATCTTTGATCTCTTCAGGGTCCTCAAACTTCAGAGTGTAATCCTTGGGCACTCTCCACAAAGCAATGTTGCCGTCATCGGAGCCGGATGCTACAACATCATCATCGAAAGGGTTCCAGTCAGTGTCAAGAACGGGGCCCTTATGACCACGGAATAGAGGAATTTGATCGGGAAGCTTTCCATATTCTGTAATAGGAATGACACCAAAAGCACCACCTCCTATAGAATCCCAATTGACCGAGATGTATTTCGCATTGGCATTGATGAGATTAGAATCCCAAGCATTGTTCCTGTCAATTAGTGCATGCTCATGCCAGGTGGAGCTGCTTTTGTGCACTTACGTCAATCTAATGTGATCATAAAACTTCTCCTTTTTCGCCAGCTGTCCATAAGTATGACGGTATTTAGAAGCTCTGACAATACGTCCACTGTTCTGTTAATTATTCAGATCTTATTATTGTATTGATGGTGTTGATAGCTCGAGGACTAGTCCTACTCCGTTTCCGGCCTGCTTAGTCTTCAAACCCGCCTCGAGACTTCCAGCTGAGGGAAAGTGTCATCAATAGCCAATAATTGAACTAGGAACAATGATTACTCCAAATAACAAAGTTTCAGAGGTGGCATTTTTATTACATCCGGCATCTACTCACCTCATAATGCTTGCCTATTGTGTTCCTTGTTGAGATTTAATACGTCCAATGCTGTTACAGACGACAAATGATGTACGTGGGTGTTGGTGGGAGTGGAGGCTCTAGCCTGGGAGATTATCTGCAAGCCGATAACACCTGATTGATCTGCCCTGGATAGGAGATGCGAGGACGAAAGTCAGATATACAGCTGAGTTGAAAATAAGGCGATATCAATTTTATAGAATATATCAGATTAAGCTCCAGCTACCGTATTCCAATAATGCTTTGCTTATGCGTATAACAAAAGCAGCTGTTATTCACCTCATCTTTGCAGATGATTGGCCCGGCCATTGCTGGGCTTACCAAGATCACTAAACAATTGGAACCAGACTTTACAGAACAAAACGGTAAGTTTCTAATCAGAAGGAAAATCAATGTAGATTTCTAAATATTCCAAGCTATAGCGAAAATCGGCTGAAGCAACCGGGGTTCAATGAGAATCCTCTGGCCCCGAGTAAGAACCTCTGTAGAGTTCTCACCTAATCGGGTATTTTTATCCCGCCATGATCTCATATAACTATTCCTCCCTGACCACCTATTGGCCTAGTTCTTCAACAAGTAATCCAACATGTCGATTCTTACTACCATTTCTCCAATCACATCCAAGCCTATCATTACCACAGAGGCCATTTCTGAAGACAAACTGACTAAGGACGTTGTTCCTACTGCTGTCAAAGCTCAGAAATCATGGTACAAGACCACGACCTTGGCTGATAGGAAGAAGATCGTTCAGGATTTCTATAACATCATTAATGAGGAGCCTCTTGCTACTGAACTAGCAAAAGGTATCACTGAGCAGATGGGTAGACCAATCAAATTTACAAAGGGTGAATTGCAAACAGCCAAATTGAGAGCTGATACTCTGCTTTCATTTGCTGATGAGGCGTTGGCTAATGTTCCAGTCGATAAAGACTCTGCACCTAAATTCAAGAAATATCTTTCCCATGAACCTCTTGGTGTTGTTCTGATCATTTTCCCTTGGAATTATCCTTATTTAACTCTCACTAATGCTCTGGTTCCCGCTCTACTAGGTGGAAACTCAGTCATCATTAAGCCATCTCCTCAGACTCCCAAGATTGCTGACGATGTTGTCAAATACTTCGCAAAAGCCGGTCTACCTGAAGGAGTCTTGCAATCTGTTCACTCTGGTGACAATGACCTGATTGCAAGATTGATTCAGAACCCTGCAATTGCTGGAGTTTCATTTACTGGATCTGTCGCTGGTGGTTTAGCCGTACAGAAAGCTGCCGCTGGACGAACCATCCCTGTCAATCTTGAGCTTGGCGGTAATGATCCCGCTTATGTTCGAGCTGATGTCAAAGACATCAAGGCAACCGCAGCTGATATTGTTGACGGTGCAGTTTTCAACTCTGGGCAGTCGTGCTGCGCAATTGAACGAGTCTATGTGGACTCTAAAATTTATGATGAATTTGTCAAGGAGGTAGTCGCTGAAGTTAAATCTTATAAAGTAGGTGATCCTTTTGATGAGACCATTGGTGTTGGGCCAGTCATCTCAGAAGCATCTGCCAAGAATATCCGAGCTCAAATATCCGATGCCACCAGCAAAGGCGCTAAAGCTTTGATTTCCACAGAGGTTTTTGCAGCTGCTGAAAAATTGAATCCTACATTTGTCGCTCCACAAGTTTTGGTCGATTTGGATCCCAGTTCGGATGTTCTAACTTCTGAAACTTTCGGCCCCGTTATCCCAATCGTCAAAGTTTCAAGCGATGAGGAAGCTATTGAACTCATGAATGATTCTGACCTCGGTCTAACTGCTTCTGTTTGGACCAGCGATTTGACCAAAGGTGAAGAGATTGGTAACGAAATTGAAGCCGGTACCGTTTTTGTGAACCGAGCGGACTACCCCGATCCCAGCCTTGCATGGACCGGCTACAAATTTAGCGGAAGAGGTGTGTCGCTAAGTCCATTCGGATTTGGAGGTTTTACAAAATTGAAGAGCCACCACATTAAAAAACTTGATTGAGAGAATAATTAGCCAGAAGATTATATTAGAGTTTTTTAGATAATATACAACTGTGTACACTTTTATATTATTACTAGCCACTTGGGGCGATTAGCTCACCAGCCATGCACTGGGCTCAAAGAACATGGCGCAGCTCAAATGTCAAAGAAAGAAAGAAATGAATAAATCAATGGGGTTAATTGAGCTCTTTTTGGAGACCCTAGTTAGATAGCAGCATTCACTAAGTGCAATCACCCGTCTCAAATAACGGAAATTTTTTGATTTTCATTGAGCCCACAATTTTATGCTCTGCAACTACAAGATGCACCAGGATCTCCGTGAGCATTCACTATAAGAAACAGATTGGTAGAAAGCATGAATGATCGTCACTTGGTATATCTGATTGAATTTCAAAATGTGTTCTTTTCCCTATAGCAGAACTCTTGAAAAGCATAAGTCATATTAATACGGTGTGGGCTTGACAATGACGGCGAGCCACTGCAATAAATGCGTATTTCCTGATTAGGAAGCTAAGGTTTAAATTGTGGCGATGATGGGATTTTCCCGCCATAGCAGCCACTATTGCGCCATATCTCGCCACATAAAATCACGTGCAGTGTCATCATTGTCGATCAATCGGTCAAACAGATTTCGGTTGGCTATATAAACCCTTCCAATTACCCACGAGGCCAATATCCAATTTATTTGATCAATTGATTCATACAATGTCTGCTGCTCCCCTCCGACTTGGTTCCACCGCTCCCAACTTCAAGGCCGAAACTTCCAACGGCCCCATCGACTTCCATGAGTTCCTCGGTGACTCCTGGGGTATCTTGTTCTCTCACCCTGATGATTTCACTCCTGTCTGCACCACTGAGCTTGGTGCTTTCGCCAAGCTCGAGCCCGAGTTTACTAAGCGAAATGTGAAGTTGATTGGTTTGTCTTGCAACGACACTAGCTCGCACAAGGCCTGGATCAAGGACATTGATGAGGTTGCTGGCTCCAAGCTCTCTTTCCCCATCATTGCTGATCCTGAACGAAAGGTTGCCGTCACCTATGACATGTTGGATCACCAGGATGCCACCAATGTTGACAAGAAGGGACTCCCTTTCACTGTCCGATCTGTTTTCATCATTGATCCCAAGAAGACCATCCGATTGATTCTTACTTACCCCGCCTCCACTGGTCGAAATACCGCTGAAGTTTTGCGTGTCATTGACTCTTTGCAGACTGGTGACAAGTACAGAGTTACCACTCCCATCAACTGGGTCCCTGGTGATGATGTCATTGTTGCTCCTCCTGTCTCTGACGAGGAGGCTAAGAAGATCTTCCCCAAGTTCCGAGCTGTCAAGCCTTACTTGCGGTTGACCCCCTTGCCCAATTGAATCTCACGGCCGTCCAAGCTTTGATCAGTGATGGGATGATGCCTTTTAAAAAGTTGATTTTTAGTTGATCTTATGACAATAAATATTTATAGGAGTACATCTTATTTTTTCTGAAGTAATTCACTGGTGGTATTGAATTGCCCGACATTGCAATTTCAAGATTAAGCCTCAAGATAGAGTTGCGCTTATGTCTGCCTGCATAATCTCACTCAAATGAAATGCTCTAACTCGCTGATTTTATAAGTTTTGAAATCTAAAGAAGTTCCTGTTTCCGTGACTTGCAATTGTTCAAGGGGATTCTTGCAAATGCTTGAGTTATCATCAATTGGTGTCCGAGGATTCGCAAGCTTCAATTCGGAACACGTTGGTGTAGTGAGTTTCACATTTCTCGGTGATTTTAGGAGGAAGCTCAAAAAGTTGATAGTGCACTAGAATCAGTTCTGAGTTGAGAGCATCGTCGGTATGCCGAAGCCCTACCTAGTTCGTAACGGCACCAGTTAGTATGAAAGGTTTGTCGGTCTTTAGTTGGTAGGGGCTCAACTCAATGGCCACTCAAGGGACAGGGGTAGTTCCTGGATGCACATCGTATTGCGCGATGGTGTAAAGGCAGAGTAGAGACCGTTACATGTGGGGATATATTGATCGATGGCAATCGAGCAATGAGTTAGAGGTTTGCAATGATACTACCGGATCTGAAGCGATTTTGGCCGGCTCTTCATCAAGGGTTTTTGATGTAGGAGAATCTTGTATATCTGCGAGGGAAAAAAGCGCACGGTGGAGTGTGATGGTCACGACTACAATCACAAAACAGGTTCAATAACCGGTGACAGGAACGGTGGGCCATTTAGGGTGTTCTTCCTGCATCTCCGTGCCTGTAAGGCTTGGATTGTTTTTGAACAAGACGGGTATGAGCCGCTGCAGCAATTGGCTTTTAGGATAAATTCTCCAGGGCTCGTTGAACCTGTTACTCTATTTTTATTTTTGTTGTATCCCATAGTAAATTTTTTAAATCTATGCATCTACAGAATTCAAATCCTATAATAAGTTGATAACTTATTTTAGTGGCAGTTTACTATCAGGCTAAACTTATGCCTTTTCTATTGAAGGAAGTGTGTGAGAGTAAGTACAGCAGTTGGTTTTGATTCGAAAATGCTGCGCGAAGAAAATTTTCACAAATTTTATTTTGAAAAATGAGGAATAATGGAATCTCAAGATAGGACTCAAAGGTCTAGTTCTCCAATTGGAAAGAAAACAATTGAATTATCTCTGAAAAAGTTAATCTTCCGCCATCGCGAGATGTGATGTTGCACTAGCTTGGGAGAATCAACTAAGATGTGGTAACTAACTTACGGGCCACACTTCTACCTAATTCCATAAAGTAGTTGTCTGAGGATGAAAGTAATAATAGTTGTTGGAGATTATTCGAGAAACTTTATAATAGAATATTTAAATGAAGGGGATTTCATAATGATGATCCAAGAGAGGGATTGGAGTGGCACAAATAGGATGCTCTAAATGATATCTCTCCAGTCCATTGAGGATAGCGCAGTCCCGTTTATAAAGGTAGGTAACCCTCAATCTATTCGGACCATATGCTGAATGAATTTTGTGGCACCTTTTTTTCCGCATCTTTTGTCGAGTCTGATGGAGGGCATCTCCCAATGGCTGCCGTGTGAGATTAAGGATTTTTCACTAATTTAATATTGAACACAAGACGTCGGTTTCACAAATGGCCTATAACATTTTTTTCTCATGTAAAAAATTGATCCTTTGTCATATAAAAATATAACTGTTTCCGTGCCTGCTGAAAAACCTCATATATAGGTTATCAAAAAGCTCCATATAAATTATTCAAAGGGTACCCACCTATTGTAATTTATGAGGTTTCACCGGAGAGCCCTTGTAAATCCCCCTTCAAGTTCTTTGACTGCCCCTAAGTATTGATAAAAAATATACATATCGCAAACATTTCTTCCAGTCTTTTCATCATCTAAATCCCATTTGTCATTTTTTCTGATCTTGAACTGCTCTGTCAAACCAATTATTAAAAAATATTGCTGCTCGAGCTTGATGAGCTTAAGGTGAAGAGTAATCAGTTTGCCGTTTCCAACCAAGAATTGCATGTCGTGACTTTCTCGCGACGAACTTTTGGTCCATCCCTCATCTCTATGACACCTGAACAGCAGGAGTTTGCTCAGCTCGTAAGCGAAGCTCACGCTGCTCTTCAGGAATGTCAAAATTCTACTTCTAGTGAAGTTTGGCAGCGTGCATGCTTGTCTGCTACGAAGCTATTAACCAACTCGCATTTCCCTGATGATTTCCACTGGTTCTGTGATAGAACTTGGGCCCCCTTTGCCAGACAGTCTCTTATGATGCTGAGCATACCTTCTGTTGGAGCTGATATTCTTTATCAAAAGGTTAGGACGCAACTAGCCAGATGTTATGATTGTGCAAAGGTCTACCATCGGCAGAAGGAAGAGCTTTCACAAATGCTGTTGGACGATCTTGGCCTCACTCGGGATAAGGTGGATGAATTCAAACACAGTCTGGATGATAGAGATCGGAAAAGAGTAGTTTTGCAGCTGGCTTCTCAAATTGTTGATTTGGGCTCTGATAAACTCTCAATTGATCAGTTAAAGGCATCGCTGGTCGAATGTATGATAGTGCCATCGATTATGTTTGATTCGGCAGATTCAATGTACAACTTTAAGAAGCTTCTGCTGTACATTGACGAAAAGGAGCCGGAAATTTTCAAATTAGATGACAATGTATACCCTTCAGTTGTTATCTTACTCTTCGGGAACGACTCTGATTTGCATCTTTGGGCTAGAAAAAGATTGGCCCAGCTGGAAAGTCTGCTCCCCTCGGTATCTCTTGCATTGAACTCATTAATTCTCAAACTGGAGCAACCCACAGAAGATAGGATGGTTGTGCTGTTTCTTATGAATTTTGGCGTATTTGCCGAGCATTGTTCTGGCAAGGCTCTGTCCGAATTTTTTTCTGCCAGAAAGCCATCGCTTTTACACGTTATTATGAAAAGAGTTTTGAAAAACTCCCCATTATTTATTTTACAAGCTGGTTTAAAGCTTACAGAGGTTTTATTACACAAAATGGGTATCGAAGCTTTTATGGCAAATATCGAGCCAACCCCTCTGAGCGAGCTGGCCATTATTTTCGGTAATTCCAATTTTGCCAGAGCTTCCACCAACGATGTCTCTGTTGATGCAACATATGACAAGGACTTGGTTGTTAAACCTGAAGATATGTTTAATTGGCTCCATGTTTTTGAGAATCAAGAATCTGCTGACGGGTTCAGAGAGCATCGTACTCTTTTTTCGCTGATAACCTCGATATTCCAACTGTATGTCAAGCTGAGCGCCGGACTAACAGAGAAATCAAACGAGCTTTATCTCTTCCATATTTATGGTTTAATCGCCGCTGGTTTGAAAGTCGAATTTCAGCAAACTAGTGTATCATTCGTCTCTCAAACAGATTATTTGATGAGAGCGGATTTATACAATTTCATCTCTACCAACGCTTTGTTTTTGGTCAATAGAATCAAAACTGTGGCTACTGAGAAGTCTGTCTATTTAATTGGATTGCAAATGATTGGTCTTTCTGTTCGTTACGAGATTGCCATTGATATGGCCTCTATGCATGAAAAGCAGATTGATCTGACCGCCTCGGCAAATAGTGGTAACAGCATGAGCATTTGGAAAGCAGTTAATCAGTTGAATTCGAAGTTTCTCGATCCGGGTATAGCGATAGTGCTTTTGGGTGCAATAGGATCTGTTGTGTTTTTATCTCGTGTGCCATCAAACGCCGACAATATCTCTTCTTCACTCACCAATGCTGCAGAGACTTTGAGAATTCTAAGCGAAATGAACGAGAAGGTACTTCAAATTATCTGTTTAGATGAGGCGAGAGATGAGAATGGTGTATTATCGCCTTCCGAATTTCCTCTGACCGCATTGATACTATTGTCTTTTTCTTCCAATACTACCATCTCTCAGTCTGCCGTCGATACTTTAACTATGGCCTTCGACCCCCTGGCACTCGATCGGGCAGAATGTTTCCGCAAAATGATCACAGAATGTCCAAAATTGACTCTCACAGCAATTTCCTATGCCACAAAATTGGTTCTGCATTTAAAATTGTTTTCTCCTGTTCCTGGTGTTTTGAAAATATCTCAAGATATGCTCGAAGCCCTGTACGATCCCCGAACAGGAGCAATGAATAGTGAAGCTGCTAAAAAATTAGAAAATGGCACTCAAAACGAGTTATTGAATTTCTGGAATTCAAACTGGTATTTTTTGAAGTTCACAATTCAGAACACTAAAATGTGGTCAAAGAGTTACCCCACTAGTTTGATGCTGGAGGTAGTACGTGACCAATTAGACTATTGTCATGATCTTCTAGAGAAATTTCGTTTTTTCGAAGCTGACATTGCAAATGCCATGAAAGAATGCATCCAGCTTTCGAGTGAGATTGGTAAAGAGCAGAATCTGATGAACGAGACCGGCTCGATACTTGCCAAGCCTGCCATCGACTCTGTTGTAGATCTATGTGGACTCCTTCGTTTGAGAGATGAAAAGCTGATTGACTCTTCGTCAGCTAATATCAAAACAATTCTATGTTTGATGAAGTCGTTTCACGTTTCTGTTCCCACAGCCGTGGTGAACCTTTTTATTGATTATGCTACTAGAAATGTTAAAAGCAACATGACGGAGGAAATGATGAGACAACTCTTACTTTTAACTGGTGCACTTAATACGGACAAAGTGGAAGAAATAGTCCAGCAAGGACGAGCAAAACTGGAAGGCAAGACTGTTCAGACGAACTCAAAAGATGCGTCAAACATATCACTCAGGCCCTCTGCGAGTAGCGCACAGCCTTCACCGGCCGTGAATAACTTGCAGCCTCTAACCGGAGGGTCTTTCATAAGATCAAAGACTGTTCCAACTCAACGTACTTTATTTGATTATGGTAAGCTTGTTTCTGGGAGAGCTGTGCCGCCGCCGCCGGTCAAGTCTGTTTTGAATGATAGTGAGCCCACAAGAGTTACTCAAATGGATTTGGTTCGCCAAAAGCTAGCTGAAGCCCGCAAGGTTCCAGCGGCGGTACCCAAGCCTGCTCCACTGCTAGGCAAGCCAGTTTCCAGGGAAATTCATCCTTCCAGGCCCGCCGGATTCAATACCAAGGCCAGGCCTACTGGTAGTGTTTCCATTCAAGTGAATCCAAGATCTCGTCATTTCTCGAAAGAACATGACAGCTCTTCTGATGATTCTGATGAAGACGGGCTTTTTGCAATTGGAAGCAAAAAGAAAGATGGACCGAAAGCGAACAGTGAAGGAAGTAAAAGTCGTGCTGCAACTTTCAGCAGTGGCCCGCGCCTGAGTCAAAAGGAGATTGATGAAAAGAATATGCGAGCTAGAATGAACATTGACATGAATCCACTATACAAAAAAATCTTATCTTGGGATTATTTCAAAGGAGGGCAGTACCCTATCAAAGAAGAACTTGCTGCTAGAACATATAAACCTGTGCCATCACAATTCAAATCTGTGGCTGAATATCAGGAAATTTTTGAGCCTTTGCTTCTACTTGAGTGTTGGCAACAAATGGCGCAAAATAGGGAGGCTGGTCAGCCTAGACGATTTCGACTGGATGTTGGTAAGCGGGTTAGATGCGACGACTTTTACGATGTCTACGGATCTGTCTCAAGAGAAATTGTATCTAAAGAGAGACTGTCAGACACAGACATCATACTCATCAGTTGCTCAAGTGATTTTTCAAATCTTTCTCATGTTGATTCAACTGTTCCCCACTGTTTTGCTAAAGTTCTCAAAGTCTCCATGTCCAAAACAACTGGCGACTTTGCAGATCTTACTCTGAGAGTTTTCGAGCCTCCAAGTGGTGTGATGAGTCGTTTATCACAAGGCAGTATCATTTCTGCTATCCGTGTAATGAGTTTAGTGACTATCGAGCGAGAATATGCCTCCCTCAAAGGCTTACCATTTTATGAGTTGAAGGATTCAATAATAAAGGGCGAGCCTTCTCCGATCTCTCACTCAATCGACTCTGTCAGGCTGGAACATATTATGAAATATAATGAAGCCAACGAGGCTCAAGCAAAAAGTATCATTCATAGTGTTGACACGGATGGCTTCTCACTCATCTTAGGTCCGCCTGGTACAGGCAAAACAAAAACAATTCTTGGTATTGTAGGGGCCTATCTCGGAGGGAAAAACAATCCAAAGGTACAGCAACAGCAAAGTGGAAAAGCAAAAAGGATTCTGCTATGTGCCCCGTCAAACGCGGCAGTGGATGAATTGGTTTTACGTTTGAAGAGGGGTGTCTACAATCAGAGTAACCAGAAATTTGTACCAGATATTGTGCGAATAGGCCGCTCTGAAGCTGTGAATTCATCTGTACGTGATGTTACTTTGGAGGAAATCGTCGAGCGTGAGTTAGGGGCGCTTGACTCAAAAAGTAGCAACAATCCTGAGCATTTGAGAGAGCAGCAGGCAAATGTCACTGCGCGACTAAGTTTTCTGAAGAAAAGTGCTGAGGAAAGAGGGGCGCATCTGACGGAAGATGAACTTGTAAAGACACAGGATGAGATACGAGAATGTATCAAACAGCTCAAGGAATTTCGACGGCAGCAAGATATTAGAAGAGAAGAGATGGTGAAAGAAACTAGAATGAGAGATTTTAGTAGGAGACAGATTCAGGATCAGAAGCTGGAATCTGCGCAAATTGTTTGTGCCACACTTTCTGGGTCTTCACACGGAGTCTTAGCATCTCTCATGCTACAGTTCGATGCTGTCATCATTGACGAAGCAGCCCAAAGCATTGAACTTTCGTCACTCATACCACTCAAATATGGCTGCAGAAAGTGTGTCATGGTCGGCGACCCTAACCAGTTGCCTCCGACAGTGCTTTCTCAGGCAGCAGCAAACTTGAATTATGAGAAGTCTCTTTTTGTACGAATGTACAACCAGTGCAAATCCCGAGTTCATCTTCTCAACGTGCAGTTCCGTATGCATCCAGACATTGCAAAATTCCCCTCCGAAGAGTTTTATCACGGAGAAGTGACTACTGGTGCTACTGTTAAGCAGATGACTGCTAGACCATGGCATCGGCATGTTGAGTTTGCCCCATACAGGTTCTTCAGCGTCAAAGGCAGAGAAAGTAGCGGCCAATTAAGTTCTTTTTTCAATGAAAAGGAAGCACAGCTCATTCTTGAAATGTATAGTACAGTCACTCAGCTGTACCCAAAACTTTCTGATAAAGTTGGTATTATTTCGCCTTACAAGCGACAAATTGATTTCTTACGAAATATTTTCAGAAAAAAGTATGGAGCGTCCATTTTCGACTGGGTTGACTTCAACACAGTCGACGGATTTCAAGGTCAAGAAAAGGAGCTCATTATTGTTTCATGCGTGAGAGCAGATGAAACAAAAGGAGTCGGATTTTTGAAAGATCGCAGACGTCTCAATGTTGCAATCACACGAGCGCAGTGTTCTTTATGGGTTGTGGGACACGCTAGCCATTTACAACAAAGTCCTATTTGGAAGAGAATGATAGATGATGCGAAAGAAAGAAACATGTTTGCACAAGTTCATCCAGGGTTTCTCAAGAACAGGGTTTCAGAAATGCGGACCCCGGACAATGAAGATTCAAGCTCAACCTCGGGGTCTGTTTTGCCTGATGATATAAAAAGGTTGAAGGCAACACCTCCTCAAGAGTTCAGAAAGCAAGAATATTCTGCAGATTTCGATGGTGTCAAGAAGCAGAAAAAGGCCTATAAGGACATTAAGAAGCGCAAAAGGGAAGAAAATTTTATGGAAGCACCGTTGTCGGCTGGTTGTGAAGTGCAGAAGGCTCTCAAAAAACCCAAGACTGACAGAGCTGTAATGAGCCAACCATCAGAAGGACCGAAGGATTCCGCTAAGCAAACCGAAACTGCTATCTCAGACTCAGTCAGTGATCAATTTCCCCTTCACTCCCCGAGAAATGTCGTGGAAACTCCACCAAATGGCAAGCCCACCCAAGACCTTTTGAAAAATACTTCCTCACAACGGCCGCAAAGCGGAGCTCATTCTCACCCCTCCTCGTCTAAAATGCACCCTCCCACGGGGCCTGCTAAGAAAAAGACCACACTGTTTAATCCGCGATTTTCGCGTAAACGGTGATTCCCATCGCAATAATTACTTATCAAGGTCTACTCGTGGTTACATAATCAAGCATAAGAAAATACATGAAGCGTCACTGCTATAATAATGAAAGTGCCATTACAGCACCAAAACTAAATGTTATTGGGTGAAAATTACGCGGTAAACTGTAAAGATAGTCATACCTCAATTATAGTCATCCGGTCAGATGTTTCAGTATAGTGCTGGCTAGTATGATGAAGTTTCCATTCAGCCCAAATTAGCCGCTACGAAAATCACCTTGAATCCGGGGAAATTTGGAATGCGGCGCAGTACCCCGCACTGCCTTGGCAGGTTGGTAGACGGCCCAGTTTTATTTGAAATGGGAACGAAAAATCGATCATAGTGAACATCGGGAAAAACTCAATAAAAACGTTTTTTTGAATAACTTGACGTAAACTATAAGAAATCTTAGTAACCGGCATAATCATGGTTTAATGGAGATCGTCCTGATATCACCCCGCACAAGCTCCAGGTCTTCCCCAGATTCTGAGTCAAAATGTGGCCTTTTCTAGACGGTGTTTGCAAGACTCCCCCACGTTTACTCCGTGACCGAATAGAGCCTGGTCGGAAGATCGAGAGAAACAATTGGACAATACTCCGACGTACGCAAACTCAAGTATCTATACCCCACAATGTGAAATATATATATATGTATTTAACGATCCGTAATCTTGATGCTGATCTGATAATATTATCTTTCAACTTATCGGCAACTTAACTCAAAATGCCAGAATACCAGGAGGATGTTAATAACGATAATGTCATCAAGGTGCCATCCAAAACTGAGTTTACCCTCGATTCAGATGCTATCAAGAACGAGGCGGCAGAAAACGCTGAACGAGAGGCCAACCAAAGTGTCTGGCAAGCTTTAAAGCATTACAGGAAAGCCGTCTTTTGGTCGTGCTGCATGTCATGTGCTTTGATTATGGAGGGTTTTGATCATTCATATATTACTGGCTTCTTTGGGTTCACGGAATTCAAAAGACAATTTGGTACTCTTGATTCTGATGGAGACTACTACATTCCCGCAAAATGGCAAACAGCCATCTCTGATGGTGTGTTGGCTAGTGAAATTCTTGTTTTGTTTTTTGTTGGTTACCTTACAGACAAATTTGGTTACCGATGGGTTATGATCGCGTCAAATATTATGATGATTTCCTTTATTTTCATTCAGTTCTTTGCAAAAAGCATCGAGGTGTACTTAGTTGGAGAAGTCTTGCTTGGAATTCCGTGGGGTATTTTCCAAACCATTACTACAACATATGCTGCCGAAGTTTGTCCAGTGACACTTCGAGGTTACTTGACGGTATTTGTTGCACTTTGTTGGACAATAGGCTATCTTATTGGAGGTGCCGTTATGAGAGGGCTACTCAACATCACTAATGAATGGGCCTACAGAATCGCTTTTGCATTACAGTGGATCTGGCCTATTCCTATCATGATCGCTGCATACTTTTCTCCTGAGTCACCTTGGCTGCTTGTTAGACAAGGAAAGAAAGAACAAGCATATGTTTCTGCTAGAAGACTTGCGAGTGACTCGGTCTCTGACAGAGAAGTTGAAGAGTCAGTTGCCATGATGATTCATACAGACAATATTGAAAAAGAGGAGGCTCGATCTAATAATATGAGTGGAACTTTCTTTGACCTTTTCCGAGGCAACAATTTTCGAAGAACTGAAATTGCTTGTATTGTCGCTCTAAGTCAGCAAATACTCAGTCCTCTTAACGGCTATTCAGTTGTGTTCTTGGAAGAAGCAGGTATGTCTACTTCTTTGTCCTACGACTTTTCAGTCATCGGATCAGCTATTGATATTTTGGCTGTAATCATTCTTTGGATTCTTATGGAGAGGAAGGTCTCTCGAAGAAAAATTTTCTTGTTTGGTATGATCTGTTCCCTCTGCTCAGCGTTGATCGTTGGATTCCTTGGCATTCCAAAAAGCACTTCTGCTATTCTTTACGCCATTGCCATCATTTTAGTTATTGAAAATTTCTTGTCATTTCTTGGTGTCCAAACAACTATTTATCCTATCATGTCTGAGATGCCTTCCAATGCACTGCGGCCTAAGACTGTTGGATTCGCCAGAGCTGTTTCAAACATTGTTGCTCTTGTGAATGGTGTTCTGGTACCCAGATTTATCAATAATACTGCAGGTTCTTGGGGATGGGGCGCAAAGAGTGACCTCTATTATGCATTCTGGCTTGCTCTTGGTTGCATCTGGACCTATTTCAGATTGCCTGATGTTACTACACGAACCTATGCTGAGATTGACATCTTGTTCGAGAGCGGAATCTCTGCTAGAAAGTTCAAAACTGCTAAGGTCAACGTTGCTGAAGGTTGCCTAGATGGTGACATTGAGCAAGGAAAGCTGAGCAATACTCAGACCATAAATTTGGCAGAAGCTGAGACCGAAAAATAGTTTAGCTCACTCTCATGATTCATTTTGACGTAGTTTGAAAGTCAACAAGAGTGTTTGAAGCATATAGCTTTTTTAGCTCACGTTATTATCGAAATATATATTTTTGGAAGTTCAAGGATATTATTCATTGATCTGCAGCTTGCTGAACAAGATTGAAATCTTGAAGATACTGTCCCGGTTTACAGGTACGCCTGGTCCCGACGTGAAACGTTGAAATTTTGCACGACTTGTTACCATTTCACTGAATTTATATATATAACCTATAAAATCTATGTAAATTATTACTAGTGGGGTTTCTTCAATATTACTTGTCAATAACATAAAACTCTCCAAGAGCTATTCGAGTTTTTGCAGGTATTGAGATGGCAACAGGGAATGTGCCGTAATCAGGCTCGAAATTTGGCATACAAAGAACGCTTCCAGACTGCGTCTCATCACCATTGAGAAAACGCAAGGTTTCCATTTTTCCATTCACTATATGCTTCTCTTTAAAGGAAGCAATTCCCGCTGTACGTGCATCGTCATTTGCGCGAGCTCTCACTTGAAAACCAGCACCAACGAGAATAAACTTGTCTGGATCATCAGTTGATATAACCAGCCCATAAGCTCCTGCTGCTCTTCCATAAACACGTGCTCTCTCTATTGTCAGAGTGTATTTTTCGAAGATTTTAGAAGTTATGAGTTTTGCCTGATCTTCGTCATCTTTTGCCTCGTCAGCGTAGAATCCGGTGACGATACGACCTTTCAATCTAGCATCGAGCAAAAATGGTTCAACCTTTTTCAAAAGCTCGTAATGACTCTGCCAATCATTACCGATTTCTAGAGTGTCAATACCAAAGGGACAGGCACCAATTGCAGCGTACTCTCCGACCGCTCTCCACATGTGTCGCGCACCTACATCATCACGTCGTTGCTCGGGAACAAAGTAAGGTTGGTTTTTATGCGTATACCACTGGCACCTTTCTTCGTAATCACTGAGATAGATATCTGGAGACACAAAACTCAACGTAGGGGCAAATTGAAGCCAAACGTCTAGTACTTGACCAACCGCACCACCGGTGGGATAATCACCTGGATAGATACCACCAGCGGCTGTACTACCATTGGCACTATTATTTTGCCAGACATTTGTGAATACGGGGATGTTGTACTCCTTCTTACCGATAGCTGCAACCTCTTCCACATATTTAGCATAGTTATATGCCATGAACAATTCATCGGTGTAAACAGACTCACCAAAAAACTGCGGCCAGCTTGAGTTCTCATTTAGTAATTTTTTCTGGATTTTTGGATCCAAGTGCTCTTTCAATGTGTAGTGCAGGTTATCCCAGTCGTTCTGGATGAACTGAACAAACTCGGTTGGAACTGGCTGGTTGAACAGCTCGCTGGCTCTAAAGCTTCGATCACGAGAGTCTCCTAAAAGCCCAACCTCATTCTCTACTTGCATCATTATTACAGTCTGGTGCTTTTGATCATAAACCTTTATATGGTTCATCAGCTTGGCAAAAGCTTTTTGATCTGCAACCAATGTCTCCTTGCCATGCCACGCAAGAACTTCGACTTTACGAGTACCATCTCGAGTATTGACGTCCATTCGAGGGAATCTATCAGTGTTCTTTTTTACCCACGTAGGAGCATAAGAAGATTGACCGTTTTTCCATGATCCAAACCACAAAAGCACTAGTTTGAGCCCATTTGCTCGTGCGTCTTTGATTACCTTGTCTATTTCAGTAAAATCAAATTTCCCTTCTTCTGGCTCTATTTGATCCCAAGTCACTGGTCCAAGAACCGTATTCAGATTGAAAGCAACGAGTTTTTCCCAAAGCTCACTCATATGCTGAGCCGAGCTCAGCGATGAGTTCTGTAATTCTGCTCCACGAACAAGAAATGGCTTGCCATCAATATATAATTGGCGGTCTTTAATTTCAATCATTTTCCAAAAAAGTTACACTCTAAATTTCAAATTGTAGCCTACTTAAATGTTTGAAAATATTCCTTTAAATAACCGATTTAACCATCTAAGGCCATCCGGAGTTCGGGTGTACTGTGGGGTAGGTTTCGGGCGGGCAGCTTTTTCATTGGCTGTTACTCCGCGTGGGGGTGGTTCTTCGACCGTGCACGTCATGATAGGTTGTTATAAATACCAAGTTACAAAGTGGTCAGTCTTCTTTGCATTCTTCAATAATGATCAGTAACATCCCCTATCTCAAGGACATTGGAGATTCCAAGCAACTCTACGTAGACGGCAAACCGTTCTTACTTCTGGGAGCAGAGCTGCACAACTCTTCTGCGTCGAATCTGGAATTTCTCGAGCCCATACTACCGAGACTTGTCGAATACAATTTGAATACTATTTTTTTACCAGTTTCTTGGGAACAGCTTGAGCCTGTTGAAGGTGAATTTGATTTCAGCTTGCTGGATGGAATCATAAAGTTGTTCGAAAAGTATAAACTCAAAATTGGCCTTCTCTGGTTTGGATCTTTCAAGAACGGAGAATCGTCATATGTGCCAAAATGGATGAAAACCGATGTTAAGCGATTTCCTCGCTCCGTAACTCGTAAAGATGGCAAGCTTGTAATTACGAAAACCCTATCTGTTTTCCACGAGAATAATGTGTTGGCAGATGTCAAGGCTTTCGGAAGACTCATGGCGCATCTGCGTGATCATGATAAATCTCGCACGATCATAATGGTTCAAGTGGAGAATGAGTCTGGTGTGCTATGGGACTCTCGAGATCGTTCTGCGGTAGCCGATGAGCTCTACAAAAAGCCAGTACCTATCGAACTTTTGAACTATTTGGAAACTCAGAAATTGGCCCCTGAGTTCCAGTTGAATATTTCCAAAAGTAAACTAAACAATAAAAGCTGGGAGAGTGCTTTTGGGCATGGTGACCTCACGGAAGAAGCATTCATGTCATGGCACTATGCGAAGTATCTCGATAGAGTGGCAGAGGAAGGCAAAAAAATTTACCCCCTTCCATTTTTCATCAATGCCGCGCTCAATACTCCAACATCCACTGTGAGTAAACTTTGGAAACGCCCTGGTCAATACCCATCTGGTGGTGTTGTTCCTCGAACAATGGATATATATAGAGCTGGCTCAAAGCACATTGATATTTTTGCACCCGATATTTATGATGAGAAATTCGAAGAATTTTGCGACTCTTATCGGCATGGTAACAATCCGCTTCTTATTCCAGAAACCAGACGTGACTACTTTGCCGCAGAAAAAATGTTCTATGCATACGGTGCTTGTAAAGCAATCGGCGTGTCACCTTTCGGAATTGACTCAGAATGGCATGAGAGTGCTCTGTTCAAGAGCCACTTCGCGTTATTAAAGCAAATGGCTCCTATAATTTTGAAGGCACAGGCTGAAAACAAAATATTTGGCTTTCACTTCGACGATGCTCCGGTCGTTGAAGGAATCAAACATCAGTTTGGAAGCATTACAGCACACATACATCGCATCCACAGCTATGGAGCTCCACAGAGAGGATTTGGTTTGGTGATTCAGACTTCTGATGACGAGTTTATTGGCGTTGGCGCTGGTTTTACCGTACAATTCGAGGGAACGAATGATAAGCGAGTTGAGATTTTGTCCATAACTGAAGGCCAATTCAACGATGACCAGTGGAAAGAAACTCGAAAACTTAATGGTGACGAGTCAGCTTCTAATCAGCGCTGGCAATTCCAAGTTGTCAAGCCTGACTATGGCGATTACAAAGTTCCCATTTGCAGTCCTCCTAACACATCTATCAGCAAGTGCCATGTTTTTGAACATGAAGATATCTTCTATATGTATCCTTGAGCTAATTACCTTGAGTGAGAGTATAACTAAAACGGAATCACAATTATGTTACATTAATGGCACGTGAACTTTACTCCACAAAAATTATGTACTTAGGCTAAAATCAAAAGCTTTGAACTCTTCTCTTGCTAACCTTCCATCCCTTTTTTCTTCCTCCTGAGTTTGGTTACACTTCCTCCAATCTACTTGGTTTTCGAGTCTCAGAACAGAGGCAAGAATCTGCCGACAGATGGTCATGTCAAACCGACTGCCGGCTGGAATCTGAGCATGGAATTTGCCATAATCTCCAAACAAATCAACCTCAACGTAGTCATAGTAGGTGTCGTCAGGGCTGTGATTCACGGGTTCATTCTTGATAACTAGACCTGAGGCTTGCAATTGATTTACGAACTCAGTTTGTAGCTTTTCAGACAAGTCTTTGGGTACAGGGATTATCTGAGTAGATATATGAACACCTCTTTGCCTACTTATCTCGTAAGCAACGGTATCGAACCCTTTGTTTTCAAACATTTGTCTCGCAGCTTGCAGGTACTTTTGCTTTTCGGCAAGAATATTATTGCTAGCTATGTCGGCATCTTTACGATCCGAACTGTAAGTTGGAACATGTGAAATCGGAATAAATAACAAATGACCTGAAAACCCCAGGACTTTTATAACGGCCTCTTGGCTCAAGGGGCCTTTGGCCAGTGCAAGATAAGACTCGTTGGCAATAGAGACAATAAGATTCTTGTCGAAATCGGGATTGGATAAGCAAAAAAAACAAGATTGAGGAAAGATCTTGTTTTTTTTGCGATTTGATAAATTTGACTTGTCCCGGTTGCGTTTTCTCTTACTATCATCGAAGTCATTCTGTGAATGACTAGTATATTCTGTAGCTGAATTTGAATCTTCAATTGCAGTGAAAAAAGGGTTTGTACTATAAGATTTGAGTTCCAGCACTTTCGGGCTTATGCTGAAAGCATAAGCACTTTTCGATCCCGAGCCTTGATCGGCAAGAGCTAAGAAACGCCCGATTCTCAGTGGCTCATCCTCGACATTCCACTTGAAGGGGCTTCTTTCCCAGAATTCCTGTACACCGTCACCGATAATATGATATCTTGGCTTTGAGTTTGTGACAAAAGCAGTGTTACGGTTGATGAAATTTCTGGAGATCATTTTCTCCTGTCCTATTGGTGCGGGCCACTTTGATCCCACCACGATGTCTACTGGACGATTCCTCGGCTCTACTTTTTCAGAAGTATCATACCCTATCGAAACGCCAGAAGCAGTTTCGAGAATGCAACCTTGCTCCAAAAGTGTAATATTGTCTGTCAGAGAAGAAGTGCCAATCAAAGCAGTCAAATTCTCGCTTTCTCCACAAATGTACGTAGAAACATCAATTTTGACCTTGCCAGTCAAAAAATCAATCACAGACGACTCATCTTCCTGTGAATTACGTCCTTTTGTGATCAAATCACCAAGCAGCACGAAGATATCAAATGGACCGTTTTTGGAATTGATAGCGTTGACTTTCTCTGCTACTTCACCGAGACCACTAGCGCTGACAGCCCCAAAAACAAGACTGATGTTAACAACTTACAGACTCACATATCCTCGCCTTGAAACTCTTAACATTTCTTACTTACACTTTTGAGCTCATCGTCTTCTTGTTCAATGAAAACAGTAGTTTACCAGATCAAGATTTTATTGTTGTGACAACCGGGAGAATACATGAAAGGCTGTAGCAGTTGGTATATTGTCAACATGATAGCAAGGAGCTGGTGGTGGTACGAGGGACAAAACTTAGAGTATTAGAACTGGGATTGTTGAATAAGCAATTTAATCTGTGTTCGTAGAAAATTATGGTTGTTTCAATCAGTGCTGGCTGTTTGAGAGCACAGTGGATGATGTCATTAGCAGTCCAGTACTCTATATGAGGAAATATCATGGCATCACAGACGAATAAAAAGAGAGAAAAAACAAGAGATAATGAAAATACATGCCGTTGCTTTTATTCTCCAACGTGTCTTTCATCTTCTGGCTTCCATGAACCTTCGAAATGGTGTTTGACGTAGGCCAATGGGTGGTCTTCGCTTTCTGCGCCCATGGTGCCAACACCAGGAGAAAAGCTTGTAATAGGAAGGACAAGAGTATCAGAGAACACCTTGGGCTCAGTCATGCCTGTGAAATTTTTCCAAGTAACAGGATAGTACAAGCCGCTCTTGACGTGTGTGTTTAAATATGCAAAAATGGTATCAGTCCACAATCCAGGGCCTGTCCAGTCCATGATATCACCACCTCTCGACTTATCAGCGGTGAGAGATAGAAGACCACTAGATTTCTTCTTCAAGGTGGTCTCAGTGATATTAGCGACAATTTCTCGCATCACTGGATGACCTGGTTTGGCCTGCATGGTCCATTGGCAAAACTGGATACGTCTGGCATACCAATCATGCCAGTCAGGTCTATCGGGATCAGCTTCTATTCCAACAATAAGGCCGATTTTTAGAGGGTCAATTTGCTCGGGTATCCAGCTGGGAATGGCTTGCAAAGCTTCAGTATCGACATCAGAATAAGTTCCACCTCGGGCTAAAAGAATCAGATATCTGAAAAAGTCAGCTTTCAGGATGTTTTCGGGCATTGCTTCATAAGCTTCAATAACTGAAGGAATATTCATGTACAAATGTTGGATCAAAGTGTTTGCAGTACTATCAGAAAGCACCTCGTGTACGAAGCCGTCGTTTTTGTCATTCCATGATGAGACGGTATTTCTGAATTTTGCATCAAAGGTGGGATCATTAAGGTCCTGTTTCCAGGTCTGCCAGATATAAGCAGGGAAACGGGAGGCCAAATCGTAAGGAAATTGATATGCGAGCTGTGTTCTCAATGAGGCACCAGCTGGTAACCGTCGCATTTGAGAGAGCTGTTTTTCCAAAGTTTTTCGCTCCCTTTCCAGTTCATGTATTCTCTGCTCCTGCATGTCGGCTTGCTTCACGGCAGAATCCTGCAATTCTCGAAGGAGATCCTCAGTTTCCTGCTTAGCACGTAAAATTTTCTCCTCCAAATCAGCATCATGAAGAAGGTCCTTGGCTCTTATGTTTCTGGTTCCTCCAAAGAAGAAGAAAAAGAGTGTGATGACCGAGATCGCTACAATTAAAGAGCGTCGGAACGTGAGCATGGTTTTTGGTTCGGAGCTGATGATTAAATGCTTCCTTATTCCTGCTTTTCTGAGCCCAAGCGCGCCTACGTCGTTGGTGGTAGATTTGTGGTGGTTACGGCCTTAAGGGTCGGTGGTTGTTGCAAGAAGACAAGTACAGTGAAATAAGTGTTGGCGTAGTATGCGTTGTTCCACGAGTGCGACCACCAAACGGCAAGGCGAAGCGACTGTAAAGAAGGGGACAGGGTCGAGAACCACCAAGGAATGAAAAGCAAAAATAGATTGGAACGACAAAAATGCGGCTTAAAAAACCGGTAGTAATGCGAAGGATGGATATGCTAGCTTTGGTTTTGAAAACACGAGTTGAAGTCACTGCTTGTTATATAACGCAGTTTATTGTATGATTTTTGATCCATTCAATACTTCCAGGGTTTTTCAAGATTTCGATTAACTACTGTGGATGAGGCGCAAAAAGGCTTTTGATCCGACGTAAGCAACGCGCATTTCTCAGGCTGCCAACTAAACGATCTTCAGGGGATGTTACTTGAGCCCGCTTACAGCTCTGGAACAAATAGACTACAGCGAACAAAGTATGTATTCAGGGCTTCAAGATACCGATCGGTTTCCGATCTTATTTCACCTAGCAATGCAGAGATATTTGGTCAGTATTTCCAGCTTGTTCAGGAACAATAGCGCACCTCATTTGCTTTGCTGGGTCCTGCGCAGGGGGTGGGGACGAGGCTGAGCAAGGCGGAGGCCTCGCCTTAAAAAAGACCAGCGAAGAGTTCTTGGCGGTCACTGATGATGCCTAACTAGAGGAAAGGGGGGTTTTATTGGTTTTTTTAACGCTTGGAGTCTTGACGTCCGAGTACTGGAATTTCTGTGTTGTATGGCCCAAATTTGGTTTTAAAGAACGACCGCACCTGAGGGCTTGCAGGCTCGACTCCTTGTTTGAGCTCTGAGAATTATGAAACCAGGATAATAGACGCTGAGCAGCCAGACCACTGACTGTGGCCAGTAGTCTCGGCTATTATTTAACGTTTCCGAGTGTTGTTTAAATCTCATTTCCAGCGTGATATTCTAGCACAATAATTATTATTAGATTCTAGGCATTATATACTACTACTGGTTCATTTATTAACTTCTATGCACTACCTGAGTATTACTATTGTGTCAATTAAATATTTACACCAGAAGACGGAACTAGGGATTATCTATCTCTACCACAAATGTGTTATTTGGCGTGCGTTTCTACGATAGATTCTCAACTGACAATGTTTCACGTGAAAATTTGACATCTGCGTCAGTACTTGGGTTATATTCAAGCACGACGACTTTTTGCATTTTCGGAACAACTGAGCTATTTAGAAGTGTTATTTATCTCATATCAACCGGACTTTTGAGCTTTTTGTTTGCAGATTAAGCAAAAATATCGCTATTATGCACTATAACCATCTAGAACATAAATGTAAAACGACGACTCTATAAATATGCACCATACCTTGCTATTGTGACTACTCTTATGGTTATTGACTTCGTTCTTCGCGAAAAAAATGAATTTGAATGACCTAAAATAAAGCTGCAAAATAGATTTATCTTAAATTGTTATTTTCCAAATTATTGCTCCGGTAGTGTAGTTGGTTATCACGTCTCGCTCACAGGTTTAGTACCGAGGAGGTCCCGAGTTCGAGCCTCGGCCAGAGCAATTTTTTTGCCTGTTTAACAATCAGTTATATTCAGTTCCTTTCACACTTATTATGTCCAAAATTTTCATAAAATAAGTGAGTTTTTTTAGGTTATGTGTATTTGATTGCTATATAAATATGTTGTTCAAGCGAACGATCGTCTTTCGACCTAATATCGAGGGTGAGAAACATAACCCATAAACGGTTGGCTTTCTTCTGGAAGCGGCTTGCTGGCCCTCCTTCTAGTAGATCCGCAGCATATGGAGAAGATCCACCACAATGCGGACAATAGTGAAGCACCGGTAGATACCCATGTGAGAATATAAGCAGTGGAGCCCAGGGTAGCATTCACGCCAAATGATGACAATTCCTCGTTAAAGTACTTTCGGTATGTGATGTAGATACCAGTAGCGAGTCCCGAAGCAACTATCATGAAAAATGCAGCAATTACACCGATCACTGCTGTACAGCATGAAGCTGCTCTAGAATTGAAAGAGAACAATCCCGAGAAGAGCTCAATAGCTGTTACAGCAAGACCGATCACATAGCATACCCACAATCCACGGCCAGCCGTTCGCAGGATTTTTTCATAGTTTTGAATGCTATCAGGCAAATCGATTGTGACACCACTAGGAAGGTGGTCTTCAAGGATAGTCACGAGATCAAACCAGTAAGGAACATAAGGAGTGGAACAATTTTGGATGGTGGTCTTGCTGTCGCTAATATTTCCCTGGCAATAACCAGTTGCGCCAACCTGATAAAAATCTGGGAGGCCTAGTTCACTCAAAACGGTACTTACCACACTGTCTAGTGCACTCGACTCGCTTGAAGATAGTCCAGTTATAGCAGACGTAGAAATATTGGAGATATTCACGCGCATGAAATAAGTTTTATTCACACCTATTGTAGATGTGTTCTTGTAGGAACCAAGAAACGCAAGAATACCCAGAAACAGAGTGACAATGGTCCCTAGCATGGGAAATGTGATTATCAGGCAGGTTCTACCAGCGGCCATGATGGGCTAGAGAGTAATATAAGCGCTGATGAGGAAAATAAAATAAAAGTGTTTGACCCGTATGGCGAGTCAATAGATTTCAGATAAATAAATAAGAGTTCTCAGCACGAGATAAAGAGCAATTTGAAAGGTTGATCGCACAGCACGAATTATGAAACACTGGCACCCTCCTCATATTTAAACTGCTGTGTTTTGCGGTTACCTATATCGGGCAAGACCTATTATTAGCGGTAATGCGGCTGTTGTAGTGTGGCTTATACACAGGCAATGTCGAGAAATCTAACTGCGCCTGTAAAAGAAAAAATTCCTGGGATAATGGACGAAGTTTTATTATTAGGGGAGGTGATCGTCGATGCCTAACGGTTGCAAGTTACGTTGCTATGAAGAATGATACGTCTTCTCGTTCTTAAAGCAAAAGAACTTAAGGATTGAATGCTTTGGGTCCACAATACGTTGTGTCGTGTCGGCTAAGAGATGGAGAGCCACACTCTTTCACTATGTAATTCACCGCGGAGAAGTTACGGCTTAAGTCCTGTGGGCTATACACAGTCATTATGGATACTGAATGGGGTGCACTGATCCTCCAAATTTGGACTGATCGCAGATTAATAGTAGAACTGCCGAATACCTTCTGCTTCGGAATCGAGAATATCCTATGAATAGCAGCGAGAAACATACAGACGGATAAAGGGCCGGTGATTGGGTGGCTGAGGATGGATATAGTGCGCAATTTGCTTGGGTGCTGAAGTTTTCGATGCCGACAAGCCGCAAACAGTCTGGTCAGGAGAGCATCAGCACCAACGTCTTAGACAGCTGCTTGTTACGAGAATTCCCAGCGAAAATGAATTTGTTGATGCATAGAGCTTTCTCTTTATATTCCATGGTGTAGAAACGGTAAAATGTAATTTTTGGAGTGTTGCAGCTTGCTTCTAATATCTCTCGAGTAAGTGCCGCAAGATGAACATCATCGGATCCGCGAGTCCAGATACATACAATTATGAGTGAAATGATCATTTTCATCGGCAGTTACTACAACTCAGGTGTCATCTGATGTGGGCACCATGACTGAGCCTCTACGGCAAACTGTGGCTCCTATCCACTTGACTGGTGTCTCTCTCTTTCTTGTATTCCTCTTCGTCGAGCTCTGCTATTGTGCTTTCTTCCGGTACCTCCTCATTGTTCTTTCTTATCAACCTTGTAACACAACTCAACCACATTATAAGTCCACATATGAAAAAATCGATGGTTATTTTCTCAATTAGCGCTCATTGTTTTCCAAGTTGCTCCACAAATGATGTGTACACCCGAAAAACGGTAGGGTCCAAAGAGCTCTCCCTCGATCCCGCCAATGTATCAATCAAAAAATTGGTTTACTTGGTTTCTTCGAGTGTTTTTTTCTTTTTGAAAATCAAAATCAACCCCGTCACATGTAACCAGCAATGCAGTTATCTTACGTAGCTGATCTTGGTCACAGTACCACCAATCTTCATTTCTTTGTGATAGCCAGCCGCAGTTCAGATGCTCTTTACAATCTAGACTCAAATAAGGAATGCAAGTCCCAAAACGGATATTCCAGATGAAAATCTTGAGAATCTGTAATTAGGTGAATACATTGAGATTTGAAGCGGCCAGATGTAACTCTATTGGTACCTACAGAAATACACCAAAATAGAGCAAAACTTTCCAGCAAATTCTCCTCATTCTTGCCATTAAGCTAAGCCTTATATAACCAGTTCAGTACTTCTAACTGTCAGGTACAACTAAGAAATGTTTCATTCTGGAGAGGTCGTAACCCAAGTTGCTATCATCAGTTATAGCATTAGATGCCATCATAATTAGTGTGGGTATCACGTTACGTATGTTCAGATTAGATTTATCGAAATTAGGTCCAAGCTTGAATAGCCAATTGTCTCCTCCGAGCATCAAAAGTAGGAGTATTTTTGTGCTTGGTCGTTTTGTTTCTTCAATAAAAAACTATGTGGACAGCCCGCGAGGCTTTCATTCATATAAGTGTCGGCACTTAATCTACAAAGCAAATCCAGAATTTTATATGGTTAGTGCCATGCTGCCAGAATTTTTTTGTATTCATGTGATTTTCAAATCTGCCCAATGTAATAATTGTCTGCGTTGGTTGCTGTTTTGTCTTCCTATTCTGTCTGGTCAGCGACGTTTCCTTGTCCAAAGCTGTATTGCTGCGGATGCCCCCGCCAATTGATTATCCGTTTCGGGGACCGAATGACCCTGCCAACAGGGCGGCCCACCTCCCCACCCCACCCAATCCAGTCAGCTATTTTGGAAACAGAGCCGACCCTTCAAGTTTGTCCTTGTACATTACACAATTGATATAGTTCCTTGGATATTTGAACACCATGGAGCAGAGATATAGTGGTCCAGAATTGGACAGAAATTTTGGGGCTCCTAACCCCAAGAAGGTACTCTCAATTTTTGAGCAAAGGCTCCGTCAGTTCACCGACGGCGGCGAGTATAAGGACTTGTACCTTGCTGGGTATTACGACCGCAAGAGAATATCGGATGGAGACACTGTTCATCTTGCAGTTTATTCGGTTCCAGATCTCAAACGGCCATTATTCAAGAAAGCAATCAAGGAAGCAGTTTGGAAAAACGCATATAAGGGACAATCATTTGGTCCTAGTTGGGCTACTCATTGGTTCAGAATCGACGTCCGCATCCCCCCCGAATGGAAAGATGCCGATGAAGTTCTTTGGGAATGGAACTCCAACGATGAAGGATTCCTTTATTCAGAAGATGGTTATCCTATAACCGGTTTATCTGGAGAACACAACAGAAAAGAATGGACAGTGCCGGTGGATTGGAGAGACGGCAAGTGGCATCGTTTCTATATCGAAACGGCCTGTAACAATATACAGGGTGACGGTTCCCCTCCTAATCCGAACAGATACTTCCAATTGAGCACAGCAGATCTTGTTTGGCCTCATCATGAAGCAAGAGCTTTGTATATTGATTTCTGGCTCCTGAGCGATGCTGCCCGTGAAATGCCCGGAGATTCGTGGCAAAAGCACAAGGCTCGTGAAGTTGGCAACAAAATCATGGATGTTTTCGATCCAAAGAATCTTGACGACTCAATTGCTGAATGCAGAAAAATTGCTGCCACTTATATTGGAGATCTCGTCGATTCAGACAAGGTTTATGCTTCTAAGCAAAGACGAGAGGTCATTGCCGTGGGTAATTGTCATATCGATACTGCTTGGCTTTGGCCCTATGCTGAAACCAGAAGAAAGATAGGGCGATCTTGGGCCTCCCAATGTCGCCTTTTGGAGAAATACCCCGAGTATTATTTTGCCGCTTCTCAGCAACAGCAATTTCAGTGGCTGCTAGAAGATTATCCTCAGGTTTTTGATGACGTAAAGAAAGCAATCGAGGGTGGAAGATTCATTCCTATCGGCGGAACCTGGGTCGAATGTGATACTAATTTGCCTTCTGGCGAATCATTGACTCGGCAATTTCTTCTGGGACAGCGATTCTTGCAGAGTCATTTTGGAATGCGAACAAAGACATTCTGGCTTCCTGATACTTTTGGCTATTCTCCCCAGCTTCCTCAACTTTGTCGATTGGCTGGATGTGATAGATTTCTCACTCAAAAGCTTTCATGGAACAATATCAATGTGTTCCCTAATAGCACTTTTCGATGGGTCGCTTTAGACGGATCTCAGGTTGTGTGTCATATGCCTCCTGACAATACATATACTGCAGCTGCACATTTTGGAGATGTTGCAAGATCACTCAAGCAACACAAGAATTTGGACACTGACCAACAGGGCCTTCTTCTATTCGGATATGGTGACGGTGGCGGAGGACCCACGGGGGAAATGCTTGAAAAGTTGAGAAGAGCTCGCGGAATTTCAGACACATCCGGTATGCTACCTCGTGTTCATCTTGGCTCTTCTATTGATCAGTTTTTTGACCATATTTTGGAATCTACAGATAACGGAAAGGAACTCGTCACTTGGGAAGGCGAATTGTATTTGGAGTACCACCGAGGTACATACACTACCCAGGCAGCTATCAAGTATGGAAACCGAAAGTCCGAGGTTCTCATGCATGATGTTGAATTCGCTGCGACCATTGCTTCAATTAAGTCGCCAACTTATAAATATCCCACCTCAGAGATCGATGCCATCTGGCAGGATATTTGTTTGAACCAGTTCCACGATGTATTGCCTGGCTCTGGAATTGAAATGATCTATGAGGATGCAAGACTTATTTATCAGAAGGTCGAGGAAAGGGGTAAAAAATTACTCAAGGGTGCCTTGGATGCTTTGGGATTTGATGATCATTTCACTAGAACACATTCGCAGCTTGCATTCCTCAATACTCTTCCTTGGGGTAGATGTGAAGTTGTGGAGATTCCTAAGACTGAAAAGCAAAGCCTTGCTGATCGTGCAGCTGATATCGAAATTTCTGGGAAGCCAGAGCTTGCTCTAGTTTCGTGTTCTGGTAGTGGAGTTGCAAAGGCCATCAGGGAGGGCGATGCAGAAATCCAGAATATTCCTAAGGCTACTGTGAAAGAAGTGGAAAAGGGTGTATTTGTTCTTGAGAATGACAGATTGCGAGTTGTCGTCGAAGGTGGTTCTCTTACATCGGTATGGGATTACGAGGCTCAAAGAGAGGTGCTGCCAAAGGGTACCAAGGGCAACCAACTTGTGATTCTTAAGGATACTCCTCTTGCATTCCCTGCCTGGGATACTGAACTATTTAGTCTTGAGAATAAGAGTGAGCTTCCATCGGGTGAAGTGGCTATCGTTCAGAATGGCCCATTACGTGCTGCCGTTGCTGTGACACAAAAGATAAGCGAACAGAGTAACATTCGAACCACAATCTCTTTGGATGCTTATGTGAAACCGAAAGATTCTAGCACACCAGATGTCAGCATGGTTCAATTTGCTTGTGAGGTGAATTGGCATGAGAAGTACAAGTTTCTGAAGGTGGAATTTCCGGTGGACGTACGAAGCGCTTTGGGTAGCTATGAAACATCTTACGGTTATCACCAAAGGCCTACGCATTACAATACCAGTTGGGATGTTGCCAAATTTGAAGTTTGTGGACACAAATGGGCTGACCTCAGTGACTACTCTTATGGTGCTAGTATCCTGAACAACTGCAAATATGGTTACAACATCCATGGCAATGTGATGACGCTAAGTTTACTAAGATCTCCAAAGAACCCTGATGCACATGCTGACATGGGATATCATGAATTCCGTTACGCTTTCTTGCCCCATAAAGGCGGACTTTCACCAGATGTGGTTCGTGCCGGATACAATTTTAATTACCCGCTAAACAGTGTGTACCTTAACCCACCGGCAGCAGTGCCTGTTAGTCAGGAAGACGGAACTGAAATTGGAAATGTGGTCCAGGCTGCTGATGCCTCAATTGAAGTTTTCAAGAGTATTCAGGTGCTCGGCGATAAGAGCTTGGTTTTCAGCTGTCTCAAACGATTTGAAGATGATGAGGACGTCAGCCGAGGCGACTTACCTGTACGTGGAGGAAAGGGAACCAAGAGTGTTATTGTTCGGGTTTATGATTCCCTTGGAGGAACTTCACGCGGATACATTACGTCCAAGTACGCCGTATCTAAGGCCTACAAGACCAACATACTTGAAGATGATGGCGAGCCTGTTGACATTCTAAGCGACCAGACAGGGGAGAAAATACCTATTGAGCTCAAGCCGTTTGAAGTGGCAACCTACAGACTAGAGCTGGCCTAAGTCTACCATTAATAGGGACATAAACGGTGAGAAGTTTGTTACACCGCATGAACAATATTTAAAAATTGAGACAAACAACTTTATATAAGTCAATAAATTGAATAAGAGGTTATCATTTGGAGAGTATAGTCAGGGCCGGCTCGTAGAAAAAAAAACTCAATTTAACTCAATTTACACCAATAAGGGTTCGCGAGTAGGCCCGAGTGTGAGACTGTGACGTATCCCGTTGTTCGATTAGCCAAGGTCGAGTTATGCGGCAACAATCAATATGAAACAAAGTGTTGTAATCCTAGTGCTATATGCATAAAGCCACATGAACCATGTGCATGCAGTCCATCAATTAAGGTAACAACAGGGGAATATTGTCACCCGGATGAAAAAAGCTGTTGATTTGTGGCTTCCCGCCTCCCCCGAAGACTATTTTGATTGTCTAAAGAAGCTGTGGTCCCGTGAGGGAATAGCGTGAAACTAGCAGTGAAGAAAGGGGAAGGCCGAAGGTAGTGGGAATGAACGAGGTAAAAAATACCACCAACTGGGACAAAATAGAAAATCAGGGGGACTAGGAGCTAGAGCCAGGTGAAGCGAATATAATTATTTGCAGCAAATAGATGCAAGTCAGAGAACTGACAGGACAAGGATCCAGACCAGCGGCACTCGAAAACAGAAATTGAAGATTTAAATTTCTTAGTGTCGTTTGGAATCTTGTACAGGGCCTGGCCTGAATAGGCTATATGAACTGTCTAGACTACCAGATTAAGAGCTAGTAAAGATGCACCTGAGACTTGCACCACAATTATGGGGGTCTGCAATGCGGGACGTGGTATAGTGCAGCGCACGCCCCCTAGCTCGGTTGGGAGCAAATTTAGTCCTGGTCTCACTGTGCTGTACATTTTATGCAGTATTGTCGAGAATGTGCAGCAACACCAGCTCTTGTATGATGATGAAAACACAAGGTGGAGAACCACAGATATTTCATTGCTTGGAACGTGACGCCCCGATACTCGACTGGAATGGAGCAAAAAGATATCTGGAAAAGTACAATGAGATCGCTTGTTGGTGACGATGATGTTCCTATTCACATGGATTTTTACACGATCGGCACTCTTCTCACATGGGCCGTTCAACTTGAGCCCACACTCTAATAATTAGTTTGTCGTGTACTAGGGGTAAATGGTCAAAAGGTGCGCTGGAAAAAGCAATATTCTCAGCCGTGCAACGATCGACCTCATTCTGCAAGCCCCTTGAAAGAAGCAATGTCATGTACGAGATTTTACTAGGTCCTGTATATATATATTTGCAGGCGCACCAAATTTCTAATGTTTTCACTAACTATAGATACCCGCTGCTGGCAGCTTTTTAAGAACATACACCATTATTTTTGGAATTTTGACTCCTTTTATCTAGTACTGGTTAGCTCACTCTCTTGCTATCCTTTACATACGCATTCTCTCCTTCAAATATCATTCCCTACACTGTTTTTTTCATTTAAAAAACATCTTCACTCTCTTTTGGTGTCATACTCACGCTCTTTCCAATCTCGATCACTATGTTCGCCATTCTTTACGTTCTGTGCTCCATTCTCGTGCAGTCAGCATATGCTAGCATCGCTGTCTACTGGGGTCAAACTACAGGCACTTCTTTGGGCGACTTTTGCTCTTCAACAAATGCTGACATTGTCATTGTGTCATTCCTAAGTGAATTCGGTACTACTACTACTACTCTCAATCTGGCTGGAAACTGTGAGACCACATTTTCAGGATCTAGCTTGCTCGACTGTTCTGACATTGGATCTGAGATCAAGTCTTGTCAGTCGGCTGGTAAGAAGGTGTTTTTGTCTCTGGGAGGCGGCGCCACATCTTACGGCTTTAGCTCTGACTCTGAAGCGGAATCTTTCGCTGAGACTCTGTGGAACTATTTCGGTGGTGGAACCTCCAGCACCAGACCCTTTGGCGATGCTGTTGTCGACGGTTTTGATTTCGATATCGAATCCGGTGACTCTACTGGGTATGCTGCACTTGCTAACGCTTTAAGGTCTACTTATTTCCCTCAGGGCTCTAAGACCTTTTATATATCTGCCGCTCCTCAGTGTCCTTTGCCTGATGCTTCTTTGAATGATCTTCTTACCAACGCTGATGTTGACTACGCTTTCATTCAATTCTACAATAACCCCTCTTGTTCCATTCAAGGTTCTTTTAACATTGACAAATGGCAAGATGCTACTTCGGGTTTCAAAAACACCAATATCAAGCTTTATGTTGGTCTTCCTGGCTCCTCCTCGTCTGCTGGTTCTGGCTATGTTTCTGAATATTCTACTTTGGAAACGGCTCTCACCAAAGCTAAGAGCTATTCTAACTTTGGTGGTGTCATGCTCTGGGATGCTTATAGCTCTTCGTCGAATACCATCAATGGTGTCAGCTACATTGATGCTGTTGATAGTATCCTTGCAAACTCTGGATCTTCCGCCACAGGGGCCTCCAGTGTTGTTGCTACTTCATCCTCTTCCTTGTCCGCATCTGTGGAATCTTCTTCTACTTCTGCTGCTACTGTGTCTTCTGTTGCTACTATCTCTGTTGGTTCTCAAGCTGCTGCTTCCACCGCATCAGTCAGTTCTACTGACATTGATGCCACAGTCAAGGCAGCTAATCTTGCGGCCAATTACGCAACCAGCTCTATTGCCACCATTTCTGTTGCCTCTAGTCAAGCCGTAAATACTCCTTCCTATACCAACGGTACTACTATTGCTGCCGCTGTCACTACTGCTGCTGATGGTGAAGTCTTAACTATCACTGAATCTGTTACAACTACCACTGTCAGTATCCTTTCGCGTATTACGGTTACTTTGGCTGATGGCTCAAAATCAATTGAAGCTACCACTTTGCAATATACCAAAGCATGGAACTCCTGGGGTAATACTAGTACTACTGCTGCTGCTGCTACTTCTGGTCCTACTGCTGCTGCAGTGGTATCGTCGGACGGTACCTTAAAAACTGTCACTATCTATGCTACCAAAACTATCTCTCTCAATGGAGCCCAACAGACTGTTTATCAGGATAATCAAGGTAGCACTATTAGCAATGTAGTAGCTATTACCTCATTGTCTGGTGACGATTCTAAGGCAGCCAACAACAATAACCTTGTGGCAAGCTCTTCTTCTAAAACTCCTTCTACCTCGCTTCGTCGAGAAATTGTCGTCAAGTCGTCAAGTGTGCCAATTACTACCTACTATCAAGAAATCGAAGAAAGTGCTTCAGTTGATCCTACGACTACTCTCTATCTTACGAACACCATCAACATAACTTACACTGTTCCTACTCCTACACTTCATTCTGCGTCATTTTATAACTCTACCACCATCCTCGGTGATGGTACTACAGTTTCAGCCTCTGCTGATACTAGCAGTTACACTGCTCCTCAGTACGCTCTTCGACACAGACATAGGAGGCATTGAAGTGCTGGTAAAACGGTTGTACGAATATAGTTGTATGAAGTAGGAGGATCTGAGTAGCTGGCTATCATATTCTTGTTTAAAATACTATATACCACCACATTCGTTCGGCAAATTATCCTATGTGTACTACACTATTCTAGGGATAAATGCATGAATTATATATGTATACATATATAGCTGAAAACTTTTTGCATCAAACATTTTCCTGTTCTTTTCCCGTATCATCCTACTCAATTCAATGGGATTCAATGGGAACAAACAATTTGTGTTAAGCAAAAGATTATTGCAATAATTATTTTAGATTCTGATGTATACATCTACAAACACACTTTAAAACACTCGTACTGTCATTTCTACACCTTTCTTCGCTGCAAATCTGCAACACGATCGCCCAGACTCAAAGCCAGTCCTTGACCCTTAGAACGAATTCTAACGTGTCCGGTGATCTTACCGTTGGCATCCTTCTCTAGAGAGAGATTGGCCAAAGCATCCTCACCAAATGTCGATCGGGCATGCAAGTTTGCACTCAAAAACTGGCAGTCATCATTGAGATCTTCTTCACCGTTGGCAGTCTCTTTAATGGCTCCTTTCGTGAGACAAGTCATATTTGTGTTCTTGAGCAAGTATCTCAAAAATCCTTGCAACGTAGGCCAAGTCACACTGATATTGACCTTGTTCTCCCATTCAAATTCGCTCCACATTGATCGGAACTCGCTTTCTGTGCAATGACCCGGCTTGATGTAGTCAATTACATCAACGTGCAAATCGTTCAGTATGACGATGTTGTTGACACTGGCAGTATGGCCTTCATAGACAATGTTACCAAAGATGACACCAGCGTCGGCACTGCTGACTTTGATGGTACTTTGAATGCTGTGGAAACTTTGAGGTCCAATGTTTTGCGTCGTAGGTCGCTCAACAACCTTAAGGTCACCGAGTGTAGCAAACTCTACGCTTAGATTCTGCAGTGTTTCAAGAGTTTGATTGAAAAGCAAAACATCCAAGACGATGTCAAACTGATGGACATTGACATAGGCTTCAGCATAAACAGGGTCGGAAAACCCAGTAAGTTGAACAATTCTCTTCAGCTTTGACGAAATCGATTCGCCTTCTTTGTTGGAAGACAAAGCATCTTCTGTAGTAGCTTCCTGAGGATTGTTGGCCTCCAAATTGGCAAACTGTCGGAATTTGATGGGTGAATCCACTTGAATAGCATGCTTTTGTTTTTCTTCGGCATTTATTTGGTCTTCCTTCTTCTTCTCCGCGTCGACAAGTGCCCGGAATGCCGTTCGGGGATCATCCAAGAAAGCTTTTTCAATATTCTTGTCAAGATTGGGCTCGTCGATGAGCACCTTGATGCAAGAATAAATTCGGTCCGCTGAATCTTCGTCGATCTTCTGCTTAACGATGTCGGACTCTCCAACCCGTAGAATAGATGTCATAGCCAAAAGAGCATGTGCACGCATGGCATTCTTTCGAGATGCATCAGAAGCCACCTTATGATATCGCAAGACCCATTTTGTGAGAGTTGATGCGAGAGCAGAGGCGACGAAATAATTGCCGTCTAAAATGAGAGCTCTCAAGGGAGGAATATTTTTCTTTATCTCAGTGGAAACAGGGCCATTGCTAGTGAATGCATTTTCGGTGGCATAAGTACCATCAGCCAACACCTTGGGAGCAGTGCCTTTGTGGGGGACGTCTTCGTTTGCGCTAGATTCATCAGCATTTCCATTGAGCTTTTCCTCTTCAACAGCAAGAATGGGAACTTTTCCAATGCTCTCACGGATCTGAACCCATGCTTTCTGAATGTCCTGTTCGCTAGTGCAATATTCTCCTAGAATCCAAAGAGCACCTCTATACACAGTTCCAGAATGAACTGTCTTCAGAGTTTGAAGAAGCCTGTCAGTGATAGACTGTCGCAAGTTCGGGAATACTTCAACAACTTCTTTGACAAATGAGATGACATCAGCAGCCGAATTGGTGTTGAAATCACCAAGGAAATCCAGCAATAAGTCGACAACACCAGCGGCGACTTCAACGAACCGTATAGCACAAGTGTGGATAGCGTGAATTAGAAGCTGGCGATACTCGCTATTCTTATCATAATCCTGACTGAGAGTTTTTGACAGTTCCTTTTTGAAAAGTTTGACAACATCTTCGACATTTTTGTTACTGACCATGGAGAGTGCAATAGACAGAGCTTTTTGTCGCACATCCAAATCTGGTGATGACAAGACATAAAGAACGTCCATTGTCAAATCATTGAGGACACCGGGGTTCTTGATTCTCAATTGATCAACTCTGTCTAATACGATAAGCTTAATATTGTTATCCGACTCCTTAATAGCCAATTCAACGTATTTCTTGGCACCAGCTTGTATCGCAGTTGGGTTATTGGTCAATGCAGTAAGAGCATTGGCAGCTTCATAGCCAACTGTTTGGTAAGGAGACTCTAAAACCTCAGAAATGACTTTAAGATAACCAGATTTGAGTTCAGGATGAGCAACAGCATCTTTTCGTAAAAAGTCAATAAAAGCCAGCTGCAACAGCTCATCGAGATTTGATATCTGAAGATAATTTTTCTGGAAATAAGCATAGGCATAATCTCTGTTAAGCGATGACAAGGAAATGAATGCGTTACGCTTACATGTAGCATCAGTCTCATTTTCCAAAAACTCGTGGATCAATTCAACAGCATCAGGAATCAGCGTTTCGTTGTGTGAAGCAATTGAGAAAACGGTGAAAACAGCATTCTTTCGGACATAGGCATGTCGATGCTCTAAACAGGTTCGAATAGAAGGAACAAGAGGCTCGAGCAAATCGGGCTCTCGCAACTTACACAAAAATCTTAAAGTTGCACCTCGGATGTACTCATTAGGATGCTGAAGATCATTTCGAATCGCGTTACAAACAAGAATCATCTCTTGTTTCAATTGGCCATTAGGCTGCAGCTTAGGACAGATTTCCCAGTAGAAATGCAACAGCTTCTTCAACTCTTTATTCTTCGAAGGCATGACGAATCTAATGACATGCATCAATAACTGGGGCATAGGATCGCCATTGAGCATAGCAGTCAAGATGTCACGCATGGTCTCTATCTTGGTCTCGTCCTTCCCACGCTCGAGTCGATTCATGAGCTCCTGTGCAGACTTACGTTCTGCGGTATTGGACTGGACGAAGTTAATAAATGTGACTCAATCATTTTCTCATTCTATTCAGAAATGACATACCTCATAGACCAACGTATAGGAAGTGGTATCTGCCATGTTGGTGTAGTATCAATAAGTCCACGCTGTTGACGAGAAAGACAGTGATGGTGAAGTTACGTGTTAAAAAGTCAGGTAGGGTTATTACTGAAAGACAAGCAGGCTAACAGCGGAAGAGCCACGAGTAGGAGAGAACACAACAATGAGAAATTTGGAGATATTTTTCGGAGTAATTAATTAATCGGTTGATTGGTTCATTGTTACAGCTTTGCATTATGAAGGAAATGATTATTTCATAACTACTTCATTTAGCTCGTCGAGCTCGAGAATGGTATCTGTCACGTGAAGCTTCTCTTGAATCCATTCTTCAACCATCATCTCGTAAGATTGGCATTCTTCGCCGTCTATTTTATTTCTTGTTTGATCAAATTATAGTACGATTTTCTAATATTTCGTTTGTATCTTTTTGTACTTTGTCACTCTCCAAATGTTCAACTTAGTGTACAATCAACTGGCCCAAATTTATTGTTAATCGTTTCATCGTTCATCGTAAAATTACCACACGTTGATTTCAACGTGATATTATCCATACAAAGCATACTACATATATCTTCAATAATGACTTTGCCCGTATTTGTAACTGGAAATAAAGGGAAACTGAGAGAGGTCAATCACATTCTCAAAGATAATCCTATCACAAATCAGGATGTCGATTTGGAAGAGATCCAGGGATCAATTGAAGAAATTGCCGAGCACAAAGCCCGTACTGCAGCAAATTTCGTCAAGGGTCCCGTTCTTGTCGAAGATACTGCTCTAGAATTCAATGCCATGAAAGGCCTTCCTGGTCCTTACATCAAATGGTTTCTCAAGAAGTTGGATAACGATGGGTTGGTCAAAATGCTGGAAGGGTTTGAAGATAAGGGAGCACGAGCTATTTGCACTTTTGCCTACTGTGCAGGACCTGGAGAAGAGGTGAAACTTTTCCAGGGAATTAATGAGGGATCAATTGTTCCTCCTACAGGGCCACCGGATTTCGGCTGGAATCCCATTTTCAAGCCAAACGGATATGATCAAACCTATGCAGAGATGACTGCCGATTTGAAGAACAGCGTTAGCCATAGAAAGCTGGCCATGGACAAACTTGTACCATTTCTTAAAACATTGGCTTGATTAGACTATAAATCATACAAATTTTCATAAATAGATCATGACTGTGCCCTGCTTGCCCGCTGGCTTATTTTCTGAGCAATTGCTTGGCATCTTCGTGGCATTGCCATAATTTCAGGTATGCTACATGCATTTTGCCGATATAATGGTCAGCGAGTCTACGATCGGTGTCTAGTCGACTCATAAAAGCACCACAGACCGAACAGACCTGTAGTTTTTGATAACCGGAGAATCCGCTGACTTCGGTGATATTTTTCAGCTCTTTTTCCTTGACTTCTTTCTCCTTTCTTTTTGATTCGAGCTGCTGCATCTTTTCATAGGCATCTTTTATTAGGCCCAGTCGGCCCAGCTGCTCAATTTCCTCCATCGAAATAGCTATATAAGTATTAATTTCCTCGATTTGTTTCGTAACTTCATTCAATTTTGCAACATCTTCGGGGGTTTTCTCCAAACGAGCATTATTAGTATCGATTCGTCTTTTGACGTCTGATGTCAGTCTCCCAGTCTGTCTCTCGTACTCCGCATAAAATTCCGGGAACTCTTTGCCTCGATCCTTGAGGGCCTCATACTCAATGCGATATTTTTCCAAGTGCAATTTCGGACATGGGCCAAGATCATCTTTTGTATTTGCAAATATATCATGGACACAAGTACCGACAACAAAAGACTTGCAGATCCGTGAATCATGCAAGTCCATGGAAGCATCACCTCTTCCTTTCTTAGTCTTCTCTGAGCGAAACCCCAGTGAGTCGGCTCCCATGAGCTTTTCCAACAATTTACGCTGCTCTGCCGCCATTGTCGTGGAGATCTCTTGATACTCAAATTCTAGGCTCAGTCTCGTCAACTTGCAATGTTCCGCTGAGAGTATGCGGCTCATCTCCTTCAAGTCCCACCGCAAGTCCTGTGAAAGTTCCACGAAAGCACCTACGTAGACACGTTTTATTTTGGCAACCTCAACAAATATGAAGCTGAGTACTAATGTTGCTGTCTCGGCAATTTTGTCTTGTGTAGCAGCATGGACCATTACTGATGCCAAATACTCTATTGTACGAAGTGGAAGCGCAATTGCTCAAGGGTCCTTTTCTGACCAGCTACCTGCTCTAGACCTTGATCCCCGATCCTCGTTGGAATTGGCGTTTAAAACTGAGGACTCGTCGGCCAAAGTGCCTCATCAAGTCAGTCTGACTCTTCGAGATCCGGCCAGCGATCTTTCATTTGCATATGCTGCTGTTCTGCGTGGTTCTAAGGCTACCATCAAGATACCTCATCAAAAGATTCCTGCTGCTCTTCAAAACACCCCATTGGAATTGAATTTGATTGTTGCCTCTTTTGAAGGAGAGCCTTTCGAGAAGACTCTTTCCGAATCGTTTGTCGTAGACAAATCAGGCTCATATACAAAGCCCTCTCGACTTGGAGCATTGCCAGAAATCTATCACATCTTCAAGCCTCTCCCTCAAACTGTTGTTGCTCCTGCCGCCTTTTTATTTGCCTTTTTCGCCTTCTCTTTGGGTTTTGGTTTATTAGGTGGCTTGGTTTTATGTGGAGCTAATCTTGGAGAGTTGCCCAAAGCATTCTCTAACTCTTTTATCGGACATGCTGGTCTTTTAGGCTCACTGGTGAGCTTCGAGGCCATTTTCTTTCTTTATTATCTGGGAATGAGCATTTTCGATGTTATTACTTTTGGAGCATTGATAGCTCCTGTAGCTATTTATACTGGCAGCAGAGCCCTCCGAGAGGTCAATCGACGAAGAACAGCAGCAAAATAGATTTCAAGTGCTTTTCGACACAAGTAGTAAATGAAAAAATCAAATTCATATCTTAACATTTATAAATAAATAAGGCATTATGAGAAAACCAGGCCAATACGAAATCCGTGACTCCAATTATAATGTGGTTCAATTTGAAAAGCAAAATGCAGCATCTGATGCGCACACATGTTTTTCAATCACTATCGGGATTGGCAACAAATAATCGAATTCTACCAACATTCTCTTCAATGCTTTCTATGCTTTCATCACTGTCCCGCCGAATACTAGCAGGCTTACTGATGGGGGGTTGAACATATGAATCGTGTTCTTTGACGTTTTCCTCCATTTGATCAAGACTAGACCGGAAAGGTTTCGAGCCGTGATTCACAAGATTGGTGTTTGAGTTCGTTCGAATAACTTCACCACCAATAGTGGTTCTCATGGCTTCTTCTTCTTCTTCCTCATCAACTTCACTAGCAAGAAGCCGAGGAGTTAGATGGCTGTGTTTTATGTCCATAGCTCTTCTCAAATAATTTTTGGAAGGAGCAAATGCAGAATAAGAGCCACCTGATGCCCGCCCCTTATTAGCTATACCGATGGGCAGGTTCCATGATTTGGACGATACATCAGAATAAACAGTGCTGTATCTTTTTCTAAGTGTCTTAACATAGGCGCTTCCCGTCCCAATACCAAGATCTTTGTGAAGCTGTGGTTGTTTCTCCTTGACACTATTGCTATCTGTGGAAGCTCGCCCAGTAGTGCTGCTAACAAAACTAGCAGAGCTTTTCGGCAAAGAAGTCTGAGAAGAGGTTTTGGGAACAGATGAGACACTAGTTGAAGTGCTCGAAGATGGTGCAGCTGAAACAGATGACACTGTAGGTTTCAGTGGAGCTGAAGAAGTTGGAGTGACAGGCATTACTTTGAAGCTTTGAGCTGATGATTCGGCAGGGTGCGCTCGTTTTTCGGCAACCAGAGGGGCCACGGGTTTTTGATACAGATCATAACTAAGATCAACTGGAATTTTTGCAACATAAGAAGGGTCAAATGTGTCAACAGGAGCCCCTGGTGCATTTGAATAAGAGTAATGCATGGTTGTAGGGTTATCATAATGAGACTCCTCCTCAACAACATCCGAGGGTACAGAAAACGGATTCACCCTCTGAGGGGAATATTTCGTAGCTTCAAACATTTCCTGAATTTCCTGTTCATAGCCATCATCATAGTCATCAGGTCGGGATGTTGAGTAGTCATGATGTTTTGCTCCGGGGCCGTGAGAACCAGTAACAGGGGTTATTGGAAGAGGATGATGTTCAAACTTTAACTTGACAACATTAGAAGCATCGATATCTTCAGCACTCTCAGCAGGAAACTCCTCCACTGCCTCGTAATAATCGGAAGTGCTCACTGGAGAGATATCCTGAAGATCAGCAGCAGAAGATGGAGGCCGTAGAGACTCAAAATCAAAAGTAGAGGGGCTGGCGGGCCGGCCAGTGGCCACTGATGTTCTAGCAGCCAAATTGCCCGAAGAAGAGCGCTCTTGTAGAGAAGGTCTCGTCAAAGGAGGGGCAAAGTTATTGTTATTGGTAGGTGGTCTGGAGCTGAATGCACCAGATACAGGGCGCCGGTGAACCGGCTCACGACGAGGTTGTGGGCTATTGAAGGACTTCAAAGCATCATCATTGATAGAAGAAACTCTTTTCCCGTTAATATAAGCATTCTGGTTCAAGGAGTTCGATCCGCTTGACATGGTGGAGCCGTTGGTTAGAAAAAGATGAGAATATAGTTGGGTTACTTCAATTTGGGCCCAAGGCGGCTGAAACCATCGTGGGGAATCAACAGCAATGGACATGAGGAGATGAGGAAGGGTTTTTGACGTTTTAGAATACCGGGGCAAGATGCTAATAAGAATTTCATAATTTAAATACAGTCAAATCTTTATTGGTCATTGGTCATTTTCACATACGAGCCCAATTGCTTCTGAAGGTTTGTAGCATTTTTCGAGCCAAAGTCTTGGATGAGATAATCCTTAGGAGATGAGCCAGCGACTGTGGCGGTGGAAGGTTTTTGGGAAAAAATATATACATGTACATGATTGCATAATTTCTCAAAGTGACGTGCCATTCGTGTTGGTGAGCTCACATGCAAACATATAGCAAATTTTAGTGATTCAGCGTTCAAACCATCACGGCAGTCTCTGCTTTAGATCCGTTTCAATTCAATAAATATCAAAATGCAATACACTCTTTATACAAAGAAATCAAAGTGCGTCGAACTCAGTCGCAAATTCATCAAACTTAAGCCGCAAATTCTGAGCTGCAGGTGATGCCTTTCAAAAAGCTCTCAACGTCCCCGACTGTTTTGCATCTCCAACTCCAGCCTCTTGTTCAAAAGATTCAAAGCAACTCTGACCTGATCCGCGCTTCCATGAATTGCTACCACTCTCTCTCCTTCAGGGTCGGTTCGATCATTTCCCATATCGACTCTCAAATTGGCACCGGACAAATTTCGCATCTCGGTGATTCGCGATCCTGCTTTTCCAATTAAACCTCCCACATATTCTTGTGGAACACGCACTCTCAAAGTAATAGTTTGAGTATCTGATTTTCGAGAAATTGCCAGAGAATGTAGCTGATTTTTGGCTTGAAAAAATCCGGTTTTGGTAGTAATGAGAGCAACACCGTTTGGCGGCAGTCCTGCTGCTAGCTCCTCAGCCTCTCCAGCTGCAGGAATGCTTTCTATACTGGTAAGAATTCCATTTGTTCTACCCAAATCGGTATTCTGTTTCATTCTTGTGCTGAGCTTCATCAACTGCTCATTAGCTGCTTGTATTTCGTGTTGGTAGCCAAAACCACCAGAAAATATCGATTTCTCGTAGCCCTCAACATGTTCACCAGAAGTGGAAGTAGCACATATCGCATTGATGAGTTTTATGGTATTATCTTTGGCAGATTCGGGCTCTAAGAATATGAGTTTCTCGGAACTACCAGGCAAGCCTGAAGTTGCTGAAGCTAAGAAATCTTCCGTTGGTAACGTGTGCGATTGATTATCTTGCAAAAATTCCATGATTGAATTATGAGCTGTGCTCGTCAAAATAAATTGTATTCCATCACCGTTCAAAATATCATTTTTGAGTAGTGATGAGAAAAGCTCCAAGATAGAACAACTACAGCCATCCACGTTCATAACATTATCCAAAGCACCGCTCTTGGCTGCTTGGATATTTATCTTCACATCAAACTTCGTTTCTAGCTCCTCCTTGTAGCCAAGTTTTAGTAGTTTATCCGATAGATCTAACGATATGAGCAGTCCAAATTTAACGTCCGGCTCAACCACTGTCACAGCACGCTGTGGACTCTGCTCCCCAACCAATTCGTCATTTCCCTTTATTATTTTTCTAGCCTCCTCCTCTGAAATTGTATCAGAACCTTTTCTCTTTCTGGCCACCATATTTGATAAGATATCGGTTGTTCCAATTTCGTTAATTCAATACAGTAGTCAGATTACTATGTATGAGTTGTGTAGATGCCGTCAGGGTAAGCAGTTCAATCACTATGATACGGCTGAATAGGGTCGAAAATTTCAGCGAATTTTTTATACTATAATTCCACCAACGTTCAAACATGGCTAAAGATAAGAAGGAAAAGAAGTCAAAGAAGGAAGATAAGCAGGCTGACGTTTCAATCGCTGACGTCTCTGTGTCTGAAATCGACACTGTAGATAACTATGACAAAAAGCTCCCTGCATTGTTGCCATTTGCTCATCCCTTGGCTCCTAAGAAGCTGAACAAAAAGGTTCTCAAGACCGTCAAGAAGGCCTCAAAAGCGAAGCATGTCAAGAGAGGTGTCAAGGAAGTCGTCAAGGCTTTGAGAAAGGGTGAAAAGGGTTTGGTTATCATTGCTGGAGACATCAGCCCAGCAGATGTCATCTCACACATTCCCGTCCTTTGTGAAGACATGAAGGTTCCTTATGTTTTCATTCCTAGCAAAGAAGATCTTGGTTCTGCTGGTGCTACTAAGCGTCCTACTAGTACAGTTATGATTGTTCCCGGCGGCAGTGGAAAGAAGGCCGATAGCTCTAAGACTACTGAATACAGAGAGGGATACGATGATATTGTTAAGGAAATACCCGCTATCTAAATATCGCGCATTATTTAAAACATGTAATAAATGACCTCGTTTCGATGCTTGAATGTCTATAATTTACTCGGTTCCAATCTTTGCTTTAACCCAGCCTTCAAGACCTCCCTTGATGATGATTTCTTGTAATGATTGGCCCAACTCACCAACCTTTTCCTTAAGAATAACTTCACCAGTAGAAGAGCCTTCAGTAACTGTCACGGTAGCACTTTTGACATCCCAGGTAGCAAATAAACCAGTGCGGATAGTAAGCTCGTTCTTGGCCTGCTCACCATATCGTTCTCTGAGAAGCTTGATAAGATTGGGGATTTCCAGTGTCAAAAGAGCATTATTGATACTGTTTCTGGAGAAAATGTTACCAAATGATCCTGATATAACAAGTTTGATTCCACGAGCAAGTATAGCGGTTGCCGCTTGCTCTCGAGATGAGCCAGTGCCAAAGTTGAAACCTGAGACAATGATGTCTCCTGCATGAGTCTTCTTGCCAAATTCTGTATCGTAATTCTCCATGCACACCTCGGCCATCTTTTCCTTGGGGACATCATCCTGATAAGTATATTTGCCTGGATAAATAGCATCAGTGTTCACATTATCAGCATCACATAGAACTAGCTCACCAGTGATACTTTCAGGGAAGCCTTCCAAAGTTTCTACAGTAGAAGACGCATCTTCTTTTCCTGCACTCTCGCCAAGCAGTTCAATAGAGTATTGGATTCCGGGAGCAGAAGGAATCTGATCACCATTGATTTCACCGGGGAATCCAATTTTTCCCAAAACTGCGGATGCTGCGACAACTTCCGGTGATGCAAGATAAGCAAGTGCGTCTCGTGATCCCATTCGTCCCTTAAAGTTTCGGTTGGTTGCTGAGATACCAACTTCACCGTCTTCAAGCAAACCTGCTCCGAGGCCAATACAGGGGCCACAACCTGCAGGCAAAGGCTTTGCACCAGCCTCAAGCAACGCATTCCATGCACCGGAGTTCTCAGCATCTTTCTGAACGACGCTTGAAGCAGCAGCCACATAGAACTCGACTCCTTCAGCAACCTTCTTGCCTTTAATCACCTTAGCAGCGGCCTCGATATCACTCAGTCTTGAATTAGTACAGCTGACCAAGTAGGCCTTGTTGATTTTGATGTTTTGTTTAGCCAAATCAGAAAGAGAGTTTGAAACCTTAACCGAGTTAGGACCCGAAACATAAGGGCTCAATGTGGAAAGATCCAAGACTAGATGCTTAGCATAGCTAGCATCAGAATCAGCTGAGTATTTCTTGTTCAATTCAGTCAAATTGTTGACAGTATCGGAATTTACTCGAGGATGAGGTTGAGGAAGAACATTGACTCTGTTCTCATACCAAGAGATAATCTTATCATCAACAGGGAACAAACCACTCAAAGCACCCCATTCAGTAGTCATGTTTGCAATGGTAAGACGCTCATCTATGCTGAGATATTGAACACCGTCTCCAACAAATTCTATAGCATGGTTGAGCACTTCGTCATTGTTGAAGACACCGCACAAAGCAACAATGACATCTTTTCCGCTCACACCAGGACCAAGTTTTCCCTTCAACTCAACCTTGGCTACAGCAGGAATTTGCCACCAGGTCATTCCAGTGGCCCAGATAGAAGCAGCGTCGGTTCGTACCATAGGAGTTCCCAGGCAACCCACGCCGCCATACATATTAGAATGCGAATCAGAGGCAACAGTCATATTATAAGGAAAAGCATATCCTTCCTCTACCATGATCTGGTGACCTATACCTCTTCCAGCTGGGTAAAAGTCCACACCTTGCTCCCCAGCAAACTGCTGGATGTTCTTGTACTTTTCAAGATTCTTCTCAGATTTGTTCTGTACATCGTGATCTAAAGTCATAACCACCTGTCGATTGTCATGGACTTTGCTGGCACCTAAGCTCTTGAATTTCAATGCCACAGGCCATGAATTATCATGGGTCATGCAGTGCGATGGTCGGATCGAAACATAATCACCAGATTTTACTTCTTTCCCAGAAGCCACACCGACAGCATATTTCTGGACAATTTTTTCAGTGAGATTCTGTCCGAGAACTATCTTGCTAGTTGCAAATGACCTCGACACCAAATGGTGGCCTCTTTTTTTCAGTAGCTGAGCTTTCAGCATTGTTTGTTAGAGAATGACTCAGGTGAAAAAAATAGACATCACCAAAAGTCCGGGGCATCGAATGAGATGCTACGGAATGTCTGCAACAACGCCCAGCCCACAGTTACGAAAAGAATTATCCAATAAAGATCGAAAATGAGTCTGATTGATATACAAGGAAAAAAAGCTGATTCACTGAAAAGAATAGATACAGGGCCGGTTGCTGATGCAGCCATCTACAATAAACACCTAATATGGAGTGTTATGTCATCAGAGTCCTTAATGTACAGATCGTGGAATTGAAATCAATTACTTACGAATAGTAAAATATTCGAAGTATGAACAATTATACATATTTTTCATTGGTTCTTTTCTTTCATCAATTTATAAATAAACTTGTATTTGAGTATCATTGTTGGTGGTTATGAAATTACTCGGTGACATGCCACTTGTACGCGAATTAAATTCATTCCGCACATCAGAAATGATTTGATCTGTATGCATCTGCTATGCTATACTAAAAGCATAACGAGAGTTTTTACTTAAAAATAATTCAAGAAACACCAATGGATAGCTGGCCCATATCAAAGTATAGTAAGTAAATCTGAGCTCATCTTCGCACTCTTGTTAGAATCTACTAACTCAAGGAAATGCCATATTCAACTATCTTCAGCACAAACCAATTCTGGTTACAGTTGGGCTGAACAGTTCTGGACTAGCAACCAGAATCCCAAAATATGCCGCATTGGATTTTCCAGGTGAAACTGCCGTTTGTTCTAGAGATGATGAATCCATGAGTTTGATGACCAGGCTATTGAGAGAGAGCATGAGTGCTGATGGGGAGGAAGATGCAGTCAACAAGGCATTACTTGCAGGGAAAGGCAAAGGCAGAATAGTGTATTTTACAGCTGAGCGGCTCCTTTTGAGAATGATGGAGGATCGCGAGTTATCTGGTATTAATGTGGTAATTTTCGAAGACGCACTGAAACGCAGCGCAGATTTAGACATTTTACTTGGCCTCTTGAAACCTTTGCTTGGAAGGAGCAATAGATTTCACATAATATTTGAAATTCCCATCGATGATGGAGTTTTTATTGCCAAGCTGCGAATGTTCTTCGGCGAAGGAAAAATTGGAGTTCTGTCTATTCCAGTGAACATTCTGCCGGTGACCACCATGTACACCAAACAGCCAATAGCAGATTATCTACAAGAAGCTAGAAACACTGTACTACGAATACATGCGAAAGAGTCCAGTGAAGGAGATATTCTAGTGTTTGTTGCCAACAATTTGGAGGCTAAGAGACTGAGAAGAGCATTGGAATCTCCAGATTATAGGGATGAAACATTGCAGGTTTTGGCGCTTTCGGAGAATGACAGCAATAGGCTCATGGAAGAGCTGAGCCGGGCTTCAACAACGAATCAAAGAACGGTTTACATTGCAACGAACAGGAGTGAGAATAACCAGTTGTTCGCAACCTTGGATGTAAAATACGTTGTGGATACTGGATTCCAAGGCATTGATGTGAGATTGCCCATAACCAAAGCTTCAGCTACTGTCAGGTCGCAAATGGCCGGCTTTAGTATGTTAAATCCGTCTGTGGTAAGCAAATGTTTTCGACTATATACGGCAGCAGCAGCTTCTTCTTTACTTGCGGAAGCTGATCAGCCTGAGCCTGATGATGGGAAAGATAGTGGCTTGGCTAAATCTATTTTAAGGCTGAAAATTTTTGGAATCCAAAATGTTACAAGGGATTTCCCATTTTTTACAGTGCCGAGTTCGAGCGCTTTTGCAAAAGCTCTGAGCGAGCTTCGGTATTTGAAGCTGATTGATCAGTCATGCGAGATAACCCAGTTGGGTGAATTTGTTGGAAAAATCGCTTCGCTACATTTAAGGTGGGGAGTTTTCATGGGGGTCTGCACCGGAAAGGGAAGCTCAGAAGATTTACATGGAATGCCTAATGCTGGACTGTCCCCTCATCACGAATCAAAACTCGCTGTTGCAGCCACCAGTATATGCGGTATGATATCTGCTGGAGGGCTGAATGCAGCCTTACCTGATTATAGCTTCGGGAGACGATCCGAGATAACTGCGCTGCACGCACGATTCCTCGCTCTGGAGGGAGATTTGATAACAATGCTCAACGTATTCAACGCTGTAAACCGGGAAAAATCTTCAACTGCACGCAATTATTGCAAAGAAAATGGGATATCATTCCGGGTCATTGAGACCGCAAAGTCATTTATGAAAACATACCAAAATATCTGTATTGAGTCTAGGACTCCAGCTAGTGGTGGGCCGCGGCAGGGGCGTGTAAAAAGACATTCTCAGTCAGGGATGATGCCATCTGATACTGACACAGATTTAGTTCGGGCATTGCTAAAATCAGCTGCAATAAGCTGGTATGATCAGATCGGCAAAGTCGAGAGTGATGGCTCACTGACAGTAATAACGAAAGATGGGGGCTATAGAACCGTGACTGCTGACACAGGCAGTGCTTACTACGAGCTAGGACCTGGCGAATTGCGCCGAATGCAAAGCCCTTGGTTTGTATATGCATCTATGGATGATGGACAACATGATGGCCTACCCGAAGTAGCAATAATCAGTATGGCTGAGCCATCTGTGCTGATAGCGAGCGAATTCTGGAAGAAACTTGGCCCCGATTAGGAACTTCCGCTGACATAAGCGGACGAGCTTGCTCAAAGGGGCAATTGGGCCTTGACAATACTGTGCGGCTGGCCTTGGATGAGAGCCAATATTTTTTATTTCTAGAAAAGGAAATCCCGCTTAGGTAAGCGGGGTTGTTCCTGATCATACTAGGCTGATAAAAGAAAAAGTCTTTCTCATGAAAGGATATAAAGAACCTCTTATCTTTTTTTCGTGTTCCATCAAAAGATAAGTTGATTCATCTTGGGTCTTTGACTACGTCTTACTATTGAAATTTTACGAAACTATGTCTTCCCCTTTAGGATCTGACTTTGGTAGCTTCAACCTTCTAGGAGGTATCCCAGTTACCAGGGACATTGCACCCAGTATCATATTCTTAATTGTCTATGTGGTTCTGGCACCCATTTTGGCAGTAAAGCTGATTCTAAATCGAACACGGTTTCTTGGCACAATCCGAGTGTTCATATTCTCTTTATCAAGAATAGGTGCATTCATTATTCGAACAATAATAGCTGTGAAAAATAAAGACAACAAGAATGTTACACGAAATTATTATATTGTAGAATTGGTTTTGTTCATGGCTGGACTGGTTCTCATAGTTGAACCTTCTTTCACGACTGCCGTTGACCTTGTTAGGCCAGTGGTATCGCAGACTAGCATGAACAAGCGATTCTTACAACTCGTCAGAATAGTAATGATTGTGCCATTGGTTCTTTTGGTTGCCACTGCGGTCGACATGACTAGTAATGATCCTAACATGTCACAGGACAGGACATTTAGAATTGCGTCGTATAGCATTCTTATGGCGGCTACCACGTGTGGAGCCATAGGGTCCATTTTTGTTGGAAAACATTCTGTCACCTATTACGGCTTCAAAGTGGAAGCAACTTACCTTGCCATATTTATCAATCTTGCGTGTGCTGGTTTGAGTGCATTTAGACTTGCTCAAACACTTGAACCAGCCTCTTCTTCGGCAAACAACATTGTAGTTTTCTACGTGGTTTCATGTTTATTGGAAGCTGTGATCGTCGGTGTATTTGCCATCTTCAATTTCAAAATATTGTACTTGGAGCCTCGAATGGCGTTGCAGAATCGAGATGATGAATCCTATACTAAGGAAGAGCCCAGCGGACTTAATATGTAGATTGGCGGAGCTTTGGTGGAGTTTAGAGCCAACATGCGGCGCAAAAACGGAATACTGTGTTAGGACTCCGCTCTTTTCGGTAAAATACGAGATATCAAAAGTCAGCATATATAGTTTGTTTAAATGGTAATGATCAAACGAAATTATTTGAGACACGCTAATTGTAACTGTCGTAATTATCAATAATAAAAAGCTAGAATGTTAATATGGTTGGTTGTCTGACAATCAATATCACTCTATACTTCATTAAAGACCCGACGTTGAAGATTGAAAAAATAAATAAACAAATTTAGTCAATTCCAATTCACTTCAGTCTCTCTCTTCTCATATCAATAGTTTTGAATGGCCAACAGGTTCTGTGCTGAAAATTGCTCATGTAAGTCCGCGGAGAAAGATAGATGTGCGGACTTTTGTCAGCGATGACTCGACACCCTACTCAGCCCGTTGTTCGGTTTAAATTCCGAGATGAAACCCGCAGGATTTCCTGACTCACCCGGTAGTACCCCAAGGTCAACGCTTTTCTTTTTATAGTTGACCCTCAGTTTATTATAGAAGATGGCAAACGCCGTTCGCGGGTGAAGTCTACATCCGAACTTTTCTTTTACAGCCGACTGTTTCTACAATTATCTTAAATCCGTGGTGCTGAGCTCGCTACACACATGTGCTGGTATATAAATCCGTTGAAATCCGGTTTCTACTGAAGCTTGGATAAAAACTTCTCGCAACTTTTGTATGATCTCATTGTAATCCCCCTACTATTTCTTCGTCTGTTTCCGTCGAGTCGAGGCGAGGCACTGTTGTAGTCAAGCGCATATTCTTTAGCTACGTCAATCGTGGTGTTGCACTTTTGCAGTGTCAATAGTAATAATAGTAAGCTTTCGAACACATAATTGTTAATCGATGACTGGTGCGAACAATCAGCGGGCACAGTCTAAACCGCGTCCAACCAGACGAACTGCGTGTGATATTTGCAGATACCGACGTATTAAATGTGATGGTAATTTTGGCCGTGATAAAGATAGAGCCACCTGCAGCAATTGTGCTTCGCGAGGGTTTGAGTGCACTTATACTAGTTTTCAGAACCAGCAACAAGACAACCAGAAATTAGTATCTTCCGCTTCTTCTTCCGCCAGCTTGGACCAAAGCCGCCCAAACACTCCACCTTCTTCCAACTCCATATCACCTCAGGATTTCTCAGATTTCGAATCAACCAGACAGGGACCAACTTCTTCCCGGCCGGACATTGAACATTTGTCAGCCGTCGGTAACCTTGCAGATCACGCACTCGAACTCAACCAGTTTTCACATTCACACCCAGCCAAGAAACAACGAACCTCTAAGAAAAGCAACGACCATTTTCCCGCTTATGCTCAACATATTTATGGTGTCAACATTGACACTTCTTCCGCCCCTCAGTCCCAACCCCCTACCCCTCCTTCGTCTTTGACCGCCGTTCTAGGTGATCTTGAGTTCGCTTCAATCAATAACAACGCCAGTACTCTGTTGTTCAATAGCAGTCAATGTACCAGTGCTCAATCCGTTAATGTTCCAGCTCTTGAAACGGCCGGAATCCATAGACGTCGATTTCTAGACGTTGATCCTCAAGAAACCTCACATCAAATACCACCAAATGGCTCGGACGGTTCTGTAAAGAATAGGAAAGAGCTGTTGAATACTCCGATGTTCTCTCCCGCGGCCAAGCACGATTTTGTTCAATGTGCTCTTGTTGCATTGAAATTGCGAGGGGTTTTCGACCAGTTCATCGATAGCGTCACTGAAACCGAATATGAACATGATAGTCTTATTTCCGCAGTTCTTCAGACTATTGGAATCGCCTGGTCTGTACATTCAGAGGCCATTGGCAGAAAAGCCACCACCAATGAGCTGACAACAAGATTGGCAGAGGATGCAATTCAACATCGGGCTAAGTTGCAGCTCCAGCTTCTGGCTGCTACCTCCGAACGTGTAAGGCAGGTCATTGAGAAGGACGTATTGCCTGACATGAATACTTGTTTTTCTGTTGTCATTTTTTGCACATTCCAAATGGTTGATGATAAAGCCACCAAATTTCCCTCAGGCCATGTTCATGACTGGATGGTACAGAAGCTTTTCTACACCAGCAAGGGACTTGACATTTGGGGGCGTCCTTTTCGCCAGAGCCTTTTGTCTGCGCAGTCTCTTTGGAGATGGTACTCAATTGACTCAGTTCTTGCTCTGAATTCTTTGAAGATGCCTTGTTTCCGTCCTCAGGAAGTTTATTCTTTTGAAGATTGCGAGTTATCCTGGATGAGCAACAGCCTAGTGGGTGCTAATCTGTCTAACACCAATTATGCTATGCGTGATATTCATCTAATCTCATTCCAGATTTATAACACGTTTTTGACACCAATAGCCAAGAGCAAGCTGGTAGATGAACCGGTACCCATAGCACAGACAGAGCAGATTCTGATACAGCTTGAAATGTTCCGGCAGTTTCATTCATATTTATTTGACTTCTCTTTTTCATGGACCATAGCCCAGCAGACTCAGTGCCAAGAGTCCCTTTTCAGCTATTTTATGCTGTGGCAGAATCTGTGGAATTTGACTCGTCACACTGAAGAATCACGATTCAGAGGGGAATCTGATCTTCTTTCTCATTCTAGCAATGACATGCCCATGGCTCTCATTCTTTCGAGAATTAAAGTTGGTTTGCAAAATGCTTGTATTGAAGCTGCAACATTCATTGCTCGCGTTATCGGCTGTGGTAACTGCTCTGGATTAGGCATTGATGTTTATGCTCCTCCTTCCACAATCCGATCATCTATCCATGTAGACCGCGGATTGGTGGCTCAGTTTTGTAACGTTGTGCTGACGGATTCTGCAGATTATGCGATTGATAGCACCATCGACCCGGAGTGGCCGACTGATCGCATATTCAGTGTTCTGTTGAATGCTCTTTATGAAGGAGGAGAGTCCAGGTGGCATGTCCATGAGCTTCACCTCAAATGTAATGAAAAAACCCAGTTACTTATTTCTCAAGAGGAGTCTTTACGCAACGATATTCCTAGTACATTTGCTTTGTCTTTTGAAATGGATGATTGTTGGCAGATTCCTGTTGGAGATAGCCGTTGATTTGTACATCAGCAGGTAGTTTCAGATTTTGGGGTATTGTGTGATGATGCTCTCTCCAATCGTTCTCATTGTATATATTTTGGACATAGATTAGCGAGACTTTGCGTTATATCTACAGCCAAGGCTCTTTTTAATAGTATCGTTTATTTATCCCAACTCTTTTTCAGCGCAATATATAAGCCGACAAAAACTCCGAAATATACCAACATAAAATGGAGATCCGATATAAAACTCTCAAATTTTGTGGATGATTGCACAGCCATGATTCGACACTTTTAGATCCATTCTATTCTCTTATTGGCGTCTTGATTAGCTACATATTTATAAATTCAATGGACTCATTGCAGTACTTCATCATCTCTCTTGACTCCCTCTAGCCCGAACAAGCCTAATTAGGTCATACGGCGTGCGGACTTTTAGGTATCACCGATCGCCCCCCATCCACAGCCTTAAATACCAGACGGAAAGGCTACATGGTAACGAACTTTTCACAATACACAACCAACATAATAAACATCCGAGATTTGATCAAATGACTGATTTTGAAGTGAGTCCTATTGAAGAAGTGACATGGGGAAAGTTCCTCCTATTTGGAGATTCAATTACTCAGATGTCGTGTCTCCCTTTTGGCTACAATCTGCTATCGGGACTGCAGCACTATTATGCTAGAAAGCTAGATGTAGTCGTGCGAGGATTCTCTGGTTACAACAGCGATCAAGCCAAATTGATGATCAAGCCACTTTTTAAGCAATTGCATCATAAAGATGGACCAGTCAAGGGAGCTACCATATTTTTCGGCTCAAATGATTGTGCTGATAACAAGATTCAGCATGTCCCTCTCGACAGATACAGTGACAACATCAAGGAAATTGCCAGTTTTCTCAAGAGCCAAGGCGTCGTGGTACTAATTGTAGGATGTGCCACAATGGATGCTCGAACTATTGAGCGGACAGCTGAGTCGGCTCTCAAGTATAACTTGGCAGCCAAAAAGGTTGCACAAGAACTTGGTGTGGGGTTTGTTGATCTCTACTCAGCATTTGTTAGGGCTGCTGGTGCAACCCCGGACTCCAATGAAATAGACTATAGCAAACCTGATAATGCAGGTAGCTTCTTGATGGTCGATGGTCTACATTTCTCCCCTGCTGGTTATAGACAGTTTTACTTGGAGATCGTCAAGACCATTGATTTCAAATTCCCCCAGATTGCAGCGGTGAATCTGCCCACAATTTTTCCTGATATCGACAATATCGATCCGTCCAACAACTACGATTCTCTATTTCCGGCAATAACAGACTACAAGGATAGTATGGCTATTGGAAGAGACTATATGTAAGTTTTAAATTAGATTTATAATTGTACCCTATGTAGATATTAGATCAGATTTATGACAATTCTGCTTGTAGCTTTGATCGTAAAGCGATTGCAGATGAAATTTCTACACCACTCTGTTCCCATGTGCGCGCATTTGCTATCTCGAATGACACGAGAATGAATTGAGAGTAGCTTTTTTCTTCTGGTCCTGTAATTTCTGAAATTTTAATAGTTTCTTTTTATTTTTTTGTGTTTAAGAGTCACGGAATTCCAGTTCCAATTCTCCGCGAGCTTGAAAAGCAATCCACGACTACCCCTGGGATCGTTCAGGTGACCTATCAACCGTGGGCCCGGGCATTTGGCGATGGCTTTAGAGTTTCAATGTCGAAACCCTTTCAATAGCAAAGCCTTCGAACAGCCGCTCGAACGGCTGGAATGTGCTCGATTGTTGATTATCAACAACTAAGGATTATCTAACAATTGTAGGAAAAATCTGTAGATTACCAAGGCCGCCAAAGCAATCATTATTCGCAGTGATTTGTGTAATTGCGCTGTAATGCCGCTCACACGTCCGTATTTCGGCTGGTACTCACCCCACTTTTACTCCACATTACTCCACGTTTCACCAAATCAGCTGTCCCTAGAACCCGCAAACTGATACGGACTCTGCTACGCCGTATACACATTTGGACATTTTTTTTCAGAATTAGATCTCAGCCGTATACTTTTTGCAATGCTTGAGATATCTACCCCACCGTGCGGTAGAGTTTTTCCCGTTCATCTTTACCAAATACAAATGAGGATAACGGAGATCCTGCCCGTGATATGTGGGGTAACAATGAATTTAGATAGAATATTCATATGAGTCGTAACTCTTGTGTATATATATGAGAAGCCCATGCACCTTTGTGATTTGATTCAGTATCATCCAAACCAAGTCTAATGTCTCTCGAGAAAACTAACGAGTCTTTGGTCGAGTGTGTCTCGGCCGAAAAGCAAGCGGTGGCCCCTGACGGACTCTATGAAGCTAGACAAGCCAATCCTCCGAAGCCTTTCAGCAGAACCATGATAAAACTTTACTTGTTTTGTCTTGTAGGGTTTCTCTGCTCAAGTATGAATGGATATGATGGTTCTCTTATGGGAAATTTATTGGTTTTGACACCTTTCCAGCGTCACTTCGGATCTGAAGTGGATGGTTCCGAGGCTGCGCTTGTTACTGCTATGTATCAAATTGGGAGTGTCTGTGCTTTACCTTTTATCGCCCAGTCTATGGACTGGAGGGGTCGTCGATGCGGAATGTTTTCGGGTTGTCTGTTTGTCGTAATTGGCACTATTATCCAGGGTGTATCCGCATCTATTACCGACTCGAGTCATTCCAAGGGAATGTATTACGCTGGCAGATTTCTCTTAGGATTTGGTGTTTCGATTGCAGCCTCTTCGGCTCCCACATATATCATTGAAATTGCTCATCCTGCCTATAGAGGAACTTTGACTGGCTTGTACAACATCCAGTATAATATTGGTGCCATTGTAGCAGCTGGAGCATGTCGTGGAGCTATGTATTATGATGATAACCGTGCATGGACTATTCCTACTTGGGTTCAGATGGCCATGCCCGGATTTGTCGTGATTTCTGTTTGGTTTCTTCCTGAAACTCCCCGATGGAAGTATAGCCACAATCAAAAAGATGAAGCAATTGAGTTTTTGATCAAGTATCACGGTGAAAGTGATCCGGAAAATTCATATGTCACTTTGCAGTTGGCAGAATTCGAGGAGCACCTGGCCCTCGAAGGAGCTGATAAGAGATGGTGGGATTATCGAGTGTTATTTAACAGCCATGCCAACCGATACCGAGTTGGATGCAACATTGTTTTTGCCATCATTCCTCAATTTGCTGTAGGAGGACTCGGCTATTATAGCGGAGCCTTTCTCAAGGCATGTGGCATCACTGATCCTATCGCCGTCATGAACTATAATCTTGGTGTTAGTTTCATCAACCCTTTTGTCGGATACACTGCAGCTAGTTTTTGTGACGTTATGGGACGTCGCGTCCAATTTTTGAGCGGCCTTGTCGCTATCATTGTCTGTTTTATCATAGTCACACCTTGCACAGCAGCAGTTTCAGATAGGGGAGACATGGCTGCTGGCAAAGCTGCAATGGCCTTTTCCACTTTATCTGGCGTTGCGTATACTTTTGGATTTACACCCTTACAAGCCCTTTATCCTGTTGAGGTATTGTCCTACGAAATGCGAGCAAAAGGTATGGCTTTCAATTCGTTCGTTCTTAGTGCCGTCCTCCTCATCAACCAGTTTGCTGCACCAATTGCACTAGAAAAAATTGGATGGAAGTATTTCATTGTCATTGTATGCTGGGATGTGTTCCAGTTTATTTGCGCTTATTTCTTCCTTGTCGAGACCCGAGGGTATACTCTTGAAGAGCTCGACGATATCTTTGCTGCACCTTACCCCTTGAAGGCCAGTTTGAAGGGCCTAGAAGAAAAGAAAGCTCGACAAGAGATTATTCCTAGTAAGACGTTCAAGCAATGGCTTCTACGTCGTTGAAAACTTTGGGCCGTTGAGCCGTTGAGCTATTGATTCGTTTATTTGCTAGTTACCATATGTCATTGCGCTCACTTCTTTATAGTTTCATTTTGATGATAAGAAAGCTTAAAACAAGCTATTCAATAAATATTTCGCCAAAATTTCTTAAGTGAATCTGAGCATGTCTTGTTTTAGCCCCTTTTAGTTGCTTACTAGCCCGATAACCAGTTCTTACACCTCCCCAATAAGTAATTCACATGCTCAACATCAACTCAACTTGATGCCTTACTGAGCTAGACATCACACAATGGGGAAATTGACATTAGATGAGATTGCTAAAAGGATTAAATCCGGGAAAATCAGGAATATTGTATTCATGGTAAGTATTCAGCAACTCTACAGATTTATTATTTTGGTAATTGACGGCTCAAGACTGGCGCTGGAATCAGTACTGCTGCTGGCATACCCGACTTCAGATCTCCTGAAACTGGCTTATATGCCAATTTAGAGAAACTGAACCTGCCATATCCTGAGGCAGTATTTGATATTAGTTATTTCAGGAAAAACCCCAAAGCTTTTTACACTTTGGCTGGCGATTTGTACCCAGGAAAGTTTGAGCCTACTAAATTCCATCGCTTTATAAAACTGGTGGAGCAAAAAGGGCTACTGAAACGCGTCTACACACAGAATATTGATACATTGGAGAGGATATCTGGTGTAGCAGACAAGTATATTGTTGAAGCACATGGCAGTTTTGCTGACAATCATTGCATTGACTGCCGTGCAAAAGTCTCAAAACCTGATCTCATCAAGCAAATGTGGGGTACAAATTCGGTTCCGAAAGAAAATAAGCCAGCAAAGATACCCAAATGTAAAAAATGCGGAGGCTATGTAAAGCCTGATATTGTATTTTTTGGAGAAGGTCTACCAATATTATTTTTTGATAGCATTGAAGATGATTTTACAACTAACGACGTGGATCTAGCCATTGTTGCTGGTACGTCTCTGACAGTGCAGCCATTTGCCGAATTACCAGAAATGGTAAATGAGGAGTGCCCTAGAATCCTCATGAATCTTGATTTGGTTGGTGATTTTGGGTCTCGCAAAAACGATGTCATTATCAAAGACACATGTGATCGAGGGGCAGAACTATTCATGGAAGCACTAGGATGGCAGCTAGAAGAAACTTCTGATACACATTCAGGCAGCAAAGACAACGCTGGTTTAAGTCGGGCAGAAGAGGAAGTCAAAGATCTCGCAGTTAGGTTGAACAAAGTCGAGTTGGAGGACCAGAAGAAATCAGATTCTAAAATTGAACAAAAGGGAAGCATTGTATCTGACAAAGAAGAAGATCCTATCGTAACACTTGAAACTTCTACGATCAAAGATTCTGCCAGTTCTGTCATATCTGAGACGCTATAAAAAACATCATGGGAAAAGTCGCTTGAGCAAGATGCCCCCTAACCATCATCTAGTAAGATGACTACTAAGAACAACATACAAATTGTTAGAACGAAGATCGAAAAATTCCCGGTATTTCAATTTCAAAATGAACGAAATATATGAGAAATGTTGTCAGAACTTGGCCAGGTTGGAAAATGGAGTGGGCTTGCAAGCTCTGTTAGTAGCCATGATTCATTGTTCTGTGCCATAACGAAGCAAAAGTTCACACTCTGGTCATTGACTCGGAATTAGAGCATTGTGGTAATTGCGATCTTCGTCGTGGATATAAAAATACTTCGAGCAAGGCTTTTGAAACGAACTTCACTGTGCGCCCATTAGGCATCTCATCATGCTGCCTTCCCGATTAGACAATCGTTGATTGTGGTGGTCTGTGACCTATTTTACTCTTACATCCCAAACGCCTTCGCCTTGCGAGCTGAATGGCAAGCTCAGGTCTCAGGCAAAACTATGCTGGAGAACAATCAAAAAAGGCACTTTCAACTATATTTATTTTAAATTGAGTCAAAATCGGGCTATAATAACGACTGACTAAAAATCCGAGCAATTTTCAACCAATAGTGCGGTGTTTTCGTGCTTAGGGCCCTTGGTGTCATCACCTTATCTTTGCCGGGGTTTGCCTATTTGTCGTTTCGTTTCTTTGCCATCCAGCTTCTTTCTTTCTAACTAGCAACTTGTGCACCCCCCTATACATACAAGCAACATCTGCACCAACAAGTTCAACATTTAATCAATGTCTGCTACAGGTCCTACTCCAATTGCCAAAAAGGCTAATTTCCCGCCAATTCTCACATGGCAAAATCCCGTCAAGTCTGGCACCTTGGTCGCTGAGTTACTTGGCGCTTTGTTGCTTTTACGATATGGAAATCTTTTGCGATTTGGTTTGAGAGCAACTTATTGGGCTGTTGCAGTTTCCGGCTCCGCTGAGTATGCTTCTCGACTCTTCAGTGGTAACAGACATGGTGTTGTTTCGTCTTACAAGCCTTCCAGATTCATCAATATCAACCAGGTCACAGTTGAAAAGTACACCAACAAGGCTGCCAAAGCCGCTGTTGACACTATTCATGATGTTAAGAGGCTTTTCGATGCTGAAGACTTGGCTTTGTCCTTGACAGTATTCATTGGTGCATTCTTTGCTTATCTCCTGACGGGTGTTTTGTCTGTCTCCACACTACTTATTGTGAGCGTAGTTTTGGCCTTCACTGTCCCCCCTGTGTACCTGAAATTCCAGAAGGAAATTGATCACTTCGCTGCAATTGCTCATCAGGAAGTTACAAAGCATGCTAATACTGCTTCCGCTCATGTTAACAAGGCCATTGGCCCCCATCTTGACGTCGCTAAGAAGCATGCTGCCAATGTTTCATCCATTGTTGGTCTCAATCGAGGTGGATTTCCCTCGGACGCCACCAAGAGTGCTAAGACCACATCTGCTGATGTTCCTCCTGTAGGCACCGTCAAGGCTGCTGAGCCTGTTGTGAAGACCCCTAAGATCACCGAGAGCTCTGTTCCTCCCGCCTCTACCGCAACTACTCATTCCACTACTACCACCACCACCACTTTACCCAAGAAGCCTGCTCCTGAGGCCACTTCTCCACACACTGCTGCTTATCCCGACATTCTCAAGTATGATACCGTCCCTACTTTGACTGGATCAATTAACTTGAACCCCGATCTCCCTGCTAAGGCTGATATCCCTACTGCTGCTTCTAAGGCTGCCGATTCCCCTTCCACTTTCAAGAGTGATAGTGTTGATCTTGCCAGTGATTTAAAGCAGTCGATTGCTGAAGATAAGAAGCTTCCTAGTTTCTAAATGGGCATATTCGAAGAAATTATGATAGTGCTGAGCGTGAGCTTGACACAAGATCAAACGATTTGGAGATATAGGTCTATTGAATAAAGCCAGAACTTAAGCTGCGTATATTGATAAAATTAAATGATAAATGAATCAATTGAGTAAACTATATTATTGCTTTTTTTTTCCACGACCATCCAATTAAGCTGATTTGAAATAATTAGTAAGAGGCGTTCAATATTGTTAGTGGGGGATCGGGCAAACAAGTAGCTCACGTTAAAGTAATTAACTGATTTTAAAAATTCTTTTTCATTTATTTAAGCTTGCCCATAAGGATGCTTTTCAATTGTGAGGGCTATAGCAATAATGAGGGGTAGCAGCAAGCATGCGATGGAAGTCATGAAAAGTAGTTGATAGGAGCCGGAGCTGTTTTTTCAAGAAATTGAATCCTAACAATATCAAATCGTCTTATTCAAGTACAGCAAGTGCTACAGAGCTAGATATTTTGCGATCATTGCTGGTCACTGCAATGCGCCGTATCAGATTCGTTGGTGAATGAGTTTTGATTGTTACAATATGTCATCGACACCAAAATTTGCTATAGAAACTGGATAAAGAAGGCTACATAGAATTTCTTTATGCTCGAGTCTTTCGATCGTGCACTGGTTGTGAGCAGCGGTCAGTCAATTTTTGGCGGAATGCCTTTGGGGAAGTAACAAGAGGTGGATCGATTCGTATTCATTTCTCCATAAATATGATACAATTCATATGCGATATCAAGAGACTGTGCGACAGAACACGTACTAGCAGCCCATACATAAGAGTGAAGACCTTGAAGCCGCGAAATCAAGAGCTAATCGCATCTGATCTGGCAAAACTTGTTGCAATGATCACTAACGTTTGTGTATATACTACGATAGTATAGTTGGTCAGTTTTCAACAAATAGTACAATAAAAAAATATGCGCTCAGCAGAATATGAACAAAAATTAAGTACATGTGGTCACGTGACCTGTTGCTATTTTATTTCTTTGAATATGAGTGAACAAAGTTTTGAAAACATATCAAAAAGCGTCAGTGGTTTAGTGGTAAAATCTATCGTTGCCATCGATAGGCCCCCGGTTCGATTCCGGGCTGACGCATTTTTTTGCGTCTGCTATTTTTTGGTCGCACGGACTCATATCTGCTAGAAACAATACATTGGCTCATCGACTTAAGCCTCATGGACTACAAAATAGCCCGGCTTCGGCTGATGAGATTCCGTCGGTCCACGCGGAAAAATGGAAGTGCGGCGTGGGCTTAAGTGGGGTACAAACAACGGACAAATAAGGAATACTTAGGTATAACTGCTAGAGGAAGCATAATTGCTATATATATGAGCGAAAATCCCGGCTGCTTTTAATACTCTATAAGCAACATTTTCCTTCAAGCTCTGTGTTTTGGCGTGCAGGTTGCGTGTTAATTTCCCGATATACCCGTTGAAAAAAAAAGTAGCAGCCCCTCTTTTTTTATCGGTGGCATTGCGATTTGTTGGTTCTGGGACTTTGGCAGAATATTTGAGCGAGTGGGTGATTCATTGCGCTTGTTGCAAACTTTCCCATTATTTTTGATCAAAGCATCACTATTGTCTTTGCACAGTTTTGCAGGCATTAATAGGAATTCGGGTAGCTTGTTGATTAATCATTGATTAGCCAAGCCAATTGCCCTAATTATCTTCTTAGCTATACCTAACTCTACTACAATAAGCTTGCATATCTTGCGATAGCTTGATAAAAAGTAGCTATTTTCATCATGCTCTCACGACAATCTGCCCTTAGATTGGCCAGTCGTGCTCAATGGAGCAATAGAGGGATTCATCAAGCTGCTACTTTGTTGAATAAGGTTGAACCTCACAAGGCCGAGTCTGTTGCTCAGATTCCTATTCCTAAGCCCCCATCGTCTGGTCAAGCAAAGAGCGAAAAGCCTCCTAAGCGTGGTTTCTGGAAAACTACATGGAGAGTTACTCAGTTTTCTCTCCTGGCTACCATTGCTTATGTTGGCTTCTCAATTTATGAGACTCGACATCCCCCAGAGCACCAAAACCCTCCTGATCCATCCAAGAAGACTCTTGTGATTTTGGGCTCCGGATGGGGAAGTGTTTCTTTGCTCAAAAAGATCGACTCCTCTAATTACAATGTTATCGTTGTTTCTCCAAGAAACTTCTTTCTGTTTACCCCTTTGCTTCCGTCAATTCCTACTGGTACTGTTGAACACCGATCAATTATGGAGCCCATCCGTTCTATTATTCGAAATAAGCAGAACGATGTCACTTACTATGAAGCCCATGCTCAGACTATCGACCATGAGAAGCGTGTATTGACTATCAAGGATGCTGGTGCTGGTGATGATGAGCCCAGTGCTTTTAAGGAGATTCACTTTGACTACTTGGTGATTGGTGTTGGAGCTCAAAACTCCACATTCGGTATCCCCGGTGTTCAGGACAATGCTTGTTTCTTGAAGGAAATCCCCGATGCTCAGAAGATTAGAACCAAAATCATGGACTGTATTGAATCTGCTTCTTTCAAGGAATTGGAAGATGAAGACCGAAAACGACTCTTACACACTGTTGTTGTCGGTGGTGGTCCCACTGGTGTTGAATTTGCCGCTGAGTTGCAGGATTTCTTCGAGGAAGATCTGAAAAAGTGGGTGCCTGGTATTGCTAAAGATTTCAAGGTTACTCTCGTTGAAGCTCTTCCCAATGTTTTGCCCAGTTTTTCTAACCAATTGATTGACTACACTGAAAAGACACTTAAGCGAGAGAAGATCTCTGTTTTGACTAAAACCATGGTTAAGGGCGTCACCCCTGATACTATCATTGCTGAGGCTACCAAGCCTGACGGAACCAAGGAGACAATTGAGATGCCTTATGGTTTGCTGGTCTGGGCCACTGGTAACGCTGTGCGACCCATCATTCGGGATCTGATGAGTAAGATTCCTGCTCAGGCCAATTCTCGACGAGGATTGCTTGTTAATGAGTACCTTGTTGTCGAAGGTACTGAGGGCATCTGGGCTCTTGGTGACTGCACTGCCACCAAGTTTGCACCCACTGCTCAGGTTGCTTCACAGCAGGGAAGCTACCTCGGTAAGCTTTTCAACCAGTTGGCCAAGGCGAACGAATTAGAAAGTGATATTCAGGAGCTTCAGCGACAGGCTTTGGGTGCTACAACTGAGACCGAGAAAAAGACTCTCATTGCCAGCGCAGAGGCCAAGGCTCGAAGGTTGCGACGAACTAAGAGCTTGTTGCCTTTTGAATATTCTCACCAGGGTTCTTTGGCTTACATTGGTAGCGACAGAGCCGTTGCTGATTTGACTTTGTGGGGTCAGAACAACATTGCTTCTGGAGGTACCTTGACTTATATTTTCTGGCGATCCGCATATGTTAGCATGTGTTTCAGCATGAGAAATAAGATGCTAGTCATCTTGGATTGGCTCAAGGTCAAGACATTTGGTCGAGATATCAGTCGAGAATAAATGACCTTATCAATTCACTATAAAAAATATAGTGATTGCAGAGGCCGCTGGATGGGGCTTCAAGGATGAAAGTTAAGAGCCAGTAATTAGAATATAAGTTTAAGACTAGATAGAGACTATTTGATTTGATACAATCGATTTTAAGGCCATAAGAGTGACATGGAGCGGAAAGGTCAAGCTCGAGATACTAGGTATTGATCCAGACGTCGACTGTAAGGTCAATGGAAACAAGACTCGAGAAGCGAGCTTTGATATGATAGATAGAATAAAATATATGCCAAGGATAGGAAATGCAGAAACTCTTAAAAACAAGACTGCAAAAGTGCTCGAGATCAAAGTCGCGATTTATCAGATATTCATTCCAGATAAATAATATTGTAAAGATAGGTCTCTTCTTCTCATGCCAAAAGCGCTTAGATACAGAAGATGGGCACCTTTGAACTCTTCATTTCATTTTTTAACAACACCAAGAAGAGACAAGGGTCGGAGATGCTCAATTTTTTAAGTTGTCTCCGTTAATTGGGATCGGCTGTAGAATAGATACTAAATTCTGCAGTAGGCCATGAATTAGCTTGCCTAACGTAGCTCGCACGTTCAACAGTAGTTCTAAGCATGCGCTGTTTCAGGAGAAGATCTACCAGAAACCACCAAGGAAAAAGATCGCACTAAAAGAAGATCGAGTCGAATGAAGATTTGATCCAGTCTCAGAGTAACATCCAAGGCAATTGACTTTACAAATTATATAGCTCTGATATTACCTATAAGAGCTCAAGGATTTGTGCTACTCATCAACAAAATGTATAAGCTAGCATCACCGATGACATCTATTCAAATTACATCTATTCGCTTGTGTAAGTCAATCTGAGCTTTATTTATAGACGATCATTTAGATACATTGTCCGATTGAATACATTATTTTTACTCTGTAATCTATTGATCAAATATTTACCCATCTAATATCATTTTTTGTATCTTTATCAAACAAATTGAACCATGTCACGAAGCAAAATCGAGTCACCGAAGCTTTATAAGATAGCTGTACCATTTAGTTACATAGACCATGTAAACACTTTTTGTAAAGATCACTTGGTGGGAGACTTTCAACAGAGGAAAAATGCCACCACCACACCACATTAAACGAGTAGACGTCGGAAGTCTCCACATTGGCTCCACTGAAGATCCATCAGGCAGAAGATCACTCTTAAGCGAGTCCCATGTTTCATTCACCGTACCCTCAAATAAATACCCTCAAAAAACTTGCAGCATGCTTCTAATCATACATTGAGCTTAATGCAGGGTGCTCGAGTTAAATTATTGCAAGAAAAGCGCAGCTCCGATACTAAGAAGGCAGTCTCCAAGTGGAATTCAGGGGGTGGAGTACATCAGCAGGTAGCAATTGCCGCACCAAACTGCACCCACTTACCACCCATCGCAATAAGCAGTGACATTATGAGACAATTATAGAACATGAGCTCCTAGAACAATGTAGCACTACACTGTACCTAGCGGCCAAAGTGTAACGACTCAACGACGAGTCAATGGAGCCACCCCGACAACAAGGCTTCTCATACTTTGCAAAACTCTAATTTCCTCCTTTAAACACATTTCCAACTAGTCCAACAGTCCATTAAACCGGCCTCCTATCTCGATCCGGTGCAGCCGAGTCCATCCCATTCGAGTAATAACCCCCAGTGTCCTGCCCCGAAAAAGTCCCAAGCAAAGAAGTGCGTGTGAGTGCTTTGTACAACATACCAACAACCCACACAAACTCTTTTTCCCTATTAGCCATCACCTTTGGGTAGACAGTACTAGCCGAGCGGTTGTGTCGTTTTTTCATCTTGCTCTATCAATACAGTTCATTTGGACAAACCCACTGCTTGATCGATCTTCGTCCGCTCGTCCTCTCTGCCTATACCCATCATGCCTGGCTATGGCTATGATTATCAACAGCCGTACTACCAGTCTGGCGCTCCTACCAATCCTGAACAAGTTCGTTCGTACATGAAGTACGATCGAAGTGGGTTTGCTGGCCCCTCTGATCCTGCAGCTTATGAGTCTCGAGCACCCCGTCCTTCTCATAATAAACATGAGCGACCATCTCGAGATCAGTATGGTGGACAAGCTGCTCGGCCTGCTCGGTCTGCTCAACCTGTTCAGCAGCCTTCATCGTCAAATCGTTACCAGCAACAGCAGCAGCACCAACAACAGCAGCAGCAACAACAACAACAACAACAACAGAGACAACCACCAGTACAGCAGCAGCAAAACCCATATCAGCCGTCAGCACATCAAGCCCATACGATTCCTCATTCAAATCATCATCCCCAAACTCAGCAGCAGTATACACCTGATCCACGTCTGAAGGCTCAGGAAAAGGCTCCTGTTGCTCCCTATGGCGCTCCTCAACGGCCAGCATCTCCCAGATCATACTCTCATGGAGGACCTCCACCCCATTCTAACCCTTATTCTCAGCGAGGATATCCTCATTCGACCTCACAGCCGGATCTTTCCAGCAATATGCGCAATATGAACATTAATGACCCTTATAATCCACCGCATTCTCAGAGACAGGCGCCTTCAGCTCCTAGAAAGGGCTCTGTTCCTATTATATCTTCCCGAGATCCTTATCAACCCAGGCAGCAACCTAGAGATCATGCTCAGGCTCAGGCTCCTGATGGAATGCGCCAGGGCCCTCCCGTGGCACCTTATGCTTCCAGCCATCGTCCTCAGAGTCCAGGACCAGGACTGGGATCTGGATCTGGGTATAGTTCTGCTCCAAAGCCTCATGGCATGCATTCTCAGGTGGCCCCGGATTCTTTCAACTACAAGCCATCTCAGTCAATTCCTGATCCCGCTAACTACAAGTCTTATCATCATGCTGCTAGCAATGACTACCGTGGCCATGGCCATGGCGATAGCTACGAAATTCTCGCGGACGATTATACAAATGATGAGCCATATGATCAACAACAGGAACCAGCTGATTTATATTCTCCTCAGACGCATGCGAATTTTTATCCACCACCTCGGCCGGTCCAAGATTCTAATGGCCGAGCATCTCCATTCACTATGGCAAAGCGAATGTATGATGAAAAGCCGCCAAATAACTCACAGTATCCCTCCGCATCTAGCTATAATTTGGCTCAGGAACAGGCCAATTCGAAGCATCTTGACTATGATATGGTACAGGAACCCGCCAATCCAAGGCATCGGGAATACGATCATCTCTCGAGTGAACCGAGACGTGATGTGCCACCGCAGGCTACAAGAACCTATGCCCCCATCAATCCTCCTGGCCCTTCTTCGCCCCGTATCACTGCTCCAGGGGTTCCTGATGCAGCCGATTATCAGCGGGACATCAACCCTTATAATATATACGACCAGTACGGCAAGTCGCAGGCTGAAGACGACCATTCCTATATTAAGACTTCTAAAACTTCAAGCACCACAGCTGTTACATCCATGCCATCGACAGATGAAGGACGAACGATTCAAAGGCAGAAGGATATGAGCGCGCATATTCACACTGAGAGCATTAGCTCTGATGGATCCAATGGAGCGAAACCTCCACCCAAGCGAAATTATTCCGCACCTGGTTCAACAAGCAGCGCCTCTGCAAGCAAGGTTTTGAGCATTGAAGAATTTGAGCGATTACGCCGTCAGGCCAGTAATCGGCCACAAGATTTTGAACTGCAGTTAGAACTAGGAAAGAAATATGTGGAAGCAGCTACCGTGCTAGCAAATCGCTACTCGGATCCTAATACACCATCACCCTCGGGTTACGGTGTCGACGGTAAGCATGAGCGTAAGAATAGAGACGCTTGGATAAATGCTGCTTTTAAGCTAGTCAAACGATTAGCCCACTCAGGTTATGCTCCAGCCATCTTTTATCTTGGATCTCAGTATTCCAATGGAGGCATGGGTCTTGAGATCGACTATGATAGGGCTTATGAACTTTACCTCAAAGCAGCCAACAAAGATCATGCAGAAGCTGCGTACCGAGTTGCAGTGTGCAACGAGATAGGCGCCGGCACTAAAAGAGATCCCTCAAGAGCTATAAACTGGTATAAGAAAGCAAGTCTACTCGGTGACGTTTCTGCCATGTACAAGCTTGGTATGATCAGCTTGAATGGACTGCTCGGGCAGCCAAGAAGTTTCATGGAAGCGGTCACTTGGCTCCAGCGAGCAGCCGAACGAGCAGACAAAGACTCGCCACATGCAGTTCATGAATTGGGACTACTTTACGAAAGGGCAGATTCTTTGGACATGAGTGCTCCTAACGATGCGGGAACAGCAGCAGTTCTCGTCAGAGACGACAAGAAAGCCTACGAGCTGTTCCTGAAAGCTGCCAAACTTGGATATGCTCCTTCTCAATTTCATCTTGGTGCAGCCCATGAATATGGTACTTTAGGATGCAATATTGATCCTAAGCGAAGTATAGCTTGGTACAGCCGAGCTGCCGAGAAAGGAGAACCGGAAAGTGAATTAGCCTTGAGTGGTTGGTATTTGACAGGATCAGAAGGTATTCTCACTCAAAGTGACACCGAGGCCTATCTTTGGGCCCGAAAAGCTGCTGAGAAAGGTCTTGCAAAGGCCGAATATGCCCTTGGATATTTCAGTGAGGTCGGTATTGGCATCAAGCCTAATATTGACGAGGCTAAGAAATGGTACTACAAGGCTGCTGCTCAACGACACCCCAAGGCTTTGAGTAGACTTCAGGAGCTGAAAAACGAGCATATTTGAAGCCTCGTAATAAATAATGTGTAATGTATGATAATTCTTTTTTTTTCTATCACCACTTGTGTTTCCCCAGTCTACTGGCCCTTTGTATGCCGTTGGGTCCCAGCATGTATTATGACTATTTTTCACACAGGAGCCCCGCCTTATCACCTCACCCACCTACCGACAACTCATATCAATAACAAAGAAATGGGAGATTTAGCATCTAACGCTTCGACTGCTACGTCATTTCCTCCTTCCCCAGGACCTTCTTCATACCGTCTTCATGGTGGTAAATATGCTCTGGATACCGAGTTAGTCTATACCGAGTCTACAGACCAGTATCGATCCTCCAGTGTGCCTATATATCAAACAGCCACTTTCAAGCAGGAGAGTTTGAGTAATATGGGAGAGTATGACTACACAAGATCGGGAAACCCTACAAGAAGTCATCTCGAACGACATCTTGCTAAAATTAACAATGCTTCCCGAGCCTTGGTTGTTAGTAGTGGAATGACTGCCTTAGACGTTATTACTCGTCTAGTCTCTCCTGGTCAAACTGTCATTGCTGGCGATGATCTGTACGGGGGTAGCCATCGTCTTTTGACTTATCTCAAGAACAATCAAGGTATCAACGTATTGCATGTTGACACTACCAACAATGACGCAATCGAGGCCGTTATGGACAGTACGGTCAAGATGGTTCTGCTGGAATCCCCTACAAATCCATTGATCAAAATCGCCGATATTCGAGGCGTTGCTGAAATGGTTCATCTTATCAATCCTGCAACCTTGGTTGTGGTTGATAATACCATGATGAGTCCCTTGCTCATGACCCCGCTTGATATGGGTGCTGACATAGTCTATGAATCAGGTACCAAATACCTGTCTGGTCACCACGATATCATGGCTGGAGTCATTACTGTCAATGACGTTGAGCTTGGAAACAAGCTTTTCTTCCCTATCAATGCCTCTGGTTGTGGCCTTTCTCCCTTTGATTCATGGTTGCTTCTTCGTGGTATCAAGACATTGGCTGTTAGAATGGAAAAGCAGCAAACCAATGCTCAATTTATTGCCGAATTTTTAGAAGATGCAGGCTTCAAAGTTCGATATCCTGGCTTGAAATCTCATCCTTCTTATGAGAGGCACTGGACTATGGCTCGTGGTGCTGGTGCAGTACTTTCATTTGAAACCGGCAGCACAGAGTTGAGTGAGAAAATCGTAGAATCCACAAAGATTTGGGGAATTTCCGTTTCTTTCGGATGCGTTAACTCTCTTATTTCTATGCCTTGTCGAATGTCTCATGCTTCTATCGATGCGAAGACCCGTGCCGAGAGAGATTTCCCTGAGGATCTCATTCGATTGTGTGTTGGCATCGAGAATTGCTCAGATTTGATTGCAGATTTGAAGGGAGCTCTTATCAAATCAGGTGCTCTTAAAACAGACAGTGAAGCTTATTGATTGTTTGATGATATTTCTCGCTTATTTAACTCGCATTTATATTTTAATTAGTCACAAAAAGTAGTCACTTACATATTCAACATATCAATGTCAACTTGCTTGTACTTGGGATTTGTATCAACCACAAATGCAGCACAACTAATTGGCTATGTCAAGTCATACAATTTTGATTATAGATTTATCGTAGATAGTCTCGCATAAAATCACCCAACCGGCTCGCTCCTTGTTCCAATGCATCCTTCAAGGCTCCCATGTCCTCGCTTGTTATATCTCTGATTCTATCTTGAACTTCACGGGCAATTCCTTCTACTGAGAAATCACCATTAGCGCCAGCTTGAGATCCGGCAATGGCATCATCCTCTTCTTCAGATCGTCCAAAGTAAGAAGAGGAAGAAATCGCACTAGCTCCATCGAATGCCTGCAAACGAGACTTGGCTTCAGCCTGAGCAGTGGGATCATAAGAGTTTCTACCAAAAAATTCGTCAGAAGATATAGCCTTTTGGCTGCCATACTTTTTGGAAATATCCGAGTTGCCTGAAGAGGCAGTTGTACCAGATGATCCGAAAGAGGAGGCTATGGGTTTTGCAGATGCAGCAGTAGGAGCTTTAGCAGAAGCAGTAGGAGCAGCAGTTTGACCAAAGCCAAGCTTCACAAAGGCCTGTCTAGTATCTTCTACAGGCTTTGAAGATGCATGAGTGGGAGCAGCAGGGGCAGGGGCAGGAGCTGAAGATCTACTCAAAGATGCAGGAGTTGAAAGAGAATCCTGAGCAGCAACAGGAGCAGCTTGTTCTTCAGGATTATAACCCAACTTAGCTATATCCTCTTGTTCTTTGGCCGCTTCTTTGGCAGCAGCTTCGAAATCAACGTCATCGGCAGTGACTTTCTTAGCTGAGACTTTGCTGGGAACCTTTTTAGTAGACAAGATGCTCTTTTTTCCTAATGGGGCTCTTCTAGTACCAGAAACACGGGTTGTAGATACTGGATTAGATGTTGTAGAGGTCGGAGCGGGAGATGCTACTGGTGAAGCTCTTGAGCTGGGTGTTCCAGACCGTGATATAGGAGGAGTGGGCTTCTTGACCACTGGCTTATCCCAATTCGAAAAGAAATCGTCTTTGGAAGAAGCAGAAGAATTATCATTCAAGCTAGTCTGAGAACCAGATAAAGGAACCACTTCTCCAAGAACATTGGAAACATCAAGCAAGCCTTCAGCATCAGGATATCGAGAAGCATCTACAGCAGTCTTCCGCTTCAAATCTTCCAAGTACAAAATGGCGGTTCGGGAGGTGTACTTTTCTTTAGCATTGGCATTATTGGTCAGATATTTGGAACCGCCATTTTTGGAGAAAAACTCCCTGGCATTCTTGTTACCGCCAGCACGGATATTTCTCAAATGTGCAACAGTCCAATTGTCCATATTAGTGGATTGAACAAAGGAGATGTGAACACCCATGTTTCTGTGGACCGAGGAACAATCCAAGCAGATGAAGACACCAAAGGTAGCGGACGACCAGGTAGGGTTTTTAGCACCGCAATCAAAACATGAGCGATTAGCTGAAACTGCTCGAAATTTGTCGAAAAACGGCTGAACATCGTCCTTCTTGAACACGTCTGAATCGGAAATAGGCATCGCGAACAGGAGGGGAGTTGTTGATTCGACTCAAGAAAGGGATTGTATGAAGTAGGATAAATAGAAGGACGTGTTCTTACAATTTCATGATTGGGAGAGACCCAAGCGAACGGGCTCGCCAAAGAAAAAGAATACTGTTACTACGACTAACAAGAAGACTGAGAGCAGCAGCAGTTTTGTAAGTTGTAAGTTGTAGAAGGACCTATAAGACATTTCAGAAAGTCTCAATTATATATTATAGGTAAATATACTTGATTTCTCTATCCTCTCGTGAATTAAGCTGTACTCATTTCAGGCAGCGAGTCATATTGAAGCACGGCTGTTCAAGACAGTGCGTTCAAAGAAATCAGTAATTTTGACTTTTTTGCTTCACAGTTAGGAAATTACTATTCCGACAAGAAATATCATTTCAGGAAAATGTTGAATGTTGCAAAACTGAGCTCAGCAAGGGTATCAAGAACCGGTTTCAATTCTGCTTTTTTGCGAGCGAGATCATGCCGCAGATCACCGTATAGTACAACTACGAGCAGCAGTAATAGCAGCAGTAATAGCAGCAGCAATAGCGACAGCTTCCAGGCAAATCCAAAAACACCGTTCTCACAAAAATTATCTCGAGCAGTTTCGTTCTCTTTTTACTCAGGAATCGTGTTGGCTGGTGTTGGGCTCTCAGGCTTAGTGGTTTATTATTTTGTCAATGACGTTCTTTTGCCCACATCGGATGTCCAGGTATTTAACCGTGCATTTTCAATTATTGAGAAAGATGAGGAAGCTGTTAAAATGTTAGGCGGTGGTAGAATAACGGCCTACGGAGAAACATCCGATAATAAATGGGCTCGAAATCGGCCTGTTGCTAGCCGAAGGGGATTTGATGGTCGAGGCCGAGAGCATCTACTGATGCAATTCCATGCTAAGGGAGACCTTGCTGAAGGTTTGGTCAGACTGGAAATGGTTCAGAGCGATCAGAAATCAGTCACCGGGATAGGCAAGTTTGACTTCCGTTATTTGGTTCTAGAAGTACCGGGCTACAAACGGTTGTATCTGATTGATAATGGAAATCTCCAACCCAAACCTAAAAACGACGACACCGGATTTCTGGGAGTAAAATGGGGCAAGAAAGAGTGAAAATAAAATCAGAGTCTACTAGGCTGTAACATTGAAGAGTTTGCATGTATGAGATTCGATTTGGCCGCGATATACAAAGGTCGGACAAGAATCTACTGGACAAGTGAGCCAATTTGCATGATTCAAATAACACAAAACGATACAAAAACACGGATAAGATAATTCGTAATTTTAGTGTGTTTAGGTATTAAAAGTTGAATTGAATTGAACTTAACTGAACCAAATCAAGTCGAGTGAAAAATATGCTTTTTATTTCTATGAAAATTAGAGTCAGAGTCATGTACATTGACCAGAAAAGGTCGCTACAAATCAATCGTACCCCACCTATAGATCTGGCCGAGTGACTTGAGCAATGTCATGAGGTTCCTTTCCGAGAAGCACCTTGGGTCCACTGAAAGGTTCACAATCAGTACGTTTGTGAGACTCAGGACCAGCAGTGACCTTCTTTCCGGATTGTAAATCCTTGAGCAGCTGAATAGTACCATTAGGGGTCAAATCTTCATAATAATCATCATTAACTGCAAGCATAGGAGCATTGACACAAGCACCAAGACATTCGACTTCGCTCAATGTGAAAAGATTATCAGGAGTAGTCTGGCCAGGTCTGATGTTCAGATAGGTAGTGACAGCCTCCATAATGCCGTCAGATCCACAAAGCTGACAAGGAGTAGTGGTACAAACTTGCAAATGATATTTACCCATGGGGTTTTTGTTGAACATGGTGTAAAAAGTAGCAACTTCGTAGACTCTCATAGGAGGCATGCTGAGAAGCTTAGCGACGTAATTCATCACAGATATGGAGCAGAAGCCCAACTGTCGCTGACCCAAGTCCAGTAGGGGCATGACTGCAGCCTTCTTATATTGGGGAGGATATTTGGCAATCACTTCTTCTGCTCGCTTGACATTTTCACTAGTGAATTCGAAAGGAATAGATGGATTGTTGTCCTTGGTATCTCGATGAATTGCGTGCACATGCGAGTGTCGCTTGGCCATAGCGAATCCCGGGGATTTAATCGATGATCCCGCTAATCTGTTGAAAAATCTACCTGAAAGCATCGTGTTGTTGCTAAACTGGTGTTGTATTTGAAGTGGGCTGGAATGATAGGTTGATTTTGATGATGGAGAAAAATGAACCGTGGATAGATAATTCAAAAATGTTGATTGGCCGAGAAGGTCTGAAAATGCTTTGGACGCAACTGAACCAATACGACAAGATTCCGGCTTTTAAGCTAGGGGGGAACGTACAGGTGAATCAAAATGAAGATTGAATAACTTAAAGCAAGAAAAAAAATACAGTAAAACTAAAAAATTTTTGATCCTGTCAAAAGATTTTATCAGCAAAAAATACGGTCCGGGGGAGGGTCGAACTCCCGATCTTCTGATTAACAGTCAGACGCTTTAACCAACTAAGCCACCAGACCCGTTTTATGCGAACATAAAAAGAACATCCATACATACTGAATTTATTTAAATGTCACCTACCAATGTACTTGATGTGGCCGAGGTTTAAGAAAGGGATAATTGGGTATACAGAAATCATCTCCCAACCCGTCTTCTAATACAAACTGCATAAGTAACACACATTGGTGACATCTCGGTAAATCGCTTATTTACGTTATACATGACCTAAACATTACCATGTTCAACAATTATCGGCTTTCTGTTCTAACCCAAATCGTCAATTCTAGTTTCGTAGACAATAAATGTCAAGCTCACATCATTTTGGCATCTGTCCTAGAGCATAAAGATTCTCCCACGTGAGGTACTCGGTATGCCAATATGCCTTTGCAAAGCCGTTGAACCGCATTCTTTCCTCGAATCTTTTGAAGAGTGCATAGAGTAAATAGTCATCATATTAGGTTGATCGTCTGACCATGTTGGTTGGGTACATTATCCAAGCAGCTCACGCAGTGTTTGGTAAAGCTACTGTGGTGTAGAGCCCAATTGCGCGCGTCCCCCATTAAAACCTGATCTGAACTGAGTATTCTCACCGATTTAGTAGTAGTAACAGAAGGTCCTTCATTAAGGGTAGTAGGATACAGAAGAAGACTTAGAGGTATGCCAACTCGAATCAGATATGTGAATACACAACCATTTCGTCCTTTAGCGCGGGGATATGGTGGTGCATGAACGCTAATAAACTCTCATCGGTCACTTACCGATTGGAGACTTTAAAAGCAATGCCAGTGCTCTGGAAATGTTTACTGTGGTATCTTCCACTCGCACTAATATAAAATATGTGAAAAAGATGCACGGCATTTATAGTTGTGTCTAAGCAACTAGTGCATGAGTGCTAAAAGATTATTAATCAATCGATCAATCATGAGACATGCATCATGATCACTGCAAACGAATAATACCCACTAATATTGATTATCGAATGTCACTCAATCGGAGAACAATCCTACAGTGAGACAAAATCATATGGTCCCAGCTTTATTCCGCCCCGTCCATCCATCCCTTCCCATATCTCATTGAATTAGTTCCAGTAGAATAGACAATATTGTCAGCTAACAGCAAATTCGGACTCAAGTCCAAACTTGGATCAATGCTACACTTATAAAAAAATTTAATAACCTAGAACCTCAAATTAAATATCACCTTATTCGCGCCGTCTAAAAAACTGCTCTTGCTACCTTTGTTGCTAGGGCGTCTTGTCTGATCCCGGACAGTTCTTTGCAAACTCTCACGGCAAAATCCCATGTGCAACCGAACATCACATTGTTATTTAGGCTGATAAAGAAGACTTGCCTACAGCGAGACTATACCAGTTTCTCACTTGTACTCAAGGGTATTACATTCAGCTTGAGATTATTGTTGATTGCTTGAATTATTTATTTATCCTCATACTGTGCATACCTGATGGAGTTATCGGCCCTCAACAAGAAGAGGCGAGATTACTTTGAGCGCCATCTTCTCAACTCCTTAGACGTTCTCGTATTTATGGAACTTATTGTTATATATCTGCATGATATCTCTTTTCTACGACTGATTTTCGGAAGCGCATTACAGTCTTTATTTCTCAGCCCAAAATCGCACAGTGCCATTCTCGCTATAGGACCGGGCAAGCGATATATTCTAAGCCTGATTGTCGGCTATAACACTATCTGCATACTCCTACATGCTCTTACATCGTTACCATCATCGAGGTCTGGTAAATACCTTCATGGCAGCTTTACAATTGAATTTATAGGCGTCGAAGCCTTGAATAGTCGGCTTCCTCTCGTATGCTGGAGTATTGCATTGTTATTAGTACAATTGGTGTCTTTTGCATTGAGATTCCCAGTAAAATCGTCAGATAACCAGGAATCAGAAGGCGTAAGTGATGGTAGAGCTGCTACTTTGGATTCAGCGCTCTCGGGCCATTTGAATATTGCAAATATTCAGGTATACCGAAGCATGGAGGCAGCTTGGGCAGAGCCTTTTACAACTTCACTTAGACCCCGATCGAATGACATTAGTGAGGCACCTGAAGCACAATCTGTGGAACGTGCATGAAAAAAAATACCCACCTGAAATGCATGTAAAATTACATATCTTTATATGATTCATAAGCTTAAGAGAACTTCCAGTATTATCGTCAGGGCTGCACCCTGTAGAGACAAAGCCCATAAGAACCAGTGTACTGGTTATAATGAAAAATGAAAAATGTGTCGTAGAAAACAGAGATAGAAATGAAGAAAAAGGAGCTAAAAACCGCACTGGTCGGATGTGCAAAGTTGTGCGATTGAACCTCAAAGATAAAACACAAATCATCGGAAACAAGTCATCAAGATTACATCAAATGGCATTATAGAAGACACGCTCAGGCTTGACTTTCCCCTCGAATGGTAATTGTACAGTCTCATCACCAAATTCGGGATAATAAAATACAGCAGTTCGATTTCCAAACGAATAAGCTTCACTCGGGAGGTCGGCAGCTTCAGCAACCGAGTCCAAAGGAGGGTTGAATTTGGTAGCATCCCACTTGTCAATGGGAGCAGCAATAAGACTAGGCTGAACAATAGCAGTTTTTCCCAGGGAGGATCTGGAAAAAACGTCATTCCATTGAGACACTAGGTCATCGATTCCATCAGAAGAGACACTTTTTTTCCATGGCTTGGTATGCCCAGCAAAATGCACCACTTTTATGTCATCTTTGAAAAAATTATAAGCAGGTAAATATTGATAGGAAGCAGAGGGTGTAGTATTGAAGGTGAATGGGATTCGTTTCCATTTGAGGTGCTGGTTAAGCAGGCCTTGATCGCCTCCGTCAAAGGAGATCTCACCAGGCTTTCCACTGGTAACTGCTGCAAACAGCTTATCAAAGGTGGCGAGACTAGGCTTAGTGACAAATACACCGGAATTGAATATATCAGGCCAGCCAGAGTCAGGAGCAGCAGCAAGATCATGGCCTAACAAATCAATAGAAAATAGGTCGTCAATTGGCTTTATAGGTAAGCAATCAGCATCTAGAAACACCACCGAATCATACAGGCCATCTAGAGCCTGCCAGAGTCTGATCTTTGTGAAAGACAAGTCAAGCTCAGGACGCTTGAGAGTCAGAAATTCTTTATCATTGGCTGCTGGAGTAGTCAATGGAGAAACCTCTATGATCCTAGAAAACCCACCACTAACAAGCTGAGCAGATGCATGGGGCGTCACAGCAGGAGTGATGAGCACTACCAGATCTTTGACAGTACCGAGCTCTTTAAGAGCATGTGCAAGAGTAATTGCACCCGGCAAATAATCGTCGTTATACAATAAAGTAACGTAAGCCTGACTGACCATTAAAAAGGAACTGGAGGAGCACTGGAAGCAGGTGTGGTGGTTGCGTGTAAAGAGGAAGTAGGAGATAAGAGATATGGCGGGGGGTTTAGCCGTTTAACCTGGAACTTTAAGGGCGGGGTGATACGACGGAAGCAAGAGGGATTTTATACAAAACTATCCCTAGCGAGATTCAAATTCTGGTGGAGTAGAATTGATATGTGAAGAAGTATTTAAGAGCGAGGAAGAGTGTTTATAACTATATAGTCGAACCTATAAACCATCAGGACAGAGATCCTAGCATTCTAAAGGGTGGAAAGAAGCGGGGCAACCGCATGATGAGCATTTGGGCATGGAAGGCAGAGTTTTCCGCCAAAAGGCATCAAAGAGACCGACTATTGTGTATTGAAAATTAATTGATACAACAGTCTAACTACTCGTTGGGTAATATTTGAGGATCAAACTTTTTCATGTTCGATTCGGTCATACATACTATAAATAATCGAGTACACTGATCAGTCGAGTCACTCCATTTACCGACACCAATCACCATGACTGATCGTATTACTCTGCAGAAGCCGACTCTTCGTCTGCAACACCTTCTGTGGCAGCCTCAGTATCCTTGGTGCTTCCAGTTCTCCAATTCTTGTTGAGTAAACCTTGGCTATGATGAGCTCCAAAGCTTCGTCTACCACCTCGCTTCTTGTGATGAGGTTTCTTGCTCTCTACTACATTCCATCCATCGTCATCGGTCACAGCAGCAGCAGATGCTTCCAAACTAACTGCCGGTGCAGGAGCTGTTACAGGAAGAGTGCCAGTTGAAACAGCAGCAGGTCGAGCTACAATGGGATGACCAGAAGTCTCAGATTGGACCTGAGTGACAACCAGCTTGGCATTCACAGAAGCTGCATCCTTTTTTGTTCCCTTAGGGAGACCTCCTTTCTGCAACAAATATCGATTAGCGAGTTCGTTGAGGTTGGACTCTTCATCAGAGGCTTCTGCGTCCACTGGTAGCAGCTCGATAGGAGTCGGGCCACTATAGACCCCAGAACCACCAGCAGAGTGCTCCACAGCTCTATGAGAGATTAGCAAAAGAAAAACAAGCCAATTGATAATATTCAACAGAGTGTTTTTACAGTTCATGTCCTGGTGTTGATTCTCCAATATGAGCTCATGATCAGACCACCTTTGACTGAAACTGCAGAAATTACCAAAAATAATTGAGCATATTGTCATACTTACGGAACCTCGATCTCGTACAATGCCTTTGGACTTTCAATAAGGGCGCTGTCGCTGAGTTCCAGTAACTGTTCCAATGTATACTTGGGCATTTCCACTAGTTTTCTGTAGCTTTGAAAAATTAATAAGTGCCTGATCGCTGGGTTCAAAGTCTGTCGGCCAGACTGGCAAATACGCGTAGTTTATGTACCCACCGCTGATGGTTAAAGGAATCTCATCAGCTAATTACCTTAGAAAACTGCCACTTTGAAAGCAGCCTTTTGAGAATCTGAGTGAATTAGAAATGCCTGTTGGAAAGAGTCTACAAAAAGTGCAGAAGAAAACTGCCAATAAGAATCTGCATCCGCGAGGTTTGAAACTGAAGCAGTTGAACCGAGCTGTTCTCAGGGATAATAAACTGAAGAAAGAGCGAGCTTCCAGAGAGACCTTGCGAGATAACCAATGTGAGTATAGTTTCTGGTATTCTCATTCGGCCTGTGATTATTTTGTTGCTGCTGTTTTTGCGTCGTTGGTTTCTCTTACTAATTCCTAGTGTCTCGATCCAAGTATTTCAAAACATTGATATCTTCACCGGAGCATAATGAAAGAGAGTCTTTCAACTTGGAAGAAATAAAAGAATTTATTTTTGGGTAGGTATTTCATTTTATGTACTGCTAGAGTGGTACTTGTTGTTAAGTTTACTGTTACTCTCTCTCAAGATCTTTGCCTGAGAAAAATAATTTTTTGGCGGAGTTTCCTGAAAGGGGCTGCCTTTATCCGCACAAGAATACTAATTTATTCAGTTACATTTCTAGAAACGATGACGAACTGGAACAACTCAAGGCTTCCAGAAGACCTGGAAGGCCTACTTCTTCTCGACAAGATACGCTGCAGCGAATTCTTGAACATGAGACTCAAGAATTCAATGCGGGATTCAACCTTCCAGATTTGAGTGATAGCATGGTCGTCAAGAATCTACGAAATTGGTCAGAAGACTCTGGCGGGCTCAATACTCTGACAATCATACGGATATCAAAAGATCAGCAATCTTTGTAGAAAGATATTGATAACGGTTTGAAGTTAAGTGCGGTCCGTCGATAAGCCCAAATGAGATGCTTTGACGGCGTGGCTCCGTCACCAAGGACCGTTAAAAAACGTAATTTATTGCATGAGTAGTGTGGCATAAATAAAGCTGGTATGAAGGTTCTGATTGAAATAGATAAAATTGTAAAATGCGTGCTGCAGGAGCATAACCCTAAAAAAGCACAAAAGAGCTATCAGCAAAGATCACAATGGTAGTTAGCACAAACAGGCCAGTTGTAGCAACTGAGAGTTTGACAAGTTTCCAAACAAATCTCAAGGATTTACGGTATTCTTTCTTGAATACTATAGACCCATCGGCTTTTCGTCCGATAGGAGTATATCCTCGCTTGAGCAGCTTTTCGGCTTTTATCAACATTCTTTGCGGATCTTTAAAAGACTTCGAAGCAGTATCCAGTGATATGCTGGAGATATGCAGCAATCGACCCTCCTGTCTAGGATCTTTCTTGGTTCTGATAATCTTCAGCTTGGGGGTTATAATGCTGTATTCAACACCAAGCCCCTTTCTCGCAGATAGTACTTCGGTGTGAATGGGAGTGAAGAAATTGCCCTGCTCAATTGAGCGAGTGCCCTTGAATAAAGACTGTTCACGAGAAAAGCTGTAAGCGTTGGCGGTACGGAAAAGCTCTTCATCTGTTTGCTTCTCTTCCTCATGAGCAACCTTCAAAACATCTTCTAAAAGAGCTGTCTTCTCATTGATATCTGAAAGATTCTTGTTCTGAGAGAGCTTCTTACTGACCACAGGTCTCAAATTCGTTGCACTAGCTGCACTGAGGTTTGGTCGAGATTGATACATTTGACGGACATCTTCTGGCAAAATAGTGCCAAAAAAGTCAGGCTTCGTGTTCATTTCTGTGCCACACTTGACAGTGGATCTTCTAGCAGTGAACCCATGCTCCTTGTCGTTCAAAAGAGAAGCAAAATACTCACTCTTGTCTCTATACTTTCCATGAACCTTGAGTCCGGACATGAGTTTGGCTGTATCCAGCGGTTTATCCTGAATATTGTTCTTTGGTGCATTGCTATTTTCCGTCTGTGCAGAAAGAGAGCTTTTTGACGTTTGCTTTGCCTTGTTATCCGATAAATCTAGAGATATGACATGATCATTCGTCATCGCCTCACTCCCACCGTAAGATGCATTCTGGCCTTCGCTTACAACATGGTTATTCAAAACCACCGGGCCAAAAATTGACGGAGAAACAGGTTCATGATGCTTCGGATGAGGCACCAAGTGATCTTTACCTTCAAGATTCTCGTGAGGTTGATGGCACGCCACAGGCGACGAGCAGATTTCCGAGGATAATCCAATAGTGGCTGAGCTTGGAACAAGTCTATGATCCTGATCAGTGTGAATCACAGGCCCATGAAGCGTAGGTGATATTGGTTCACTCACAAGAGAGTCAAAGTGAGCTTGATGACTATGGTCAGTATCAGCATGGAATCGCGCAGCATTCAGCGAAACCACAGGCTGTGCTGAATATAAGGGATCATGCCGCTTTGTAGCTTGGAAGAGATTTGAAGAAGATGTAGCCGCTGAGTGGGTAGAAGAGGAACTAGCAAAAGCGGAAGAAGATGCAGCGGAAGCCGACGAAGCGGTGGCCGAAGAGGAAGCAGAAGAGGAAGTGGCCGAAGAAGTAGCGCTAGCCGTAGAGGAAATAGAAGAAGACTTATTTCCACAACCACAGGCGTGTTGCTTTGCTGGACTTTGTCTCATAGACTGAGAAAAAGCCTCATTCTCCACCGTCTTAGTAGGCACCTTGACCGACTTTCTGATAGCAGTGGTATTCTCAGCCCGGGACTTTTTCAAAGTAATTGGGTCTATGGTATAAGAACTAGCTGCCTTAGCAGAAGATACAGTTGAGTAATTGGAAGGAGTGCTCATAGAAGCAGATGAATCCTTTTTGCGCCTGGCCTCTCTCTTAATATGCCGACGCAGAACTTCCGGAACAGAGCTATCAAAGCCATCAATCTTGCCACAATATTGCCGGAAAGCAACCCGACTATGACGATGAAGTAGGAAATGAACATTTGATTTGACTTTGGCGTAGCTATGGCTGGCACTAGCGGCATAAGGTGCTTGTAGATGAGCATGTAGCCACCAGTGGGCCTTATCGGCATGGCTTTTTGCCGAAGAAGACCCCGTGGAGCGCGCAAGTCGCTGGAGTGTGAAAAGCTGGTTACTCAGCCTTTCATATTTCTCAGCCAATTTTCGATAATTCATGACAAAGGTTAGTCAAATCCAATCAGGAGGAAGGGGGGGAGGGGTTCACAGCAGGAGTGGCAGCATAAGCTGGAGAGTAGATAGATAGATGGGAAGGCAAAATGGGTGTAAGCTGAGATGGGGCCAAAGATAAGATAATGCGAGCAGAAGATTTAGAGTGAAAAGGAGAGAGATAACACCAATGATTGACACGACCTTAGGATTTTCAAAATCGTGTGACGAGAAAAGGAAACTTGAGGAGTCTTCAAATTTGATTCTTCCGAGAGTTAAGAGGGCAAAGGTGGGGTAGTTGGCTTTTTATATATACGTCATAAAGCGCCGCACAAATCAATATCGTCAGGCGAAGCGAAATCAAATGATCGGCACAGCCGTCTATCAGATCATTAATGAAAGGGCAATCTAATCAAAGCTTTATTGAGATGGTGAGAGGCAGCATGAACTAAATACAATTACGTGACATTATAACAGAGGAAATTCAGCTAGTTCAGCTCTTTTCAGCCGAGGGCTTAGCAGCAGCTTCCGAGCCTTGTACAATACTGACATCTTGGTCGGGCTCAGCAGGTTTTTCTCCGGCCTTCTTATTTTCTATTTTGTTTTCAATAAGATTGTGGAATGCAATGATGGATCGTACTAAGCTGCTAAGATAAATCATCATGAGTTCGTCATTGGTCTTGACTGTGAAAGCCTTGGCCAAAGCCGATTCACTAGATCCATTGTCCTCGTTAGCTACCTGAGGAGCACTGAGATTAGGCAGAAGGTTGAAAACATCTTGAAGCTTTCCAAGAATAACATGATTGACTGGGAGCTTTCCATCAATGACTTTCTGTAAATATTGACTGATTTCAAATAATCGATTGTGAAGGCCCTGCAAGCTCTGTAACTGGCTGGTGATTCGAGTCGACAAAGAGCCGGCAGCAGCATCCCGAATGTCTCGAAGCAGATGTTCCACACCGATTTCTTCTGCCTCCTCTGCTTCAATTGACGATGGGATGTGTACAAAAGTCTTGTCGGCAGCAGTTCCATCATCCTTGATCTCCTCAACTGCAATATATGCATCAGTAGGAATTCCCACCTCCTTAGGTTTAACATCGACGATCAACAGCAAAGGGTTGGGTGTGTACTTTTTGAGAAGTTCGTTGATTTGAAGATCACTTGCTCTCAACTTAGGGCCTGAATGGTACCATCCAATAAGCTTCTCTTTAGCATTCACCTTTTTAAACATATCTCTCATTCCTTCAATATAATTATGATCTAAGAACCACACATCAGAATCCTTGTCGTCTTCTTCAAATGGTACTGCAAAACTATTGGCGACTCTGATATTCTTGCCCGAGTTGTCACCAAGCAGCACTCCTACAACTCGCTTCTTCGTTCCTTTAGCAATTCGATCATAATGATCTACTACTGAAAGAAGAACCAACGGAGCCACTGTAGCTGATGTTTCTTTTAATGGGCTTGTTGCAGTTGGCATCGCTGATGATATGGTTGATGGACCTCGTGTCTCTATGTGTATGGTATGTTGGTTAGTAAGTGAAGGCAAACCGGGGGGGCTCCAATTTTGCCCCACTAACTATATAACTGGCATCGGTTTGGAAGCTCATAGGCGACCTATTTAACACAAAACCAAGAAAGGAATTAATTTGGAGAGAAAAAGCGGTATTAATATTTGAAATTTGAAAATAATTTGACAGTTTATTTATCATTTGTATTGTCTCAGGAAGTGAGACTGTGCCTATTAGTGATTGATTTCAAATCAAACCAGTGATCCATTGATAAATAGTACGAGGTGCTGTCGGACTTTTGGTTGGAAATAGCCAGGGAAAAGCCGATTATTCTAAATCCTGGAAATGCCGTTTGGACAGCTCATCATAGGGCCCCCTGGGTCGGGAAAATCTACATATTGTCATGGAATGCTGCAGTTTCTCTCAGCAATCGGTAGAAAAACCAGTGTAATCAACCTGGACCCTGCAAATGATCATTTGGATTATCCGTGTGCTCTCGATATCAGGGATTTCTCAAGACTCGAGGAGATCATGGAGGAGGAGAACCTTGGGCCAAATGGAGGAGTTATGTTCGCCATGGAGGAAATAGAACAAGCTATGGATGACTTTGTTTCCCAGATTGAAGCAATCGGCCAGAGCGATTATCTTTTGTTTGACTGCCCGGGCCAGGTTGAATTATTCACCCATCATTCTGCTTTGAGTAGAGTGTTCAAAAGACTCGAAAAACAGCTAGATATCCGATTAGTGGTTGTCAATCTGATAGACTGCTTTTACATCACCTCACCTTCTCAGTATATCAGTGTAGTTCTTATGGCTCTAAGAAGCATGCTCTTACTAGATTTGCCGCATATCAATGTGCTGAGTAAGGTTGATTTGCTCAAAAGTTACGGAGACCTACCGTTTGGGCTGGAATTCTACACACAGGTTCAGGACTTGTCTTATTTGTTCCCACATATTGAAGCTGAGAGTAGCTCAATGCTGGGAAAGAAGTATGCCAGACTGACCGAAGCCATTGCGGAGATGGTCGAGGAATATGGGCTGGTCCAGTTTGAAGTGCTCGCTGTCGAGGACAAAAAGTCCATGATTTCTTTATTGACAGTCATTGATAAAGCCAATGGCTACTTATTTGGATCAACAGAAGTTGGTGGTGATACTGTTTGGGCGGAGGCTACTCGACAAGGGGGGTATTTGGGCAGTATAGCAGACATTCAAGAACGATGGATTGATGAGAAAGAGACTTATGACGAAGCGGAAAGAAACGAAATGGAGAAACTTGTTAAAAATGAAACAGAAAAAGACAACGGAGAGCCTCTCAGTGAATGGGAGCTCAGCTACAAGCAATGGGAAGAGGAAATGGCATCCAAAGGTCCTATAGATGGAGGAGTCAAGGTCACCAGAAAAACCAAAAATTAGCCTGCATTATAAACAAATGATTTATAGCTAATAATATAGATGTACATACCTTTTAATGATACGATAACGAAGTACAGAAATGATTTGGTATTTAGCAGATCACATATAGAGAACATTGATGGGCACATTCAAAAGATACTATCATCAGAGTGACGGCCCTATCGAACAGGTGCAAGAAGACAATATCATCATGGGACCTGAAATATCGTTCAAATCAATCTGATCAGCATGGCATTAGCCAGTTAGACTTTGTTCTCCCAAATTTTCAAGGCTTGTAATTTTCAAGATATGCCTCTGCTTCTTTCACCTTCTCCTGCGCGGCTTCAATACCTTCTTCAACATCAATGGTTTCAAGCAGTTCTTTGAGAGAATCAAGAGCTTGTTCAATCCTATCTTTGAGTTCAGGAATCATTTGCTTTGTGTCAGCGAGTACTTCCCTCTAATTCAGTTAGTATCTACATTATCCATCATCCAAATACATGACACCAAACATCTAGCAAGATCACCAAAATGCCCAGTATTTTTAGTCGAAGTGCTTGAATTACAAGATTATAGTCCAATCTCATAACAACTACTTACCATTTTTTTAATTGAGTACTCATCCTCCTTGTCATCTTCCATCTTTTTCACCTTCTCAAGGTAATCATCTACCTCCTTTCTGTACAAGCCTTCCTCTTTCAGAAGACGACTCAATGAGTTGGTCTTAATTTGTAATTGGTTTGGTGCCATGCTATTAATTGGATGATTGCAAGTCATCTAAAGTCATCGATGCCTCCTATGAACATCAACTATCCCAATACAGCTTTGTATCATAGCAACCTGCAAGTAGCGACTCACCATTGAACATGAGCGAGGATCCGTTTGCGAAGCTCACTGAGCGCATAGGACAGTCACTGGAAACATTGAAAAGGCGGTTGGATTATTTGGAATCTAAGCTGGACGAATTCCGGCAGCTGAAGTCGCAGATCGTAGCCCAGCCCTTACAGATGGCAAATGGCTCTGGAAACATCATGCTTTATCTCGGCGACAGTTGGTTTGTGGAAAAAACACCGGACCAGGCTATCAAATTTTGTGATAGGAGAATAGCTGCTTTTAATCAGACCAAAGAGGCATTGACTGATAATTTGAAGAGTACTGAGAAGACTTTGAGTGATCTATCAAAGCTGGGATTCGCTGACGAACATCTACCGACGCAGGCTTTAAACGAGAAAGCAAAGAATGAGAAAAAGGCTGGCACCGTCCAAGAAGAAGAGCCTATCTTTGAAATCCGTGAAGAATTAGATGATGATGGAGAGGTGACGTCGTCATCGGTCAAACCTCAAGATGCTGCGTTGAATGATCTGGATCCCGCGGTGATGAAAAAATTGATACAGGCCATAAGAGACAGGGCTCCCAGAGATGAGGTAGAACTCAAACTTGAACAGGGATCCAGATTTCAATTCCGGAAATCGTCTGAAACTGCCAAGTTTGAACAGAGCGAGAAAATCGTAGATATTACTAATGATGCGGCCTCTGATTCACCGACCAGCGATTCCTCTTCAGCAAAACCCAAGGGTATTTTGAAGAGTACGAAAGAACTCGCTACGAGTGATCTTGATACAGATAACGAAAGTGACGGCTCAAGGCGGAAATCGGTGACTTTTGCTCAGGAACTCGACGTGGTTGAACCGGAGCCAATTCACCTACAACCCAACTCCAAACCGGTCGGCCCTACAAATAGCATTTCACCCGAGGAGTTGATTACTTTCGAACTGATGGCTCAGGAATTGGATGATGATGAAGAGGATTATGATATGGAAGACGACTATGATTTTGAAGAAGAAGAAGACGAGGATGAGCACGGATGCACTAGAGGTAGCCTTTTCCCAGGAATATCCTCTAATGTTTTCGAGAATATGAAAGCTGCAAGAGAACAAAAGGTCTCGCTACCAGAAAGTAAAGACCCTAGCAATGTCAAAGACGAGAAATTTGCTGTCGAAGATGGTGGTCATCGTCCCAAGAAGGTGTCTCGCTTCAAGGCCGCCAGAATGGCAGAGCAAGAAAGCGCTTTGGATCAAACCAATAAATCATCTGATGCCATCTCAAAATCAGAAGTCATGGCACCAATCAAAGGAATCACAGAACGTGCTCCACCTGCAGTACAAGGTGGGGCAGTCGAGAAAATCAAAGATAACTTTGACACCAGTGAGACAACTGCTGCTAAGCCAAATGTTTCAATTACTGGTAATTCTTCTCAGAAATCGACTGCTAGCCAAGGTGCCTCTCAAAAAACAATACACGCGAGCATTCCCCTCAACATTGGTAGATCAAATGCTATCACTGCTCCTGAAATAGAGGAAATAAAAGCCAAGAAGGATAAAAGGGGTACATGGGATGACTGGGTGCCCGAGGGGTTTGACAAAGAAGTATTTGCAAAAGCCATGGACTACTATGTTCAGTCTGGTATGACTGAAGAAGAGTTTCTTGAAGCTCATGATGATGAAGGCATTGAGTCGTCAGAAAAACAGATACCCTTTCAAGAGAGTGAACCATCTCGTTTGGGACCGTTATCAGCTCAGATTATAGAAAAAGAAGTTCTTCCTGAGGATGACGAGAATATGGACGATCCTGATTCGTTAAACATGGGAGAAATTGCTGAAGAATATCAGAGGTTACGCCAAAAATTTATCAACAGGACTGGAGGATTCAAGAAGACAGAAGAAGAATTGGCTGTGGAGCCCATTCATGAGGAAGGCAAGAAAGTGTCTCGTTTTAAAGCCGCAAGAATGAGACTGCCCCAAGGCAACTGATGCGTTGGTAAATAGCTATTAGTATTTGTGGAAATTGTGCCTTCATGATCCACTTTGGGTCAGTAGATTGGAAAACTGGATGCCTTACGGAGTTCTACCTTGTTTTCCGGGTACGTTTCCTATAGAAAAAATTGCTGTTTAATGGCTGCAAGTATCAGCTGACAAGCTGTTTGTAATTTGTTAGCTCGTTTCCAGCATGACATGTATGAATAATTGAAAGAATGATGATAAGTAAATGTATTTTTCTTGTCATCTAGTCGACAAAAAATGCTTATTAGATCTGATTACTTATTTTACCATTACTGATGCATAAAAGATATAATCATTTGATCCCATAATTCATATATTTAAATCGCTATAGATACTCGAGCCACTTGTAATTTATCTAGTAGTAAAACCACCATTGGGGAACAAAGTCTGACCGTTGAACCACCAGCCCTCAGTAACGAGAAACCGAACAACAGGGGCAATGTCCTCAATTTTAGTGAGTTCTCCATTCATCGATTGAGACTTGAGGTAAGTGACAGACTCGGGGGACTCCTGGCCGTAGAAAAAGGGAGTATCCATTGGGCCAGGAGCAACATTGTTGATAGAAATACCTCTTGATCCAACCTCCTTTGCAGCGGCTCTTGTAAAATGCTCCACGGGGGCTTTAGAACCAGCATAAGTAGAGTAATATCCGGTAAACGCAGCCAGTAGCGAGGTGACAATGTTGACAACCTTGCCATTATCAGCTAGGTGCTTACCAGCCTGCTGGATAAAGAAGAAGGCAGCCTTAGAGTTGGTATTGAACATCTTGTCATAGTCTTCTTCGGTGACCTCGGCAATGGGCTTCTTGAGCACCATGCCGACAGTGTTGATAGCAACGTCCACTTGACCAAACTCCTTGAGGGATGTCTCGAACAAACCGCTCACCACAGAGGGCTTTTCAAGGCTTCCTTGATATAAGATGGCCTTTGACCCATGCTTGGACTCAAGCTCTTTCACCAATTCCTCTCCAGCTTCCTTGTCTTTGCTAGAGTGGTAATGTAAAACGAAGTTCGGCGCACCCAGTGGAGCGAGATCACGAGCAATTAAAGCTCCTAAGTTCTTGACACCGCCAGTAATGAGAACAGTTTTTCCTTGAAGAGTAGTAAAAGCGGAGGATTTCGACATTTGAAAAGTAGAAGAATATTCTTGGCAGTGTTTGATAATTTCACTTTAATTGAATTGTATTGTGTGGTCGAACGTGGTTCAAGATGCTCTCTTTTAAGTATTCTTAAACAGCCGCCTAAATCGCGGACTGAAACGGATTTATCACATCTCGCCGCAGTGGTCTGCTGCTTTCGAGGCGCTGCTCCAACGCAATTGCATCAGCCATTATCATACTCTGAGGCTTGCTTTGTTAAGGCCGACCATTTCAAGTGTTCCGGCGGCTTGAGCCTCAGGAACCCTACCCCAGGTGTTTTATGCGAGATCATTCCAAGAACGGTAATGAACAACAGGCAAGAAATTGCTCATATGATGCGAGAAGATCAGCAATAACGAAAAACTTGGCTTGACTTGAGCCATGTGAGATAGTAATTTTGGCGGACATATCAAGATTGATAGAACAACCCTGCTGCTAATGTTTGCTCGAGAGGACCAGTGGCAATCGGCAGTAGCAGCGTAGCTTTTAAATTTAACATGAGACGCAGACTATCACAATGAAATAGGTTGATCCAGGTAATCTCATTTATTTGATTGGAGTATCTTTCTGTTCGATTCTTTTAACGTGATTGGAATCGGTGTGCCTTCCGCATTTTGACCAGTCAACAGTATGCATAAATTACACCCTGATGAGCTGTGGGGCTGCCACCATGGAAGAGCGGAGACTGACGGTGAAATACAGCGGAGATTGACGGTGAAATACAGCGGAGCAAGCTGATGGTCAATTCTTGCCATATGACTACAAATTGGGTCTAGACATCTGGATTTGCTTATTGACTCATTGAATATATGTTTGTCTGATTGTTCATAGTTCTATTCGGGGCTTCGAGTTTTTTATTGAATTGAGACAATCGTATGGCAGCTTCCAGAGCAAATCAAGCTGGCGGGCTTATCATACATTTCTAGGTCACAGCAGAGATGAGAATTTTTCACGAATGCCGATATTTATTTTCAAGGTCAAATGTATTTTCTCTAAAAAGGAAACCTACAAGACGTATCGGAAACCATGAGTTCCAACAGCAGCTTCATCACTTACCTGAAGCGCCTCTCTTCGGTTTATTTTACCGTACTTGGCATCCAGCCTGTTGTTCTCATACTTCAAATATGTTCGAAGAGTCATCGACAAGAAGATAATAAAGCACGAAAAGCCAAAGCAAACCCAGAATCCTTTCTTGTAATGTGGAGCCTCTGAACTTGGGTACAAACGGGTTCCAAGTATAGGGCCACACTGGCCAATGAGCTGTACGAGAACAAAACCAGCAGATCGCTTAGTATCAGAAGACTGGTTATTTCCGACCCATGCAATCAAAATAGCGACACAAGAAAATTCGCCTCCAGCAGCAAGAAATACTGCAAAGTATTTAACAGCGGTCTTCTCACATACAGCAAGGAGCAAAAAGCCAATTGCTCCAATTGAACTCATAGTAGCAATAATAATACCTCTCTGCATAACTCGATCAGAAACATATGAAGATAACAGGACCAACAAGAATGTCACGACATAAGGGGGTGCCGAGAAACCTTGGGCATGAATTGAAGTATAACCCATTCCCTTGAGAATTTCAGGTAAAAACACAGGCAAAGAAGCAAAGGTCACGTTGATGGAGAAATACATCAACATCGGCAAGATATTTTTTATATCAGTAAATGATTCAAGAATTTCTGAAAAATTAAGCTTGTGGTCTCGCTCAGTGGTACCCGTTTTTTTAGCTGTTCTTGCCTGGGCAATTTGCTTTTCTTTCTCGTTGAGAAACCAACAATCTTGAGCATCATTAGGCAAGGTGAAATATCCAATCAAACCAACAGCAATAGTGGGAAGACCTTCAACAATAAAAAGCACTCGCCAACTGGCCAAGGCCAGGTGGTGATTGCTTGTGATACCATATGCAAGAGCTCCAGCGAAGGCAGAAGCCAAGGGAGCCAAAGAAATAAATATACCAGTTCTAAAAGTGGTTTCATGTCGGTAGTAAAATAATGTGATGTAATAAGGAACACCAGGGCCAAATCCAGCTTCTGCGATTCCAAGCAAGAAACGTATAGCCATCATTCCACCCCAGTTTTGAACTGCTCCAGCACAGCTAGAACAAAGGCCCCAAAAGATAACCACAGAAGGTACATAATATCTAGGGGGGAAAACTTTCCACAAAAAAGTCATGAACTGGAAGCAAATATAAGAGATATAAAAGATTGTCAAAAACCATTGGTACTGACTGTCTGTGAGATTTAAATCGGTACCCATTCCTGCTGTGTTAGCATTACCGATATTGGATCTGTCCAGATATGATAGAAGATAAAGAGCTGACACATATGACAAAATGTGTAAATCATACTTTCGAAGCAGCTTCTTCTCTTCTTCGATAGAATAATCAAGACTTAGAGCTTGGACTGTGTTAGGCGCAAATTCTACCTTGTCAGCAACCTCGAATACTTCAATAGGCTCATCATTTTTGTCTCGGGACTCATGTGTTTGGAGCTCTGTCATGTTTGTCTAAAAGCAGCGAAATGTATTCGTTAATTGATATCAATCGTCAGCTTGCAGGTGCCAAGAAGGAGTATTTAAAAATACTTTGAATGAGTAGGTACCACACAAATGCTAAGTTTTGCCAAGACTCTAAAGTGAAATCACTAGGGTGCCATACGTTATATAAGGGTCTTCAGCAAATAAGATGAGAGGCATTTTTTTCTTTGTCACATCCGGTATCTGCAGTGCATGCGTCAGCCTGTATATTTCGTTGGGGGGTGGTCTAATCTGGTCTAGAGCATTGTGGGGTAGGGGGGGGGCTACCCCACTGTAACGAAAAAACGAGCGAAAAACGCGGGGTCTGAAGATAGCGCTGCTGGGGATTATCGAGACTGTGGCAGCACACCTAGTGAGACATTAGGCACCGGAGGCTCTAGGAAATTTTTGTTCGGAAAAATAATTTTTCGGAATCTCCGTAGAGATCTTTGATGTCCGAATGTATTTAGACGAAGCTCTAAGCTCACTTATCACTGCCACTCAACAGTATTTCTACAAGACAGATGGCAGAGCGGCTCTATGTTTACTCACCCCACGAACCCTGAGTTTCACTGGCTTAGGCAGAAAAGAGATATAAATTCCCTTCTGTTTAGCCTGATTTTACTCAAAAGTAACCACTAAATAACTCATTGTGCGGGGCAATCCTTTAACGGCACAGATAGGGCCCTGATACTTATTTAGCTATCGCTTGAATATATATTTTGGTTTTCTTTGGTGAGTGCCTCCCCCCACTACTCAATTACTAACATGACTAAATGAAAATAATAAATGCGGACACCCTTAGCTCATTTTAACGCCCCAACCTTCAATAAGAGCGAAACATGTTTTTTACCAAAATTTTTCTTGATATAAATCGAATTTGTCAATGAAAAATAATATTTCATTCGTATTTGCTGCAGCCTAAGATCAGGAAAATGCGGGGTAAGCAGAAATTTCCTCACCTGGGAAAATTCTCAGATATGCGGGGAGGTGGGGAGAGGGTACCGGAAGAATTAGGAGTTGATAGCGGGGGCGCGATACTCAGCTCAGTTGCGGGTGTGTTATCAGTCGTAACAGGGTCAGCAAAGGTGCATAAGGCGGGGTAGATGGCGGAACAACGTAAATCAGCAAGTGATTGTGAGGAATCAAATACCATACTCGGGACCAAGTGAACACAACAGCGGTGCAATTAACGGCTACTACGAAATAGAGTTCAAGCCGTAAAGGTTGCTGATTTTGCTGTATTATAAAGTTGGCAGTAATACAACACGCTACAAGGTGCTGATCAGATGTAACCACAAGTGGTGCACTCCAAATCTAATACCTGATTCCGCAATCCTAATGGAATTTCAACCTAAATTCTCAAAAGACTGAATAACTATGATGAGATGATTTTAGTGCGCACCGCCTACCCGAGCCGTAGATCGGCATGTCGGCAAGTTTGAGAAGTGTCAACCTCAAGGATCCACCGAGCATCCATAGAAAAAGCTCAATCTATCAAACTCAAAAATCATTGGCTCAATGTTACTATAGGGCGTTGCAAGTAATAATACAAATGCATTCCAAAGCCTGACAAATCATACAATTTACCAGCATGATGAAGAGTTTAGTATTGACCAGAAAGGCATGGCATTTCTTCTAGCAGTAGGGAAAGGATCTGGGAAGAGAGGGGTGGGGTTCCGCTTAGGTTCCGCGTAGACTAACTAATAACTTTGGGCTAGACGGAGCCAGTTACAAAAAGCTTCGCTGAAAAAAATAGTCGGGGTGGCTTTCCGGGGTTTTCTGGGGCGGCCCTGATTTGTGGAGTGGACGAACACCAGAATAATTACGGTCTGATGATAGAATAATCACCGGGACTTCAATTGCCAGGAAGTGTTTCAGTACATTTATTTCTAATTTGATCTTTTAGAAAATTGTACTACAGCACGAGTGTAGAAAAAGGGTGCTATTGGTTAGGAAATGTGGTTTTCCAAACGATTCCATTAATCGCACCGCATCAGCCGTACCACCCAGCACCGCTATAGGCATCTTGATTGTTACAGTGGATTTGACCAGTTGTTAACACCTCACTCATATAATTGTAAGAGACACATTGTTCTGAACAACAGATACTCTCAATTTTACCATGAAGTTCAACAGATTTCATAACTTGGCAGCTGCCAGTTTGATTGCGTCTTCTGCTCTTGCACAAGAGGATGGTGATATTTTTGAACAGATCATTGGCACCACCTCCACCGAGACTCTTGTAGCTGAGCCCAGTAACACTGTTGTGGTTGACCACCCTCCGGTTCCTTTCTTGGAGACTCCTCTACAGGCTGTTCTTTTTGAACAATTCCAGGCTGATACCAGTAGATGGAGAGCTTCTCATGCCAAAAAGGACGATGAGTTTTCCTACGTTGGTGAGTGGGCAATTGAGGAGCCTACCGTCTATCCTGGCTTTGCTGGCGATAAGGGTTTGGTAGTCAAGAGTCCCGCTGCACACCACGCCATTAGTGCAAAGTTTGATGAGCCTTTAGATAACACTGACAAATCTCTTGTTGTTCAATATGAGGTCAAGCTCCAGAAAGGCTTGGAATGCGGTGGTGCTTATATCAAGCTATTAAGCGAGAATGCTGCTCTGCATGCCGAGGAATTTTCAAGTGAGACTCCATACCAGATAATGTTTGGCCCTGATAAGTGTGGTTCTACTAACAAGGTCCACTTCATTGTACGACGAAAGAACCCTCAAACTGGTGAATATGAGGAAAAGCATTTGGCTACCCCCCCTCCTGCCAAGCTTAACAAACTTACAAATCTGTACACTTTGGTCATTCATCCTGGCAATGATTTTGAAATCAGAATTAACGGTGATGTTGTCAAAGCTGGTAATCTTCTTGCAGAAAATGCATTCCGTCCCAGCTTCAATCCTCCTAAGGAAATCGTTGACAAAGATGATATTAAACCTGAGGACTGGGTTGATGAGCCTAGAATTCCTGATCCCGAGCAGGCCACCAAGCCTGAGGACTGGGACGAAGATGCTCCTTTGCACATCACTGATCCCGAGGCCGTCAAGCCTGAAGATTGGAACGAAGATGCGCCTTTGTACATTCCCGATCCTGAAGCTGAGATTCCTGAGGATTGGGATGAGGAAGAAGATGGTGAATGGATTGCTCCTCTCATTGAAAATCCTATCTGCGAGGAATTGTCCGGATGTGGTGAGTGGGTTGCTCCTAAGATCCGAAACCCCGATTATAAGGGCCCTTGGGTCCAGCCTTTGATTGCCAACCCGGAATATAAAGGCGAGTGGGCTCCTCGAAATATCCCCAACCCCCATTACTACGAGGACGTCAGTGCTAGTAATCTCGAGCCCATTGGAGGTATTGGTTTTGAACTGTGGACCATGCAGGCTGATATTCTTTTTGACAACATTTATGTTGGTCACTCATTGCATGAAGCTGAGACAATTGGTAACAAAACCTTTTTCTTAAAGCATGCTCTCGAAGAGGCCGAGGAACTGGAATCTGTCCCCCCTCCTACGGGCCAGGAACCCACTGGTTACCCCAGTGAGCTCGACTATTTCAAGGAAGCACCCATTGAGTACATCAAGGAGGTCAGTCGAGAATTCCTTCTTTCTTTCAGCGAGGATCCTTACACTGCTATTGTCTCCCAGCCTTTTGTCACTCTTGGATTGGCTGTTGCATTCAGTGTTTTCTTCTCTGTCCTTTTTGGAATTCTCGGAGTCTTGTCTTCTCTCTTCCTTAGCAAGGCTGCCAGCGATGCATCTGCTAACAAGAAGCGAGAGGCTGAAGCCGCCGCTGCTGCTGCCGATGAGAAGAGCGAAGACGTCGCTGTTGCTAGTGGCAAGGGAACCAGCACTTCTGCCACCAAGCGAAAGAATTAAATAAAAGTTTATCTGTTCAAGTAGTGCGAAAAATATTCAATTTGATTTTGTTTTGTGTGAATTCTCGTGCTATCTACTGTAATGGTCACGTGAAAACATTCGATCACCAAATAAGCACCAAAACAACGCGCTTTCTCGTGTCGCCACAATTTAGCATCTCCGTACATCAACATGGCGGTGGAAATACCCAATAATGGCCCGACAAAGACCATTTCTGTCAAGAGAAAAGCTGATCCCATGGACACTCTTCTGAAACCGTTCAAAATTCCCGGGAAAGAGCGGCATAGTAGACATCCTCAGCGACGAGCAGCTGCTAAAGTCCGTACTTACAAGGAATTGACCCCAGAAGAAGCAGCTGTCAAAGATGATGAGAGCTTTGTTCTGAACCCTTTAAATATAAACAGATTTCCGGTATATGAGGCCAAAGATCCGGCTATTGTCATGCGCAAAAAATTTAAAGTTCCCATGAAAATCCGTCCTGCCGAGGTGGATTATCGGCCACCTCCAGCCCTCGGAACTAGAAGAAAAGTCAACTTCATACCAAGGCCTTTACATGATCCTAGTGGTGAGTTTGCTATTGTTTTGTATGACCCAACAATCGACGACAAACCTTTTCCTGTTTTGAGTCAAAGTTTGGAAGATGTTCCAAGTGCAGCTGAGGAGAAAGAGACTGAGAAGCAACAAACAGAGGAGATAGATAAGCAGCTTGCAAAGAAAACCATGCATAAAAGTCTGGCGGAAATTCTTGGAATCAGACCGGAACCCAAGGTTGTGGACCATCCTAAAGTTGCTGTCGTCATAGATCCAAAGCTGAGTAAGATTCTTCGACCCCATCAAGTTGAAGGTGTTCAATTTTTATACAAATGTGTTACTGGACGAATTCAAGAAGACGCTCATGGGTGTATCATGGCTGATGAAATGGGTCTCGGTAAAACTCTTCAGTGTATTACGCTTATGTGGACACTGTTAAAACAATCACCGCAAGGTAACAGAGGTGAGATATCAAAAGCTGTGGTCGTTTGTCCTTCTTCTCTAGTTCGAAACTGGGCTAACGAGCTGGTAAAATGGCTTGGTCCTGGAAGTCTGGCTCCTTTGGCTATTGACGGAAAATCCGTCAAAAGTAATGAATTGAGTGCTGCTCTGAAGCAATGGGCACAGGCAAGTGGCCGACAGGTAGTGCGTCCAGTCCTGATCATATCGTATGAGACTTTGCGAAGATACACTGAGGAGCTCAAGCATGCGAATATAGGGCTGATTCTATGTGATGAGGGTCATCGTCTTAAAAACGGCGATTCTTTGACTTTCACGGCTTTGAATGCTCTCGATTGTACAAGACGGGTGATTTTATCCGGAACGCCTATTCAGAATGATTTGTCTGAGTATTTTGCATTGCTGAGTTTTGCGAACCCTGGTCTTCTTGGTTCTAGAAACGAGTTCAGGAAAACCTACGAGTTAGACATTCTCAAAGGTCGAGACTCGGATGCAACCGAAGAAGATGTCAAAAAAGGTGAAGAGAAATTGAAAGAATTACTTCAAGTTGTCAACAAATTCATTATTCGGCGAACAAACGACATTCTGTCGAAATATTTGCCTGTCAAGTATGAGCATGTTGTCTTTTGTAAGCTTGCTCCAATGCAGCAAAACCTCTATAATCATTTTTTGACGTCGCCAGAGATTCGAAAACTGCTGAGAGGAGTGGGATCACAGCCTTTGAAAGCCATTGGTCTTTTGAAAAAACTATGCAATCACCCGGATCTTTTAGATTTGCCTATGGAGTTGGAAGGTTGCGAAAAATTCCTGCCGGAAGATTTCATACCTTTGAGACAACGAAGAGGTGGTGATCGAGATATAAAGACATGGTATTCCAGTAAGTTTGAGGTGCTCGATAGAATGCTTGCTCGAATACGAAGAGACACAAATGACAAAATTGTGCTGATTAGCAATTACACTCAAACCCTGGATCTTATTGAGAAAATGTGCATTCAAAAGCGCTATGGTAGCTTACGGCTTGATGGTACTATGGCTATCAACAAGAGACAGAAGCTAGTGGATCGGTTTAATGATCCTGAAGGTGAAGAGTTCATTTTTTTGCTAAGTTCCAAAGCCGGAGGATGTGGTCTCAATCTAATTGGAGCCAACCGATTGATTCTGATGGACCCTGACTGGAACCCTGCTGCAGATCAGCAAGCTCTGGCTCGTGTATGGCGAGATGGTCAGAAGAAAGACTGCTTTGTTTACAGATTCATTGCCACGGGTACCATTGAAGAGAAAATTTTCCAGAGACAAACTATGAAACAAAATTTATCTTCTTGCGTTGTTGATGAAAGTGAAGATGTTGAGAGACTTTTCTCTCTCGCTGGTTTGAGACAACTGTTTGAGTTCAACAAAGATACTCTTTCTGATACCCACGACACTTTCAAATGTAAGAGATGCGTTGACGGACAGCAGAAAACCAAATCTGCAGCAATGCTGTACGGAGACTCAACCACCTGGAATCATTTCACAAAACCCGAGCTCAAAGACATCCAAGACCTGCTTCTTCGTCAAGAATTTGATTTCGATGTCATCAGTTTTGTCTTTCAGTACATCAGTCACTGAAGAGGTCTCACTACCAAACGTGAACAAGTTGGAGATTATATCCATATATATATTATTAATATTTAATTATCTTATTGCATTGGAAAAACACCGTTGAAATTCTCACTCAAATCTGAGCGACTGCAACTGCAACTGCTTGAAGATCATTGTGACTGATGGAAACATTGACATTCTTGACACCAGCTTTGTCGGCAGCAGCTTTAGCATCACCGTGCAAAACAACTTCGGGTCCAGCCTTGCCTCGAACAATCTCGATACTCTTCAATTCTGCACCGGCTCCCTTGCTAGTAACACCGAGACTCTTGAAAACAGCTTCCTTAGCGGACCAAGTGCCGGTGTAGCTTGCCTGAGGGTCGGGCGAGTCATTGCAATACTTCTGTTCCGCAGTAGTAAAGTTCCTGTCGATGAAAGTCTCATTGTCGAGGTTCAAGGCATCGAGAGCCTCGACATCGACACCGACATTGGAGGAGGCACCAGATTCAGCAGCCAAAGACTTCAAAATAGACTCGGTATGACCACTGGAAAGACCGGTCTTGGCCTTGACTCGCTTGTTACCTTCAGCAAATTTCAAGCTACCGGACTTTTTCTCCTTTTCTACTCGAGCAAGAGGATCCAAGTACACCAATGTTTCCATGGTGTCATCGAAAGGAGGATCACTCTTAGCAACAAACATGGTGTTCTCGGCAATAGCGTTGTGCAAGTATCGATAGGTCTTGTTGTATCGAGCACTCACCTTCTCACTATACTTCTCGTAAGCACTCTTAGAGAGACTGGCCAAGAAATAATCGGGGTGAATGACCAATCCAAGAGCACCTTTTTGACCGAAACCAAAAGATTGCAACAAAGCAGCCTTGACACCATAAGTCTGGACTGTCTGTGAAGGATAGACGACATTTTCAAAGTTCTCCAAGAAAGAATCAATGTTGTCAGCATTTCGGTTACCGGGAATCAATCCAGAGTTCAAAACCTGCATAACACCGTTCAACATCCAAGCAGCAGCGGCACCCTTGGGATGACCAGTGAGGTATTTCTGAAAAATACCGACAATTGGGTTACCCTTGGATCGGCCAAGATGGCCAAGCATGTTGTTGATAGCCTGGGATTCATTCTTGTCATTAGCTTTAGTAGAAGTTCCGTGGAAAGAAGCGACACCAATATCATCAATAGACAAGTTGTAAGTGGCAAGAGCACCACGGATAGGAGCAATTCGTGGATCCTGGAGATAGAATTCATGACCCCAAGTTCGAAGAGCTTCTTTCTTTTGTCGCACAGCATTGTTCTCAATCTCTTCGGATCTTTCTCGGTAAAAGGTTGCCAGATCAGCCTTCTCATCAGCACTCTTGATAGCCTCAATTTCGTCCTGGAGATAAGCGTACTCGTTTTCGGTCCACTGAGCAATCTGCTTTTTACGAAGATCAAGCTGTCGCTTTCGGTACTTGATATCAAGCATTCTGTAAGGGTATTTCAAGTCACCAGTACTTTCCTTAGCAGCTGTCATGATACCCTTACCAGGCGCAGGAACTGATCGGCCAATCTTGTCAGTAGCAGTTGCGGTCAAAGCGACAATACCATAAATAGGTACACCCATATCGACAGCGAGCTTAGCGTTCATCAAAACCTGAATACCGGCACCTTGAGATTCCATGAATCCAGCTCGAGAAGTGGTGTTAGGTCGAGACATCTCCTGAGGAGTTCGGCCCTGTTCCATTTCCTTGAGAGAGTTTGATGTAGCATTCATGTTGCCGAACTCATTGCTTCCTTCTTCCTGGAAATCATCGTAACCACCAGCAATCACAATCTTTGCCTTGCCAGCCAAAATCAACTCAACAGCAGAGTCAACAGATTCCAAGGCGGTAGCACAGGCACCAACAGCGGTCTTGATAGGTCCACTACTCGACAAAAGCAACATATTAACCCATGCAGACATAGTGTTAATGAAAGATTCCTGTAAGATATCGTTCTGGACTGGTCGGTCAAGATATCGATCCTTGAACATGCCACGCAAGGCAGAAACACCACCCATACCGGAACCGGAAGTGTTACCAACATCAGACAAATGAACGTATTTGTAAAACTCATAGGGATCAGTGATACCAGATGCCAAGAGAGCCTCAACAGTAGACACCAAAGCATAAAGGGTGATGGGGTCGACCTGGGAAATGATGTCTTCACCAATACCATATCGTCGAGCATCCCAGCCGGTGGGGATCTGTCCGGCCACAAGTCGGTCAAACTGCAGAGCCTTGGGAATGTAAAGAGTGGAACCCTTCAAAAATCGAACAGTCCATTCTCCACCTTCAGAAATTTCGAAAACCTCGACCTTGTCGCCTTGCTCAAGCTTGAACTGCTGAGCTGCCTCCTTAGAAGCAACAATGGGCTCAAGGTCATGTTCCACAATAACTTCCTGAAGAATTTGCTTCTTCTTGGGGTCATATCCGTGGAAAAGCTCGGGCTCAATAAGCCGGATACCAGCATGCTCAAGAATGTAAGATTCATACTTGTTCTTGACATCCTTGTCATCGACAGGTTCGTTGGTCTTAGTGTCTACCCAACCAGAATAAGGCTTACCCTTGAGAGGACCGTTGTGGTGCTTGATCAAACCCATAATCCAGGCCATCTCAATAGCACCTTCGAGAGAAAATGTGCCATGAGCTTCCATCTCCCATCTGGTTCGAGCATTACCCCAAGGGCCAACTTCGGCAAAACCTGTGGCAACGACGACACGTTCAGGGTCAAGCATACCTTCGAGACCAGGTGCGAGTTCCTTCAAATCTTCATAAGTTTTCAACTTTGGGAAGTCGAACTTGTGGTTGGCTCTGGGCTTGACGACAACCTTTTGATAAGGCAAATCGGCATCAGGTCCAAGAACAACCTTCTGCTCGATAGATGTTTCCAGAGAAACAGCACGTCGAAGCTCAGACTTGTCCATCAACTCCTTTCGGATGTTAGCAACGACACCCTTCAAATTCTTGACGAACTGGAAACCACCGTTGAGATCAGCCCAGACAGGGGACTCCTGGCACAAGCGAACAACGGATGGAGACATGAGACCCAAAATGTTGAAGGCCATTTCCTTTTGAGAAAAGGTTCGAACACCGTACTTCTCGACACCCTCGGCAACAATATTGTTCTGAGACATCAAACCGGTACCTCTTGTCCAGCCAATGACAGCACCGCATATGGTCAGGTATGAAGCCCAATCCTCAGAATACCATCTGGAGAACAAGGTCTCCAAAGACAGCTTACTCTCAGAGTACAGACCGTCACTGCCAAAAGTACCGTGGTTAGGAGAAAGAGGAAGGACGACCTGAGCAGGTCGAGTATTATAACCTCGAGCAGCCTTCTGGGTCTTGACATTACCAAGCAATCGCAACAAGTTGGTAAGCATAACTCGATGGGCAAGCTCACTCTTGGATTCGACACCATCGATCTGAATGCCATTCTCAGGAATAGCAGCAAAAGGAATGACGAAGTCAAGATCCCATCCAAGGCCACCCTGTTTGGGATCATCGTAGATGTAGTCAACAAGGGCATTAACATCGCTCTTAGATCCCTGGTTGAAAGGAACAACAATCAATGTAGAACCAGAAGAACCGTATTTGGTGTACAAACCCTGATAAAATTCAGTAACCTGCTTAGAGTATCGAGAAGTTGTGACGACAACCTTAGCACCACCAGATATAAGACCCTGCAGAATATCGGCTCCGATAGATCCAGCACCAGCACCAGTCAACAAGACATGTTTGTTAGCAAAAGTGATACCATTCTTGGCAGCATCTTCTAGACCATCCAAATACATGCCAGAAAGCTCCTTGCTGTAAGCCCACTCTTCACCAGTTCTCTTCTTGAGGTGGAGATAAGGAATGGTGTCAGGTTTGAGACCCTTAGCAGAGACCTTGTCGCTTGCTGCAGCATCTTTCGTAGAAGCGATTTTAGATTCAGCAGATTCAATCTTTTGAACGAGCTCTTTATATAGAGAATCAAGGTTAGTGACATCGCTGTATGTTTCCCGGATCTTCTTGTAGAGAGTTTCAAGCTCAGCCTTTGCAGATGTGTCAGCAGAGGGATCCTTGGTGATTTCATTACCAGCTGCCATTTCATAAACATACTGCTCGAGTTTTCGAACAGCAGATCTAGGAACTTCTTTGTAGCTGATGTTACCCTTAGCATCAATAGTGGTCTCAGGTCCAGTAGGGTACAAGACGTCCTTGAAAACGGGATCCACACCAATAGCCTCCTTACAGTTCTCAAGAAGCTGCTGAGCCAATTCCTGAGCAAGCTTGAAAGTAGAACCTTTGTTGGTAGGAACATGATCAATGTAGTATTGCATGAAATCAATCAGAACGGGGTTAGTTCGGTTCATGATTGAGATACATCGAGAAACGATTTCTCGGTCAACAGTGGAAAGCCGACCGAAAATGATATCGTAGAACATGATAAGACAGTCCTGTCGCGCCCAGTTCCAGTATGAGTCGTAAACTCGGGCCTTCAAAGGACTGAAAGCGGGCTTGATACCGGAAGCATAAAAGTCACCATGCTCGGCGTTCCACAAATCAAGTTCGGTCTGCAACAAAGCAGTTGCATCTTTCTGGAGAGCAAACTGCTTGTCGCCCTTTCGCAAATCAACTTTAAGATAGTTGGCGAAAAGTTCGAGCTGCTGCTGAACAAGATACTTCTGACCTTTGTTGAGCTTCTCAAGAGCGGCAGAATCAACAACAGCGCCGCCAGCACCTCCAGCAGCAGCACCTCCAGCACTGGGGCTTGACAAAGTGATTCCACAAAGAGAGGCATGCTTATTGGCAGATTCGTCAAGAAAAGCTTTAGCAGCCTGCTCGTCAGCTAGACGAGCCTTAGGCTCGTTAACTAGAGCAATAAGCAAAGTAGAATCTTGACGACCATGGCCAAGACCCCATCTCTCTTGAAGATAGTTTCGAGCACTGGTCAAAGAGAAACCACCAGGCATCTTAGAAGACATGAGTCGAGCAATAAGAGAAGAGCTCTGTTTACCCAATTGGCCATTAAATGTCTCTTGGAAGGCCTCTGCCAATTCACCCAAAGCAATTTCTTCAGGCTTTTCAGGTGCAGCTCCAAATTCTTTTCCAAGATCACCCAGAATTTCATTCTGAACAGTTGATTTACCACCAACAAGATCCTTGATAGCTTTGGTAAGAGGAACTTGCTCAATAGGCTTCTTGAGTTTGTGTGCAATAAGAGTCTGCAAGATATCGACTGCTCGGACAGGAGTATCTTCAACAGCAGCAGCAGGGCCTGAAGCGACAGGAGCAGGAGCGGCGGCAACGGGAGCGGCGGCAGCTGCGACAGGAGCAGCTTCAGCAGCAGGTGCAGCAGCAGGTGCAGCAGCAGGTGCAGCAGCAGGTGCAGCAGCAGGTGCAGCAGCAGGTGCAGCAGCAGGTGCCTCCTCAATGGGATCAGGTGTGTAATAAATCTCTTTGGTGTCTTTGGAATAGGCCAAAATCTCTCGCTGCAAAGACAGAGCAGCATCGTAAGAATCATATTTGGCCTTCAAAGTCCTCTGAGCCATGCCAGCAAGAGTAGGAGAGGGTCCGATTTCTACAACACGTTCAGCATTATAGTCGGAGAGAATTACATCTTGAGTCTCAATCCATCTGACCGGAGACGCAAACTGGTAAGCGAGGAGCTCAGTGAGCAGAGTATGAGCGAGTTCTTGTTCAACTTCTGCCTTCACTAAGTGAGAGTTAGTAAACTGTAAAAACCTTAACTTGTTTCCATTGCAACGTACTTATGATAATTGAGAGAGTTTAACAGATAGACAAGATAGAGCCAGTAAATATCGAGATATATTTGGATGGAGATTGCACAGCCGCGCTCAGTCAAATCGGTTGAGTGTTGAGAGTTGGGGATGGGATCTGTTGGCAAACAAAATAAGCAGTCTTAGTAAGATAGCGCGTCCCGTGCCATGGATTACTGAGGATTTACAACTATATAAGCTGAAAAAGATTGACTTTTAATTATGAACTACTAACCAACCGTGCCATAGTAGATATAGAAAATACAGGCCCTTTGGAAACAAAACAGTCCTTTGGAAATACTGGCTAAGATGAAATAATTCAATCTATTTCCAATCTTAGTCTTAGATTCCACCATTCTATTTTGAACCCTGTCTACTCATTCATCTCCTATATGAAGTGGACTTCCATAAGAATGGAAGAAAAATTATTCGTTTTCTCCACCCTGTTTGATGAATCAATGATCAGGCATGGACTAAATCACTAACGAACATTTTCACCAAGCTTTTGTCATAGTTGTGATACCTAATAATTTTGTATATAAGCTATTTATGAATTTTTATTTTTCTACTTCATTTAGACGGCCAGCATAGCATAGGATCACCTAAAGAGGTTTTCCGTATGCTGACATAAGCCAGCTCCAATTGCTTAGATGAATGGAGCATTTCATCTCTGTCCTTCCCAGTATTTTCCAGTCCTCCCTCTTTGCACCCATCCAGAAACTCACAAAAACATCACCCTTTCCTCCATACACATTACACTCCTTTAACCAGTGGTCTTCATCATTAACTTTGCCGGTATTTGTGATATAATTGGGTTTTTAGGGAAGCATCACGATGAGTTACAATAATTCTAATAATAATAATAACGTAAGTTATAATAGCATTGCCTTTGACATTTTTGTTTTGTCAAATGCCTTCCACTGTATGAATGTTGGCGCTGACTTTATTTATAGTATGGCAACAGCTACGACCAATATGGGTAAGCATTTTCGAGGAATTTTCGGCGCAGCTTTATGGATGAAACGGGATTACCGGGTGCTATGATCAGAACGATTCTTGATAGGTTCTGCTGATGTTGGTGCTGTTTAGGTCGGGCCCTTTAAGTTGGCTCGGCCGGATAATAGGAGGGGGTGCAGCAATAGGGATACGACGAGGTGTGAGGATGACATTTCAGTGCAAAATAACGATGGGAAGCTCGGAATATTCAACTGCAATGATTTACTTGGTGTTGGCTTTTTTTTACAGTAGAACTCTCAGCTGTTGATGCCAGCAGTCGGTGGAGAATATCCAGTTTCCCGTTTGAGAAGCACTGCCGGGGTCAGCATTACAAGTGGTATACTACACGTAAGAGTGTAATTTCTGCCATGAGATAAGGCTGGTGACAGTCATATCTTGGAATTTGAACTTCTCTTGAAATTTCTGTCTCGTGTTTTATTTCTGAGTATTCCTATTTGCTCCTTTTTGTGCGATGTTATGACATCCATGTCGTGCCGTCCACTCTTGGAATTCTTTTTGGCAGATCGACGACAGATAGCATATCCCGTTTCTCATCAGAAATAAGGCGGCCCGAGCATATTCTTTTTTTATTATTTATTTTGTCCCGATTGTCTAGATTGGTCAACTAACTTTTTGCAGTTCCAACTATGAGATGTCTAATGTGAACCCTTATGCTCAACAGCAGCAGTCAGCTTCGGCCGGTGGAGACGACATGTTGGCATTTTTTGGAGAAGTCGATGATATTAAGCGAAATCTCGTTCAGTTTGACGACAACGTCGATCGAATTGAATCTTTGCACAAACGTTCATTGAATGAAGTGGGTGAAAACGAGGAATGGATTCAGAAACAAATTGAGTCAGTTGGTCAGGAAACTTCTGCTCTTGGTGACACCCTCAAGAAGCAGATCAAGACTTTGGAAAGCAAATCATTCAAGGATTCTACAAAGAAGACTCAAGCCGAGAATGTCAAGAGACAGTTCATGAACTCTATTCAAAAGTACCAGGGAACGGAGGCTGCTTACAGACAAAAGTATCGAGAAGTTGCAGAGAGACAATACCGTATAGTACGACCTGAGGCTACCGAGGCTGAAGTTACTGATGCCATTGAGGACCAGAACGGACAGCAGATTTTCTCTCAGGCTTTGATGCATTCTAATCGACGTGGAGAAGCTCGAACTGCTCTTACCGAGGTTCAGACTCGACATAAAGAGATCCAAAAGATTGAAAAAACTATGACAGAATTGGCCCAGCTTTTCCACGATATGGAGTTACTAGTGGCTGAACAAGAGGAGCCAGTTCGTCGTGTCGATGAGCAGGCCGCTGCTGCTCAGCACGATATTGAGCAGGGTGTTGGTCAAACCAACCGAGCTATTGTATCTGCACGATCTGCTCGAAAGTACAAATATTGGTGCGCCCTTATCATTTTCATCATCTGTCTGATTGTCGGTTTGGCTGTTGGTCTCAAGGTGGGATTGAACAATTAATGGTTTAATTCTGATGACGTTGTATACTATTTACCTCTGTCTTGCAAGGGAAAGGCATTTTTAGATCCTTTCCTTCTTCAGCTCGCACACCGTTTTCTGCTATTTTTTATAATAATAATATTTTGCTTTAGTTTTTTTAAAATTTCACCTCCACTTGTCTTGGAATTCATGCCCAAGCTCAACGCTAATTTGTCTCAGGGGGGGCCAGCTAAGGCTGTGCATATTTTCTGTGGCTCCAGCACTCTGGCCGGGTGACTGCGGATCCTCGTTTATCTCGTTTTGTCCCCGATTGAGCGAGGTCTTTGCAAAGAAAGTCAAAAGAGCTCTTCAGGATTCAACATAGATGACACAATATATATATTTATACATAATATACTTGTCGTTTGTGGTTCATCGAGATCACTAATTCATTTAGCTAGATTCCATGCTCCCATCGTCTTTCTAGCGTTCTTGATATTAAAATTCCTGCTTCTCCCCCTCCCCCCTACCCATCACCTTATCACTCAATCATGATGCGAATAAATGGACTGACAATATAAGCACAATAGATCAAAATAAACAATAAGACTTTGAACTAGCACGCCAACCCCCGGAAATTGTAGCGTAATCGCGTTTGATTTCTAAATCCACCAGCTCCGTAGCTTTTTATTGGTCTGATTTTTCCGAAGCGGTTGGTTATCGACAGTCGGAGCTTTGTAGAGCATCTTAACGGCCCGTGAAAGTTTCCGTCCTACCTACCACTCGTGTATTGGAAGCATACGTGCAATGTCTTTCCAGTTGAACAACTCCACCATGGCTGGTACCGGCGCGCCGCTGGTCAAGCAGGCTGTGTATTGGACTCGTGATAATTTATCTGTTTGGTCCGTGCTAGTGCTATTATTTTTGTCGCTTTGCCTATACGACCAGATTTCTTATATCTTGAAGAAAGGCACTATAGCAGGTCCAACTTTCAAGATGTGGCCAATCATTGGGCCCTTTCTTGAAAGTATGAATCCCAAGTTTGAGGAGTATCAAGCAAAATGGGCCTCTGGTCCTTTGAGTTGTGTTTCTGTTTTTCACAAATTCGTGGTGATTGCGTCGGTCCGGGATTTGGCTCGAAAAACATTCAACTCCCCTCAATATGTCAAGCCTTGTGTTGTTGATGTTGCCATTAAAATCTTGAGACCTTCTAACTGGGTGTTTCTTGATGGAAAAGCTCATGTTGATTATCGACGATCTTTGAACTGTCTTTTTACTCGATCCGCTTTGGCTGTCTATTTGCCTATCCAGGAGAAAATCCAATCTGATTATCTCAAGCGGTTCGTTGAGTCTTCCAAAAACGGTCCTAGACCTTTTATGACTGATTTCCGAGAGATCAACTGTGCTGTTTCTCTTCGAACTTTCTGCGGAGCTTACATCACTGAGGAGCAGATCAGTCTCATTGCTGAGAACTATTATAAGATAACCGAAGCTTTAGAGTTGGTTAACTTTCCTATCATTCTTCCCTTCACCAAGTCTTGGTATGGTAAGATTGCTGCTGACATGACTATGGATATTTTTGAGAAATGTGCTGAAATGTCCAAGAATCACATTGCTGCGGGAGGTGAGATCACTTGTACCATGGATGCATGGTGTCAATCTATGGAGGATGGCAAGAACGATACCAGTAAGAATGCTGTTCGGGAATTCAGCAATAAAGAAATTTCCGAGACCATTTTCACCTTCCTCTTTGCTTCTCAGGATGCTTCTTCTTCCGCTACTACTTGGCTGTTCCAGATTTTGGCTGATCGACCCGATGTGCGTGAAAAGGTCCGGGAAGAACAGTTGCGAGTTCGAAATGGCGACCTTAATCGACATATTGATCTTGACATGATCGACGAAATGGAGTACACTAGAATGGTTGTCAAGGAGACCTTGAGATACCGACCTCCAGTTACTATGGTTCCTTATGTGACTAAGAAACCTTTCCCCATCACTGAAGATTACACTGTTCCTAAGGGATCTATGATCATTCCTACTTTATATCCTACATTGCACGACCCCGAAGTTTATGAAAACCCCGACGAGTTTATTCCCGAGAGATGGGTTCCTGGCTCAAAGGCATCGGAGGCTCACAAGAACTGGCTTGTTTTCGGTACCGGTCCCCATGTCTGTCTTGGTCAAACATATGTAATGATGAATCTCATTGGCATGATCGGCAGAGCAGCTTTGTTCTATGATTGGACTCATACTGTCACTGAGAAGAGTGAGACCATTCGAGTTTTCGCTACTATTTTCCCAGACGACGACTGCATTTTGCAGTTCAGAGAACGAACTGAAAAGGAGATTCTTTCTCAGTAAGAGAGTTTTTGGTCTTTTGTACTCCTAGAAACCTGAAGTAGAACTCTTAGAATTTATGTTTTGTGAAACAACTTTTACTGACAATAATTGGGGGAAAAAAGATAAATCGAATAACAATAATATTAATAATGGAATAAAATAATGGAATAAAATGAAAAGGAAAAATCACCATCAATAAAGATTTCAAGAATATAGGTGTGTTTCTGCAATTCACGTCTACAAAGCAAGTGCGAGTTCGCTGAATCTTCATTAAAACTTAAATCTACTACACATTTTACAAAGCTAGATTTCAATCATCTGGAAGCTGCTTTAAACAGTCTCTAACTTATCAAGGATGGCCTTTGTGAACTCAGTGGTCTTATTGTTACCACCAAGATCAGGAGTTCGAACCTTACCGTCAGCCAAGACACCGTAAGTAGCGTTGGAGATTCGGTTGGCATGTTCGTCCAAGCCCAAATGTCGCAACATCATCACAGCAGAAAGGATCATAGCTGTAGGGTTGGCAGCGTTGGTGCCCTTGATGTCCAAACCAACGTGTCGGCAACCAGGCTCGAAAACGGCGTGGTCTCGGCCAATGGAGACACCAGGAACAAGACCGGGACCACCAATCAAGGCGGCACCGATGTTGGACAAAATGGTACCATAAAGGTTAGGAGTGACCAAAACATCAAACTGCTGGGGCCATGAAACAGCCTGCATGGAAGCGTTGTCAACAATCATGTCCTTGGTGACGATGTTGGGGTACTTGGTACCAAGTTCCTGAATAGTCTTTCGGAACAAACCATCAGACTGCTTCATGATGTTGGCCTTGTGGATGACAGTGACCTGCTTTCGATTGTTCATGGTAGCAAAGTCGAATGCGAATCGACCAATTCGCTCAGAGTTATAAGAGGTGATGATCTTGAGAGACTCAACAATATCATCAGTAGGCTTGTGTTCAAGACCACTATATTCACCTTCAGTGTTCTCTCGAACAAGAACCATATCGATTCCATCCAATCGGGTCTTGACACCAGGAATAGACTTGATCAAAGCAAGAGAAGCGAAAATATCAAGCTCTTTTCGCAAAGCAACGTTGAAAGAGGGGTGTCCAGTTCGGTCAACAGGAGTATACAAAATACCCTTCAAACCAACCTTGTTTCGCTGCAAAGAAAGAATGGCTTCCTTGTAAGCAGCGGGGTATTCACCGGGTCCAGCAGGATCAACAATACCAGTGACGTTGATGTGCTCGAAGTCGACAGGGACATTCTCAGCCTTGAAAATAGACTTAACGGAGTCAGTGATTTCAGCACCAATACCATCACCTAATACGTTAGCATATAAAAACATTATTGGTAGGGAAATCGATCAAATCATCAAATGAGCCGAGCGAATAATCGTCCAAAACAGTAAAGACACCACGCCATCACAGTAAAAGCATCAACAGAATGATGCAAAAGTCAGTATATCAAATATTAGTTTGGATAGATCGATGCTATCATTGTTTGAGCTCTCACTATAGGATTGACATCTGGTTAGATCAGAAACATCATCCGGCCGAATCTCGGATTTCAAACCCGAATAAGCAAATTTTTCCGAAATAGCGTCGGAAGAAAACCAACAGCAAGTAATCAATTGACATGATTTTCCGGGGAAAAGTAAAAACAAACTTTCGGATGTATCAAAAATCATTTCCAGCAGGTTTGACTGTCGTAAATGCAAAGCACTTCCAGCCGATTACATTGCGAAGTTTGTTCCGACTGTTCGGGCGGGCCAATAGAAAATCTCCCAGGGGTGTCCGGGCCCGTTTCGCTCTGCAGCCATAAACTTAAGACAGCATCGATCAAATCAAACACTCGACAATAAACTGACTGACCATTTAGGGAACCCCAATGCTCTTATATGACTGATAATTGAACTCTAGTATCGAATCGGTTCATATTCGGTTTTTACTTACCGGGAATCAAAGTGACTTCGTAGCTACCGCCGTATTTGGTAGTGCCAGCAAAAGCAGACTTGGGAACGTTGGAAGCAAATCGACGTGCGCCAGCAACAAAGGGAGACTAAGAGTGGTTAATGACATTGCTATAATATATCATCCATTGCTTTTAAACATACATTGAATCGTGCAGCTCGAATCATTTTGTACAATTGGTTTGTAGAACGGTTGGTTGGAGAGGAAAAGGAGAAAAATTTGGGTGGTGTTTTATTATGTGGGAATTGCCGAAATCCCGTGGCACGTGACCTTTCTCAAATGAGAGTCCGGAACGGCCTGAATACAGGGGTATTCTATATTTTGTCATTCAGAGTATGACTGAGAATATAATAATAATATTCATTGAATGATATACTTTTTTTCAATTTTGGCTGTCTCTATATTAGTTTTCAAGTGATGCACGTTGCTTCGCGTATATTCCAATCAGAATCGCGACCGAAAGCTCAAGCCTGAATTTGATGCAAACATTGAAGCAATCAGATCGGCTCACAATGTCTTATGTTTGATTGAAATTCCTTACTAGTTTTCCTCTATACGATCAAAATGTCCCTGTGTGAAAATGTTATAGGGTTCCGCTTTTCCATGCTTGTGCTTATGGCTTTGCTTAGCTCATCAGCATTATCATCATCATCTACTGCAGTATGATTTTTGATCTCCACTGTCACTCAACCAAAAATGGGTATCGCACAGCAAAAGAAATCCGCGCTAGCTACGTTCCGGTCATTATATCGAGAGCTGAGTTCGCAGTATGTGGAAATAGCTAGATCTCAGGCTGATAAGGATTTATTCAAAGCTAAAACCTTGAATGATTATCGAGCCAAAATCGGTAAAGAACCGGTCAAACTTCCTATTAATCCTGGTAGCATCAGGAAAAGCAGTTATGATAGCTCAAAGTTGAGAGAACTGTTTCAGAAAGGCTCAGAAAAGCATCATGCTTATGCTAAGGAGGCTGCTGCCTTCTTGACTAATCAGCACCAATACAAGATACTGATTGATCGTTACAACCCTGGATTGAACATGGACGATGAAGAGCGAGTTCGGTTGAGTGCAAAGAGAGTTGGTTTGGAACTTCCTGAAGATTTCAAATCAAGGATAGGCATGGAATGATGGTGCAACAATGCGATGAAAAAAGTCTGTTCGACTCCTATGTAAATATAAACTTATGCATAAAAGCGTTTACTAAACCAACAAAAACCCCATTCCAAAATTCCCATTATGATAGCACAGTAAGCCGTCTGTCTATCATACAATTAATGATCCTCATATATTCGTATCAATCATTCCAGATCATGGAGCACAAATCTTCTCTGTCTGGTTGCTCTATAAAATTGTCCAAAACTCCAGGTGAGCCTCTCAGCACCTGTCATGTATCCGTTGAATCTGTTAAACTGCTCACTGAGGTTACCTTCTGAGTCCTGGTGCTGTCTGACAACATCAAGAAAGGAATCGCCATAATTGACGACCTGGTGAACAAGGTCATCATAATCTGCAGAGGATCGCTGTAGTTCAAAGCCAACTGCGTATCCTTCCAGATGTCCTAAAAACCGCTCGTAAAAGCTCTTGTTAATTTCATTGATGGTGAGTTTGAAGTCCTGATCCCGCGAATGCAAATGACGAGCTAATATGTACATTGTTTCAGAGACTCCAGCTGTGCATAGAAACCATGGATTCCCAAGAGATGTACCCACGCCATTATAAACATCCTCTGGATATCGGCCAAGACCGACTCCGACAATCTCGGTATTGACCCCTGCGCTATCAAAACTGTCTAGTCTGATGGCATTGATAGGGTATCGAGTAGACATGTCCCTAACCATTGCAGATATCGTGCTCAAAATTGCATCATCAAAAGGTCTGTATGTGTCTGTTGTAGCATTATCAGTAGATACGGCCACATTATTAGTATTGACTCCATACAGGGAGCCAACAATAATGCCACAGTCCAAGCCGGATCTCTCAGAGTCCAGAGTTTCTATCACATGATTCTTCGCCTGATCAAAAAACTTGGTCTCTAAATCGTACCGAATCTCTTCGGCTGTGTTTGCATAAAGATTCTCTGAAGCTGAGTCGCCATATCGCTTAGCAGCTGCTGCACCGAGAGCCATGGCCCGTTGCTGAACCATCAAAGTGAAGAAATGAGTTCCGTTGACTTCTTCCCATAAATCAAACCCACTGAGGTTCCAGGTTCTTGCAACATACTGCAAATCAGGGACTACAATATCGTTGTAGATGTTTCTATATCGGTCACTATCCCATTCTTGGATAGTATTGATGTAGTTCATGAGAGTGGTAGCTCTCAAAGCGGGGCCATCTCTCTGAGGGCGACCCCAGTTTTTATTGAAAGCTGAGCCATCTGTGTTGAATTTGGGTTCCCCAAGACCGTTTCCGCCCTCGAAATCGCCTGAAGGGTTGGGTGTGCGTTGAACTTTGTAGGAGAAATCAATGTACTCCTCCAGAATATCTTTCAAAGTAGAGTTTTGAGCGTCCCCATCTTGGAAACGATGAAGAATTGTATTCATAGTGATAGCAGCATCCCGCGTCCATACATAATAATAATCGGGATCCTGTTTACTTGGGCTAGCAATGACGGCACCATTGGCAAGACCCTGATGCCGACTGTGAGATGAACCGACGTTTCCAAGAAGTCTCTCGAATGAAATGGCAGTTTCATCAGTGATCCAGTCGTTGAACATTTCAGGATCAATTAAAGAGATACCTGAGTCTGTGAGATGATTATTCTTTCCTAAGACCTTTTGCCCGTTGCCTGAGTTCCAGGACCATCCGAGTGATAGGCCGTAGCAAGCCGGCAGCATCAGCAGCAATGAAGGAAGCATAATTCGAATGATAGAAACTAGAAACGCCTGATAAGGGGTTACAATCAAAAATTATCAGAGAGTATAGCAGGTTTAGATAACACCGTCAAACACCTTCTACTGTCTTTAACTTATACACAGGTTTCTAACAAAGTCGAGGTAAATAAATCCGTGCTTCAAAACCCCACTATTTATGTGGGGCAAAATTTTGTTTTGGCTTTAGCTTGTCTGTAGATCACGAGGCTAAAACGCCCTAATTGCATCACGGGAACTTGGGTAAACATCAAAAAGCCGAGGTAACTGAATATTATGGACGGGAGGTCGTGGAAAAAATATTTTCGTGCTAATAGTAGTATGAGTTTCTATCGATCGGTATGTTTAGGATGGTTTCTCTTTGATCGATAATAGCCGTTATGTCTCTGGTTTCTGGATGAAGCTATACCGAAACGTACGGTCCCTGAAGTCGTTACCCCACATTACACCAGTACTATAGGATCATGGCGCAGACCTTGTAACAATATAAATTTTTTTTCCTTGTACGAAACCCACAAGGTCAATTTGCGATTAAATTAATGCCCACTGAAAAGCTGTTTTTGGTCTTAATCTATGACGTCTTAACCCCTGATTGTCCATGTTGGGATCCTTCTAGTTTCCCTCCACCCGTTGCACGGCTATTGAGTCTGGGGTGAAGAGTCATCGATTGCTTAAAATATCTCTTCTTCATGACAAGGGATATTGAATTAGAAGAAAGAGCTGACTCGGCTGATCAGCCGAGGGTATCGGTGAACCCGCAGTGGGCGGGTTACAAGCTTGTAATTGCGGGGTTCTTAGGTAACTTCATGGTGTTCGGAGTCGGATTCACATTTGGTATCTTCCAGGATTATTATCTATCTTCTAAGGGACCCTTGTATGGGGTATCAGTTTCTAAAGTATCCTTAATCGGAACTATTACGTCAAGTCTGACATATTTACTGAGTATTTGTCATAACACACTAGGCCGTTACTTCAAGATATGGCAAACCATGTTAGCTGGTACTATTATCTCGTGTCTCGGACTCATTTTTGCATCGTTCTGTACCGAAACATGGCAGTTCGCTATGACTCAGGGGATCATGTGCGGAATCGGATCCTCCCTGGTTTACATTCCACCAGTGGTGAATGCTCCGCCTTATTTCAGTGATCATAGGGGTATCGCCATGGGTATTATTTTTGCCGGGACCGGTTTCGGAGGTCTAGCCATGGCTAATTTCAATCAGTTTCTTTTGACTGCTGTTGGCTGGAAATGGGCTTTGAGAATTCTGGGCTTACTATTCCTGGTAATCTGCTCTCCGTTGGCTTTTATGGTCAAGCCTCATTCTAGCATTCAGAGATCTGACCAGATGCAAAGGGTCAATATGAGGGTTGCAAAATCCTGGAAATTCTTTCTTCACATGTTTGGTGGCTGTTTTCAAGCCGCTGGTTACCTTATTCCGGTGTTTTTCATGTCCTCGTATAGCCAATCTCTTGGATACACCTATAATCAAGGTGCTGCTTTCATTGGTATCAATAATGCGGTCAATGCCATTTCCAAAGTGGTTGTCGGATATTTTGCTGATAGGGTTGGTCGAGTCAATATGCTACTGAGCTGTTGTCTGCTATCGACGATCTCGGTTCTCGGCCTATGGCTAGTACCAACTAAGGGTACATTCATCACATTTGTGGTGTTTTATGGTGTAGTTTCAGGCCCTATCATATCACTTTTGCCAACATGTCTAGCTGAAATATTTGGAATGCAGCATTATAAATCTCTGACTGGTTTCATGTACTTTTCCCGAGGCGTGGGGAATCTTCTCGGCTCCCCTATTGCGGGTCTGTTTGTACACCAACTTGCAGATCCGAACGGTTTCAGATACGCGATCGTCTATAACGGTCTGGTTTTTGTGGTGAACAGCATATGCTTCATAGCTCTGAGAGGGATCGTCGCGTATCAGAATGACTGGAAACTCATTGTATAACCGGTCTGACAGACCGGCAGATATCCAGAAGCGTTCTTCTCAGAATCGCCTATGATGAAAACAAGAAGAAAACCACTGAGAAACTACTCATATTGGGCATTTCACCTCACCCCATGGTATAAAACTCGCAAATAGTTGTCAAATATATTGGTCTTGTAACGGCATTTGTCAACGGGTTTTGGCCAGCCGCAGTTGACAATGATCGGCTCAGTCTGCCGCCGCCGGCCGATGATAAGATCACACTTCCTAATCACACCACGGATTTGTCTTCAACACCCACACAATGAAAGAAGTTACAGTTAGTGGATCGCCTTATGAAGTGAGTATTTTATGATGGATAAGATAAATTCAATGAATTACTAACAAAGGTTAGATAGGTTTTGCTCATGGCAGCGAGGCCACTCAACAGGTCCACGGATCTATAGAGTTCTACAAGGAATATTTCATCGAAACCGCAGGGCTTGAATGGGCCAAGGTGACAACTCTTATCAAGGACTTTCTTCCATTTTTAGAAACCAATTGCGGTCATCTTTTAGAGGAGATGAAGGGAATTGCCGATGGAGCCAAACTGACAATTGAAGACATCATTGCACTCAACGTTCGTACAGAGATTGCATTTGGTCTTTTTAAAGATGGTAAAGATGCTGACGGATGCACTTCGTTGGCTTACGTTTCACCTGGAGACGGATCAACATTACTGGGACAAACATGGGACTGGTTGAAACCACAGAGAGATAATCTGGTGCTTCTTCGAATTTCCCCAAATAATGGCAAACCTCGCATGCATTTCATTACCGAAGGTGGAATAGTGGGCAAGATCGGACTCAATGAATTTGGGGTCGGGGTTTGTTTGAACGCTATAAGAGCGCGAGGACTCGCTGCAAACAAATTTCCCATTCATTTGGCATTGCGAACAGCCTTGGAGAGTAATACACTAGAGGAAGCTGTCGACACATTGAGTAAGGTGGGATCGGCTTCGGCCGCTCATATTCTTGTAGCAGGACCCCACTCAGCGACCAGCTTGGAATTCTCATTCCAGGAAGTTCAGAAGCTAGAGCCTAATGACCAGGGAATAATTGGTCATACCAATCATTACCTCGTCTCTCACGACAATATTTACTCGCCAAAGTGGCTTGATGATAGTGCCCCGCGATATAATAGAGCCATGGAGCTAGCTGATAAGGTCGCAGCCAAAGACAACATCGATGTGCTGCTAGAAACTGTTTTCACCGATGTGCAAAACTCTCCGAATGGTATTTGTCAATTAGGTGGAGCTGAAAAGGCGTTCGAGACTATTTTTGCCATTGCCATGGATTGTACCAAGAAGAAGGCCAGAGCACTGATTGGCGTGCCAGTGAACAATCCGGAAGTTGTTGACCTCAGCTTTTGATTAAAAACACATGAAAAATAAAGACATGAAAAACTCTCTTCTTATATTTTACGGCAACCTTTGATATCGGAGACCAGGTTTTTTTCAGCTTCAAGTAGCAAGATCAAAGCCGATCCCCATCACACGTTTGTTGCCGTAGAAACACATGGTGAAGGCTATGGATGATGTCATGGCTAAATATCAGAGATGACGGGGAATGAATCAAATTATAATTAGTCAATTGTCAAAAGTAGATAGCATGTTTCTAAAGAGTCAATAACTGAATGCCACATATCGTCACAATCTGGTGAAAATAAGCTCTAACTCTTGGTCACAAAGGGGGCGCAGGGCCGCGGTCAAACAGAGTGGTAAAATCGCAGCAAGGAAAAGACCAATATTCGATCAATTGAGCACATGGAACAAAATCCCAGCAAGTTGTCGTTCATGTTTCTGAAATAAAATAGTCTGAAACTCATTTCCCATCGTGAAATTTGTTCAAGTCCAACGATCCAGCAGCAGTGATCACTGTGTATATTTACCCAGCATTATCCCACTTGACAACAACACATCTCCCTCATGAACCCCCCGCCAGGAGCATTTCCTCCAGGGACCCGACTGAAAGTTGGGTCTCATGATGTGGTGATCAAAGGATATATTTCACAGGGAGGCTTTGCTCATGTCTATGTTGTTCACTCGAATCCAGCTGACGGTGACACTGACATTGCATGTCTCAAGAGGGTGTTAGTGCCAGACAAGATTCACTTGAATCTATTGAGAGCGGAAGTGGATGCAATGAAACGATTGAAGGGGCATCCTAACATTGTCAAATACATTGATTCTCATGCTGCCAGAGTTCCAGATGGCAATGGTGCTTATGAGGTCTTGTTGCTGATGGAGTATTGTTCAGGAAACGGACTAATCGACTTCATGAACGCTCGATTGCGGGAGAAACTCACTGAAACCGAGGTTCTGAAAATCATGTATGATATCACATATGGTCTGGCTTGTATGCATTATCTGCAGCCAGCCCTTATTCATCGAGACTTGAAAATTGAGAATGTTCTGATTTCCGCGGATGGTACCTATAAGCTCTGTGATTTCGGCTCAGCTGCCCCTACTCTTAGGCCCCCTAAAACTCAACAAGAGTTCCACATTTTACAAGACGATATTCAAAGAAATACCACTGCTCAATATCGTTCTCCTGAGATGATTGATATATATCGTGGCTTCCCCATTGACGAGAAGTCTGACATATGGGCTCTGGGTGTTTTTCTCTACAAGTTGTGTTACTATACAACACCTTTTGAAAGAGAAGGTCAGCTGGCTATTCTTCATTCTCGTTTCCAGTTCCCATCAAAACCTGCCTATAGTGACCGCTTGAAGCGAATTATTTCTGTTTGTTTGAGTGAAGATCCTCGTAACAGGCCAAATGTTTATCAAGTGCTTAAGGAGGTATGCAGTATGAGAGGAGTTGAGGTGCCTATCAAAGACATCTATTCCGGTGGTCAAAATGTAATGAGTCAAGCCTCTTCGAACTCTTCCTCAGTTGCTACCGGAGCCGCGAAGGTTCCTACAGTACAGCATCAAGTTATACAGAAGAAAAGCTTACCTGAAATCACTCCTATGTATAGAGGCCGACCTCCTAAAGCGGCTACCAACGTGTCATCTTCTGCTGTACCTGCACCAAGCTCTGTGGATATCCCATCAGAAACAAGTAGTGCAGTGTTCTCAGACCCTTTTGCATTTCTAGATAAAGAGGCCCTCTCGAAATCTAAAATCACAACTGGAACAGTTCCAGCGGCCAAAAGTTCTAGTGTTACACCGCCTTTAGTCAAAAAGGTTTCTCCTCCTTTGCCTAAGAGACCGATCAAAAAACCGCAATCTCCAGCCGACTCCACACCAGTCTTCAAGCCAATTGATATCGAAAATGATTATGATGTTGAGACGAGATATCCTTCAGTCGAAGAGCTGTCTTCGTCCATGGAAAAAACCAATATATCATCCCGGTCTTCTAAAATACCATATGTCAGATCGGAGGGAACTCAAACTGATATGCCCACATTGAATATCCCCATCAGCGAAGCCCCTACTCGGCCCCGGTCTGCAGCTCGTCCTCGGCCAGTGTCTATGTACGCAAGGCCAAATGCTTCTTCGTCTTTGTTTGGTTTGAGTGCTGAAAATGGGTCCAGAGAGAGCGTTGTCGCCAAAAGCCCCTCAACTTCCGCCTTTCTTGCTTCAAGGAACGTGTCAGACTCGAGTAGTAGTGGCAGTAGCTTGGATCTAGCTTCAAGCAACAAGGCTGATTCTCTAGTACCGGAAGACAAAGACACATTAAAGCGTATCTTGACAGGACTGAGTGAAAGGTCAGTGAATCTGGACGTGGAAAGCAATAACCACGTTGATTCAAGTGTTGATTTTTTGCGATCTCTAGATAATGAGGGCCACAGTATCAGCCGAGCTCCGTCTGCTGGAGGTCGGCGATCTGGTCAGTTCAGTGGAAGACCATCATTTGATGAAAGCCAGCCTAGTGCATTTTCCATGAAAATGAATCGATCGACGTCTCAATCTTCTCATCATTCCAAACGAAGCTCGATAAGCTCTATTCGAAGTTTGTTTCTTGATGCTTCTACTAAGGTGTTTGACGGGAAGGACAAGGCAAACGAGCTTCCAGAAAGTTTACGGAAGTCTACAGATTCCGGTGGACCCCAGCAAATTGCTCAAGATCGAAGGTCATTTTCTTCAATGAGGTCGCAACGTACGCCATCTTATGGCCGCAAGAGCGAGGAGATTGAGCGTCCACCTCCCGTGACCCGTCGAAGCACTGGCAGCAGTATTCAAAACCGAATCCACAATTTCCTGAACAGAAAACATTCTCCTCCACCGAGAAGAACAGCTGAAGGTTATGGAAAATATACTGACAACTACCATCAAAGCGTGTCAACATCAGCATTGGCAAGCCCGTCCGAGCAGAGCAACACCGCCGTCGAGCCCAAAACAGCCAAGTCATCGGCGGATTATTCATCGGTTACTACAGCGATGCCGCCGCCTCCATTACGGCCAAGTGGACGAGTTCGAACACCAGTTGGTCATCACGGACGACGGCTCAGTGACATCAGCAGTAGCAGTGCAGCCAGTGAAAAGAAAACACCGCCTGCCAAACCGAGAAAACCGGCACATTTGCAGAGCCCTAGTCCTCAGAAACCGGTGGATGAAACAGAAGGAGATGACTGGGAGACCAAATTCAAGGAGAGGTATCCCGACCTAGTGTAATATAGTAGAGGGGTGAAGATCCAAAAAAAAATACATTTTAACATGCTACATTAAATTCTGGTTCTAGGTGTATCAAATATGTTCAATTGAGATTTGCAGATGTAAATAAAATTAAGGGTGAATGTTGATTCGTGATCCCGTGAAGTAATAATTGAGTCTCTCAACCATGATAGATAAGTGGCTTGGAAGGTACACGAACACTGCAATAAGAAGAAGTACAAGCATTATGAAGGCCAATGATACTTATAGATTAGAAGAGCAAACCAGATGAACTTAATTTTGTTTTTACTTACAGACAACAGCGACCTCCTTCGTGGTCAGCAGATACAAGGGAGCTACCTCGAGACCAAACAAATTGAAGAATCGCTTAGTACGCTCGAGGTAAGTGAGTTTCTCGAACCGCATGTCCCGCCTCTTCGATTTACTCGACTCATTTTTCTTTGTCAGAGCCACGTTTTCTTCAAGCTTGCTGTAGGACATTGTTCCGAGTGTCCAGTCGTGGTTATGGCTGAAGATATCCCCTACCTCCCAATGAATTCTGGCGATGATTTTTCAGCTCTACCACCACTATCGATCTACAACCGATAATGCTCCGTTTGACATTGAGTAAAGCCCCGCGGTTTGTGAGGCCATTTTCAACGGTTAGATCGTTGTTCCAAAAAGAACCGGAGAATCAGTTTAATTCTCTTTTCGCCAAGTTTGCTACCAAGGGAGTAGAGCCTTCACAGACTTTAGAATCAAAGACCCCTAGTGCCAGCGATGAGCTCGCTGCTTTACTTCGGGATACAAATATCAGATCCTCTCGAGCTAAGCCTCAGGTTCCTGATCGTGGAAAGGTTTCCAACGATGTGGTTGACATTGACTGGAGTGTGTTGGGTGGTGTCACTGAATCTGAGCTCAAGCGTACAGGAATTCTCGCGAGCAGGAGTGTTTTGGTAGAAGGAGCCGGAGGACTTCAGAATGCGCTGCGAAGATTGAATGCCAGCAATGGATATAACAAGATCAGAAGAACCGTCAATTTGCAGAGGTATCATGAAAGACCTGGCAAGAAGAAGGCTCGATTGAGATTGGAGAAACAGCAGAGACAGTTCGATGCTGAGATCCGAAGACTTTTCAGACTTGTTTCTGAGGCGCGAAGAAAGGGTTATTAAAACGATGCACATAATTGTAAATAGCATGAATTGATGGGAATGAACGAAGATTGAAACTTTGAAGGCATGTAGTTCGGAATAATGCAAAATGCCAAGCAGCTCTGGGATTAATCTGGCTGGTATGGCATAATGCTTGCAATTTATTTGAGATGATGGTTTTTAGCAGCATTGTTTCTGATTGAATTTATGTCGAAATCATGTGTAGTAGTACTCCCGGGTGTGTGTTTGATTCAATAGCCTGTAAATTGTTTTTGATTGACCCTTGTCTATATAAATACATTTGAACACTGTTCGAAAATAGCCAGACCAATTTTGATGAATCTCAGCTGATTATTGCTATTTCTCTGCCCGGAACCTTTGAGGGTTGAGCTAGCTAATCCATACAATCTAAGTCTGCTTAGCTTCTAAATCCCTCTCTTTATTCGCACGAGCTATTTTCTCCATCAATGTTTCGTTTTTGGTTTTCTCAGCTTTGTGGATTGCTTGCTGCTGTTGCAGAACTACCCTTTGGCGACTCTTGCCTATCGCTTGGCCATCAGGCTGAATAAAAACTTCCGTCCCTATGATATCAGACCAAGATCCCTGGTATATAGCATCGCCTATCTTGAACAACGGAGTCTCTGTCTCCAAGCCGGAAACTTGGAAATCTGCTTGAGTAGGAATATTGACAAACCCACTCAGACTAGATGTATAGGTATTGCCTAGATCAATTGGAAGATAGACTGACTCGATAGCCTTGAAATTCAATTAGTGTGCATATTCCAGCATCAGTCTATAACTTACAGATTACCTACATCATTAGAAGCCTTTCCTTTGGAAGTATCTTTGACAAGACCTCTCTCTCGGGCTTGTATATCCTCAGTTGATCCTGGTTCATAGGGATTATCTGGATGTTAGTATATAATACCAATAACTTCTGACTCAATGTCCAATACTCACCAAAACTCCAGTGCATTTCTTCGCCATTTTTCAAGAAATCAGTGTATCCGTTCATGGTCATAACCCAATCTCCAGGGTGCTCACCACTAGCTCCCGGTTTCAACTCGTACTTGTCTACCGAGCAAACACCTGTTCGAACCTCGGTCTTATGGTCGTTGGTGAACGCAGGAGAAATAGCAGCTTTCGGGGCAGCGTGGCTCACAAGCAAAATGGTAGATATATGGCTTGATTCGGGGTTTCCATTGATATCTCGTACTAGTTTGTTCAATGTCTCTTTGCATCGTTCATGCAACTCATGTATAGTCTCACCATTCTTGCTGGGCACAACGAGAGGTTCATAATCCTCATTTAATTTTGGGAAAAATCTCTTAAGAGTACTCACAGGTGCAGGAGACGGGTGATGGGCTCTACCAGGCTGATACCATTCGCCAATGCCATTTTCAGCATAAATCTGTAAACCAAGCTTATCAGCGGCAGGTGTAGCAGTCTGCAAACACCGGTAAAAGGGACTGCTATAAATACGCTGAATAGGAGTTTCAATATGGCTTAAATACTCCCCCAGTTCTTCAGCCTGCTCCTCGCCATGTTTCGCGAGCACTGGATCACTAGGGATGCCCGTGGGGGGGTCTGGAATAGGTACATCTTTCAGCCAGTTTGACCGAAAACCATGCTAACATTAGCCACTCGTACTTTTCTTATACTAGATCGCGAGAATCAATCGGATCAATCACTTTCACTAATATTTACTCACCCGTGTCACATATACAGTGGTGAGTCCCATTGGTGTAATGCCTCTATTTAAGTGCTAGTTTGTTTGTTGCTGGGTTTGTGAGCATCGGAATTTTTAGGAGTGTGGCCCAGGGTGAATGTTTGGGGGGACTCTCACAGTATGGAACCTCTCCCCACACACACCAGAAGAATCGGGTGATTTGGCCAAAGTTTGCATAAAAAAATCAAAAAACCCTCTATTGGCCGTGGGTATTTTAGCTTAGTACACAATTTTAGGTGACCTGGTCAGATAATATCACAATGCGCTCGCAGTTTGTCTCTCGTAACGCTCGCTGTCTTCGTACTTTAGGTGTACGAAGATTGCCCGGAACAAGGTTGATTTCTGATTCAGCCAGGCCTCTCGTGTCTCCAGCAAAACATAGAGCATCATTGGTATTATTCTCCATACTTGGTTTAGGTGCTGGATATTTTGGCTTGGCTTATTATGCTCTGGATCATGAATCGGTCTACGATGTTGTTGAAAAGTACATGCCCGGAGGCTCGGCATTACTTGATCAGCTAGAAAGTTGGCAACATAAGCAGAAGGTACAGATTCGGGAACAATTCTACAAAGATGATAATGTGGTCACCCCTTACATCAAAGAAAGAAAAGCTCAATCTGCGAAATCTGCCGCACAAGCTAATGTTGAAGATCCGCTCACTCCGGAACGATTTTTCGATGCTCAGAGTGGTACTGTTTCCTTAGAGAAAAAGGAGTATTTGCCATTAATGCTACTTCCAGATACAAGAGATCCGCTGGTTAATCGGATTTCGATGAGTCTCAATGATCTGATTCAGTCTGTGAACGCCTCTGCTGCATCTGCTGACACCGTTTATGCTGTTTCTGACGGGATCACCGAGCTGGCTGTAGAGATCAAATCTTTACACCCAAAACATGCCAATCTTTTGGAGTTGGAAGTGATCCAATTGAAGGAGTTAGTTGATACTCATGAATCGGTCCGAAAGGAGTTTCTGTTGATTCATCCTTCAGGGAATGTGGCACCGACCTTGCCATTTGAAATGGAATATCACAACAAACTGGCTCGTGAGATTCTCAATCTTGAAAGAATACTTGTTTCACATATAAACACTCGAAACAATTCTGATGGTTCTGGTCTTCCATTAGAAAAGCCAAACGTCCAACCTTCAACAGTTACCAAACCAGCTCCTCGCATCCAAGGGACTGAACCGCCAGTGATACCCACAGTACCCGCAGCACCATCTCAGGAGACGAAACATGGAGTTGATTGGCATACACCATTATTCAAGTTGGCATCTTCCCAAGATTTCGAAAAAATATTAGAATTGCAGTTGCAGCTGACCTTGATCTCCGCAGCCATCAGTAACAACATTGGGGGCATTGACGAGTATGTCAACAACATGAAAGATCTACTAGCATCTAGTCAGAACAAAGAAGCTCTTGTCAATGAAGCTTTGAAGGGGATCAAAGTTCCCGAGAACGTGGACATCTCAGCATTCATCAACGAGGTTGTCAAATGAGCTCAAGGGTCTGCTATTAATTATGCATACAAAATAGACAGTGTACAACGCCGATGAAGTGAACTTCAAACATTCTATGAAACGAGATAAAAAAAACTACAAATAAACAAACATTGCGCATCAAAAGATCCGAAAATAGTCACGTTTTTCTCATTTATCTGGAGATTCTTGGCTTTAACAACCATATATCAATCAAATTCACTACAAGATCATAAAAAGTAGGTGGGTCCATCAACTTAGAGCAGCAGCACTACAAAGATTTACAACTTAGTTCATAGACAATTTACTCATCTAATAATTACATGCCATAACCATCTCGTGTCGGTCTTTTTTAGTTGTTGCTTGGTGTTTTTTATTTTTTGAAAAATTCAACTCCTTCCCATAAAAGCTCGTTTAAACGTAACCGGCTCGGGAAGCAACATCCAAAGCATCGTGGTCAGCAGTCAATCGAACGAAAGCCTTCTTGGAACCGTCAGGTCGGACCAAGGTGTTGACCTTGAGAACCTCAACGTCAAACAACTTCTTAACAGCCTGCTTGATCTGGTGCTTGTTGGCCTTGATATCAACTCGGAGAACAAGAGTGTTAGAGTCCTCAATCTTCTTAATAGCAGACTCAGAGTTGAAATGGCTGACAATAACCTTGTACTCGTCGAGTCGAGGATAGTGAGCGACAGTCTTTCGGGGGTAACGGGGGTTTCGAGCAAGCTTCAAGGTCTTGGGGAGTCGGAAGCTGGCAGAAGTTCGAACCTTCTTAACCTTCTGGGAGTGAATACCCTTGACGACGGCCTTCTTGGCGTCCAAAGCTTTCTTGTTAGGAGGGGCCATTGCTGTGTGTTGTTGTTGTTGATTGATGGGTTGGTGAAAGAAAAAGATATCAGTTTGTGTGATGTTGAGGCTTTACTGAGTGGTAGAGTGGGATCAAAGTTACGCTTGTGACTGTGACTGTTTTCTGGAGCATATATTGACTCCCAGTTGAATTAAGACACGTTGTCATGCCAACCAAAACGACCACCTCTTCCTACTAATCGATTTCTACCAGGGCATTTTCCAAATGCGGCGGTAACTCGTGTAAGCCGCTCATGAACATTGCAAGACCACCATTCACAACTACAACACTCAGTTTTGGTGTTTATCGGGCAGCAGAATAACACGCAAAGATGAGCCTGCTGACGGACAAGCAACAGCTGGAACTGAATAAATGCATTCTTGCATATCTGGAATCAACAGGCTTGGATGGTGATGTGGTTGCCGAAGTCAAAAGGCATTTCGTCACTTTGGACCCAAGCTTTCCGACCGAAGCTCGTGACGCTAACGATACGAAGAAGTTGAGTCAAATTTTGGAGAAAAAATGGACTAGCGTGGTGAGATTGCAACGGAAGATTCTTGACATGGAATCTCAGATGTCATCCATGAAGTTGGAGCTGGAAAGTGCTCAAGTCAACGGGGGCCTCAAGACAACCAGCAATGATCCGGAGAATTGGCTACCCCATCAGCCTGCAAAGTATACACTGAGTGGGCATCGACAACCAATTACTAGCATAGCATTTCATCCATTTTTTGGAATTTTATCCAGTGCATCCGATGATGGATCTATAAAGATCTGGGATTGGGAATTGGGAGAGCTGGAACGGACCTTGAAGGGTCATACACGCAGCGTGTTAGATGTTGATTTTGGGGGGCCTTCAAGATCAGAAATACTGCTGGCTTCTTGTAGCTCGGATCTTACAATTAAATTGTGGGACCCAAATTCCGACTATAGCAATATCCGGACGCTGACTGGCCATGATCATACTATCAGTAGTGTGCGATTTACTCCTGAAGGAACACATCTTATATCGGGGTCTCGGGATAAAACTATACGGATCTGGGAGGTCAAAACTGGATATGCAATTCGTACAATAATTGGTCACTCCGAATGGGTCAAATGTGTTGTACCATCACCCGATAGTTCATATATTCTTTCGGCAGGAATCGACCAATCTGCTAGGATCAGTAATATGCAAACTGGAGAAGGAAAACTCTTATTTGTTGGTCATGATCATGCTATAGAGGATGCAGTATTTGCTCCAAGTACTGCCAATAAGTATCTGAGTGCACTGGAAGGGTTGAAAAAGCCCGTTGACAGCAATTACAGCAGCAGTTTCAACTATATAGCTACTGCTTCTCGGGACAAAACTATCAAGATATGGAATACTCGTCAAGAGGTAATTGCTACGCTAGTTGGCCATGATAATTGGGTTCGTGGCCTGCTTTTTCATCCCGGTGGTAGATATCTTATCAGTGTCGCTGACGACAAAAGTATCCGATGCTGGGATCTCAGCCAGCAAGGCAGATGTGTTAAGGTAATTCATGACGCTCATCATCACTTCGTTAGCTGTGTTAAGTGGGCACCTAGCCTTCATACTGTCAATAACGTCGGAGTATCTGAGAAAAATCAAGATTTAGCCGTGGTTCTCAAAAATATGCGGTCAGTCATAGCGACTGCAAGTATTGATCTGGATATCAAGGTCTGGGTATGATCAACCTACCCCCAAATATTACATTTAACTTTTGCATAACCTGCCGTTTTTAGTGCAAATCAAAGTGCTGGTCATTAATTTAAACTACGCCGATACAGGATCAATTACTTGGTATTACTGGACCACCAAATTAACACAACGTTTTGGGTATTAAAGTTGTTGCTCATTCATAATGAGGTTGATGGATCTCCGTGAGGCTGGTAGGCCTGATTGTGTAGATCCGTGTGCCCTCCTTTCTTCCCCCTGGCATGCAGCCAATTGCCGTTGCTAACAAGCGGTGTGCCACTAAGCGAAATTGAGCAAGGCTGAACGCACAAAATAATATCCGAGTCTTGTGTGGAGAAAAAGTTCAGAGGAACTGAATCGCGTCAGTTGTTGGACAAAGGAGATTGTTCATTTCTTGAATCGGCATCAGCTACATGACAAAGATACATCAAGCTCTGACGAGATCTGGAACCTGCCATTTTTCAGAGACCCTTTGTTTCAAACAATGCATTCCAACCCCTCGGAGCCCCTAGATTTGGCCAGCCACCAGGATGCTCAAAGGTATTCCTCAGTACTGTGGTGTTGCTCCCATATACCACCAGCCACCTCAGTTAATTACACTTCTGATTTGGGACAACTCTGACATGCAACCCGAACCAGCCCCCCCACACAAGGGAGAATTTAGCGACTGGCCAGTCAAAATAAAGAAAAAATGCGTTCAGGCTGCTGGGCAGCCATTTATTAAACTGGAGCCCGTGAGGTATATAGAGAAGCTGCGGTGCCGATGAGGCCCTTTCTCTCTAGCATCGTCTTGTCTTTGTCTTTGCCGTTGGAGGAAGTGGAGGTGTTAGCTGGGATTGTATCTGGTTTTATATTTGTCTTTTCTCATATTATATTATCAGGCATTACAAAACTGTACGATTTTGGACTTTATATCTGACTTTTCGATTTGGCATTGATTTTGTTGGGCTACTGCCTCTATTTTTCGTTCGCCTTAATACAACCTTTGCTGGACTTTCTCAGAATTTGATGAACAAAAACAGGTAATCCCAGCGATTTGGATTTACAACCAGCTTTTTTCGAAAATTTTACATCTCGAGCTCAAGGACATTCTGTTAAGGCTACATGGATCATATATATGAGCCTGGAAGCTCTGGTTCAGCTGCATATGCGAGAGATGTTTCGTGGAGCTCTTCCATGAATAGCTACAATTTGCGTCGAAGTCTCTCGGCACCAGAGTCGTGCAACAACGAAGATGAATCGAACAAAGGCAAATCAAAGAAACGCAATATGCTTAAGCTTGGCTTTCTAGCTCTTTTCAACAAGAAAATCTCGAGTGAAGATCAACGCAAGCACAAGAGAACCAAAAGTGATTTGAGTAGTTGTACTCACAATCATGACAGCATTGCCAGTCCACTCAGCTCTTCTCCTATGAAGAAGAACGAAGCGAAGTCTCATGCTCGTGTCGACTCGTCGAACTCGGGCATCATAGAGTATCTCGTTGAAGAGAAGTCCGCTATTTTGAAAACGTTACGACCTCATGACAGAAGCTCTAATACTGATGAGCATGGTATGAATATTGATACCGATATCCAGATAGAAGATGATGTATTGGACCTGGACATTCCGTTCCCTCAAAGTCCTATAAGTAGCGGAGCTAGTCATTCAAACTTCGTGAATGCGACCGCCGCCCAACGCGCCCTTCAAATACCTGAAATTTTGCTGAAGATTCTTGGATTTGTTGATGAGGATAATCTTGTTCCAAGAGAGCTGGCCCAGAAGAGGAGAAAGCCTATGAGCTTGCGCCATGCCATACTGATTTACGGAGATCATTCTGCCGCTCGTCAGGCATGGACTAGGGCCCAAAACGAAGAGCGAAAATGGTCGCATTCTCTCGAAACAAATACCGGAAGCGGCCTATACAGCTGTCTTTTTGTAAACCGGTTGTGGTACACCATGGCTGCTGATGTACTCTACAAAAAACTGCATTTCAAAAATGAAAAAACATGGAATTCGTTTGTTAGCAACAGTCTTGCTGCTGATAATCGGAACACTCTTGAGTTTAAATCATCTTGTCTCGTGGTGCACAAGATCACCGCAGCACACCAGATGGATGTTGACAAGATCGCCAAAGCTGTTGGAGGAAATCTCAGATGGTTAGAATTTTACACCTGCCCTAGCATTGTGCCCACTAGAGAGCTATTGACTAGCACGCAGCTGAAAAGGCTCGTGCTTCCAGGTTGCTCAAAAGTTAACAACAAAACGGTGGCGTTGATCGCTCAATGTTGTCCAAAATTAGAGCACTTGGATTTGAGAGCCTGTGAACAAGTTTCCGACTGGGGTTTGAAACAGCTGGCGAAGCGTTGTCCGGAGCTTCAGTTGCTCAATGTAGGCCGAACAGGTCATGGGGAGTTGATCACCACACATGGGGTCAAGCACATTGTTCGACACACCAACGTGAATACCCTGGGATTAGCCGGCTGTATGGTTGACGATAAAACCATGTGGGAGATTGCACTCCGTCGAGGACCACAAATCGAAAGGCTTTCCTTGAACAACTGTAAGCTTTTGACCAACGACGGCATTCCTCGAATACTCAAATATACCAAAAATTTGAGTGTTTTGGAGTTGAGGGGCTGCGTCCAGATCACTGACATGAGATCTATCATTCTCTTTAAGAGAGCACGCGAACGTCTGGGTCATCCTCCGTTGATTGAGGGATGCGAGGTGTTTGAGTTGCGCATGAAGGAGGCCGAATGGATGATGGAGCTGGAGGTCTCAAGAAGCATCATTGCCGACTGTTTGGAATGGATCTACGCCGATGATGATGATGTTGAATGGAGGAGAATCGCCAGGTCGGATGATGACAATGACAGTAGTGACGGTGAGAGCGAGAGATACGGAACTCCATTAGGAATTCCTTGGAACGAGTTTGAAGGGCTCACAATCCGTTGATGTCACCACAGCTAATCGAATTGTGGTGTTGCATGTTTCTGAAGCCATGTGTGCACTTAGCTTCTTCATGTATGTTTTCTACGCCTGATTTACTTTTGTCTTGCTGAGATATTTCAGTTTCATTTCATGTTGGTTCTGCGATTCCTTTTGTTCACTGTGTTTCTGCTTGACCTAATCTTTTCAGCTTTTGATAACGACGTTTGACGAATGATGTATAGTTATTGATATACATTAATGCATATTTGAATATACACTAATAATACTAAGTATAACAATAATCCCGCCAATCAGATCTCTGAACTTTGAAACATGCCTGGTCTTCCATCTTATTTTCATATCTGTTGTCTCCTATCGCCGTATCTCTCTACTCTCCAGTTGTCTATGAGCATCACGGGCCGTTAGTGTCGACCCTAGCCGTGCACACTCCAGACTAGGAATGACATCAACACGGCTCATTAAGGGGCAGACACAAAGGACCACCCTGTTGTTTCAATTTCTTTAAAGTTGACAGATTATCAATTTTCTAGCAAGGAACTGAAATTCCTCATGGTACTGGAAGGAGTGGCTCCTCATTCTCTGGGCCTTCGAGCTTCTCTATCTAATCTTAGAGAGCCACGGCCTAGTACACCGGTTCGCCATGCGGTCCGTCATGCGAGAAGCACAGTAGCTCTCAGACACGATGCTAATAGTCTGGGTGGAAGCATAGATATTGGAAGTATAAAGAGAACTAATGGATTAACTCAGAGGCCCTCTATTGAGTTTATTCCTGATTACAAGAGTCCGAGATCGCCTGATAAATCGCCTCGGCACTGGGGGAAGAGAGATGTATCCCCTGGAATTCAGAAAAGAGTCTCTTCGAACAGTTATATCTTGAATTTGCGCAAGAAGCGCAGTATACACGCACTGAGGCAGTATCACTCTCGGCTGGACTTACTGGATAGTCAGAATCTGACGTCTTTTCCGACAGTTCTCGAGCCGGAGAGCCCACAAAAGCCTATAGAAGATGATAACCTGAGCATTCATGATGATTACATTTCTGACGGTGCTATCAATCAGGTGTCCTCGCCGATTAAAATGCGCAAGAACGCTTGTGTGTTTTGTTCTCGGTTGGTGGATGTCGACCATTGGTTTACTAGGCACAACATCTGCTGTAAAATGTGTATTCAAGAAGGGGCACATGTTACAAATTTTAACAAGAATCTCATTAAAATCGAGTCTGAAGACCATAAAAGCCTGTATTATGTGATCGGGGAGTTGAAAGGGGAGGATGGGCTATACGATACATTGAGTAGGAAGCTACGCTGGAGATGGAGATGGCGAGGTTTGATTTGATTTAATTGGAATGGACATTAATAAGCTTTGATTTTTCTAAAACGTTTGCATCCAGATGGCACCGATAATTCCCAGGTTACAGGTAGGGGTCGAGTGCTTCACATACCTATTTATACATTATACTGCTGTTGGCCTTACATGATGCCACAGTTTTTTCTTGAAAAATAAAACTAATATTCTTTATTTCAGTTAGTTATGATGGTGGAATAATTCCAGGTTCAATATTACCATATGTTGTGAAGTGTGCTAGTATGCTCGATATTTAGCTTGCAGACTGCAGAAGCTTCATGTATTATCCGATTGAAAAATTGAAAAATTGAAGAATCCAACACTTAAATATAATAGTATTACTACATGAGGCGAATGCTTCTATCAAATCTATTTAGTGATCTCAGACATGGCCTCAAGTGCTGCCTTTTCCCAGGAAACGACTTTTCCTTGCCATTTGCCTTTTCCTCCTCCTTTAACTTCAGGAACTACTTCCTTGATCTTGGCAACATACTTATCAATATCTCCACCGAGTACAACAATGCTACCAGATTTTTTGGGCTCTCCAGTATAATAGACAAGAGTTCCGCTGAAATTTTTGCCCAATTCCTTCTCGAGAGTCTTCAAGTAGTTGGCATCTCCGGTGGGCTTGTAAAGGCACGAAACGCCGTCTTTTCCCAGCTGACTTTTAACAGAGTCAGATTCAAATTTGGCTAATTGCTCAGTCAGCTTTTTCTCTCGAGCTGCTGCTTCTTTCACCTGCAGATTGAGCTTGGACAGCTTGCTTTCGATATCCTCAGTCTGACAGGACAATGACGCATTCACCTTTTTGATAATGTCATTAGCCTCTGATGCATAGCGAGAAACACGGTCTCCAGCCATGAAAAAGAGTCGGGAGTTCGTGCCTCGTATATTTTGCTGATGTAGCAATGAGAGAGCTCCAATATGCGATGTATTACTGAGATGAGTTCCACAACATGGATTGCAATCCAGGGATCCAATCTTAATAACTCGAATTACTCCTTTACTCAGGTCATAGTCTTCAGGTACGTGATGATCTTTGAAATCTTCGGGGAGCTCCACTTGAATTCCTATCGATTCACTAATAGCATCGGTCACCTCCTGCTGGACCTCAGATACTTCCTCAGAAGTCATTTTCCGAGGAAGCTCAATGTAGTTGAACTTAGCTCCCATACTCCAGCTGAGGGTATTCAGATCTCGTTTGTCCAAGATTGCTGATAACAGATGCTGACCTGTATGCTGCTGCATCAGATCCCATCGTCTTCTCCAGTCGATTTTCATTTCAACCTCGGCCCCCGTCTTCAGATCCTTATCAATGTAATGAACAGCATTCAAACCGTCTCTTTGCACATCTTTGACGCTGATTTGTTCGCCGTCATCACCGATCAGCTTGATGAATCCTACATCGTTGGGCTGTCCACCACCTTCAGGGAAAAATACAGTGTCTTCGAACAGAACTTCATATCCATTTTTGCCTTGCTTGGTGCTTACAACCTTGGTTTTCAAGTTCTGAAGATATGAATCGGCTTGACAAGCCAGTAACCCTACAATTGTACTATTAGGTCGTGTCATGGCTATCTATATATATGTGGTGCTTATCAATAGAAACTTATACAACTTTATTGGTGAGGAACGACACCTATAATCTGGTTGTCCCAACAACCGGCAATGCGGCCTGCACATTGCTAGCCCCGCTAAGGCACATGCTCGTGTGTGAACGAAAATCATGCGACAGAAAGGTGGTTGAGTCACGGATTCTACATTATCGGAGATAGACAAATCTGTTGGGTTTATTCACTAGATTTAGTTGAAAAAATAATGAACGCTTCTCAGCTTTCCAAGGTTCTTACAATTGCTGGTATGTTGTAGGCTCAGTTGTATTAGGTGCAACATCAGCTAACTATAGAATAGGCTCTGATTCTTCAGGAGGAGCTGGTATTGAGGCTGATCTGAAGACCATTACTGTGCACGGATGTTATGGTATGACATGTATCACGGGATTGACTGCCCAAAATACCAAAGGTGTTCGACGGGTATATCCAATTGAGGATCAGGAGCTCATTGAGAATTGTTTGGATGCCGTCTTTGAAGATGTTGGTGTAGATGTGGTGAAGACTGGCATGTTAGCGACAAGAGCAACTGTTAAAACAGTAGCGAAATTTTTGGAGAAACACCATAAGGATAAGCTTTTGGTGGTTGATCCGGTAACTATTTCTACTAGTGGAGCTACTTTGATCCCCGAAAGAGCAATTCATGAGATGGTGAAACATTTGTTTCCATTGGCTACTATAGTCACACCCAATTCTCTGGAAGCGGTGCACATTGCGAAATTACTGGGGCATAATGTCGAAAGGCCAGACACTAAGGAGAAGGCTCGTGAGCTGGTCAGAATCATAGCTGAAACAGGCCCACAGGCAGTATTGTTGAAGGGTGGACATATGCCTACTGAACATGGGCTTCTGACTGATCTTTTATACTGGAAAAACACTTTTTATGAAATTAATAACCAGTATATTGAGAGTAGAAACACCCATGGAACAGGGTGTACACTGGCAAGTGCCATTGCGTCGAATCTTGCATTGGGTCATGACATTCATTTGTCAGTGCTCAATTCAGTGCGTTTTGTGCACAAAGCAATTGCTACTGCAATTCCTCTTGGAAATGGGCATGGACCGGTAAATCATTTGCACAATGTGCACATTCGTCCATTCATCAGGGGGCATTTCATTGACTACTTGTTATCGCACCCCAAGGTGAAGAAATATTGGCCTGGCTATGTTAATCATTCGTTTGTCAAACAGCTGTCACAGAAAACGCTGGAGCTCGACAGTTTCAAATTCTTCTTGCGACAAGACTATAAGTATCTGACGCACTATGCAAGGGCCCATGCACTTGCAGCCTATAAAGCACCAAACTTGGAATTCTCTACTAAATCTGCAAAGATCATTGAGCACATTTCAAATGAAATGCAGTTACATCTCAAGTATTGCAGCCAGTTTGGAATCACTAAGCAAGAACTCGAGCAAACCGAGGAGTCTTTGGCATGTGTTGCTTACTCGCGATACATATTGGATATTGGAGTCCAAGGAGACTGGCTGGCCCTACAAATGGCTCTGTCTCCATGCCTTTTAGGATACTATGAAGCAGCTCGCAATTGCATCAATGATCCAAATAGCGTTAAGGAAGGAAACAAATATTGGAAATGGGTTGATAACTATGTTGCTGAAGACTACATACAAGCAGTGGATGCGGGCCGCCAACTTTTAGAGCAGGCGGTACTAAGTGTGTCGCCTGAACGTCTGATCGAGCTCATTGAAATTTTTGCCAAAGCTACTGAAATGGAATGCAATTTCTGGACAAGTGCCCTAATGCTCGGTAAATAAACCAAAAACTCGAATCACTACAACCTCGCTAATAATACTGTGTAATCAATTCAGGCTCTACTTAGTATTGTTCATTATCTCCAAGTACAATAGATTTATATCCCAACTGCGGGAAAAATTTGTCTTTTAATTCTAAGCCGCCAGCCAAACCACCTCATTTTGTAACAGCAAACCTTCGAGTCCAGTCCGGCACCGCTGCTGAACCACAATCTAATTAGTTGCTAAGGTACACGGCCTGATTATTTTTCGAGATAACAGTGACTCTTCGAGCTCTCCAAGCGCCCGCTGTTTGGTTGCTAACTGAGCTCAGGCTAGTTGTATTCCCGAGTATTTGCTCCCTACCGACTTTGCAAGCGAATGATCGACTGGTGAGCTATTCACAGGACAAAACTTGACTGATTAGGTTCCAGTTGGTACTTTAACTCGACAATTGAGGCTCTCTAGCTGATTACCTCCAGCGTTTAGATATTGCAAGCACCAAGCAACAGCGTGCACCGCGCTTTGTGTATTACTACTGCTACTACTACTACCCAGCACTCACCACGCACCACGCACCACGCTCCCACAGTGGAAATCAGTAACAGCACTTGCACTCGTACTTGCGCCAATAGACAGCTTGCTACATAAAAGCAGCAATCGACAAGACGGAATGAGGCCCCCAAGCTCAGGGTCTGCGTACCCAGCAGTATATTCTGGTGATAGGCGTATAGAAGAGCGTAATCGTGAACGTGATAGGCGTGAGCGTGAAGCTGCTGAGTACAAGAGGAGACGTAACATTCTACCACAATATGAGCATCATAGGCGAGAAACAAGCCCCCCAAGACGGGATTATTATCCATATAGAGGAGGTGAATACTCGAATCGACCAAATGATTACAGAGGATCGTTTGGCTCCTCGTCTGGCATGTCTTCTTCAAGTGGTAGCTATCGAGGGCCACCAAAAAGCCCAAACCACCCGACTAGTGTCAATAATCAACCCAACGGGCCGCCGGCTGCAATAGGCTCGACACCTCCAAGCTCCTCAACTCGCTGGAGCGCCCCCTTGCATTCGCGGTCTCATGAAAGTGATATGCCGTCTAGACCTTTGGCGGAAGCTCTTACACCCATACCACCCCCCAGTGGTCCCAGTGCTAATGCCAAAGATATCATCAGACGACCACCACCATCAGGACCACGCCACTGGGAACACAGGCATTATTGGGAGCATAGGGATCGAGACCGTGATAGGGAGCGTGACAGGGATAGAGACCGCGATCGTGATCGTGAAAGAGACGCCAGACCGCCTCCTGCTGCTCCTTCAGGATCTTCTCGCAGAGGAGGAGGTCGTTGGAATTCTGCGAGGTATCCTCCTAACGATCAGGACTACTCGGGAACTTATGAACGAGGCCGATATAGGTCTATGGAGGATGACAGATATGCATATTCAAGACATGGTAGGAACGACCCCTATTACAGAAAACGGTCACCTGACAGAGCCAATTACCGGCCTGGCTCCAGCTCCTCGTCCTCTTCATCTACTCGAAGAATCTCTGGCGAATTCGATAACCGGCCGTCGCCTTCGTTTTCAAAAAAACCAAGGACTCCGCGTGATAGCTCTGATGATTCGTCCAAATTTCAGGTTCGGGTTGACGAACCGGATCTTTTGCCGAGATACGCTAATGGAGGATTCCCGCCTCATGAAATCGACCCAGCACATGATAGAGATACCAAAGATGCCATCAGCCCGCCACTACCGAGCGACCATATCGATGCTGAGCAGCAAAATGAGGCAATGAAGTCAAAATATTCAGCTGCTTCTATAGAACGAGAAACAGTACGATCAGCAACAGAGCCAGCAAAAGACGATATCAGCTCCGGTTCGGACAAACGTGCAAAAGAGAGTCCAATTCCTGAGTTGAACGACGAGAAAGGACATCATGATCAAGCATCGAACTTTGTACTGGGATCCAATGACGTACAAAATAAATCTCAACCGATATCAGACAGTGAGGACAAACAACAGCAGAAAGACAAGCCCGACCCTGAAGTAGGATCTAAGATAGCAGCCAAGCCTGAGACAAACACTGAGATAGAAGCAGGAGCAAAGGCAAAGGCAGACATTGGAATGCGACCAGAAGCAGAGGTAGGAACAGGAATAGGACCAGATGCAGAAGCCGAAGCAGAGGCAGGAACAGAAGTAGGAGAGAAGGCAGCAACAGAAACAGGAACTGGACCAGAAGTGAAAGCAGAAATAGAGGCAGAAGCAGAAGCAGAAGCAGGAGCAAGAACAGGGGAAAGAGAAGTAGAGTCTGATTTTCAACCAGAGTCCAAGAAAGACGACATGGTGGACGAAAATGTACCGAAAGATTCTCCTATAATTGAGAATCGAGCAACTTCAGTTTTTGCTGATGGACCGATAGGAAAGGGAGTTAATACGACCTCTGATGAGACAATGGCAGACGTAACGTCACCATCTGCCTCAGCTGTTGTTTTGAGCGAAGAAATAGAGCTATCGGGGGGTCCAGACATTCCTATCGTAAAGGAGACCGTTGAAACCAATGACATTGAAGATGAATCGATACCGGAAGACTCTCAGCACAACACAAGCAACAATATTAACACAGCTAATGATGCCCAAAGCGAAGCTATCGTTTTCCCTTTGAACCGACTTGATTCCATGTTTTTCGAGTTGCAGAACACCGACCCTCAGGAACGTCAGAAAGCATTAAAATATCTGGACGGTAAATCAGCAGTTGAAAAACTCAACCAGTACAATTTCTACAACAAGAACATCACGAGTCTTGAGAAGCAACGCCAGGTATTGCGAGAGATCCTTGAAAGCCACGAAGAAGAACAAGTCGAGGGAGAAAAGGAGTCCCGAAAAACGTTTCACCATCTCAAAGATCTTTGGCTTACATTCTGCGAAGAACTGGATAGGAAAGAAGAAGTTTTCACGACCACTAATGCGTCACAACCTGGCTCCAACAATGCGGATTCCAAAGTTGATGACAACAATGCTGTTACAACCACTGGAGAGACGACGGATGCTAATTTTGTACCCGTCGTAACAAGCAGTCGCCGACGTGGAGGTTACCAGCGTGACGCTGTCGGAAGTGAGGCGGAATTTTTGCAAATTCTGGCTCAACTTCAAAAGGAAGACGACAATGATCCGGTTCGTAGAGCGATGCTCACATCTGCTAAAATACCCAATATGATTTTTGACCCAATCATCAGAAAAAATGTGTTATGGAAGGATACCAATGAGCTTATCAGGGACAAAAGTATACCTTACAAGAGGCTTGTCACTGACTCTATCAATTCTTTCTCAGCCGAAGAGCACGAGGCTTTCAAGGAAGCATTCGTGCTAAATCCAAAGCAGTTTGGAAAAATTGCAAAGATTATGGGCGGCATGAGAACATTTGGCGAATGCGTACTTCACTATTACCAGACAAAAAAAACGGCGAACTACAAAGCACTGGTTGCCGCTAAAAATCGTCGAAGCACGACCAGAAAATCTAGTGGAAGCATTAAGAAAAAGCCTAGAAAAGAGAAGGTCGTAACCACACCAGGTGGAACCACTTCAGTCACTGAGATAGAAGAGGTTTCGTTGTCTGTCACCGCAACACCTTCTTCAGAAAGCAACGTTGATGTATTTGATGCTGCCATGGCAAATGAACTCAAGGCCAACAAGGATCCGATAGTTGGTGAAAAGAGGCCTGAAGCCAGTAACGATGATGGTGTCGCTAAGAAGAAGGTAAAAATTACCAAGACTACCAAAAAGAAGAAGAGCGATGACCAAGTACCCCAGGAGCATATTGCTGCATTAAATGAAACTGAAGAACGGGTGCGAGTTGCGGAAGAAGAATCTACAGTTGAGAAAGCTGTAACTGTGAAGTCAGAAGGTGCAGTGCCTCCACAAAGTCAGTCTAGCAAACGCTCGGTAACCCCTACACCAGCTGCAACTAAAGAGAAAGTTTCGAGTTACTGGAGTCTTCATGAAATTGGAATGTTTGAAAAGTTATTGGAAACCTACGGAACCGCCTGGGAAGAAATCAGCAAGTCGATGCCCAACAAGAGTGTGGTTATGCTAAAGAATTATTATTCGAAGCACGCCCCAGAAAAGGGATATGCTCAGCTCGTTCTCAAGGCCCAGGCCAAAACAAACAATGACTTTATTGAAGGACCGCCAAAAGCTCCAATCCAGGAGCCTTCACTGGTTCCGATGGCAGGAGGACCCAGTGTCGGGTTCTTCACCCCACGAGGAAAGCCAGTTCAACATCCACATCAGCCTGCGACATTGCAACAGACGCAGCCCTCACTACAACAAGCTCAGGTCGTGAGTGATGAATCGGGTCAAGCTGAAGCAAACCTACAAGCTGTGGCCGAACCTTTGTCGTCAACTTTGAAGGAAATAAAGACTGATAATGGTTCAGCTCATAGTGACACACATATTGGTCAATCAGCCAATGCGCAAACACCATTGCCTCCAATCCTCTCAGCAAGTCCATTATCAAAGGACGAGAATCCCCCAAGACCCGTCATTCAACCTAATAGATCGGCGCTTTCGAATATTCTGAATCCGGTCATGCCGGATGAACGAAAGTCAGATCACTCTGCAGTTTTACCACCACTGGGAATTTGGAATACAGCAGCGGCACCTCCTATGCAACGGCCAGTTTTGTCACAGCCAAAAGGTGATCTTAGCGGTGGGCTGAACATGTCTCTCCCCATACCAAGTGACAGGATGAATGTTGCTCCCGCAAGTGCTTCAACCACACCTTCACAGAAAGCACAAGCAGAAGTTGATACATCAGATCGTTCTGAGCAAGCACAGGCGGCAGCTCCTGTTTCACAAAGACCCATCATTTCAAGTGCTATCAGCTCGATTAGGAACACATATGCTGGGTCAGCAATGTACGGATTTCGAAGCACCACAGATCAGCTTCCTGGATATGGGTTTGCAGAACAGCAGTCTAGTGTGAGAGAAAGTAACGAGCGAGGAAAGAGATGAATACCATGACTACGACCTTGATGATGACGATGATGATGATGATGATGATGATGATAACGACCAAAAAGCTCATTTATTTCACTTTTATAGTTCTTCAATTAGCTAAATTGAACTAATTACTGATACGCAAATTCATAAATCTTCGACGGGTAAAGGCTAACCAGTACTTGTTAGGGGTCTGAGATCCGTTCTCGTAGAGTCGTTGAAGCAACCGTTCAGCTAATTCCTGACGGAATTGTGATAAATAAGACCTGAGAAGATCAGCTTCACCGCGATCACGGGGAGGAGCATACAACGAATTCAACGCAAAGCCCGGCTCTCCAGGAATACTGAAATGATCTACAGCTAGAGTGTTAAGAGAACGGAAAGCTTCCTTTGGGTCCGTAGAGGCCTTAAGCTTTCCGAGGCAGTCGGAGATGAATGAGATGCCATAAATCAAAGTTCGATCGGCAGGACCCTTGATTTCAAAATTCTTGAAGAAGGAATTGACACGGAACAGATCAATGATTTCATCGAGAATATCGTACTGATCTGTGGGATAAGCTGGCCCTCGCACCTTGGTTCGGAGGGGCAGTACTGCGAAGTTGCCAATTACACGAGCATCGACATCTGTCGACAGAAAGGTGGAATGCTGGGCCTAAAAGACTAGTTAGAAGAATGTATTTGAGAAAAATTACGCATCTCGCCTTTAGAACCAGCCAATTGCTGATCTGATTAGTTTTGTTCTGAACTTACTGGCATGTTTGTCTATGTCGGTGGTGATGGAAGGTTGATTGGTGGTGGTATCAAAGTCCCAGGTGAACAGACCAGGCTTTAGCTCGAGGTAAGGCAATAACCTTAAAAGAGCTGATTAATGGTATTGGTGAGATATAGAAATGAATCAGAGTTTGACTACAAAACATTCGTTTCTAAAGCATCTGGTTTAATCTAGTTTTTGCCGAGAAACTTTTGTTGATGGAGATTGTCATGCTCAGCTGGGCTTCCCTTTGCGGATAGCTGAGATTAGACATTTTGAGCCGGAGTAATTAGAGTTGCAGAACACAAATTGCCACAAACCGAGATGTTAATGAATTATTCTTGAGAGGCCTTTTCTGAAGCAATTGCATTCCCCCCTGGATTTCTTTTGTCTTAACTGCATTCTCTGTCTTCTATACTGCCCCCCCTTATGTAGTATTCCTGTGCTTTAAGCGGATCATACAGCCTTGCTTCTGCCATCATCTGGCTGGTATTGAAACACTTATTATGGAAGTCCTCGGTCCATAAACCATATAGCAATAGCACCAACTCAAACCCCTGAAGACCCCTCAAAAGCCGAATTTCGTATACTTTCTCCTTCTGTCTAAATCACCACCCAAATTTAACAGCTCTCTGGTGCCCTTCTCCTTTAACCAAGCCGGCCCAAGCAGCAGAGAGGTCAAACATCCTGTCCCATCCCATCCCATCCCATCCCATGCATTATCATTCACCCACCCACCACAACACAACACCACACCACACCACCCATCTGCCGCCTGTCGAAGCTATTTATTCTTCGCCATTTCAACCGCCAATCATGGCAGATTCTCGCTACCAGGTCCCGTCGGCATCTTCACAGCGTGATGTAGCGTTCTCCAATATTTTTGGAGCCGCGCCTCCTCGAGGAAGGATGGCTTTCGGGCACCATGATAATGCAGACACTTCGTTGGAGCCTGCCAGGGGTGCGTCCACGGAGCCCAGAAACCAATCTCCAAATCCTCATGCGATCAATGGCAACTATCATGGGCCCACTCAGCGGCCCTCTTCGTCAGATTTATCCAGAACTCATCCTTATAGCCAGGCTATGACTTTAGACCCGGGGGTTCCTCAACAGCAAGGTCCGTCTGAACAACAGCTCCAGCAGCAGCAGCAGCAGCAGCAACATCAACATCAACATCAACAACAGCAACCACCACTTGTACCCGTGCAAATACATCATCACTCTCAGCAGCAACAGCAGCAACAACCTGCATATCATCAGCAACAGGGTAGAACATCGTCATTAATTAATCCTCTTAATCAGCATGGCTTTGCAGACCAGTACCAGGCGCAGCAACAGAGCAAAGCTCCTAATATGCCTCGTGCTACTCCTCCTCATATACAAAATCAGTCAGGAGCGAGAGCTGTAGAAGATCAGTCTAATAGAAGACCCCAGCGTCCTCAAGGAGCTTCTCCAAACTATTGGGATGCCTATCCTTCACAATCTCAGCAAGAAAGACAGTCTCAACACAGAGTTTCTCCAAATGGTTTACATATCAACACTCAAGTCAACCGTCCCATTAATCAGAATCCTCCATTGAGGCACCAAAGATCAGCGGATGTTATCAAACCTTCTCAATCAACCAATTCTTTAGGTGGGCCAATTTTGCATCCCCCAAGCCAACCCAACGGATATTCCAATAATAGCTCTCCCGGTGTTTCCCCTTCAACACGAACATCCCCCGCTACTAGCTATCCTGCTGTCAGTGGTCCTCCTCGTCATAGCTCCCCTGTACAGGGAAGGTCGGTTTCAACACCTCATAGGTATGGCCCCCCTCAAGCTGTGACTGGTCCTCCCGGATGGAGACCTGCTCCAAGTGGGGGTGCTCAGGGTGCTGGATCTGCTGCTGCCGCAAGATCAATGTCTCTTACCTCTTCATCCGTTCAAAGTTTCAATCCGAACTCTTCTAGTCGTCCTGCCATATTTGATCGAGATCCTAAGAATAGAACAATGACAATGTCTGGCCGCGTGATTCCACAGCGCCAACCTGGAATCGAATTTATGGGTGCAAACCGTGCTTCTGCTAGCACTTTGAATTCAAGAGAAACTAGCATATCTTCAATGAGTTCTACTGCTACGATGGCCAGTAGTTCTACAAAACTTACCTCAGCAAAAAGCGCAACCTCGCTCCTGGGTCTTCGTCGCGGCGATACTAAGAGCAGCACAAAATCTCAAGCTTCTACTGATGAGAGAAACCATGCTGGAACCATTCTTACCACATCTAGAAAAGTTCCATTGGTATATCCTGCTCTACTATCCAAAGTTGGTGAGATATTTTTCCAAATGGTACCTCGAGGAGACAGGGTTAAAAACGAGCTCACTTATAAAAATGCTTTCACTGGACAAGATGCTGTTGATGTCATCAGCTACATTATCAAAACCCCAGACCGAAACTTGGCATTGCTTTTAGGCCGTGCATTGGATGCCCAAAAGTTCTTTCACGATGTCACCTATGACCACCGATTGAGAGATGCCCCCACTGAAATGTATCAATTTAATGAAGTTGTGGTTGAGCAGGCAGAAGAACTTCATCGCCGAGAGTCGTCAACCAGCATCAATTCATCTACACTAACTCTAACGTCGTCTGTTTTACATCAGAGTCCGCCACCACCTGTGAACTCTGAAGGACACTCCGCAGTTGTGGTCAACGTAAACGGAGTTTTCACGCTGTTGGCAGAATGCTATTCTCCAACATGTACCAGAGAAAGGCTGTGCTACTCTATTGCTTGTCCTCGAAGACTCGAGCAGCAGGCCAGACTCAACATGAAGCTACAACCCGGTTTGAAGCGAAGTGAATCTCGGCTTTCGCTGCATGGAGACGACGAAAAAGAACAGAAATTGTGGATTCATACTGTATCGCAAGAGGTAGCAGATTCTGTCGATGAAAGGGAAAAGAAACGGCAAGAAGTAATCTGTGAGGTAATTTACACTGAAAGGGACTTCGTGAAAGATCTTGAATATCTGCGTGATTTCTGGATAAAGCCATTGCGTGCCATGAATATTATCCCTGAGTTCCGACGAGAAAAGGTTATCAGGGCCATTTTTAGTAATGCTATGGAGGTACATTCAGTCAACATCAAGCTTGCTGAAGCTCTGACCAAACGACAACAGCTTATGCCGGTTGTTAGACAAATTGGTGACATTTTTCTCGAGTACGTTTACAAGTTTGAGCCTTTCATACGTTATGGTGCTAGCCAGCTTTATGGAAAGTATGAATTTGAACGCGAGCGTTCCATCAATCAAGCTTTCGCCAAATTCGTCGATGAAACCGAGAGAAAGAAAGAGAGCAGAAAACTTGAATTGAATGGTTATCTTACAAAACCAACCACCAGATTAGCAAGATACCCTTTGCTACTCGAAGCAGTACTGAAGCATACTTCAGATGATAACCCTGACAAGCAAAATATTCCTGAAGCAATTACTCAGATTCGGGAATTTTTGAGCAAGGTGAACATTGAATCAGGAAAAGCAGAAAACCGGTTTAATCTGATGCAATTAAGTCAATCATTAGTATTCCGACCCGGCGAATATGTTGATTTGAAGCTGAGTGATGAAAAACGGCAGATTTTATTCAAGAGCACTTTGAAGAGAAGAACAGGGGACAAGGACAATCAAGGCGATATACAGCTCTACTTGTTTGATAATGCTTTGATGTTTGTTAAAACAAAGATTGTAAATAAGCGTGAACAGCTTAAAGTGCATCGCAAACCCATTCCACTTGAGCTGTTGCTACTTGCTGAGAGCGAAGAGATTCCTTCAAGGTCTTTTGCCAAGCGTTCTAGCTCCAACTTGATTGGAAAGAGTGCCGCATTAGGAAAGAGTGATACCACAGTCAACGGTCGGTATCCTATTACTTTCCAGCACTTGGGTAGAAGAGGATATGAGCTGACTTTGTATAGCACGACCTACATTGGACGAAAAAAGTGGGTTGAGCACATCGAAAGCCAGAAACAACACCTGTGGGACATTAGTGATGTTTACACTCCTCGGATTGTACAAAAGAGCTATTTTAACACGTCCACGAATCGAATCAACTGCATTTCACCGTTTGATGGTGGCCGAAAGATGCTTTTTGGTACTGACAATGGTATTTATATCTCCGATGTCAAATATGTCAAAGACGGTGGTGCTCCCATTACAACGTCTCCAGTGAAAGTTATTGCAGTTCCGAATGTGACACAGATCGATGTTCTCGATAACAAGTATATGACACTATTAGCACTCAGTGATAAGAGTTTGTATTGCTGGCCACTGGAGTGCGTAGAGACAGCTGATCCTGTTGGCAATAATCGTCGGGGCAAGAAAGTTATGGGTCACATCAATTTCTATAAAGCAGGGACTTGTTTAGGCCGATTCTTGGTGTGTACTGTGAAGAGCAGTTCTATGACCAGTACGTTGAGAGTTCTTGAACCGTTTGATCCACAACCTCGTGGACGACGACAACCGCCTCTTCGACGATTCCTCGCGTCTCAGAGTGAAGGATTGAAAGTTTTCAAAGAATTCTACATTCCCAGTGAGGTGCTGAGTATCAGTTTCTTACGACGACGATTGTGTGTGGGATGTGCTAAAGGCTTTGAAATTGTGGATCTCAACAGCCTGGAAACCCAGAGCTTGCTTGACCCCGCAGATACGTCTTTGGATTTTGCAGTGAGAAAGGAGGCACTCAAGCCAAGCAGTATTTATCGGCTGCATAATGATTTCTTGCTTAATTACAGTGACTTTTCATTTTTCGTGAACAGCCATGGATGGAAGAGTAGGCCAGAGTGGATGATTTATTGGGAAGGAGTGCCGCAACATTTTGCACTGGCCTATCCTTATCTACTTGCATTTGATAATAGTTTTATCGAAATCAGGCACATGGATACTGGAGATTTGGTCCGTGTGATTTTTGGTGAAAACATTCGGTTCCTTCATGAAGGCACACAAGAAATTCTGTATGTTCATGAGGATGAACATGGCAACGATGAGGTAGTCCTACTTGATTTTTGGGAGAAAACTGCATTAGCATCTTCAGCAGCTGAAGGAGACTCAAAGCCTACGAGCGACCATGGTGCTAAGCAACCCATGGCGGAAATCAAGGAGGAGGAAGAGAAACGAGGGCCCAGCCGAGGTGGCAGAAGCGAGCTGGAGCTAGATTAGCTTACGAAATTACGTGTGATATGTTCTTTTTTACGAATCATAATATAATCGAATAACTAACATGTTGATTTAGACCGCAACCATCACCACTAGCCCTTGTTTCATTTTATTCAACCAAAGCAGCTCAATTTCACATTTCTGGTTGGGCCGGGCAGTGCGAGGCAAGGCGCACTATCGAAAGGGGTGTGGCTGCTGGCTGTTGGATCGAGTGGGGAAGAAAAATTCATCAACACGCGAAACTCTCTGATCTCAACCACCCACCCACTCCACCCCTGAACCGCCGCCGAGCATTTTTACGTGCCAACGCAACCAAGAGTGAAAAGATGGTTTGTGAATTGTTGAAGTTCGAGCCAAGTATCGATAGACCTTTTGGTTTTTATCTGTGGGACCTTTTTGTCTATGCTGTGGACTATTTGCCAATTGATTTCGAGCCGGCGACCTTCACCTTCAAGCAGAACGACAGCAATATTTTGCAATCTGAATGGAACCAGGTTTTGGCAGCTATTGTGACTTATTATGTGGTGATTTTCGGCGGTAACTTCTTGATGAAGTCGCTCAATATTCCTGCCATCAAGTTGCAGTTTTTGTTCCGAGTTCATAATGTTCTGTTGACCTTTATCTCTGGTTTATTGTTGGTATTGTTGGTTGAGCAGCTGTTCCCGATTCTTGTCCGAGAAGGCTTGATGTATGCCATCTGTAATGAAGGCTCCTGGACTCAGCCTATTGTCACTTTGTATTACTTGAACTATTTGACCAAGTATTATGAATTCATTGACACGGTGTTTTTGGTGATTCGAAGAAAGCCCTTGACTTTTTTGCACACCTATCACCATGGTTGCACTGCTCTTTTGTGTTTCACCCAGTTGATCGGACGAACCTCTGTATCATGGGTTCCTATCGTTCTCAATCTGTTTGTCCATGTTGTCATGTACTGGTATTACTTTTTGGCTAGCTGTGGTATCCGAGTGTGGTGGAAAGAGTGGGTTACGCGTCTTCAGATCATCCAGTTTGTGATCGATCTCTTTTTCGTTTATTTCGCCAGTTATACCTATTTCACCAGTACTTACTGGCCTTGGATGCCCAACGCTGGTTCTTGTGCTGGTGAGGAATTCGCTGCCATTTACGGTTGCTTCTTGCTCAGCTCCTATTTGCTCTTATTCATCTCTTTCTACTTGCGAGTTTATGCTACCAAGAAGATCAAGCAGGCTAGAGCAAGAAGTGCTTCCAAGTCCAAGATCCAGACCGAGTCGGCTGAAACTGCTAAGAAGACTGGATCTAAAAAGTCAGCTGTCCCTGCCAGTGACCGAGTGACCCGATCCCGAAAGGCCTAAAGAAAATATTACAAAGTCTTTGCAAGGCACCCTGAAACAAATCAACGACTAATAATAGGAAGCATTCTATTGCTATGATATAATTGTAGATTCAAATGCTGGCTAATGAAGATATATGTAATATATGAGAATGAAATTATGTATTACTGCCAACACCTAAATTGAGATTTAAGAGCGGGAGTCAGACATTGCAAATGACACGAGCACGTAAGAGCTTTAAAGTGTTGAAATCTATCGGGACTGTTTTTTGATAAGGAAGGAAGCCTCGGATCAAATTGAGTTCTGGTAAATTTAGGGTCCAGACAAAGAACGGAGGAAGCGGAGCCTCGGAACTAATCAGTGCCGGAGGCAACAATGCTGGTGCTGGACAGCTACCGCTTGTGATCCGACGTTCCCGTGAAAGATAGGACTATGTTTATAATTATCTGTGCGAGATGGCATGCAAATCCGAATAGACTCCTGTACACAAAGGGACTAAATGGCCTCCCGGTGTATTAGGTGTTAGTATGAGACCAAGCCTCACTGGGAAACCCCCCTTTCCTTCCAACGGCCAAATCAATCGTTTTCAAAATCAACGTGTTATGATTGAAATAGTCATGTAAAATTGTGATCGGCCGAGATATTATTAATGCATCATTTGCTGTGGGCCACTGTTGTAGAACTGGGCTGGGGCCTAGATGGGATCAGTGGGATGAGCACTGCTTAACGGCTTTAGAATGGGCAGTCATGAAAAAAGGTCATCGAAACATAGCGATCGACAGAAGAAAGGTGTAAATAATATTAGACGAGCAATTTAGATCTCTATTAGCTTACTATCCCTATGGACGCAACGACTTGAATTCCTAAAATCCGTGGCTTTTGGCGGTTCTAAGTCCGAATAATCTGTTTTATGACGGATATGTGCAGTGATCCTTGCAATAACATGTATCAAAAGAATTTAAGGCTCGGCACCCTAATACCAGAGATCCTTTGAGAAGCAATCGTACATAAAAATTGATTCGGATCATCTCCCATCAGACAATACAAATACAACATAGTAGTTTTGGTCAAAGCCTTTCTGCTACATATTTTCAGGCAAGCTCGTTGCTTATTTGGCTTTTGCAATAACGGCTGTGCTGCCTGCTAAGGTTTACCCAACTAAACCTGCCCTTAGCCACACAGTATGCCCAACTACAGAGCGAGCGGAACGAAGCAAACCCACCAACCAAAATCCACATGGTCGTCATAGATTTCAAGTACGTCAAAAACGTCGACGCGTTTGTTAGAACGGCAGCACAGGCTGAGGGGAAAAAACGACACGCTTCCAAAAAAGTGGAGGCAATAACTATGGGGGCCTAAAATGATTGGTCGAAGGTTTAACCACTGGGACTTGACCCATAGAGGTCGCGTCTTGAGAATACTACCGTTGCAGCTCGGAAGGCTTCTAAACGGCCGGGCAGAACCCCATGGCAGTTGGATTTTTTTTATCTGATCAAACTGAGTGGGAAATTTACGTTTCTCCAGACTGACAGTTCATGCCTGCCGTGCGTGGCTGTGTTGACGGACTCGGGACAATTCTTTCCGAACGGCTGTATATAGACGGCTGAAGGCGGTTGGACAATCTCAGACGACGATGGAGGGGATACCATGAGCTCGGGGATAAAAGGGGCCGAAGCATCCAGTTTGCTATGATCTGTTTTAGGGTGTTTTGAGGTGAGAGAATGAAGAGAAAGAGGTTCCAAACAGATATCTTTTGCGATTGTTGCTACATACCAGATCACCCATATACATGAGTTCATAGAAATATATGCGAGATTCCCGGTGTTCGTCCAGTCCCCATGTCCCGCCCGAACCAGCATTTTTGGGTGTGTATTGGTCATTGAGTTTTTCGGATGTGACGTGAGAGATATATTGGGCTGTCAATTACACGGACAACCGATTGGTGAGATGGGGTGTAAGCCAACCAGATGCGCGCCCCCATAAGCAAGAATAGTGTCTAAATGGACAACTCCTGTAGATAATATGACGAGCCGTAATGCTGCATATACTCGGATCATTTCTATAAACATCCCCGGGGGAATTTTTAACTCTGTTTTCAATTTTGATCCATTCCTTCCCCGTCTTCCACCGAAAATTGGCATCTTAGCCGGGAAATTCATGTACTTCCGGGTCTGGGCACAACATACTTATACACGCAAACTCCCACTCACCCACCAACCTACCCATCACTCACTTGACCAACGTCAGCCGTAAAGTCTGTGAAAACCGCACCGTTCATCAATCCAAGCAAAACCTTTTCCGTGTCAACTGGGCTCAACGACTACAAGTGCTCAACTGTGGCCATCTGCTGATTCGATTTCTGCTTGGTTTGATATATAACCCGAGCTTGTGCTTTCTTCTCTGCTTTGGCTTGCTTTGATAGCCGTTTCCTTTTCATCTCCGTACGTGCCGAGTGGCTTTGCTGTGTTTGATTTTAGCGCGTGAGAGGCTGGTGATTTCGTGGATTTTGTCCAATTATCCCGCAATAAGTCTTGCAATCATCCGCTTTTGACAAATATTAGGACAAAATAGTTCCTCGACACCTTTGGCGGATTTTTTCTCTGATTCGAATTTTTGCCCCATCCGCCTTTCCGGCTCATAGGATTTGTTTTGGCGTGAGCGGATTTTTCCCAGGCAATCTACAACTTTCTTTACTACCATTGACTAATCTACCGTCCTAAAACAACCGTTCACAATAACAACTTTGAGAACTGACTTATCATACTCGTCTTTATTTTTTGGCGCTCTGAATAGTTGGTTTTTATTTTTTCTGCTCGAAGAAAGACTGGATATTTAAAAATCCCTCTTTCTCGTGCTTGATTAGTGATAATCGGACCCTCATATCGTTTTGATTCGCCTTGCTTTTCTGCCGTGCGTCTCTCCACTTTCTGTTGTGCTCTGGGTTTTTGAAGAAAAAACATATTCATACCTGAACCATGCTTGCTATGCAGCAACAACAACAACAAGACCGCCAGCCAAAGGCTCCTCCTTCGCGAACGGCTACCAAACGCGAGGGGAATAGTCAGAGTCCTCTTGATACTTTGGCTGCGGCCGCCACCACATCTACCACCTCACAGAAGGCACAGCCGGCTGCTGGTATTAGCGGCGACGACGACATCAACGCTCATACGGCTGATAGCCAATCCCCCGACCACATCATTACTAGCCACTCCATCAACGAGCCTTCAGATGCTGAAAAGGAGAAGGATCGTCAACTTATGGCTGCTGTTGCGGTAGATGATGCCAACAATGCTTTCAGTGTCAAAGCTGATTCGCCAAGCGCTGCTACTGCTGCTGCTGTAGCTGCTGCGGCGGCTGTGGCAGGCCACCACCACCACCATCAATCAAGTGGAGCACATGCCAACCTTTGGCACCCCGGAAATCATCACGGTGAAAATCTCAATGATGATTCTGCTATTGATACTCAAATCAAGGCATTATCTGATCCCAACGGCAAGCACGTATATCAGGCATATGGCACTGACACTGCTTATGGTAACCCTGACGGGTTTGCTTATGATTCTCCTCGAGGTGATCAAACCAATGCAATGTCTCTGGAGAGATTGAATAATCCAGTGACTGCTCAGGTCAGTGGTGGCTATGGCCCGTATGATGATGTCGAAGGCCCACCTAAGCCCATCCGAAAGAAGAAACAATGTGATATCTGCCTTCGTTTCTACTCAAATTTGGCAACACATAAGAGTATACATTTGAGCGAAAACTCACGGCCACATACTTGTAATGTTTGTGGTAGAGGATTTGCTAGACCAAATGATCTGTTCAGACATGCTAAGAGTCATCGTGGTGATGCTCCTTTCCGATGCCCTTTGTTCTACAAGCCTGCCTCTTTGCCTATGATTGATGGATCGACGACTAGCTTATATGACCCACCTTGTCACCAGAATGGCGGGTTTTCACGATGTGACACTTACAAAAATCACTTGAAGGCCATGCACTTCGAATACCCCCCTGGAACTAAAAAACGAGACAGACAAGGAATGGACGGTAAATGCAGAGCCTGTAAACTGCAGTTCAACAGTGCTGATGATTGGATTGCAAACCACATTGAAACGGGTGAATGTGAAGGAATTAAGCGAATCCAAGCCAAAACAGGCCACCTGGTATAAGCCGGATTTTGTTCGTTGAATTGGCCATTCTTCACGTTTTATTATTATTATTATTATTATTAGTGTGAGCGCTTTGGTACCGCTAGTCGGTTCAATGTAGCTAGCCTCTGCTTGTACTATAGCTCTCCCTTGTGGAGCTGCTCCAGCCGCACAGGCTCAAGCCAGGAGGGTTAATGTGTGTTGTGTGTTCGAGTGAATGCTTCTCATTGATTGTATTTATCTGATTTTCGCGAGAAACAGTGCACTGAGTGTCGCTGAGCTTACTCTGCTGGTTAAAAATTGATATATGTGTTTGTTTGTACCTACGACGTGTCATAATCAGGGCCGGCCTCTTTAAATCAATTGTCCGGTGATGAACAAGACGTGCCTGGACATTTGAGAACAGAGTAGGTAAAGGTGGAAATAAATCGTTTCTTTCATCATTGGTAGGAAATTCAAAAAATTTCAGTAACATTTATTATAACATGACATATTTCAGTAGTGTTTGAAGAAGATCATTAAGGTTTATCTTTATTCATAGAAAAAGTTGGATTGTCTATCACTACTCAAGTAGATAAGAAATGTAGCGGCCAGAACCCCACTTGAACGATAAATATCAACATGATGTCAAGCAGACATTTGAGGTTTCATGGGTGGGATTGACGTTTCTCGGAGCCTTTCTCGAAACTCGCTCCAAGAGTACATTCGTTGCACAAACAGACAAGCATAGAAAAGTTATCACTGCATTTGATACTTATTTGCTAATCAGGAACGTGTTTCAAGTCAAGATACTTTGATGCTATAGCTGGAAACGTTACTTTTCTCTCAACACAAACTGGATTGTTGCGCATATTGGGTGATCAACATTTTACCCCTGAAGCTACCCGTTGTGAATCCAGCGTTGATATTGTTAGGACTAGTGTAAAATTCCCCGATAGTCAACTCATTTTTCATTCTTGGCAAGTAAATATCTAAATTTAGCACCGGATGCTGTTTGGGATTTGCAGCAAAGATAATGAGGATCTGGTATGTATTACAGGGGTTAGCAGCACTTCACGACAGATCGATACCATGCAGAAAAACAATTTCAATTTGGATGTACAGAATGGGCGAAGTATGGGGGGAGGGCAGCACCAAGGCACTAGAGCCATTTGGGAGCAATAACCAAAAAGTGTTCATGGATATATTCTTCTCATGAAGTCAAATAAGGCCCATTTGACGGCTCCTGTACGATCGGACTAAATATTGATACGGAGGTTGGTGGAGGTCCATGGTAATAAACATCAACATCACCAAACTTATTGGTGACACTTTCGAGAGGTAAAGAAGCCAGCCTATTAGGCGAGATATGCAATTTACATAGTCTAAATCGACTTTATATACTATTTACCGTTTCCCAGCACCTTTGATAATGCCATGTGCAGGGACCGGCGGCTTTGAGCACTGAGCCCAAACTCTGCTTATTTGAAAACAGCCACAATTTCAGTAAGAACTTGCGGCTTATATCCATAAGGCTAAGAGATGTCCCCTACCAAAAACAGCCTTTCTGCTCAATCACATCAGTGCTTAATGAGGTTGCCGTGTTTCATGTTGCTGAATTCGTAGCCAACCTCATTCGCTTTATTAACCAGTCGAAACGACTCCCTGTCCATCAGCAGATATCACAAAAAACTCTAAATTGAGCCATTCTATGAATTATTGACCATTATTGATCCGTCCGCTTATTACTGATATTTGAACGCAAACACATATACTCATTCGTTTGGTACTGCTTCTCTTCTGACTGCAAAATATATAGATACTTTGAACCAACAGACCTGGTACCGCTTTAAATTTCTTGGTTGCCTTTCTCTGCACATCCTCATCCTCATCCCCATTTCACTGCACTGGGGGCTCTTTCGCAATTATTGGTCCAGTACCTATTGACCGCCGCAGCGCGACGTTCCACGCTTTACACCAGCACCAGACGGGCCTGCGTGGCTTAATAGGAAACCCCGTGAGATCAAACAAACTAAGCCAGCCTATCTATAGTTCTGACCATCACCAACGATTGTAGGGCGTTTTGTGTGAAAAAGACTGAGTATAGGAAATTTCCAGGCTAGTGGAACAGACGTCATTTTTATTTGTGCTTATCTCTCTCATTCTCGGCAACCCGCTTGTACAGCGTTGTATTTGCTTCTTACTTCTTCATTTGATCTGATTTGTGACACCGCACGGGGTATTAATTGGTGCTATTAGTCTATTAGCAGCCAGCCATTTCATTCGCCTTTGCTAGAGAAAAGACTCACTGTGACTTCTAATTTTCTAGTCAACAAGTAGAAATCTCAGTTTCCATTGATTTTTCGTGGTATCTCTGCTGCTTTATAGACCTACCTACCTTTAGCTCCAACAGTGTCTCTCTGGCTGCCATTTGGAAAATGTCACGACACCAAGAACCTCGAAGAATTTCCTTCAACGTATCTGAACATTACCAGATTCAAGACGTTGTAGGAGAAGGTGCCTATGGTATTGTCTGCTCTGCAGTTCATACCCCCTCTGGGCAGAAAGTTGCAATTAAGAAAATCACTCCTTTTGATAGATCGATGTTCTGCTTGAGAACCCTACGAGAAATCAAACTGCTTCGGTATTTCAACCATGAAAACATAATTTCTATTCTTGATATTCAGAGGCCTCTGTCGCTTGATTCCTTCCACGAAGTTTATTTAATTCAGGAGCTCATGGAAACAGATTTGCATCGAGTTATCAGGACCCAGACTCTTTCAGACGATCACTGTCAATATTTTATTTATCAGACATTACGTGCATTGAAAGCTATGCATTCAGCAAATGTTCTTCATCGAGACCTCAAACCATCGAACCTTTTATTGAATGCCAATTGTGATCTCAAAGTCTGTGACTTTGGTTTGGCTCGTTCTGCTGCCTCTACAGACGACAATTTTGGCTTTATGACCGAATATGTTGCAACAAGATGGTATAGAGCCCCAGAAATCATGCTTACTTTCCAGGAATACACAAAAGCTATAGACATTTGGAGTGTTGGGTGTATTCTGGCTGAAATGCTCTCTGGTCGCCCAATATTCCCTGGCAAAGATTATCATGATCAATTGACTCTCATTCTCGATGTTTTAGGTACACCTACTATGGAAGATTATTACGCTATAAAAAGTAGGAGAGCTCGAGAATATATCAGAGCGCTGCCGTTCAAAAAACGTACTTTGTTCAGATCATTATTCCCGAATGCAAATCTGCTGGCTATTGATCTTCTTGATAAAATGCTCACCTTTAACCCTGCTAAGAGAATAACAGTTGAAGAAGCTCTAAAACATCCATATTTGGAGCCTTATCATGATCCGGATGATGAGCCCACAGCACCACAGATTCCCGAGGAGTTTTTTGATTTTGATCGACGTAAGGAGGAACTCTCGGTCGAAGAGCTGAAGAAACTCATCTACAACGAAATCTTAAAACCACCTGGGCAACAAGGTGGACGAGCTTGATAGAGCTTATCAATCTTGTTTCTTAGCGGATTATACTGAATTGATATTTGTATTTGCTGCTATCGCTTTACTACCAGATAAGAATGAGAACTTTTTTTTCCATTGATACCACTTCAGTTTTTCTTGAAAATCAGCTAATCAGCCTACCGATTTGTGAAATATACCTTCTACGACTACTACGGGATCCATTGGTTGAAATCAGTTAGGCTCTAGTGAAATAAAATACATTTAATAAAATCCCCACCAAGTGTAGAGGTTAGCAAAGTTTATGGTTAACTGCTGGAACTATGTCGAGTTCCTATCAACTTCATACAAGATAACATAATTAGGAGCACTAGGTCCAATCTGTAGTTCCTGTTTCAGAATTCAAATGAAGCCAAAGCGATAGCCATTTAGAATAAATACTTTCATAGGAAGCGACACAGAACAACAAGCCGGCAAAATCAAAAAAAGCTGTTATGAGAGAGCTTAGAAGAAATGCTCGGAGAACTCGCTTTTGATAATTATTTTTGTAGGTAGATGCCGAGCCCAGCAACGGTTCCAGGAGGTGGAGGAGAAGAGGTTACCGTGCTAGGAGGAGTCTGAGGAGCAGAGATAGGAGCCAGAACCGGCTGATGCTGCTGAGCATAACCAGTCTGCTGATAAAAATATTGTTGGGCCGTTTGCTGCTGAGCTGGACTCATGGAAGACAAGTTAGTTGTAGGTTGCGGGGGACCTGTATATACTGGAGAATAAGCAGCAGGATTCGCAACCTGAGGATAATAATAATAAGACTGGTTGTAGGGCTGTTGTCCAGCTGCATGAGAGTAGTCGTAATGCTCTATAGGTGACTGATTCATTTGTACGGGGACCCGTTGAGCTGTACCATAATTGGTAGCCATGAGTCCAGCATTTTGTCTGGTGCTCAACGGAACTGTACCGGAATACATTGGATACCCATTATCGAGGCTACCATTTCCAGCTGTTTTAGCGGAATACATATTGTTAGGAGGAGATTCAAAAGGGAAGTCCAATTTAACTCTTTTGCTAGGAGTTCCAGCAGCTGGTAAAGTGTCATTAACGGCTCCTCCATAATATCGACCTTCAAACATGTTCTTTTTGACAGGGCAAGTAGACATATGCCGCTTACATATATCGG